>OU343217.1:14118559-14385925 GCA_910596185.1 Chrysanthemum makinoi
TTATTATTTCACTCCTATATCTTATTAGCATTTATGTTGTTAATGTTCCAGTGGAAGAACTTGGAACACTTGAAGATTGGACTTAATGATATCGAGTTGGCAACCAACAATTTTTCCGACAAATATCTCATTGGGTCTGGTGCATTTGGCATACAAGGCACAACTCGAACACTTTGATAACAGCAATTCATCATCGATAGATGGGATAAATAATTGTGGTTTTCCCAAAAAACTAAGCATTGTCGCTATAAAACGGATCAACAGTCCAAAAGGAGAACAAGGGTTCAATGTAGAAATTGAAACGTTGATGAGTTGTAAACACAATAATATAATCTCGCTTCTTGGCTTTTGTGATGAAGGTCCTGATCACATGATCCTTGTCTATGAGCTTGCTTCTAAAGGAAGTCTTGAAGATTATTTGGGAAGCAGTGATAAATTGACTAATCTTACTTGGATGCAACGTTTGAAAATATTTCTTGATATCGCACATGGCTTGAATTACATTCACACCAACACAGATCAGGAAAAATAAAAGATAATACACCGTGACATCAAGAGCGCGAACATTCTATTAGGCGATAATTGGGTGGCAAAGATTGCCGACTTCGGGCTCTCCAAATTCCACCCAGCAGATAAAGATGCAAGTACTTTCAATGTCAGGACGATTGCAGGTACACCTATGTACTTCGATCCAGAATATGAGAAGTCTGGCAAGCTGAATAAGAAATCAGACATTTAATCTTTTGGCGTGGTGTTATTTGAGATCCTGACCGGGAGGTTGGCCTATGATTTTGAAAAGGGGATTGCACCCATTGCGCGACATCATTTTGAGAAGGGAACACTAATGGAAATTGTTGATAGCAAGATAAAGGAAGAAATCGATGGAGTGTCTTTTCTTTCTTGCCGAAGGACCCGATAAAGAGTCTTTGGAAATATTCTCGAAATTGCATTTCATGTCTTTAAAAAAGCAAGCGAACAATATATGTTTCATCAACGAATCTAAAGAGAGCGCGAAGCGGTCGCATAATTTTTTGAATAACTTTATAATCTTCGTATATATTCTTCATAGTAGTACGTGACATTTCATACATTATACTTTATATAACTAATATTTTAATCCTCAAACTTTTACTAAATTAACGATCTTACCAGTTAAGTTATTAAGTCCTTAATATTTTAATCCTCGCTCCCCTCCTCCCTTCTGACCGTGATGTATAAATATTTCTTCTTTAATTCTAAAATGCAACAACCAAGCTTGATTTACATCCGTAACCCTGAACTTAAAGACTTTAAAGGAGTTTTAGATCGCAAATAGTTCAGTTATTTTTTATATCAAATCGATCGATTGTTCGATGATTCATAGGAGAACACACGGACGGATCGACCAAACCTGCCACTTCAAGACATAAAGTTGGCCACTGCATTTTTTCAATCAAGACAATCTCATTGGACATGGAGATTTTGGGAATGTGTACAAGGGTCACACTCTTGGGCATAACTTCATTGCCGCAGCGGTTGGGTAGGAAATCAAGGGAAGTTAATTTTGACAGAGCTTGAGATCGATGCGAGTGTTTTATCGACTGTGTCTTAATATTTATAGTGTCCTGCTATACCTATGGTTCTAATGCACTAACCCGCAAAGGTACCCAGGTGTAAAGTTTGGTCGCCCCAAGAGCTATGTGTGTGCTGGATTATTACTAAGTCTAATTGTCACGCATAATAATGGTTTCTAGGAGGATTTAACTAATTAAACTACTAATGCGTAATAAAATAAAAGGTAAATGGTAAAGGGAAATCAATAGAGGAATAGTGGTGCTAACCTAGTCAATCCTCCTAGCTAGTTGTGTCTACGTCTACCTACTTCCAATTACTTCGTGTCAAAATCGAGATGAATGATTTGGTCAATTCTAACCTATCAAGCAAAGATGCCACCATTGGAGAAAACAAAGACCGCATATAAGTCCGGTCCCCTAAGCTGAGCCACAGTTAGACCGCCACATGCTGATTCTAAATAGTGATTGTCCGCCAAGTTAGAACTTAGACACTACACACCCACCCCAAGTTCATCCAAACGATAGGTGATCAGTTGGTCAAATCGCACAAGTAGAAAGGGTCGTCAGATGGTCATATCTTACCCTTCCGCCACCCAGGGTCAATTGGTCATATCTCCTAGGCAATTGGCCTCTATCGCCATTCAAACTACCTAATCAAGGGGTGACTACCAAAGAACTATGTATGCATACACTTAGAAATAATTGGTACCAAGTAAAGGTAAAACGAAACAAAACAATTAAGGAATCATAACTAGGCTAGCACCAAGGCCTATATTAATCATGCAAATCAATTCAATATTCAAAGGTACTAAATACATGAATTGAAAGTAAAAGAAATATAAAACGCCAAAGCTTATATCAGAATGGTGTGACTTCTCCCTTGGAAATAAATCAGATGCCTAGACTCGCCTTGAGCTTTTTCCCGTGCCTAGAGTGTTGTGTGTGGAATGGGATGCTTTGAAATGGTGGAATTCGGGGGTATTTATAGGCAGTAGTTCTGCAGCATAGCTAATAGAGGAGTTACGCCAGAACCTTCTATTTCTTTTCAGAAATGCACTAGATTCATAGTTACAGAACCTTATAAGTGGTTACTGTAGTCTTCAATAAACTCGCTATGTCGTAGTGATGCAGTTACTACAGAAATAATAAATGGGCGTGGAACCTCTTTTGACCTATGGAGTTACGTCGTAATCTTGGGGAAGAGTTACCATAACCTCTTGATAAGTTGGTATTCGTGGTCACGAATAGTTACAACAGTAATGCGAGATGAGTTACCGTAACTTCTTCAAAATAGGCATATCTTGTGATAAATCTTTAGTAATGTTTCCATTTCCGCGTCTCTTTAGCTCCAATGCTCGTAATTTACCTAAAGTGGAAAACAATGGAAAACAAGAGTAAATCCATATAAATAACGGTATAATCGGGGAAATTGACACTTAATATTCAGGACTATTTGATGTTATCAAATATCCCACTTGAACTCTACTTGCCCTCAAGTAGACCTTATTAGAAAGATTCCTAAAAAGATATTTCCCAAAACCCTGAAAAATATGAGTTACAAATCCTTATGCTAGAATAAAACAAAGTTTCCAACACCTCCTAAATGGGAACAAACACTCAAATCTCTCTCAACCATTCTAGTGTCAATTTCGGGGTGATCACTCAATCATACA
This sequence comes from Chrysanthemum makinoi, assembly GCA_910596185.1. NCBI lineage: Eukaryota > Viridiplantae > Streptophyta > Magnoliopsida > Asterales > Asteraceae > Chrysanthemum > Chrysanthemum makinoi. The sequence goes on from OU343217.1 coordinate 14,121,786, forward strand.
AGTCATAGTATGTATTCTATCATAAGCTTGGCGGTTACACAAATCTCCACCACTAGAGTTAATAAACACTGTAAGGCAATACATGGGTGAACCCACAAAGGTTAAGAGGTGACTGTCATTACTAACATGTCACCGGCGGACAAAATCAATGATACATGACCAAATCCATGGCCAAGACACCAAAGATTGCTCAACAGATCACCTAGACACGCCTCATGACTAAAGGGTAGGATAAGACATGGGATATATAATTGGTGTAAAATGAAAACAAGCAGGTAGTCTAAATCTATAACCAAGTCACTACTTACCGTCACCCAAAGTTCAAGCTTAGAAGTCTAGAGACCGGATCATGAAATGCAAGGTAGATGCGCCATTAGAGGACGCCGTTGATGCTAATACTACCTTTCTTCTTCATGGCAAAACTACCAACTCCAATCTTCAAATGTGACCGAGGTGGCCTCCTCGATACTAATTGTAGGACCTAAGATGTATCAACCTTACCACTTTACCAAGCAAACCAAACACAAGTATAACCACGCAAACCAAACACTTATGCGTAAGAAGAAAGAAAGATTAAGGAGATGGTGACTTGAATGATATATAAATCGTGTATGTGATGATAAGATATGCAAACAATAAGTTGTATATTTCTTGAGAGAGAAAATACACACACACACACACACTTTCAAGCACACCCCTCAAATGACCATTTGAGGGGTATTTATAGTCCAAGGGACTTGATGCCCTAAAAGCTTTCCATGGGCTTTTCGTTGGACTTGATTGGGCTTGGGATGCTTAAGCTTATACACGGCTTAGCATACCTTAACATTTAACCAATTAGCTTAGCCCAATCCACGAGCCCGTTGACTATTCTATCACGATATCTAACACACGATACAAAGTTCCTAAAAGTGAATGACCATCACTTCTAATATAAACTATTAAGGCTAACAATCTCCCCTAAGGTGTCATCATTCAAATGATGCTCCACTTGATTAGGTCTTTACTTTTCTTGAGCTCGAACTTTGTGCGTAGATATTGAATAGTCTTGATTCTATGTTCCTTCATGCTTTGTGATCGCTAATGTGGTTGTTCCGCCGTTGTCAACTTCGTTGGTTAGGTGTCTCCACGTCTTTCTCCACCATGCTCACACTTCTATTTGACTTTTGGTTACCAATGATGTAGTTCTAGTTCTTTAAACTTTTGTGTAGCCTTTGATTATGATGAGAACTTTCATGTGTTGTTGGTATGAGCATGTGGCGAATCAAGACGATCCATCCGCTCCTGAGCTTCCATAAGAAGAAAACATAAAAAACAAAGTAGTAATAAGCTGGATTCCTGCACTTACAAGTTTGAATTTCGAGGGTGTTAACAAAGATAGTGAAAACACGCTCTAATTCTCACAAGGGCCGCTCGAACCTGAGTCCTGAAGTGAGATAACACGAGATACCAAGTACATCTACGTTCGGATGAGTCGCTGAGGTACACCGAAGCATCACCTCACGATCAGACCGCTTCGAGACACACTGCCGAATCCACTGAGTTACCGGTGACCGCCGCCGTGGCGCATTGACCCCCGGCAGGAGTTTCCATTCAATCATCAAGATCACGTATGAAACTTCTATAAATGTTCGGCAAATTGCTAAGATCTGCTGAGGACTCTATAATATATCACTTGTGTCCTAATTGAATAACAACAAGCGATGTCATGTCAAGTGTTCCTATGAGATCTTTTGATGAATCTCGTGGTTTAGACTCAATTAGTGCATTATGGTTTTCGTAGTTGGAGACTAGGGAGAGGGTCTCCTTCTTCAATATCAACAATCTCTAAGAGAAAGTCGATAGATTATGTAGGGTTCCCAGTGAGAATGAAACAAATCCCTGTTGAGAGGAATTGAGCGGGGAAGGTTTAGTGAAAGGCCACTGGCCACAGACGCCGCTCTTTGTCACTCAAGTCATCTAGTGACAACCAAGAGTATATGTATTGAACCCTTCTCGCCTCAAGGTTGAATATGGAGGGCTATTTCTTTTCACCCTTTCTTCACATTTCTTTTTAATTCTTCAACCCCTTCTTTCTCCTTTCTCACATTACTCCTTTTTTCAATCATTCCTAAGGACTTCTAATACTAACTATTTGATATGTCCTTGGGTAGATCCTCCTACTTCAAGGATCTATAGGACGTAATATTCCTATCCTTAGTCACCTTATAACCCATGACTCCCTATTGTTGCCATAAAACCATTTTCTTTGAAAATCTCAGAGTGTTTTTGATAGAAAACATGTTTGAAACACTCGTGAGTTTATATTTTCGTAAACACTCCCCTCACATGTGTAAGTTTTGACAGTAAATCTCGCATATAGAGGGTAGAGTTCGTGACTTTTTGAATTGATCGACTTTAAATGAGCTAGACCGATTCGAGACATCGCTTACATCACTAGAGAACTAGCTTGAAATTATTACCCGCCCCGGCCAAGTCATAGAAAGTTTCTAGATGGTACATGATTGCTTGTCAATTCATTGGTTCCGCCTGAATGAGCCTATTTTGAAATTCAAACCACGCATCATTAAACTTTTTGATCACATTTTAATCACGCTTCCTCCCTCAAAAATAGCAGTATATTCGTGATATTTTTGATATCAACGATTAAAACATTTTAGAATCTTTTGGGAGACGGATTTGATTTGCCATGAATTTGGAACATTTTTTGTTTTATACTCCCCCTTTAATAAAGCATAATCACTTAAAGGGTTTTAGAGGGAGTTCTTGAGCACAATATTTTGAAAGATTTTGAAAAATCTTTTTTTGAACAATCTTGAAAAGGTGCTCAAGATGATGATGCTCACCATTTAAATGTAGTTAATCAAGTATTAACCCTCATTTTTCTCGACAAAGCACGAGTTTTGATTTGAAAATAATCAAAAGTCATCATTTCGGGTCCGGGTTTCGTGTATCATGTATTAAAGCCATTATTTGAAGAAATTTTGAGAGACGACATGTTTTAGAAAACAAATTAAAGAACTCGCCAAGCACCAGAATGCCCGTGATTATTGTTGAATGACATTTCTAGATAATGCATGCATATCGATTATACAAGAGACATGTCGGAGAAGAATATTTTGAATTTTTTGATTTTATATTGTTTTTGTATTTTTTGAAAGTTTTATATTTTTATATTTTTGTTTTTGTTGGTTTTTCAAATTTTGTATTTTGTTTTTCAAAAAAATATTTACAAATGCTTTTGGAAAAATCATTTTCAAGAAGATTCGAGAAGACGCTCTAACTCCTCGTGGGTTAGGTCAGATTCCAATTCAACTAAATACTCAAACCTTTCTTTTGGAAGGGCTTTAGTTAATAGATCGGCGAGTTGGTAATCTGTCTTCACGAAGAATAATTCAACAGTGCTTATACTACAGTGCTTATAACATCGCACTTTACAATATCATAACTCAATCAACTTTTTTTTTTTTGAACATAATAACATAACACCCCCATTCTGAGATGAACAATGGGAATTCGGGGGTCTTCAATGATCTTCATAAATGTCGCCGATGAAAGCGGATTTCCAAACCTTTCCACTCGATCCTTGAACTTAGGCAAATGATGACTTCCCAATCACAAATAAAGACTGGGGTAGCTAAGGAGTATAGGTGTAATGAAACAATATATTGGGTTGACAAAATGAAGGAATGGCCCGTATCTGGGTATCTTGCACTAAAGGAGTGCAAAAAAAGGGTTTCACATGGGGGTGCCGAGGTGACTAATCGATAGACTCACAATGGTAGGCCGTTTGGGGTGATAATCCTATAATATTTCCTTCTAAAACCGAAAGTCCAAATACACACCTAACTCAACATACCTTGTCTATGGTCTCGAAATGATGGAAAGGCCAAGTTCTAAAGTTTACAAGCTACCGGCACACTCATAATTTGGTGGATTAGGGGTAAAATATTGGAAACGGATAAGGCTAATCTCACCATGTAACGTCAAGGGTTGTATGTGCTCGGCTAAGGTCTAGTCTAGTTAGGTTCGGAAAAACATGTCAAAATTTTAAAAATGACATAATTTTTCAAAATAAACTAGAAATATGAGGGCGAAATAAACTTCAAGAGATAATTCTACTCCCGTCCCCCCACTTGAATTGTACAAAGTCCCTTTGTACTAGGCATTAAAATAAAGGTGAAGAGAAAGGTAGAATTAGAGCGAGAACCTCCTCAAATTTGTTCCAAAAAGAAGAAGGCCCACGAGAAAGAATCGTGCCTTCGCTTAGCCGCCATGAACAAACTTCAACCTGAAATCACAATACCCCAAGCATAATTCTAAAAAGAAAAATAAAATGAAAACAAACCTAACTGAATCACGGTCGATGGGATTTAATGCAATAAGTTCCTTTAAACCACTTGGTGTCCCAAGTGGACGAAAGTGAAGTCTCGTGAGGGTTACAGGAACACACCACAAAGTTCATTTAAAACTAATAATAAGAGGTTATTGTGTTTTAAAATGAAAGAATTAAAGTAGTAGGAGAGTTACGCCTAACTCCCATGAGGGAGTTACCAAATGAATCCAAACCGTATGAGTCAGGTAGTTTAGAAGTTACAACAGAACCACGAGATGGTATTACGCCGAATTGGTAATCGCCAAGAGTTCTCCGCTAAAATGTTGGTTACTAGATCACTAAGATGAGTTACGCCGTAACTCGCTCGCATCGAACGCAAGAGTAATTACTTTGCCTCGTAAAATGGTTAAAACAAACACAAAACCAAAGAAAGGAAATAAAGAAAGGGATAATTCGGTGTCTCGAAGAGCACTTTCTTTATTAACGAAGTCTTTAAATGAGACTCAGAGTCAATGGGCTACCAAAGTGTTTGTCGGCTATCCTCGGAGTGGGCAATCTCCATGTTGAAGCCACCGATCAAATTCTCATCCCGCTTGTATCCTTTCCAAGTTCTAAACACCCTAAGTAAAAATTTGATCTTTTGGTAGGGTGATCAAAAACTTTGACCTTACCTTCACTAATAACTACGCAAAATAATGAGCATAACTTAACCGTTTTTAGTCCAATTTTAAAATTCTTGACAAATTCCTTGGCATTTTGGAAACAGCTTTATCATCGCCAATCTTTAACCAAACCAAGTCCTTCCTCTCGCTTTTATCAAGCCTGATATTTTTAAAGGGTTTTCCAAATCACCCCAAATCCATCCCATACCTAACTCAACAACATCATCCAAAACCACAAAGCTTCCATCTAGCAGTGAGTTCCTACAAAAACACGTATGTTTGTTGCTATCCCGAGGAAGTTGTTTCCTTTGTAATCAAGCTCCTTTTCCATAACCCGTTGTAGCATTCCTTAGAGATAATGTTAATGGGGAATTGCGGTCGATAAATGGGTGAAAATCAATGAACCCGATTTTGCATGAGATTTTCAGATAATAGGGATTCCTATGATGGATATGTGCCCCCATCTCATAAAACTGTGGTTGGTCTGATTGCAAAAATGTTTTTCAGAGTTATCTTGCCAATGGGTCATCTCGACATCACTTAAGAGGTCTTCAGTACTTAATCCTAAGTTATCCTCTTCCTCAAAATTCACGAAAACATCAAAATCCTTTCCCGAGTCAACCTCTCCAGGATCGGGGTCGCTAAGAAATTTTTCTAAAGCTTCACCAAATTCCCTATCACAATTGCACACACCTCTCCGTAGACAAATGTTCATTAGGTCCGAATGTGGCAATTTCTCCATTAGCTTCAAGAGTCAATTTTTCGGCAAAGACATCCACCTTAGTGTGAAAGTGGCAAGCATGGGTCTTCCTAAAATGACAGTATCCCTTTCTTCTAATGTCAAGAATCACAAAATCTATCAAGGAATCTCTTTAATCTTCACCAACACATTTTCAACAATTCCTAATGGCTTATTGTATGGATCGATCAGCCATTTCAATTTTCATTTTGGCCGTTTTAAGTTGCCAATTCCCCATACGCGAAAAACATTGAACGAGGCATTATGCTAATATAGCTCCAAGACCTGTATGCTACACATGTTTAGGCTCCCATATAGTGCGGAGAGTAAAGCATCCCGATCTTTTCCTTTTGTGGTAGCTCATTCCTCAAAACCGAAGCATCTTTCGTTGAGGCTAATAGTCTCATCATAACTTAATTCATGCGCACATGACGACTAGTATTATCGTAATCATTAGTAGGAGGGTTTACCAAAGAAAGTTTGGTCCAAAAGTGATTGTCTCTATATGCTAATTGGCCGCTTAACCTTCCTAAAGAGTGTCAAAGGTTCTTCGTGAGGATAGTTTCTCTACAGCAGGACAACTTCTTCCCCTCCGAAGCTGCTAGGTAATAGATGGCTTCCAACATGAACCAATACTTCTTTAATCTCTTTATCCTATCATGGAATTTTAATAGAAAAGACCAGATTATCCACGAATGCTTTCATCATCTTCCCTATCCTATCATCAGCTCTTGATTCTTTATGTGGTCAAGAATCTTTTTCTCAAGATTGTTCCCGGTATTGGTCTCAAATACACTTTTAACTTTCTCAACCCTACATGCCACTTTCTTCCAACCTTCGCTCTTCAAAATTTCCCAGAATTGTATTCCTTGCTTCGTTATCGTCTTCATTACCTTGTGATTGAAAGTATCTCAACTGCGCACTGTGATCCATGTGCCACTTTGTAGCAATGTTCAGAATTCATTGAATACATTCCAAGGCCCCATCGTGAGTCATGCTAGAATAGGTCTTGGTGAATCGAGAAGTTCTCGTAGCTCGCATTAATCCCACGATAAGACGCATGATCGATGTTTGTTTAAATCATGAGTAGGGCAACGATAGAGAAGCTCATTAAATCTTTCCATGCTTGTAAAAGCCGCTTTCTCCAACCCGAAGCAATTGATAGATTTTCCCAGCTTGGCCATCATGAAGGAGGGCAAAATTGCAAGACCAATTCTTTCTAAGTTTATCCCATGCTCCTTTATAATCGCGAGGAGTTTGTTATACCATCTTTTCGTCCCAGTCATAGGGAAAAATCCTGCATGGATCAATAGCTGGGAGTACCTCCGATGTTGAAAAGTGGAGGACAAGTGGAAAACTTCTTCTACGTGGTTCTGAAGCCGCCCCATCTTCGTTTCGAAAACTCAAGTTCATGTGACTCATGAATAATATGTCGATAGAGTATTTTTAAGGTGAGAATCTTGAGTAGCTTCACTGGCAGCCTTCATTCGGCCGCTTCTAAATATCAGCTTCCATAGTTAGGTCATTGATATTATATTCATGACCTCCGCTTAAGGCCCGACCGGTCCACTCAGAAATGAGAAGATGTTGTGAATAGGAACCGGAGAATAGATTTTCCTTTTTCAAATTCTCCTAGTCAGAAATAAAATGTGTAGCCGTAAAAGGCCTCGAGTCACGAAGTCTTGTATCCTCGAGAATCGAAAGAAAATTAAAACACTTAATATGAAATCCTAAAATAGTCAGCAGTCGCAAAAACTTGATGCGTGTTTCATCACAAGGTCTTAATATTTATAGTGTCTCGCTATACCTGGTCTTCTACCCTAATGCACGCAGCAGTACCCTACGTGTGTAGTGTAGTAAATGGTAAAGCCGAGGTCGTCCCAAGAGCTATGTGTGTTGGATTATTACTAAGTCTAATTGTCACTGAATAATAATGGTTTTGATAGGGATTTAATTAATTAAACTACTAATGCAAAATAAAAGCAGATAAATGGTAAAGGGAAATCAATAGAGGAATAGTGGTGCTAACCTAGTCAATCCTCCTAGCTAGTTATGTCCACGTCTACCTACTTCCAATTACTTCCGTGGGTCAAATTCGAGAGGACAACATTTGGTCAATTCGCTTCCTAACCTATCGAAAGATGCCACCACTGAGAAATCGTGCACCGTCATAAGTCATGTTGTCTCGGCCCCTAAGCCGAAGTCATTAAGTACCGCTACATGCTAGATTCTAAATAGTGAGTGCCCTACCGTTAGGAACTTAGACACTACACCCCCCAATTCTTAAGTTCATCCAAACGAGAGGTGATCAGTTGGTCAAATCGCACAAGTAGAAAAGTTATCATAGTTGGTCATATATTACCCTTCCCGCCTCAACCGCTCACCTAGGGTCAGTTGGTCATATCTCCTAGGCAATTGGCCTCTATCACCATTCAAAACTACCGAATCAAGGGTGACTACCAAAGAACTATGCATGCATACACTTAGAAATAATTGTACCGAAGTAAAGGTAAACGAAAACAAAACAATTAAGGAATCATAACTAGGCTAGCACCAAGCTGTAGTAGCCATATTAATTCATGCAAATCAATTCAATATTCAAAGGTATAAAATACATGAATTGAAAGTAAAATAAATATAAAACGCTAAAGCTTATCGTAATGGTGTGGCTTCTCCCTTGGAAATGCCTACAGATGCTCTCTCCTAGACCTGCCTTGAGCTTTTTCCCACTTTCTTAGAGTGTTGTGTCTAGAATGGGATGCTTTGAAATGATGGAATTCGTGGGGTATTTATAGGCTGTGTCCGTTACTGGCAGAACCAATAGAGGAGTTACCAGAACCTTCTATTTCTTCAGTAGTCCTCAATAAACTCGGTTACCGTAAGTGATGCGAGTTACTGGCAGTAAATAACAGCCGGTAGGGAACCTCTTTTGACCTAATGGAGTTATCAGTAATCTTTGGGAAGAGCTACGCCGTAACCTCTTGATAAGTTAGTATCTGTGGTCACGAATAGTTACGGCGTATGTGAGAGATAGTTACCGCAACTTCTTCAAAATAGGCATACCGTGATAAATCTTTAGTAATGTTTCCACTGCTCTTTAGCCCAATGCTCGTAATTTACCCGAAAAGGAAAAAAATGGAAAACAAGCGTAAATCCATATAAATGATATAAATAACGAGCATAATCGGGGGAAATTGACACTTAATATTCAGGACTATTTGATGTTATCAAGATCCTTATGGAGTACAAACATGAAAATGTAATTGGTCTTGTAGGCTACTATGATGAAGAGGATGAGAAAATTATTGTCTATGAGTATGCATCCAAAGGAAGTCTTGATCAGTACGTGAGCAATGATAGTCTTACGTGGGGATGCGGCTTAAAATATGCATTGATATTGCAGTTGGGTTGGAGTTTCTTCATGGAACCGATTCAAGTCCGTAAATGGTAATACACATGGACATCCAGAAAGAACAACATTTTATCGCTTGATGAATGGAAGGCAAAAATTAGTGATTTTGGGCTTTCCTTAGTATGTCCAACAAATCAGGATGGAGACTATGTCATAGACAATGGCTATAGTGACCTACCATATTTAAAACAGTGCTTCTTAACAAAGAGTCCGATATATTTCGTTGGGTGCGGTCTTATTTGACATATTGTGGGAAACTATCATCCGTAGCTAGATGACGCAGTATCTTTATTTACCCTTTTTGGCTAAACAACTCTATCATTTAGAAAAACTTGATGAGTTAGTGTTCGAGGGTATCAAAGAACAAATTGTGCCAGAATCATATATTATCTTTACAAGGATTGCCCTTAAATGCTTACATCACAGGAGAGAAAGACGACCAACAGCTGATGAAACAGGAGAGAAAGACGACCAACAGCTGATGAAGTGGTCATAGAACTCAAGAAAGCATTGGAATTCCAGGTAAGTTTCTACATTTTGACAAAATTAGCTAAATTTTGATTCATATATATCTAAACTATGGCCTTTAACTATTTTATAAACTGTAAGAAAGTAACTTCATGAAACGTGAGTTTATTAATTGATTAATGTATATACAGGAGGATTATGAGAAATGGGAGCCCAAATTGCCTAAAGACTACAAAGAAATAGTCTAAATGTCAAAGTGCCCTGAAAAATATTCTACCATCAAGAAAGAGGATCTTTACACCATTTTTTCAAAGGGAATCCTCATTCAACATGACAAAGCGGTAATCAGTTAATCTTGTATCTCGTTTATTTGGTGTTTTCAGTTTTCTATATATCTTTTCCTTTGTGAGGGATAATTTGAGATCACACATGTGTTTACACATGATTAAAATTGAGTCTCATTTATATTTTATTTTATGTAACAGTTGTTGTCATTCATGGTAATGGAGAAATCTAAATAAAATGGTATCACAGTAAATGTTTTCTTACATAAACAAATTGTCCACATGAGTGGAAATCTCTTCAAGAATCAAGGTTATTCTCTTTACCTCTCTAAATTTATCAGTACAAAAGTAATAAGCATACATATGCATTTCTGTTAGATGTATATATTTTTTTGATGTATATATTTTTTTTCTTTGAAAAAATGTTGTTACTTTACGGATTATGCATGACAAGCTATTTACGGGAGCATAATAATTAGTTTACAGCCTACCTATGTATTTTGAACTTGCATTGTGGTTCTTTTTTCTTGCAGTGTTGTGTATAATATAATAGAAAATTTTTCCAACAAAGGTACTTTTTCGCTAGTCAAAATGTGAGGATTTGACAAATACTTTTTTTTGGATAAAAAAAATTATCTTATTTTCTTGAACTGGATTTCTTAGTCCTTTCGATGTGAGAGAGAGTTATAAATTCCCCATATTGATAAACTCGGTGCTTTACGTATTATACTATTAAAGGGTAAATAAACTCGAGTGGAACAACATCAAATTCTTTGTTGCTTAGACTCCTACATGAAGATGGTAGATATCTAACAAGGTTTCAGTGTTTTCTCGACTAATTATAAAAGTCACATATTTGGTATATGGGTATTATGTTTGAAGTTTCGTCAATGGATTTTTCTTTTCAAAGTAGAGGCGTACAGCATATCCCCAATTTTGGGTCCTCTGTTCTAATGACTGTGATTTTCCTAGCATGTTGCTAATCCATTTTTTATAGCTTCTGTAATATGTGCAGATTTGAGACAGCAGTGGAGATGATTGATATTTCCAAATTGAACATCGAAATACAGACAAACGCTCAGATTTGAGACTGCAGTTTATGTTGAAGGCATTGAATTTCGAGCAATTGACAAAGTAAGTTTGCAATTATATCTCGTGGTTCCATTCTACACTCTTTTGTTTACATTATATAAAGAGTTCAGGTGCATACCAATAAATTAAATTAATAACCATGTTCCATATTGCATATTTAACATGGTTTGTATACAGGTGAAACATGAAGAAATCGGAAAATTGAAGGAAGTCCAACAATTCTTGAAATCAAACCTCAATGTGGATCAGGTACAACAATTGCCAACTAACTTTGAAGAAATATTTAAGGCATGCAGAAACTACGACGAGTTTTTCTGGTTGGGCTTAGGTCAACTAAAAAGAAACTCTGTGCTTTCGCAATGGCAGTTTTATACAAATTCTCTAATGTGGATCTTTTTCCTTCAAAACCATTAGTCGAGTCCAGGTTTGCTTCCATTATAGCTATTTTATTACGGTTTCCTTTAACTAGAGGCAATTCCCCGACACTACATGAAACACAACCCGAGACCGATACAGAAAAAAACGGGTTATGGTTGGGTGTAAACTGATTTTGGGTTGTGTTTGGGTTGGGTTGGATTAAATAGGTCGACCCGACAACCCGCTAAGTTTTTTGATAGAAAATACTAATTTTTACTGCTATATATTAAATGGGTTAAAAGGGGCAACCTGCCAACTCTTAACCTGTGTAACCGCCTAAACCGCCAACCGAGTTAGATAAGCAGGTTAAATGGGTTTTGTTCAAGTTATGTTTAAACAATTTGGGGTTGACAAGTTTGAATCCCACACGAATTGCCAGCACTACCTTTAACCACTAAACTATTTTGATGGTACATCCAAATATGTAGATGTCACACAAAAGAGTAGATTTTCTAATCCATTGTTTTTTGATGTGTAGTTGACAATTAAAGTTTTTGATTAAATGGTTGACAAAAGTTTCACTTCTTGGATGTAGTTTTCTGTCTTTATAAATAACTTCATTCTTAATCTGCCCTACATGCAGATTTCCAGAGGTGATTGAGCTTTTACCTCAACACATATTTCATCTTAATTGCACGATCAAAAGTCAAATGTTGTCACCACATACAGAATACGTGTGTTACCTTGTATTCAAGCTTTCAGAAAAATGTCAGGGGCTGCATTATCCAGTAAGAGTACTTGACCTATTCCACAAAGAAAACAATGAGGCTGAATTTGTTTATTTTATAACCCCGAGCCCATTGAATATACATGAGATTACTCGGATTCCAAAACAAAGGGAAGATGGATGGATAGAGATTCAACTGTGGAAATTTAACTCAGCTCATGAATTCAAAGATGACTCTATTTCTATTGATATGAAGTTTACAAGTCATGAAGGAATCATGTCTGGCCTAATTGTATATGGCCTCGAGTTTCGACCGGTGTAAAAGAATTTTTCATGTTCTTATTAACATTCGTTTTTTTACTGAGTATTGAAAAAATGCTGAATGAAACCTGGATAGTTATAAAATCATGTAAGAGTGAAGGTTGATGTTCTTAATGTTTGATGTTCTACAAAGATTTGCATATATAAACACATATATTCTCAAATCTATGAAAAATTGTTGACAGCATCAGCTTACATGTCACAAGAATTTACTATTAGCAGAATAACTTGGAAGTAAAAATTCATTTTCTGAGAATCATGAGTACTATGCCCGTAGCATTTTATAATAATAAATTTAATTAACTTTAGTATAAAAGAACGAGAATACAATGGCTGTCAAATAGTATAAAATTCCTTATTATGTCCCAACAAAAGTACTAATGATACAATAACAAATGATGGAGAAACAAGAACTATAATCACCTCCTCTGTGCTTTCTGTATGTACAATTTTGCACAACAGATGTTACTCTCGAGCCTCCTGCTTCTGTATACAAAGTAACAAATACTTCAGCTTTACGTAATTTTATAGAAATTTTGATCCAAAGTCAAAGTCTGCAGCAGTAGAAATTTTGACCCATTTACTTAGAAGTTGGGCTGATTTGGGTAAATATCCTATCTCCAATGGGTCAAATGGGTCAAATGGGTAAAGTTTAATAATTTGATTAGATGCAAGTCACCCAAAGTGTGTCAAAATCCTAAATCATTATGTTTAGCAATAATTAAATTATTATGTTAAGGCTAATGATCAGATAAAAGCGGGTTTTTGTGTGAGAAGAGAACCAATGATTCAAAAATTCAAAGTTCAAAAGTTCCACAACAGAGGAAGGTTGACTCATTACTTCTAACCCACTATCTCGGACAGACACTCTAGAAGCATTATATCTATTTTCAGGATAACTGAAGTGCAATATTTTTTAACTCCACTCGAACAAAAGTGGTCAATCACATCATATTCCTCAAAATTTAAACGAAGTTACTGATACGAGTTGTCAATTTGATCATGCCAAATAAGGTATTCTGATGAAGATTAACGAGGTGACAGAGATAAGCATAACATAAGAATACGAGTACGTGACACTCAAATCTTTTCGTTTTTTCATATCTTCATACGATTAGACAAGGTATCGATGGCCATAACATTCCAACTATTTTGCCTAGTTAATTGTTCCACGGTACCCATAAACTCAAACTTCAAAATAAAGGAAGATGGGATAGAAAAAGATACATACCTACGGCAGCTCCCGAGACAATTAAGATTTTTCCATAATATCCCTAAATAAATCCTTAGGTGCTGCAAATGAAAAGTAGGATAAACTCATAAGAGAAGGGAGATGGTAGGATTTTAGGCATGATGGACAGGCATGAAAAGTAGCATTATACGCTTGTCCTATAAACATCCCCCCCCCTGTAACAATTATGGCTCCATACTCTCCGGCTTCCCAAAGTAATCTCGTAATTTTTGGTGTGGACACAGCATCAAATACCAATGCATACGACTTTAAAGCTTCCTGCCATAAAAAATAGAAAAACTGATCTAAGTGCATACCATTATTACTACCACATATGACCAGAAAAAGGTAGATAGCCGTACCTTAGAAATAGGAGTAACGTCTATATTTGGCTGCATACCAATTGATGTAGTGTTTGCAAGTATCATGCCACCTTCTGGACTGTAAGTGCTCAAATCGGTAAGAGATATAGCCTCCTCCACCAATGACGCAAGTTCTCTACCAACGATCCGTGCGTATCAGCAAGAGAAAACTTTAGTTGGTGTATTAACTATGCATGTGAGAGGTAATGTGAACTATAATTAGTTTTTAATTTTTGCAACTGATCATATGGTTACTCTGACTTGAAGTCGCTATAATCAATTTTTGATGTTTTTGATAAACCACTTGAATCCAAACACCCTCTACATATGACGAGAACCATACAATTGACTTTCTCCCATACTGAACTGATAAGAATGCAATAAAACTAGTATAATGTTTTATTTGCAATCAAGTACGAGCAATAGGAATGGTAATGTGAACATGAACAATAGTTGAATCTAACCGTAAGTCCTATTTGCTATCACAATTCTTGCACCCTTCGCTTTTGCTCCATAAGCAAGAACTTTTCGGCACCGCCAACACCAATAACCACAAATAGTCTACCAGCCCAAGTGGATCCTGTTGCACCATTTTGAACACTAACTCCGCAGACGGTTGCAACAATTTGTGCTTTAAGTGAATCTCAAATGGGTCAAATGGGTCAAGGCAAAAGTAAAGTAACATGTGAAATCATATGAAACTTTATAAGTGAACAAAAGACTGTTTGACCCAACAAAACCTCATAGACTTTCCTCATAGCGTAAATAGCACCTACATAGTCTCGATACACCTATATAATGTCCCATCATTTGGTCTCCCCGATGGCACAATTGACCTATCAATCGAATATATACAATCAACAACGCAATACATTAAACGCCATACTTTATCATTGTCGCATATTGTTTGATGGTAAAGCTTTTTATGACAATGAAATTTACCTTTGCAACCGGGTCAACCTCATCACAACATTCAAGTAAAGATTCATTGTTAGGAACAAAGAAATTTATATATATACCGTTATTAAATGATACATTTACTAATTTGAATAGGAAGAATTAAGGGTTTTTCCTTAAAATATCAACGACTTCCACATGTGTGCCCCAGTCACGACTTATATATAACATTTGAGTCAATAAAAGATGGCTTTGTATGCCATTTGGGCATTCGGTACCAAGTTACCCGACAAATAATATGATTATTTTTAATAAAAAATGTCAACTTTATTTATATAGATATCAAATTTATATATACCAGTTATTAAATGACCCAACCGCACAACAAAACCACCTTTCAATGACTTCTATGCAAAGAGAAAGTAAGTACGTAAGCTACCCCTCTATATACAGCGGTTGTTGCAAACTTGATAATGTCACCTCTGTTGGACCGATTTTGGCCACAAGGTTCCCAAGCTTGCACTTTCAAAGGAGTATTTTGATAATTGTGAGAAGAAACTACGAGTTTGCACTTTGTAGGCTTGTCTCCATGGATTAAATTGTTAAAATCATCAACGGCCTGCATTTGAGCAACTACAATCAGAAATCTGATAGAGAATATTATGTCTGATAGTATAACGGAAAAATTTACTATGTAAGAACACTAATAATGGTACTTTAGACGGGCCCATGACACAAAGAAACCCATTTTATGTCAAGAAGAAGAAAACCTTAAGCTTAACATCGATATGATCAGCTCCTAATTCCATTGCTAATCGAAGAGCAGCCAATCGACTTTGTTCATCTCCTCACAGATGCACCACCTTCCCATGTTGGTCTAGAAAATAACACAGAATCAGAAACCTTTTCGGGAAAGATAAAGTGTTACGAGGTCATGTAATATGGACTAGATTAATGAAGTAACCAATACTAATATCAAAGGAGTTGTCTGACGTCAATTCAGAATACAACATCAATAGTTCTATGAATCCTATGATTACATTGATTTCAGGGGATGTTTAGTAATGCTTGTTAAAACTGCTTATGCTTTCATGAAATAAGCAATTGCTATAACAGAAGGCAATGCTGCAAAAAGTGTGTAGATAGGCTTCTACGGTCACGTAAAACCGGATAATCGATATCGATTTGTTTAAGTTTCTAAGAATCACCGATTAGAGTTTAAGACGTAAAATAATCGTAATCGGATATGTTGTTTGAATAGGCAACCCTAAATCTACTTATAGTCAGCCGCTTAGTTCACCATCAAATGAGCCTATAATCATATCCAAACACTTATTATCTGGGATCTAATTGATGAAAACGCAACAAGGGGTGTTTGGCATTACTAAGTTAAACAAAATTTTATGCTCATAACCTAAGACCAACTTATCCAAAACAACTTATTTCACCCCTAAGGTTAAACTTACGATCATCAATCCACTAACAATAACCAGTTAAGACTAAACAATCTGAAACTTCTTACTGAAAAGACCTTATTTCACCCCTAAACTAAGTAGATAAGCATATTCAAATTTATGCATCTGCTCAAAAAACACAATAAGCAAATAATCTGCTATAAAAACAATCCAAATTTTGAAACAATCCCATCACATGTTAGACGATTCAGTATACCAACAGAAGAAAACTCCATTCACGTCATAAGAGTTCTAACAAAGTAACGATATCATAAGCATTGTCCATTAGCTAATCACAATTCCCAAACACACCCCTAAATATTATTATACTTGCATATACTTCACATTTCATCCTAAAATTAAACTGCTAATTACAAAGAGCTTATTTACCCTAAACTAAGTAGATAAGCATAGTCACATTTCATCATCTGCTTAAAAAAAGGAATAAGAAGATAAGCATTTTATATAACCAAAAATCCCAAACTCCCACATCACATGTCAAACAATTCAAAGATACTAATAAATCCAACATATCACGCAAAACATCTATGTAATATCGAAAAATAGTCTGAAAAAACCGCACCTGCAAGTAAAAAGGGTAGGCAAAGGACTTAATTTTTAAAGGGTTTGATATCATATCTATCAATAAACCTTTCTTGTTTCGATTAGGTCAGCACACCTCCCAATCAGCTTATTTCACCCTCAAATAAGCATATGATCATGTCCAGACACACAAACCTTAGCCACAATATCAAAACGCAAAAAGGGGGTGTTTGGGATTACTATTTCAAACAGCTTATAAGCGGATGATCAGCTTATTTCACCCTAAGAAAACAACTTATTTCACCCTAAGAGCAAATTTGTAATATCAAATTCACCAATAATTATCATTTCATACATAATAAGCAATTTGGGATTACCCCCATCAAATATCTCGTTTTCCCTCCACACCTCGACTCACCATTTAGTTATACTCCAAGCCCTACCGCTATAGGCATCAAACTACGTAGATATTAAAGGTTAAAGGAAACAGAGAGATATCTTGAGTAAGATGACCAAAATTTAAAAACGTGTGATGTTTAATAGTATGTGGGACCACTAGATTCTTTTTTTTTTTCATATAGCCCAACTTATATACAAAGCTCTATTTTAGTCCCTAACCTTTAATACTAGACGAATCTTCCCAATATTAAGTTTGTAGTTCAAAATCTTTGGTTAGAAACAAAATTAGACCTACACTTAACATAAATCGCTATATACAATTTTCTGCTATCCAGAATCTTACTACCTCCGTCCCATATTAATTGTCCAGTTTGACTTTTTGAAGTCTTTTTTCTTCAACTTTGACCTTAAATTATTTTGTTTGTGTTATATAATATTTGATAAAAGTTATACCAATGAAACTACATTTAAAGTCAAAGTTGGAAAAAAAAAATAGCATACTTAAGGAGCTTATAAAACCACCACCAAGGTAGTGTAGTGGTCAAACGTCTTGTCCTCACAAAATATAGAACATCGATTTAAATATGATGCCCCTAATCGCTTCCACCTCTCCTGCACTGTGGTGTGGGTTAACTCCAATGGATCAATTTGGGATACATTTTACTGACAAGAGATCAAATGAGTAATAAGGATGTTTGCTGAGAACTTACTTTTAATGTACTCGTCCCATACTTTATACCTACCATCTCTACAACATAGAGTAACGTTTACCATCACTAAACTTATATGTTACAAGTAATATTAAGCAAGTAAAGGTGGGCTTGGTGGTAAGATGTCTTGAAGGTCTCACAAGAGACCAAAGTCCTGGCCATGGGAATACCCGTTAGGCTGCGTGCATCATAGCCAGAAAAGGCTCGAATTTTTCCTGTAGCCTCAACGTGCCTATTTACCCATTTTTTTATCTACACTTTTTGGGGTGCTTAGTTTAGCTTATTTTCTTGGCTTATCATGGAAAGGCGTATCTCACTTTTTATGAGTTTACCAATTTAGGCTTATGGACTTATAAGTTCAATTACACTACTAGAAATTGGACTTTCAGCGACGGAATTTCCGACGGATATTATTCTGTCGCTATTTACCGACGATTTTCAGTCAAATTAATGACAACTTTGTTTTTCCGACCGACTTCCGACGAAGTTCCAAGGTTTACAACTTCCGTCGGAAATACGTTGGTAACTTGCATAATCTACCGTCGGATTTCCGACACCGTTCCGACATCCATGTTTATTCGTCACTAATCAGCTGGGAAATGTTTTGATTTCTTATAACTTTTTAAGTTTCAATATTTCGTAATCCGTCGGAAAATAATAATATTTCTGATAGATTTCCGACGGAAGTATTAAAAATATAGAAACTGTCGGAAAGTAACTAAGCATATTATTGTTGAACTATATGTCTTTATGTATCTGTCATACCCACAATTAATATTAGTCTAGCTTAAAACGAAAGCGAAACATTTATATAAACATTAAAGCTATCCATTAATGTGTATGCGCTAGTGTGCTTTGTTTCGAGTTACCAAAATATGTTAACATGTCAAATTCTATTATAAATTATTATTCTTGAATGATATTGTGTTTCCTATTTGTTTAATATTTCACCTATACATTTAATAACCAAATAATATTTTCCTACTTATTCCCATTTATTACAAAAATTATATTCCCAATTCTATTTATTACAGTACAAATTATTATTCCCAAATCAATTCGACATAAAAATCTCTGCTCTACCTCCATCCTCCCACATTTTCACTTTTCCCTCTAAAAAGATCCCCATTTATTCTCCCACCAAACAAATCCGCCATAACTCCTCGACCGTCCGTCCGCCCGCCATCGTCCGTCCGCCGTTTGTCCGGCCGCCTTGGTTTAAACTCCATCACTTTTCATCAAGGTTTAATTCACTTATACATTTGTTTATTATGTTGAACTGAGGCTTTATCTTGAATGTTTTTGTTTTGATTGTAATGTCGTTATTATGTGTTTGTTAGCTCAATTTTGACCTAATTTTGTTGGCCAATTTGTTTGATTGGATGATGAATTTGTTTCGATTGCTAGTTTGTTAAATTTCTAGTGTTTGTTTGATTTTAAAACTGTTATAATTCGCTTATTTGCTAATTTGTTAGTGTTTGGCTGATTTTAGATATGTTATAATTTGCTTATTTGTTAATTTGTTAGTGTTTGGCTGAGTGTGACATGAGAGTTGAAAAATCGGAACTAGTTTCGTTCGTTCAAGTAGAAATGACGTTAAGTAGATGCTACTAGTTTTAAGTCGTAATGATTTGTTTCGTATAATGTTATCAACTGATGTAGGTTACTTAATATTACTAGCTTTAAGTGGTTGAGATATGATATCCTTTACGGACGGGAATAGAGTTTGTTTATGGGGTTTTTTTATGTTTAAGTTTGGGGAATTAGTTATCGTAGGGGTTTTAGAGGTTTCGTCTATCAAACTCCAATCACTTTCGATTGTGTTTGCTTTGTTTATGATAGATTATTGTTATGATGAAATCGTGTTGTCATGATGGAGTTAATTATAAAAAGAACTTGTTTGTTCGGTGGATATATAGATATTTGTGTATATTAAATGTATTGTATTATTTTGCCCCAATTTTAAATGTATTATTTTCCCCTAGTTGGAGAATGTTGCTAACTTTGGATCTAACAGGAAGAGATACACTATGTTGGTCTGTTCCAAACTCTCCTGCTTCACTGTTATTCAATTACTATGAGCGTTATCATAACATGTGATAATTTATAAAAAAGATAAATTCTATAACAATTGATGATTGTCTCTACAGGTTAATTAGTGGTCATCTGATTAATGAGGCGTTAGATATTATCGAAGCTGCAGGTGGCTCCTTTCATCTGGTGAAGTGTCAGGTAGGTCACTGCACAGACTCGACATCTTACTCAGAACTTGAAGTGAGTTTTTAAGCGCATAACCCAGGATACCACAATGCAAGGCCAACAGCAAACAATTACACCATAAGCAACTATGCACAAGATATATTCTGACTTTTTAGGATACATGACTTTTTATAATTACACCATAAACAATTATCATTAGCAATATAAAGTTTTTAGGATACATGACTTTCTATGTGATGGTGTGATATATTCTGCTCAGTTAGTCATACTGCTCTAAAGTTATAATTGGTATACCTGCACGCGATTATATAATGGTGTTTATTCATAACTTTTCTTTATTAGGTTCCGTTGAAGAAGGAAAATGGCCAGACGTCATTGGTCCCCCTTTTCCAAAGTCAAGAAGCCATTGCTGGAAAGGTATTTTTTGTTTCTTTTATTCTTCAGAACTAGATTACTTAGAGACACTGGCCGTGGTGCCGCTTGTTTACATTGCAAATGAATCTCTACTTACAGTTATAAAGTAGACCTCCTTCATCTAACCATTTTTTTCGTTTCCTCGGAACATATGAGATTCAACCTCTTAAAATGTAGATCAGGTAGTTTTTTTTAGCAAAAATCTACCTCTTCTAGAAGATATTAAGTCATCCTTACAAATTAAAAACTGGTTGTTGATAAAAAAAACCTGATAATTAACAATTTGATAGGCTGTATAAGCTATCCGTAACTTTATGGCTATCTCGTTTCTCTGCTAATATGTTGGCATATGTTTTCCTTTTGCAGAAATGTATTCTTACAGAGGCAACTTTTATGACTTTACCTCTCTTGGTAAGTTTGTCTGACTTGATTAACTATGTTCGTGATGATAATGACAACTTTTTGTTGTTTTTTTATTCTTGAATCAGCAAAGTTAATAGTAACTTACTTATCATTTTTCTGTACACAAATTCTCAACTTGATACTCTCTTACCAATTTTCAGGAATCATCATTTAATTCTTCATGTTGTATCACCCACTAATCTCTGTAAACTCTTCAAGACAAAGTCCCATATCATATTGTATCCAGGTGGCATGCTCGAGGCTCTTCACAGAAAGGTAACATGATGTATTGTAATATTTGAAAATAGTTTACAACTCTTTTCAGACCTGATTGAATCTTTAACACTTGAGGATAAGGAGTATAAGTTATTCTGGCCCAAGTAGTCTGATTTTGTGAGGATTGCAGCTAGATTTAGAGCCAAAATCGTACCTATTGGTGGTGTTGGAGAAGATGATATTGGTGAAGTAAGGCTCCAA
The DNA here is from genome assembly GCA_910596185.1 of Chrysanthemum makinoi. Taxonomy (NCBI): domain Eukaryota; kingdom Viridiplantae; phylum Streptophyta; class Magnoliopsida; order Asterales; family Asteraceae; genus Chrysanthemum; species Chrysanthemum makinoi. Next base: position 14,143,293 of record OU343217.1, read on the forward strand.
GCTTTCTAATATGTCTTTTTTGAATAAGATCTTTTTTGTAACTGTGTTCGAGTTATTAGAACTCAAAGTGCATTTTTTAGTGTAACCATTAGCTAAACATAATTCATGAATTTTGTTTATTCAGTTAGTTTTTGACTATAAGGACCAAATAAAGATTCCATATTTGATAAAATTTAATACATGAGAAACTTTAATAAAAACCTTTGAGATGCATGCTAATTCGGGGAAATTAGCCATTTTCTGGATCTTTCAGGTTCCTGTCTTACTTTTGTATACCTATGTTTATTTATGCTTTCTTTTACTTGTAGTTGTTTAATGTTTTGTTATGACAGTTGTCAACGCGGACCTATATTTTTAACATTGTTTCTTCTTTTCGTTAATGGGATTTGAGGTTTGTTTTCATATTTTTTTTCCTTATTATAATTTATGCATTATTATCGTGTTCCTACATAAGTCGATACATGTATTGGATATAGGAGTCAGGAGATGAAAAATACGGAAACGTGGATGCATATCGACATTATAAAAAGATGACAAGGTACATTATTTGCTTTAGAAGATTGTTCTACTGGCGTTAAGACATAGAACTAGGCTCTTTTTTCTTCTTTGCGTTTTATCGTATCTGTATTACATGATGGATAGAGTACATAATTAGTGAATGTTAAATATCAAAAATGAAAAGTGTTTATCCACAAATAAGCAAATAAGTAGTTATAATGAGTTATCCCAAACACCCCAATAACCATACATTGTGCATGATTTCTTTTAAAAGCTGATGGATTATATTAGTTTAAGATTTTTGGATCTTGAAATTGCATGCTTTTTGTGACTGGTGATTGGGCTAGATTCATAAAACTTGCGTAACATGCGTCTTACTCACTTACAGAAGTTAATAGCTTAGTTTAGCTATTTTCCAGAAGTTAATTGCACCCTACTCGCTTACATACTTCATTACGGTGTTTGTGGTTGCTTAGTTTCGCATGATTGTTTAGTTTTCTGTGGAGAAGTAGTATGTAATGGCGTAATGGGACTTAATACTATGCAGGTACAAACTTTGGAAGAGACAATAAGAAGATTGCAAGAGGACAATGCACAAATGAGATCAGGATTCGAAAAGGATATGCAAGTGCAGTTACAATGAGAAGTGGAACGTCAAGTGCAGTTTACCGATTCGCGCCCCCTCTCCTTAGTTCGATAATGTCATATCAATTTGAATATCTGGAACTATACTTGTATCTTAAAGGTTTTGAATGGGTCGATTTGGATTTTGATTTGACTACAACTTTATTGATTTGAATGCTAAATTTTTGTAATTAATCTATTTAGTTGTGAATTATTCTTTTTATTTATTAGTTTCTTTTGAGCTATTTAAGATACAGGATTACATAAATGTGAGCTTTAAGCTATGACACTATACGCATCTTTGTGACAGAATTGTGGCCCGTTACTGACTACAGCTTACTGACGGATTTCTGACAGACTTTTTCCGACGATTTTCCGACAGATATTTTAGCGAGAGACTTCCGACGGAAAATCTACCAACAGATTTCCAATGCATGTTTTTCGTCGGTATTTCCAACGAAATTCCGACGGACTGAAATTAGCGACCATGGATCCCCGACATACTATTTCTGTCACCAATCTGTCGGAAACTGTTGTTACCGACGGATTTCCGACAGAAATGACTGTCGGTAAAGACCTGTTATGTAGTAGTGCAAGTTAATAACCTAATGACTCGTCAAAATGAGCTTTGTCTGAACTGAGGATGGGTTTTTGAAGTTAGCTCACCCTTATCATCATATTGATATTGATGTGGTTTTGTTACTTTTTAATTTCAAACTTATGAATTATTCAATAAAAGAAACGGGCCATAGACAATTGGTGTGAACTACGTCAAAAAGTCAATAGTCTACTACAATAATACATGCAAGTTGCAACTACCAGACCTCCATACATCAAAGATAACAAGGAACCACCCTTATCCTATATATACAAACACAAACCGAACACATTTCTGTATACCACCCAAACAGTCCTTTTTTTTAGCAACCCACACACCCTTTTTTCCAGTTAAGCAAACAGATACGTACATGATGTCTTCAGTCAATCATGACAACTTTGCTCACTTAAAAATCCCCCTCGAAGATATAGTATCAGCCACCAATAACTTTGCTAAAGAAAATTTCCTGGGAGAAGCTGATTTTGGAAATCATTACAAAGGACAACTCTTGTGGTCCGGTGAGTTGATTGATATCCATGCTCGGAGGTGGTTAAATAAAGAAAGGGATGTTGAAAAAGAACAACAGTTTTGGATGGAGATTTCCATGCTTTCTACTCTCAAGCATAAGAATATTGTTTCTATTGTTGGGTTTTGTGATGAGAATGATGAGTTGATAACCGTTATCAAGCTTGAGACCAGGTGTAGTCTCAACAACTATTTAGGCTATACGATGATGTTGACATGGGTGCGAAGATTGGAGATATGTGTCGGCCTTGCGCATGCATTGAGCTACATTCATTATGACGAGCACCGCGATTTTAGCGTTATACATAGAAACATCGACAGTGAGACAGTTCTAATAAATGATAATTGGGAACCCAAGTTATCTGAATTTAGACTTTCCATGAAGATTGAAGCATCCAGGAGGCATCATTCGTTCCATGTTGATAAAGTTTGGGATAGGGAGGGGTATACAGACCCGACATATATAGAGACTAACAATGTAAACCACAAGTCAGATATTTACTCCTTTGGGATTGTAATGTTTGAACTATTGTGTGGTAGGAAATCAATAATCACCGACGAGGGTAATAAGTATTTGGCTCCATCAGTCATTCTCCATTATAGAGAGGAAAAACTAAATGAGATAATTTATTGGGATCTACAGAAACAAATTGATCCACTGTCGCTCAACGTTTTCGCTGAAACGGCATATTCCTGCTTGAACGAAGAACAATCTCAGCGCCCAAATACTGATGAGATTGTCACAAGACTTGAGAAAGCGTTGGAACTTCAACTCGAGCATCAGAATGAGGTAAGATGGTTTTTCCTCTTCCATCATAATATAATAATAAGTACTACTATCTATTTGTTTGAGTATATACACCTTCACCATATTAGGCTCTGATCAGTTTCACAATTAGACCATTGGACATGCGGAGAATATCCTGAATCAAAGAGTATAATATCATGCTCATGCTCTGTTTAACACACTTATAATCTCATTTAGAGTTTTACCTCTTAGGAACTATTCTAAGATTAAAGCATATATACATGTCCACACATCCAACTTTCTGATGTCCAAACAGCATGTAATTGCTCTGAAAAACAGCATACAAACCTTTAAAAGTATCTAATTGCCAATTGCTGTAAAAAAAATTGCCAATCGCTGTAAAAAAAAACATACAAACATATAATTGCTGCAAAAAAAACATGATTGCTGTAAAAAAAACTGTCTTGGAACAGCATATAAAAGCTGTAATTGCTGCTAAAAAACAACATGCAAATATGTAATTGCTTGTTAAAAAAAGAGCATGTAATTGCTTCAAAAATGTGTTTCCAAACAGCCATGTAAAGGTTATGTCCAAACAACATAGAAAGTGTTTAAAACAGCCCATCTTTCTGCTGTCCAAATAGCATATAGAAAGTGTTGAAACACCATAAAAACCTGTCTAAACAGATTTTAAAGCCTTTAATAACTTGTAAAAAGATTTAATGACAAACTCAGCCGGAATTATAGAAACAGGTAAAACCCGGCGGGTCACATTAGGTTTTAAATTCTTAAAAACGGCTTCTTTTGACCCGTTATATAAGACGGAACCGGTTCGACCGGTCGAACCAGCCGGGTTTCAAAACATTGAAAAAAAAGTGGTATAGTAAAAGTACTTGTTGATGTCTGCAAACATGTGTGAACTATGACCACCCAACCGAGATTTTGATAGGACGTCCTGCAAACCTTTATATGAAACTGGGGGAGTGTCCCTGTTAGACGATTAAAATTAGAAACCAGGGAATTGCTGAGTTACAAAGTAAAATCAATATTTTAAAAGTAGTATAGTTATAAAATCTACCTGTAGTTTAGCAAGTTCATTACGATATACACAAGGTAGTATGCATGGCCTTGCACTGTAGCTTGTCCACGCTGTAGATCAAAAGTAATTTTCTTCAAAATTACATGTAAACTTAAACTTTTAAGGACTCTAATCTCCTAGTATTTTCACATTTCAAAATTATCTACAAGATAAAACCACAAATATTAACAGACTTATGACGCAACAGATTTCCATATTTCGCTAATGGTAAAGGAAAAAATCTAAATGAGTTCCATACAGATCAAACTTATACAAGCTCTTGATCTTCCTCAACAGTTTTATATTCAAGTTCCTATGACTTTATGAGATGAACATAACTTAAGTATATACAGTTAAATGTGATGAACAAATCTCAAAGTATGAGTTGAACAACATCAACCTCGAATATAATTATACTTTCGTTCATATTCGTGTGTCTCATTGCTCTCCAATTTCATATACACTCAATTTCATATCTTACTGCTAGTTTTTCTATCCACAACAGGAGAGTTCTTCCCTTTCAAAATCAGCAACTTGGCTTTAAAAGTTTCCATTACAACATTTAATAATGTCTCTCCATTCTTTTCAATATCGTGAAAAGTCCTCCAATTCCACTATTGTCAAATAAAGTATCCTGCAACAGCTACGAAAACATGTCACTGGAAGCAACTTCAAACATCAAATGACTAAATATCAACACAACGTTAAAAACTTTACTGTTACACAAAGCACATGCCATAGTTTTTTTCCTTCTGAATATCACTTTATGAACTTATCCACAAGACAAAAACATGTCTTTGAGGGAATGAGGGAACCAAACAAGACAACTCCAATCCATATTAACCCATCAAAACTGCATCAGGTAGACAAAGTATCGCCCATGTAGTCCATACTTACATCATCTGATTCAGGACCAAATGCTTTAAAAAACACCTTAGGAGCAAATATTGACTACATTAACCAAGACCAAATATCAACATGAAGTCACTAACCAAAACCATGAAACTTAATAATGCAGAATTATACCTAACATATCTTAGACATGGTTCAGGAATTTTATCAAACACTTTGTACGCATTATTAAACTCCCTTTTTCTAACTCACATTTTAACTTGACTATTTTACAGATAATGAAAGAATTTGCTCACCTCAGAGTCCCCCTTGAATATATCCTATCTGCCACCAACAACTTCTCTCAAGAAAATGTCATCTTAGAAGATAGGATTGAACAGAGATACAAGGGACAGCTCTTGTGGTCCGGTGAGTTGATTGATATCCATGCTCGGAGGTTTAATAAAGAATGGGATGGAGTAGAAGAACTGTTTTGGAGGGAGATTTCACTGCTTTCTAGTCTCTTGTTGGGTTTTGTGATGAGAATGATGAGAAGATCATCATTATCAGGTGTGAGACCAAGGGAAGTCTTGTATACTATCTAAGTGACCCGATGTTGTTGACATGGGTGCGAAGATTGGAGGTATCTGTCGGTATTGCGCAAGCATTGAGCTACATTCATTATGACGAGCCACGCGATTTCAGCGTAATACACCGGAAAATCACCAGTTGCACAATTCTATTAAATGATGAATGGGAACCCAAGTTATCTGATTTTGAATGTTCCATGAAGATCAAAGCATCTAAAAGGCACCATTCATTTCATACTGATAAACTTCGGTATGTGAAAGGGTATGGAGACCCAACATATATTAAGACTAAAAGTGTGAACCACAAGTCAGATATCTACTCCTTTGGGATAGTATTGTTTGAACTTCTGTGTGGTAGAAAATCAATAAGTGAGCATCCAGATAATAAGTATTTGGTTACACTGGTCATATTCCATTATAAAAAGAAAATACTAGATGAAATAGTTGATCCGGTTCTATTGAAACAAATGGATCCACAATCATTCAACGTTTTCGCAAAGACAGCATATGACTGCTTGAATGAAGAAAGATCTCGACGCCCGGATATAAGTGAGGTTGTCACAAGACTTGAGAACGCGTTGAAACTTCAAATGGAACGTCAAAATGTTGTAAGACCGTTTTTTATCTTTCATCTTTTTTTAATCACTTGTAAAATTATTTACTTATTAATTACTCTATTTATGATATTAAAGGAACATTCAATAGTTGCGGCCAAAGTTGAAGTTACACCATCCGATCATGAAAAGGTAATTATTTACTTATTACTGTTGTTTTAAGCCACTAGAATTTTTGAAACGTGACCTCCATATACACGTGTCATTTTTGGAACACTTGGTAATGTTGTCTTGTTTGGTACATATAGGGATCATTGACCTCCATATCTACACGTGTTGAGTCCCATGTTAGCAAAGAGACAAAGTTTTTCCTCAAAGATCTTTCTCACTTAAAACTCAGCTGGGAAGATATAGCATCAGCAACCAACAATTTTGCTGATGAGAATATCATCCAATTATATAAGCTTGGAGAAATTTACAAAGGTCGCCTCTTACATTCCGAACAATTCATCGATATTATTGTAAAGAAGTTCTATTTAGATTATGTAAAAGATGAGAGCAAAAAGTTTTGGACGGAAGTTTCAACGCTTTCTAGTCTCAAACATAAGAATGTTGTGTCTGTTATTGGGTTTTATGATTCTGATAACAACAAGATTATTGTATACAAGAAGGAGGCCAAAAAAAGTCTGGAAGCATATCTAAGTGACCAGACCCTCACATGGATGCAAAGGTTAACGATATGCGTTGGTGTTGCGAAGGCATTGAGTTACATCCATTATGATCCTGGACGAAATTTTAGTGTCATACATTGCAACATCATGAGCTCGAATATTTTATTAGATGACAAATGGGAACCCAAGTTAGCTGGTTTTGAACTTTCGTTGAAAAATACAGTAGCTCGGAGGCACCGTCTTCTTCTTACTCATGATATTGTTAAGAATGTATACCTGGACCCAAAATACGAAAAGACTGGTGGAGTTACCCACAAGTCAGATGTTTATTCATTCGGTGTTGTATTATTAGAAGTCTTGTGCGGAAGGAGTGTGGACAAAGATGGAGCGAAGACAAGCGAAGATGAGTTGGGAGAGGGGTTTTTAAGTCAAGTGGCTAAATCTCATTTGGACGAAATGATCATGCCGCATTTACGAAATCAGATGGACGAAGAAGCATTAAAAATCTTCTCAGAAACAGTATATTGCTGCATAAAAGAGGAAAGAGCAGATCGTCCACATATAGATCAAGTTGTCAAAGGACTTGAGAAAGCGTTGAAACTTCAATCAATGTATGAAAATCCGGTAAGAAAATTAACTTGCTTATCAACTTTATAAGATAATAACTCTTATTTATCTACTAATTTCCTCGTCTTTTGCAAATATTATTTTAGGAACTTCCAAGGAATGCAGTTGACAGTACATCATCCAATCACCTGAGGGTAATTTACTTCTTTATAGTTATAGTTCGAAGCTGGTCATTCTAATTAATAAACAAAAAAGTAAATTACACGAATGGTCTATGTGGTTAGAGGCTTTTTACATATTACATTTAATCCCTATTACATAATCCTGGCACTCTAAAATGATATGACCAGGCCAACTCCACACCACAGGATCAACACAAAAAACCAGAAATCAAAACACCATCTGCACCAACTACCATGGACCTGCACACTAGTCACAAATCACAAATCATTTTTAAGCATAATATAGTAACTGATATAGAAGCAAATGGAATCCATTGGCTGATTATAAAGTGTTGTTGTATCACTTTTTTCTATTAAGTATGTTGTTGTATTTTTAAGCATAATAGTACAGATTGTGAATCTTTTGTCATTCAATAATTTATTTAAGTATGTTGTTGTATTTTAATGTCACAATGTTGCAGTGAAAGAACTTGGAACACTTGAAGATTGGACTTAATGATATCATGAAGGCAACAGAGAAGTTTGCCGAAAAATATTGCATAGGATCAGGCGGATATGGCATGGTATACAAGGCACAACTCAAACATTTTGATAGCAGTAATTCATCTTCCATAGAAGGGAAGAATAGATACGATCTTCCCAAGAAACGTATACGGCTTATAAATTTTACCTTTTACCCAAAAGAAAAAAAAGCGTAGCACGGTAGCCATAAAACGCATTCACAATCGAGAAGGAGAACAAGGGTTCATTGCAGAAATTGAGGTTCTGATTAGCTGTAAACATGAGAATATAATATCTCTTCTTGGTTTTTGTGATGAAGATCGTGATCACATGATCCTTGTCTATGAGCTTGCTTCTAAAGGGAGTCTTGAGGATTATCTAGAACAGATGAAAAAATGACTAATCTTACTTGGATGCAACGCTTGGAAATATGTCTTGGTATTGCACATGGATTGAATTACATTCACACCAACACAGATCGAGACAAACAAAAGATAATACACCGTGACATCAAGAGTGCAAATATTCTATTGGGCGAAAATTTGGAAGCAAAGATTGCTGATTTTGGACTCTCCAAATTCCACCCAGCAAATCAAGATGCCAGTACTCTCGGCGAACGATGCGATTGCAGGTACAGATATGTATTTGGATCCAGAATATGAGAAGTCTGGAAGATTAAATAAAAAGTCAGACATTTACTCTTTTGGAGTGGTATTATTTGAGATCTTGACCGGGAAGTTGGCCTATGATCGTTATTTTCACTGGCGTTGATGGGAAGGGATTGCACCCATTATGCGACATCATTTTGAGAAGGGAACACTAATGGAAATTGTTGATCACAAGATAAAGGAAGAAACCGATGAACATGCCTTTTCTCTTACCAAAGGACCCAATAAAGAGTCCTTGGACATATTTGCAAAAATCGCATTTCAGTGTCTAGCAGTGACTCAAGTCGAACGTCCATCAATAGATGTTGTTATCAACGAACTTAAAAAAGCGTTACACTCTCAGGTGCGCAATTTTTTTGAATAACTTAATAATCTCCTCATATATTCATCATATTAGTATGTGACATTTTATACATTTTACTTTGTGCAACTAATATTTTAATCCTCAAACTTTTACTGAGTTAACGATCTTACCGTTTAACTTTTTTAGTCCTAAACTTTTGTGACGTGTTGTTTTAATCTTGAACTACAACCGTAACTTAGAGACTTTAAAGGAGTATCAAATTCCAAATTATTAAGTTATTTTTTACTTATGAAATCGACTGATTGTCCGATGATTCACATGAGAACCACAAGGACAGCCTCAAATTGTCACTTCAAGACATAAAGTTGGCCACAAATACTTTCAATCAAGACAATCTCATTGGACATGGAGATTTTGGGAATGTGTACAAGGGTCACACTGATGGGCATAACTTCATTGCCGCAAAGCGGTTGGGTAGGAAATCTGCTGAAGGAGAAGCTCAATTTATGACAGAGCTTGAGATCCTTATGGAGTACAAACATGAAAATGTAATTGGTCTTGTAGGCTACTGTGATGAAGAGGATGAGAAAATTATTGTCTATGAGTATGCATCCAAAGGAAATCTTGATAAGTACTTGAGCGATGATAGTCTTACATGGGTGATGCGGCTTAAAATATGCATCGATGTTGCAGTCGGGTTGGAGTTTCTTCATGGAACTATTTCAAGTCCAGAAATGGTAATACATAGGGACATCAGCAGCAGCAACATTCTACTGCTTGATGATTGGAAAGCAAAAATTAGTGATTTCGGGCGTATGTCCAACAAATCAGGATGTAGACTATGTCATCGACAATGTTACACGCACAAATGGCTATCGTGACCCACTGTACTCTAAAACAGGCTTCTTAACCAAAGAGTCTGATATATTCTCATTGGGTGCGGTCTTATTTGACATATTGTGTGGGAAACTATCATCCGAAAAGCTAGATGACGATTATCTTTATTTACCCTTTTTGGCTAAACACCTCTATTATGTTGAAAAGCTTGATAAGTTGGTGTTCGAGGGTATCAAAGAACAAATTGTGCCACAGTCATATTTTACCTTTACAAGGATTGCCTTTCAATGCTTACATCACCAGAGAGAAAGATGACCAACTGCTCATGAAGTGGTCAAACAACTCAAGAAAGCATTGGAATTTCAGGTATATATGTTTCTATATAATGACAAAATTGGCTAACTTTTGATTCATATATATCTAAATTGTGGCTTTTAACTGTTTTATAAACTGTAAGAAAGTAACTGTTGAAACATGAGTTTATTAATTGATAAATGTATATACAGGAGGATTATGAGATATGGGAGCCCAAATTGCCTAAAGACTACAAAGAAATAGTCCAGATGTCAAAGTGCCCTAAAAAATATTCTACCATCAAGAAAGAGGATCTTTACACCATATTTTCGAAGGGTATCCTCCTTCAACAAGACGTAGTGGTAATCAGTGTATCTCGTTTATTTGGTGTTTTCAGTTTTCTTTATATCTTTTCCTTTGTGAGGGATAATTTGAGATCACACATGCGTTTACACATGATTAAAATTGAATCTGATTTATATATTATTTTATGTAACAGTTGCTGTCATTCGATGGTAATGGAGAACGAAATAAAATGGTATCAGCGGAAATGTTTTCTTACATAAACAGTTGTCCACATGAGTGGAAATCTCTTCAAGAATCAAGGTTATTCTCTTTACCTCTCTAAATTTATCACTGCATAAGTCATAAGCATACATATGCATTTCTGTTAGATGTATAGATATTTTTTTCTTTGGAAAAATGTTGCTACTTTACTGGATTATGCATGACAAGCTATTTACGGGAGCATAATAATTAGTTTACAGCCTACCTATGTATTTTGAACTTGCATTGTGGTTCTTTTTTCTTGCAGTGTTGTGTATTATATAATAGAAAAAATTTCCAACAAATGTACTTTTTAAGCTAGTCAAAATGTGAGGATTTAACAAATACTATTTTTTTGATAAAACAAATTATCTTGTTTTCATGAACTGGATTTCTTAGTCCTTCCGATGTGAGAGAGAGTTATAAATGCCCAATATTGATAAACTCGGTGCTTTATGTATTATACTATTAACGGGTAAATAAACCCGAGTGGAACAACATCAAATTCTTTGTTGCTTAGACTCCTACATGAAGATGTAGATATCTAACAAAGTTTCAGTGTTTTCTCGACTAATTATAAAAGTCACATATTTGGTATATGGGTATTATGTTTGAAGTTTCGTAGCTGGATTTTTCTTTTCAAAGTAGAGGCGTACAGCATATCCCCAATTTTGGGTCCTCTGTTCTAATGACTGTAATTTTGCTAGCATGTTGCTGGTCCATTTTTTATAGCTTCTGTAATATATGCAGATTTGAGACAGCAGTGGAGATGATTGATATTTCCAAATTGAACATCGAAATAAAGACAAACGCTCAACTTTTATCTCCAAATGTTGTTTATGGGGTCTATTTAGTCTTCAAACTTAGTGATTCAAGAAAAATTTCAACTAAACCAATCTGTGTTAACCTAAAGTATAGAAAGGGACTCGAAAGTCTACATGCATATTTAAGCAACATGGAGACAAGGACTGGATGATGATTGAGTTGTACCAGTTCTTGAATCAGAATGAAGATCTCGTTTTTGAGTTTCTACTTGAGAGCTTTTCATCATATTATTGTGGAGAAACTGCAGTTTATGTTGAAGGCATTGAATTTCGAGCAATTGACAAAGTAAGTTTGCAATTATATCCCGTGGTTCCATTCTACACTCTTTTGTTTACATTATATAAAGAGGTCAGGTGCATACCAAAAAATTAAACTAATAACCATGTTCTGTATTGCATATTTAACATGGTTTGTATACAGGTGAAACATGAAGAAATCGGAAAATTGAAGGAAGTCCAACAAGTCTTGAAATCAAACTTCAATGTGGATCAGGTACAACAATTGCCATCTAACTTTGAAGATATATATAAGGCATGCAGAAACTACGACGAGTTTTTCTGGTTGGGCGAGGTCAATGAAAAGAAACTTCTTGTGCTTTCGGCAAAGGCAGTTTTATACAAGTTCTCTAATGTGGATCTTTTTACTTCAAAACCATTAGCTGAGTCCAAGTTTGCTTCATTATAGCTATTTTTATTACGGTTTCCTTAACTAGAGGCGGCAATTCCTGGCACTACATGAAACACGACCCGAGACCGATACAGAAATAAACGGGTTATGGTTGGCTGTAAACTGATTTCGGGTTGTGTTTGGGTTGGTTTGGGTTAAATCGCTAAACCGCCAACCGAGTTAGATAAGCAGGTTAAATGGGTTTTGTTTCAAGTTATGTTTAAACAAGTTGGGGTTGACAAGTTTGAATCCCACACGAATTGCCAGCACTACTTTTAACCACTAAACTATTTTGATGGTACATCCAAATTTGTAGATGTCTACGAAAAAGTAGATTTTCTAACCCAATGTTTTTTTATTTGTAGTTGACAATTAATTTTTTTGATTAAATGGTTGACAAAAGTTTCACTTCTTGGATGTAGTTTTCTGTCTTTGTAAATAACTCCGTTCTTAAATGCAGATTTCAAGAGGTGATTGAGCTTTTACCACAAAACATATTTCATCTTAATTGCACGATCAAAAGTCAAATGTTGTCACACGATACAGAGTATGTGTGTTACCTTGTGTTCAAGCTTTTAGAAAACTGCCAGGGGCTGCATTGTCCAGTAAAAGTACGAGACCTACTCCACAAAGAAAACAATGAGGCTGAATTTGTTTATTTTACAGCCCCAAGCCCATTGAACATAAATGGTATTACTCGGGTTCCAAAACAAAGAGAAGACAGATGGATGGAGATTCAAGTGTGGAAGTTTAACTCAGCTCATGAATTCAAGGATGACTCTCTTTCCATGAATATGAAATTTACAAGCCATGAAGGAACTATGTCTGGCCTAATTGTAAGTGGCCTCGAGTTTCGACCAGTGTAAAAGAATTTTCCTTTTCTTATTAACATTCGTTTTTTACTATGAGTATCGAAAAAATGCTGAGTGAAACCTAGATAGTTATAAAATCATGTAAGAGTGAAGGTTGATGTTCTTAATGTTTGATGTTCTACAAAGATTTGCATATATAAACACATGTATTTGCTATTGAAAGATCCATATTCTCAAATCTATGAAAAATTGTTGACAGCATCAGCTTACATGTATTTGCTATTGATGTTCTACAAAGATTTGCATATATAAACACATGTTTTTGGAAGTCAAGATTCATCCAAATAAATAATGTGTCCATTCATTTTCTGAGAGTCATGAGTACTATGCCCGTAGCATTTTATAAAAATAAATTTAACTTTAGAAAAAAAAAACGAGAATACAATGGCTGTCAAATAGTATAAAATTCCTTATTATGTCCCAACAAAAGTACTAATGATACAATAACAAATGATGGAGAAACAAGAACTATAATCACCTCCTCTGTGCTTTCTGTATGTACCATTTTGCACAACAGATGTTACTCTCGAGCCTCACCTTACGTATACAAAGTAACAAATACTTCAGCTTTACGTAATTTTATAGAAATTTTGATCCAAAGTCAAAGTCTGCAGCTGTAGAAATTTTGACCCATTTACTTAAAAGTTGGGCTGATTTGGGTAATATCCTATCTCCAATGGGTCAAATGGGTAAAGTTTAATAATTTGATTAGATGCAAGTCACCCAAAGTGTGTCAAAATCCTAAATCACTTTGTTTAGCAATAATTAGATTATTATGTTAAGGCTAATGATCAGATAAAAGCGGGTTTTTGTGTGAGAAGAGAACCAATGATTAAAAAAAAATCGAAAAGTTCCACAACAGAGGAAGGCTGACTCATTACTTAACCCACGCCTATCTCGGACAGACACTCTAGAAGCATTATATCTATTTTCAGGATAACTGAAGTATACTCGAGCAAAAGTGATCAATTAAGATGGGGTAATCTATGGTATTCCGATGAGGATTAACGATGTGACAGAGATAAGCATAAGAATGCGTGTATGTGACAGATAAATCTTTTCATTTTTTCATAACTTCATACGATTGGACAAGGTATGGATGGCCATAACATTTCCAACTATTTTGCCTAGTTTATTGTTCCAAGGTACCCATAAACTCAAAGTTCAAGATAAAGGAAGTCGGGATAAATAAAGATGCATACCTGCGGCCAGAGGCGGAGCCATGTAGTAACTAGTGGGGGGACTTGCCCCCAACAAAGCTTTTGGGGACATACTATATCAGTAGGAAAAAAATGTCAAGTTTGAAGAGAAAAGCTTCATGCCCTCGGCCCAAAAGTTACAGTGCCCCCACGTATTCACGGGCGCTGGAAGACAACAGTTAAGTCACTTAATATAAAAGTATATAACATTAGTTACAAGATGATATTTTAAGTGATGGGTTTAAGGTTATTAATGTTCTTCTGGTTATGGTGGGAAGGCAATAAAGAAGATGATAGTTATAGTTAAATGAAAAGTAAATAATTTACAACCACGTGATTTACTCGGTTTACACGTTTCACACTTTTATTTTTAATAATACTAGACGAGTACCCGCGCCTAGCGGCAGCTGTTCCTAGCGGCAGATAATTAACGATATGCAATATTGTGGTAAGTGTTTTGTAACATGCGATAATTCAACTGAAGCAAGAATTATTAACATGTATCAAAGAACATATAAAAATATTTATTGAAACTGAAAATAAAACGTTACATCAATTATGAGATAACTAACAATGCACGCTACTCGACGTATAAAATTTCTTAGTACACGGCATTTGAGGTGTTAAATCCTCTTAGACAGAACTCTTTGATTGGCTTCACCTTGTAGTTATCATTCATCAAGGCATGAGATTAGACCCAATTTAAAAAAAACTACAAACCTAAGAAACTTAACAAAAATATATACACCGGTTGTATAATGTATTTTGACCAAATTATTTCAAAAAACTTTGTATAATATCTTTGAAATTTTAGGTATGAATTGTTATGGTAGCTATTTCATTAAGGTCAAATTCTTTGAATTTTTATGTTGAAATTTTAGTTTGAAAGGAATTTCAGAAATTTAACATTACTCACTTTTTAAGTTTCAAAAATATGGATACATGCTTTGTATGTATAATAATAATAATAATAAAAAGTTGTATTGACTTTCCAACTTTAAATATGCCGAATCTGTTTCTATTTAATATTAGTTTGCATTTTTAATTGTAATTATATACATATGGTTATAGAATTGATAAGTTAATGGTAATTATATTACATGTGAAAATTATTTTCTCAACATTCAACAATGCATTAAAGATAATTGGTTAAATATTCAATATTGACTTTTAACTTTCAATTTTTTACTTTAGTACTTCAGTGCCATTTGTAATTACTCTGTGTAATAAAGATTACCATAAAACAGTAGATTTAACCAAAACTATGTTCATAACCTCCTTTCTTTAGATTTAACCAAAAGTATGTTTAGTTTACAGTAAACTTTGCTTTGTTTTTGTATTGCTTAACTTTAAGAGTTTTCGTGGGCCTTACGTCATTAATATGTTTTTTAAGTAATTATTGCTCACCTTTCACATTTTTTATCTTTCTTTTTACTTGTCTACTTGGGACTAAAACATATTTTTTCATTTCCTAACATAAAACAAAAATTATGTTAATTCCAGTAACAAAGAAGGCTATGAAACAAGAAAGCAAATCAATTCTTAATTACCAGTATTTATTTTCTGTTGAATAGGAGAAAAAGTAGCACAAGTAGCACACTATTAATTACATATTTCCCCACCAAAACATCATAATAACAAAAATACCCGATTTTACATATTAAATTCTCATATTTACCCATCTTGTTAAAATTACTTTAGCATATGACATTTATACCCTTTCTTGTATCCATCTCTATTTTCAAAACCATTTACTACAGCTTCCGAATTAGATGTGGCAAAATGTGCCCAAAAGCAAAAAGATAGACTAAATTGGCAAAAATTTTAAAAATTTGGGCACATTTAACACCCCTCATTTTTTTTTTTGAAATTGGCACATATAACCATTGAAAACTTAAACGATCACTAACGGACACATTTTTTTCCTCAATTGTAGAACATTACGATCGTTTTAAAAAAAAATTATATAATATATTTAAGTTTTTTAATATAAATAAAATATTCCGTTAAAAAATTTTATTTAGTCGTTTTAGGTCTTTTATTAGCGATTTGTATAACATGCCCGTTGGGCCGTGCCCGTTTAGCCCATGCCCGTTTAGGCCCGTGCCCATTCTAGCCCGTGCCCATTTTAGCCTGTGCCCGCCCGGCCGCTCGTTTTACCACCTCTATTCCCAATTTTATTTCCAGCAAATCACGACAAGTTGACAAGCATAGAGTTACATAACAAAACTATAACATATCTTAAAGTTTAACAAAAAAAAACTTTAGTCACATTATTTGACTAATTTTATATTCAAATGTTGGGTCATTTAACAATAAAACTACGATGCAAGTTAAACATGAATACATGAATAGTCAATATCAAAGAATTACTCATAACAGATATGGTAGAAAATGATTCTCGCTTTGGCGTCAAACTTGAGAAAAGTGTGAAAGGGTAAACCGAGTAAAAAAAAATAAGGGCATAATTGGATTAGAAAAAAGATTGATGAAGATTGGGTATATTTGTTATTTAAAAGTTTTGGTGGGGAAATATGTAATTAATAGTGATTAAATGAGGATATATGTAATTCCCCTTATTTAGTGGAAATTATGAATTCATTTTAGAGGGATCCTAAGATAACATTTTTCCTTAATATTTAACTTTGACTTTTCAAGTTTCAAATTTCAAGTTTTCACTTTCACCTTTGACCTTTTTTCCATTTTATATAGTAAAGATTTGATAGTTTTTGGACATTTGGTACCTACAACTGCTTAAAACTGGCCCATCAATTTTGGACATTAGGAACGGCGGAAATGTGAAATTTGTTTTTGACTATTATATGTGGCGTGTGAGATATTTAGTATGATGTTTTGTTAAGGTTAACACTATAATGATACGAGTAGTTTGCAAGCAATTAAAGTTAAGTAAAATAGTTAATACATTTTAAAGTAATTTATGTTTGTTATTGTAAGGCTTTTTATATAGGATTTTTCTAACATGTGCCCCGGGGGCACATGTTAGAAAGAACCTTTTATATAATGCATCGAATTATAAAGCTCTAAGCGTCTTACTTAGAGATTTAATGTATTTTCCTGATCCGACCCGAACATGATATGTTGCTTTTCGCCTCCCATAATTGTATTTCTTGGCTCCGCCACTGCCTGCGGCAGCTCCAAAGACAATTGAGATTTTTCCATAATCTTCCTAAATAATTCCTTAGGTGTTGCAAATGCAAAGTAGGATAAACCGATAAACTCATAAGAGAAAGGAGACGGTGAGATTTTAGGCATTATGGACAGGCTTGAAAAGTAGCATTATACGCCTGTCCTATAAACATATCCACCCCTGTAACAATTATGGCTCCACACTCTCCAGCTTCCCGAAGTAATCACGGAATTTTTGGTGTGCACACAGCATCAAATACCAATGCATACGACTTTAAAGCTTCCTGTCATAGAAAATAGAAAAACTGATCTAACTGCATACCATTATTACTAAAACATAGAAAAGGTAGATAGCCGTACCTTAGAAATAGGAGAATCATCTATATTTGGCTGCATACCAATTGATGTAGTGTTTGCAAGTATCATGCCACCTTCTGGACTGTAAGTGCTCAAATCGACAAGAGATATAGCCTCTCCACCAATTATGTCAGCAAGTTCTCTAGCACGATCTGTGCGGTATCAGTAAAAAAAAACTTTAGTTGGTGTATTAACTATGCATGTGAGAGGTAATGTGAACTATAATCAATTTTTGATTTTTGCAACTGATCATATGGTTACTCTGACTAGAAGTAGCTATAATCAATTTTTGATGTTTTGATAAACCACTCGAATTCCAAACACCCTCTAAATATGACGAGAACTCAGAACCATACAGTTAATTTTCTCCCATCTGCGATAAGAATGCAATAAAACTAGTATAATGTTTTATTTGCAATCAAGTAGGAGCACTAGGAATTGTAATGTGAACAGTAGTTGAATCTAACCGTAAGTCCTATTTGCTATCACAATTCTTGCACCCTTCGCTTTTGCTCCATAAGCAAGAGCTTTTCAAAGCATCGCCACACCAATAACCACAAATAGTCTACCAGCCAAGGGTGATCATGTTGCACCATTTTGATCACCTGAACCTGACGATTGCGACAATTTGTGCTTTAAGTGAATCTCAAATGGGTCGAACGGGCAGTAAGTAACATGTGAAATCATATGAAACTTTTATAAGTGAGCAAAAGGCACTGGTTTGACCCAACCACCCATATTATCACTTCTTTTAGGAAGTATAGAAAGAAACCTCATAGACTTTCCTCGATAGCAGAAATAGCACCTACATAGTCTGTATTACACCTATATAATGTCCCATCATTTGGTCTCCTGATGGCACAATTGACCGCTCCTAAAATAGGTTGAGTCGTATATTTACTAGTTAAATTGTAAAAAAAACGTGGTTTTAGAGTAATGAATTACGTAGTCGAAATCAAATAGATTGGGATACGTTGGAAGCACGTTGCGTGATTATGGATTTGTCGGAGAGGTAGGCGTAGTAAGATGTGTCGGACGAGATGTAGAACTTGAATAAAAATAACACTTAGTCGGGTGACACTTGGGATAACTCGAGCTTGATATATTCAACACGGAAGGACTATTGGGCTGAGCAAATCTAACGGACTCTAATATAACTAGAGTGGGCTGTGGCCCAAGGAATTAGACTTGTCAAGAAGAGATGGGCTTCGGCCCATCTTCAAATATCAAATGGACCCTCATTCGTGAGGTGGGCTATGGCCCAAATGGTAATTACAAAGGCATCCAAATGAGAAAGCAGGATAGTAATATTTGCAATTACTTTGACAGCCAAGGGACAAGGGATATGATACTTAAACTTGTATCACTTTGACATTCAAAAGCAATAAGGACCTGGAACCTAGTTGGACACCATAACAGTTTTGAAAACGAGGTGTAACTCGCGAGTCGAAGACTCTCATCAAAGGCCAAAAGAACAATGCCAAGTATTACAAACCAAACAAAGTGTCGTGAGTCATTGAGACACTAACTCATACCTCGCGAGTCTAACCACGAACCTAGTTTCGACCCTAGAACCTAACGAACGTACAGCAATGTTTAGACCACAAGATGAGTGAATTGTGAGTCAAGGACTCGAACCAAAACGACCAACAATTCTTTCCAGAACTAATCCAATACCGCAAGACTATTAACGAGTTAAACTGAACATGCAAATAAGGTGCGACTATGCTGTTTTTACACGTGGTTACGAGGGAAAATGGGAAGAGGCTACTATATCAAAACTATGGATGAGGCTAAACACGTTACAGCGTCGATTCATACTTGGTCACGCCTCAAACACAAATCATATTGAGCAAATTCTAATCCTAAACCAATAGTCACATAACAAATTCAACACTTCCATAGCCTTATCAGTTTTTATTCACTCAACCACACAAGCCTCTAATTATACCTCGAATTTTCAGGATCATATATGTATACACAATCGATCAGAAAGAAAATAAAATAGGGAAAGTCTTCAAAACCCTCTCTCAAAACACTCTTGTGACTTCTTGTGTGGAAGAGAGAAACTGGAAAAAGGGATGCATCAAGCTTCTTGGTTGACCAAGGTAGATGGTGATGGGTGATGGTGTGTGTTGGTTATCATCAAAGGGGATGGTGGGTGTTTTTAGATGAAGAAGGGTGTGGTAAATTTTACAGAAGAAGAAGAAATGGTTTGGGGAAAAAGTAAAGTGAGGGGGAGCGGCGTCACAAACATGATCATCAAATGCCACATTCTACCTAACAGAATGAAATAGTGACGTCTTTAAATAATAGACCGAGAAATTGCCGGTTGTCACAAACATGATCATCAAATGCCACATTCTACCTAAAATTCCCATGGTCTAATTTACATCGTCATTAGCATGGAAATCCTCCATATCAACTTCTACTTCATCAATATCATTTAGATCATCAATTATGTAATCATTGTTTTCCTCCTTTTGGCTATGTTGACTCCCTTCACTGGCTTCACTATCTTGAATACTTTCATCATCCAATACAGCTTGTCCTTATCAACCATACCTTCGGCCTCAGTACCCATTTCTAATGTTTGCTCAACCTCACTTACCTTAGCAACTACCTACGTAACATCTAAATCTAAGAAAGGATCAAACTCTGATAAAAGTCTGGGTTGTCCAAAGCGAGTAAAAAGCATCTGCAAACTTCAGTTGGCACATTATCTACGTACTTTCAATTTGTGCCCTTTTAGTCATTATACTAATTTATAACATTTGAGTCATAAAAGATGGCTCATTATACGGTTACAGTAAAACCGATTGTAAAAACATGATCAATTTTACAAATAAAAATGTGAGTGATATAATGTTAAATCTACCAGTTACCAAATGAGCCAAACTGTACACAATGCCTTCCTTTAAATACTCGTTTGTAAAATATATTTAAAAAAAAAAGGAAGTAAGACAGCACAAACGTGAAAGCATGAAAAACCCCTAGAAACTGAAGCACTTGCTCCAATAAAAATAGATCAAAACTCAGCCTGAACCCCGCGAAATCAGTCGATGAGTAAGTATCCAGAAAATTCTTTACATTATCCACCAACAAATGTAAATAAACTTCATTAAATCCAACTGATCTGAAAGCTTTATTGTATAACAAAGGTGATTTGGTATGTCCAACTGGCTTCCCGATAATACCGAATACTTTTGTGTCAGGTCCTAATTTTCTGAAATTAAACAAGTCCAAAAGATCCCTAATTGTGGGCTGTCCGGGTGCCGATACCTTTCCATGCTCAAGGGTGCCAAATGTCAAATATCCACCAAATTTGGGGCAGAGTACTCGAGACATCAGACCCTTTTCACCCATCACCATTGCTATTATTGGAACCTAAATGATTAATTAAGGTACTTATAGATTTTGTTATATGCAAACAAAAATATATCTCTGGAATCTATGATGCATGACTTACGCCGCTTACTTGAGAATTAGCGTAATGTGAAAGACTCGTGCTACATCAATTATATCTACAGCGATTGTTGCAAACTTGACAATGTCGACTCCTGTTGACTGTATTTTGGCCACAAAGTTCCCAAGCTCTTCTATCGAAGGAGTATTTTGATAATTGTGGGAAGAAACTATGAGCTTGCACTTTGTAGGCTTGTCCCCATGGATTAAGTTGTTGAAATCATCAACAGCCTGCATTTGAGTTACGAATAACAGTATAGTACTTCAGACGAGCCTATGAGCACGAACAAACGCATTTAATGTCAAGAAGAAAGGAACCTTAAGCTCAACATCGATGTGATCAGTTCCTAATTCCATTGCTAATCGAAGAGCAGCTAATCGACTTTGTTCATCTCCGTCGTACTGACCACCTTCCCATGTTGGTCTAGAAAATAACATAGAATCAGAAACCTTTTCGGGAATGATAAAGTGTTACAACGTCATGTAATATGGACTAGATTAAGGGATGTTTGGTAATGCTTATTAAAAATGCTTATGCTTTCATGAAATAAGCAATCTCTATGGCAATGCTGCAGAAAGTGTGTAGATAGGCTTCTACAGTAACCAAACCAGATAATCAGATATTGCATTTGTTTAAGTTTTCAGCAGTCAGCTAATTAGGGATTTAAGACATAAAATAATCAGAATCGGATATGCTATTTGAATAGGCAACTCCGAAATTGTTACTTATAGCTGCTGCTTAGTTCACCATCAAATGAGCCTATAATCATATCCTAACACTTAATACTGCTGATCTACTGTATCAAAACGCAACAAGGGGTGTTTGGCATTACTAAGTTAAACAGCTTATGCTCAGAACCAGAAGACCAACTTATCGAATAGCTTATTTCACTCCTAATGTTAAACTTGCGATACTGAATCCACTAACAATAACCATTTCAAACTAAACAATCTGAAACTTCTTACTGAACCCTAAGCATAGTCATATTTTTGCATCTGCTCAAAAAAACAAAATAAGCAGATAATCAAGTACGAGTGCTCACCAGGGGCGATCCTGTTGCAACATTTTGAACGCTGAACACGTAGCAGTTGCAACAATTTGTGATTTAAGTGAATCTCAAACGGGTCAAATGGGTCGAACGGGAAGTCACACATGAAATATAATATGTTATGACCCAACCGACCATATTATCACTTAACATGTAGACTATCCTCGATAGCATAAATAGCACCTACGTAGTCTGTATTGCAACCATATAACGTCCCATCATTTGGTCTCCGAATACATAAAAAGCCATACATTCATCATTAAATATGCTTTGGTAGCTAGTTAAGCTTACTATAACAATACTTTTGCAACTTCATCACAACATTCTTTGTTAATGATACATTTTACTATCCGATTCATCATCCCCCATTATTATCAATCTCACCTGCAAAAAAAAAGTAAAAAAAAACCATTAATTTTTATAAATTTGATGAAAATAAAATATGGGTTTTGTGAAAAGATTGGAGATATTACATAAAAATGTGACCTTTTTATGAAATGAAGGTTGATTTTTGTGAGATTGAAAAGTTAGGGTTAGGGTTTTGATTTGGGGGGAAATTGAATTGGTTTTGGAATTCAATGAAATTTTGGTTTTTTATTTTAGGGAAAGAGAGGCATATATATATATAGTGTAGTGTTCAATGCAGAACCAGTTTTTTGTACAGAACTTTACAGAACCATATAAATCAATCTGGGCCATTGGATGAGTTTAATCAATGGTTATTATTAAAAGTGCCAAAATTATAATTAAACAAAAGATGAAGGTTTATTTTACAATTAAGCAAAAGGTTAAAAGGGCATTATAGGTATAACACATTAATAGATTTTAAAACCGTATAATCCATATCTCTCTCTCACTTCTTATTTTTAGTTTCTTATGGATCTCATCTAACCATTTTCTTCTATCTCCTTCATCCTCACCCCAAACCCTAGCCGCACCCTCCTTATATATAATATATAGAGTTAGGATCAAATAAGAAGTAAACTTAAAATAAGAAGGATAAAAAGCAATTTCAACCGATCATTATTCATGTCATAGAAGGGTATATTTGTCTTATCACTGATAGCTAGTAGTTTAAAATTCTACCAGTTCCTAATTTGATGGGAGGCTTTTTAATTAATTTATTACTAAATCATGACAATATAGTTAATTTTAATTCTAGCCGATTTATGCCGTCTTGTTCTCTTGTCTCCATAATCACAGATGCATGCATATATCGTTCCTAGGGGTGGGATCCATAGAGATCAACAATTTATCAAAGATCAAATGTTAATATCGTAGCCATTCATTCCTCTTCCATCCAATGGCCTTTATTAAATCTGCAATTTGTACTGTGAGGGTATTTTGGTCAATTATAAAAGTAATGTTTTTTTTATTTTCTCCCATTTCCTTCATCACATCACGTTCAAAACTAGGGTTCTAAAAAATAACTTCTCCCCACACACACAATCAAAAACCAATAAACATAAGAAATTCATCATTTGTCATCAAATTCGTTCGAATATCACTCAAATAAAGCCGATTTAATCACCAAATCTGATCGAAAATCACCAGATTCATTAAAAGTCATCAGATTTGGTAAAATTGCTCATGAAATGATTTTTTAATTGAATACAATTACACATACTCACAGCTCGATAATCATAAAAATCAATGGAATCAACATTATGGATAATAATTGAGGTACCAGACAAGTTCGGAGTGTTGAGGAACATAATGATATTAAACAAGTTCAGAGTGTTGAAGAAGGTATTGTATGTATAAATGTTGATGATGTTGAATGAGTTCAAATTATTGTTGAACAAGATCACAGAAGTGTTGAAATAAAACTTAAAACCAAATGTTGTTAAAGGTAAATCATATATGTTTTTACTGTGGCATATAACCAAAAAAAAATACCGGCAAAGGTATTCTTTGTCATTAGCAGATGATTCTACTTGCAATCACAAGTGATTTAGTCTTAAATCACATGTGATTTTGCCTAAATCACATGTGATTTGGACTAAATCACATGTGATTTTGCATAAATATGGACATAAACCAAATAATTAGAAAGTAGCTACTAACTTTAATCAGGTTTGTAAGGAGATGTATGATGAAATCGATTTCATAAAGCGCTTCAATGAAATTTTGGAGAATATGTTCTTGGAACCGCTGGAATTCGAGGAAGAATGGGCAAATTATATAAAGTTTGTTGCTTGGAAGAACATAAGTGGATGGCAAACATGTTTACATATCAACACCAGTTTGAAGCTAAAGAAGATGCCGATGTGGTGCAGAGAAGACTAATGATCATGCCAAACGACTTGTGCGTTAGATCTAAATGAAAAGTTGACTACACGAGTGATGCGTACTTAAAACACTACTGCCAATAATTTAAGTTTTCAACAGATTGCTCATCTTATTAGTTTTCAATTGTAACTTGAATTGAAACTTTAAGCTATGGATTGTAACTTGGAATAAACTTTGATTAAATGGATTCATACTTGAATAAAAGCCTTAGTTGGATTTTAAACTATACTTCTTATTAAGTTTTTTTTTAATTATAATTACAAGTTTGTTTTACAAATGTTACAAAAATTAAGAAATTAAACAATAGTATGTGATAATCACGTCGAATCACTTGTGATTCGAGACAAATCACTTGTGATTCGGGCCAAATCAGTTGTAATTTGTCACAAATCACAGAATCACTCGTGATTGGTAACAAATTACTTGTGTTTTGGAACAAATCACTTGTGATTTTTGACAAATCACAAGTGATCGGTGACAAATTACAACTTCTTTGGCCAAATATACTCGATTAAAAGCCTTTGCTGGATTTTAGTAGTAGCTTTTTATTAAGTTATTTTGTTATAATTACAAGTTTGTTATACACACGTTACAATATTTAAGAAATTAGACAAACAATCATACTAAATCGCCTGTGATTTGAGTTAAATCACTTGTGATTTGTACCAAATCACTTGTGATTTGGGTCAAATCACTTGTGATTTGTGCCAAATCACTTGTGATTTGGGTCAAATCACTTGTGATTCACATATATAATACGTACTTAGAGAGATATCAGGTAACAATTAAAGAGAACTATTTAAAACATTCATTCCTTTAAAACATTCATTCCCATAAACTTGGTACTAAATATTTTTCCATAACTACACTCTCACTTTTCATATACCAACAAAGTTTGATAAGCCAAGTACTTGCATTAAAACACAAAAGACCTAAAAAACAAACAATATTAGAAAATAGTTCCCTATCTTTGAACGCGTTCCTTCCTAGCCATGATTGCGCTCTCAATGATCTCCTTCATCTACTTGTGGCTTCGCTGCCTGCTTATTTTTATAGAGAATATCAGCGGATGCACATTACTTTTGAGTTCTTGTTCATATTTTTCAACATCAGGCAAAGGCAGCTCAGCAGGCTTCGCCTTTGGCTCAAGCTTCACCTTTGGGAAGATGTTGTTTTAGATTCTGCAAGACCTGCATAAAACAATTGACAGATTTGTTAGAAAAGTTAAACTACTTTTAATTATAAGTTAAATTACAGGTGAATTAACTACTTATAAATAACTTTATGCTTAAATCACAACATTAGGGGCCACAACATCAGCAGATGGTGTTTGTGTTTCAACTAATTCCATAATATATTCTTGTTGACGATTTATACCAGTTTTTGTGTGTCAACTTCTAAAGTAAATACACTTGGTGTGGTCAACAATAAGAGGTGACGTTATCAAGATGTATAAACACAAGATGTCCCACTCAAATTAAGTAGGTCAGCTTGAACACTACTTAAACCCATGTTTACTAGCTGGTTTAACAAATCAATACTAAATTATAAGTTTTTTAAACCTTCTCTGCTACAAGGACATCTCTAACTCATTCATATGTGTCAAATAAAACTATTTACATATACATATTGCAAGTATTTGCCCAACTAAACAACGTAATCCACATACATACACCTGCATAACTCTACCTTTAGGAAACTGATTATTCCAAAGTTATGCATCGAAACCATCTAAGTTAATTTTCAATCATCACCAAACTTATTACTTGCTGAACCTCATAATTATTGCAATTTTGATCCAAAGTGAGCGTTATAAGCACAAGCATTGTAGGCGATCTAAACACGCCAAACTGCTAATCTAATTTAAAATGAGAAATCCCAAACATTCTCATATACACATCATAATTAATCCATAAATTCATTTTAGGGTGAAGTAGAATCATCTCACTGATCCAAACAAAACATTCCACCGTTAACATAACATTTACACTTAATTCATAGACTTACTTATCGGTGAGGCAAAATCTCACTGTTCTAAACAATGTCATTCATTTTTTGACCAATAACAGATTTGAAATTTGCATAACTAGATCCAATAATAAAAACACCAGATTATATCATTTCACAATTTACTGAACCAAAATCATATTGTTTCAATGATCATGAGTTCAACAGTAAACAAACTATACTAACTGCTATTGGATCTTACTATATTTGTAGCATATTATAACATCATACGTTCATTTACCAGTGTAGATCATACAAACATATTATAACGATCATTAAGCACACACTTAATGACTACCAGTTTACTCTGTAGATCTAACTAAATTATTTAACGGATTATAATATTATCACTTTAACACATATTACTGCATTTTTATACCTAATAAACAAATTATAACATGAGCAAAGATCTAACTACACATGTTTAGAACAACATTACCGATCTAAACCATTAAATCTCCGTAACTCTTAACAATCTGCAACTAATTCCTTTAAAATCACGCATCCCTAGTTTTCTACCATCACCTAACTCATAGCTTACAAAATATCTTAACTAACCATTTCACGACTACTTTAGATAGCAAATTTGAAACATCAAGCAATTAAACATGATACATCTTTACCAAATCATATCAATACCAATATCTACTAACAAATTATTAAACTAAATAATCCACCAGATGTATAACTAGTGCTTAAGCTAAAAAGCTAACAATAATTCAATTTGTAACGTCATCATTAAACTTAAATTTTATAACACAATCACAAAATGACTACATCAATATCAAATCGGTATAATATATACAATAAAAAAATACATCAAGATCGAGTTGAAATTTTACCAGTAGCGTTCTTATTCTTTGCGATTTCCTTTCAAATACGCTTAATATTGATAGTTGTTATGATTTAACCAAATGCATATGATGATTTTGAGGGAAAACCGAGAATTAGGTGGCTGAAATAGCTATGTGTGTGTGCGTGTGTTAATAGGAGAGTGGATGAGAGAGACAATTGGAGTGGGGAGATTGAATGAGGCGCAGGGTAGTTGATAGAAGTGTGAGTGTTTCTGATAATGGGATAAATGTGCCAGGCACGTGGTATATTTTTGGTATGAAATAACTGTTTTGCCCTTCTGTGTTTATTTTATTTAAAAGACTTATTTAATATCAGCCGTTGGATGAAAGGGAATGGAGGGTAGAGATCTTACCATTTGATCTTTGAAAAAAAATTGATCTACAATGAACTAAACTCATCATTCCTAATGAACTAAACTAACTGCATCTTTTTCCAACCAATAGAAAGATGCAAGATGTATGGCTTCTATTTTTCATTTGCATCTAATGATAAATTTCGTTAATGATGCATACTGCACACATACATTTTTTAGTATCTTTAGTTACTTGTTCTCGATATTTTTTTATTGATATTTCTCGCTTTTTTTTTAAAAAAAATGTGCACATATGCGTCCAACATATGATGCATCGATGCAAATATTAAATATATTTATGAAATTATTGGATGCATCTGTGATCTGTCACACATAGAGGTGAACAAAAAAACCGGTTAATCGAACCATAGCCGAAAAGAAACCGAAAAACCAAACCGGTCAAAACCGGTTTTGACCCAAACCGGTCCGGTTTTTATCCAAACCGCCGGTTTGGAACCGGTTTGGGGTATTGGAGAAACCACCGGTTTGGAGACCGGTTTTTATTAACCGAATAACCAAACCGGTTTGGAACCGGTTTTTTGCATATGGCGGGTTTTTTTGAATTTTAAACTTTTGAATTTGAATTTTGAAATAGGGGGAGGGGGAGCGGATATGATTAAATATGTTTCAAAAATTACCATTTTGCCATACAAATGTTAGTATAAATAGATGTGTTATGTATTTGGTTAATTACCACTTTCAAGCAATCAAAAAACACTCCAAAAAATCAAAACCGAAAGTATTTCACTAAACACTAATGGAAAGTTCAAACACCCACAACACCACCAACACCGAAGCTGGTTCAACAAGTGCAGCGACGGTTCAGAAAGTTTTACCGTGTGACCGTGTAAGAGATCCATGGGAACACTTCGACTACGTCCTAATGTCGGACGGTAAGAAAAAGGCTCGATGCAAATATTGCTTGAGTATATTGTCTGCCGGTTCCAACTCGACGTTGAAGGCTCACATCAAACAAAAGTATTGCAGGGCACTCAAATCGGTTCCGGAGGCCGGTCAATCGTCCATGGCTCGAGACGGGACTCTTTTTGCATTCGATCATGATGCACTCCGTGAACAACTGGCTGGTTTGGTGATTCAACGTGGTTTGCCGTTCAACCACTATGACCACGAGGGGGCGACGGAGGTGTACCAGAATTATATGCAACCGCAGTACCATCATGTAAGTCGTAAGACTCTTAAACGCGATGCTATGAAATTGTGGAAAACAGCTAAGCAAGATTTAAAAAATAAATTTTTAAATATGGATGCGTGTGTTAATTTAACAACCGATGTTTGGGCCGCTCCTCATAATTTACCATTTTCGTACCTTTGTGTTACCGCACATTGGGTTGATCTCGAAAGTTGGCAAATGATGAAGCGAGTCGTAGCATTTGAAGACTTTCCGGTTCCTCACGGAAGCTTTATACAATTTGTTGAGAAAAGTGTTTCATAAGTTTAACTTGACAGAAAAAAATTTCAATAACGTTGGATAATGCTAGTAACAACACAAATGCAATGGGTCGACTAAAAATGGAATACGAGCCACCTTGTAATGGCGATTTTTTTCATAGTCGATGTGTTGCACACATCATTAACTTGGATGTGCAAGCGGGATTAAAAGATCCGCATTTGAGTGAAGTGAAACAAGATTTTAAAACAATGTTAGTCGATGTTTTTAAAAAGGGTAATAAAAGATATAATGCATACATTCGATGTGTGAAACTAGGGGAAACATTGGTTACAACCTTGTTGGGAAATTGAAACACGATGGAACTCCACTTATCTTATGTTCATAAGTGGTTTAAGACAAAAGGTGACTTTGCAATATTTTCATGATGAGAAGTTGTCGGGGAGGGGTAGGTGTGCTCCATTTAGTCAAGATAATTGGGATACTATTGAAAAAATAACCCGACTACTTGAAGTTTTTTACAACGCAACAAAAAATTGTGGGGGTTTATTATCCAACGGCTCATTTGGTACTCGAGCAACTATTCTTGATGTCTTCACAAATCGCCGCATTTGAATTTAATGGTGGTGTTTATACAAGCATGGTTTCCGGGATGAAAGAAAAGCTTTTGAAATATTTTGAAACTTTGCCACCGTTAATTACTTGTGCGGCTGCATTAAATCCATGTTACAATGTAAACGGGGTAGAGGTGCTTATCGACTCGATTGTGACTGATTTGGGTTGTTTCGCGTCAAACCCGAACTATGCTAATGATGCAAAAGAGTCCTTTGGCCATTCTTTTAAAAGTTTGTGGCAATATTATTTTGAAAAATATGCCAACCCACCTCCTCTTGTGAGTCTTCTTCATCATCATCAAGGGCTTTTAGAAGGAATCCGATACTTGCTTTGCATAAAAAGATAAGAGATAATCCCAACAAACTGATAAGAAGTGATGGTTTAGCGAACAGTGAATATGAAAGATATGTCACAACCGATTTTATCTCACATATTCCGGCCGAACAAGTTGAAAACTTTGATGTGTTGGCGTTTTGGAAAACAAAGGAAACAATGTTTCCCGTTCTATCCCGAATGGCTCGTGATGTACTAAGTGTATAAGCTACTTCGGTAGCTTCGAATCCGCTTTTCAACAAGTGGAAAGGTTTTATCAAATCGAAAAGCAGACTCACGGCTTCTTTGGAGATGTGTATGGGTTTGAAAGATCACTTGGACACAATGAAGCGAGTTCAAGATAAAAGTAGTCTTGATGATGCCGCAGAATTCGAAGAGGAGGTCTACGTGGAAGAGGCACAAGCGGGTGAAATCGAGATGCTTTCCGATGAAGAACTAAGACAAGATGCAGCTGCTCAAGAAGCTAGGGGATCCGATGAGGACTATTAGTTTATGTATTTCCTTTGATGTATTTCTATTAAGTTTATGTATTTCCTTTCAGTTTATGTATTTACGACGTTATAAATAAAAGTTGAAGTTTATTCAGTGTAAGTTTGAATAATGTTGAAAAACGAAAAAAAAAAAAATCCGGTTAACCGGTTAAAAACCGGTTCAAACCGGTTATATGTTTTAAAAATTTGAATTTTTGAACTAGGCGGCAAAATGTTTTTAAAATGAAACCGGTTAACCGGTTAAAAACCGGTTCAAACTTTTGAAAATTTGAATTTTTGAACTAGGCGGCAATTTTTAAAAATTCAAAATTTTGAAACCGATCCGGTTAACCGGTTAAAACCGGTCAAACCGGTCCAATATTCAAAATTTTAAATTTAAAATTTTGTATTTTTTTGAGCGGGAAGGCGGGTAAACTTTCAAAATTCGATTTTTTTTTTTAATATTTACAAGTTTGCCATTGTAAGAATAGTATAAATAAATATATTGTGTGTTTGTTTTTGCAACTTTCATACAATTTAAATTACACTCTAAAAAATAAAAATCGGAAGCATTTAATTAATGGCTGATCCGCCGCCTCGCCACCCACATACCGGTTATTGTTCGTTATTTTCGGTATCTGTGCAAACGGTAATCCCAAGGTTTGGGCTCACTACAACTACGTCGAAATGTCGGATGGCAAGCGAATGGCTCAATGTAAGTATTGTTTATGTTTATTCAAACCCACTTCCGCCGTGCCGTTGAGGGTTCACACACAGAAGTATTGCCGCCAAGCACCTGCAATTGATGCCTGATTCAAGATCTCGTGTTGACGTTGAGTATCGTATCAAGTTATCGATGATTTATGTTTAAGTTATTATGTGTTGTGTTTTAAGTTTATATGTAATGTGTGATGTATCATGTATTCTCCGATCCGTTCTATTAAATAAAAGTTCTAGTTTATTAATACACGAAACAATAAAAGTTCTAGTTTATTAATACACGAAACAAGAAAACGATTACAAACGACGACGAAAAACGGAAAAAAAAAAAAAACTAGAACGGTTCCAAACCGAGCCCAAACCGGTTTGGACGGTTGGGTTTTCCAGCTTCACTACCGGTTCGAAACCGGACCGGTTAACCGGCCCGACCGGTTTTTTTGGCCGTTGACCCAAACCGGTTCGGTTTTGACCGGATCAAAAACCGAACCGGTTAACCTCTTTGTGCACCTCTAGTCACACACAAACACTCAAACACAAAATGCATCTAATATTTTGTCCCGGATGCATCCATGATTCGTCCAACATTTCAGGCATCTGATATTTGGTCCCGAATGCATCCATGATTCGTCCAACATATAAGGCATCTGTTATTTGTTCTCGGATGCAGCAGCAATTTGTCAAACTTAAAACAAATATATTATGTGTTCCTCGATGCATCCATGATTCTTAAAGAATAAAACGTATCTAAAATTTGTTCTTTTTTTATTTTTATTAAATCCGTGGCATACATTTTTCCATACATACTTACTATGAATTTTCTTTATTTATTAAATCAACTTATGTAGATGCATGCTTTGATAACTAAAAGATGCATGCTTTTAGATAATAATAAAGGATGCATGATTCTGATATGAAACAAAGATGCAAACTGCAAAATATAATTTATGAGCATGTGTAATATTTTAGGATAAAGAGATGCATATTTTATTATTAAAAGCATGATTTATGATATTGGTGCATGCATGATTTGCAGTTGTGGGTTGAATTGAACTGTTTTTGTCGATGCAATATACTGGAACTTTGGAAGGCGGTTATAGTAGGCTAGGAACATGGAAATAACTTAAATTTACTGGTATACCCTTATGTCTTTCAAAAAAGTTCATGTTATTTACAAACTTGCCATTCCTCATTTCTAGCCATTGATATTTTGATCCAATGGTATAAATCTCTTCTTACTCTTCTTATTTTTATTAATCTTCTCACTAGATCCTTACTCTATATATATATATATATATATATTTACTACTTGTAACTTTGTAGTGAAGACTGATTGGTTAAGGGATGAAATTGTGAAGAAAATAATTATTGCAATTTGTGTTCTTAAGTTTGCATTTGTAAGTAGAAAAAAACGGATATGGAAGCTAACAAAATTACCAGGGACAGTGGGACATGGACTGATTATCTATGTATGACTCAGAGGTGAATTTTGCGATACTGGGAGTAGTTATAACAGTATTATGCTTGGTTTAGAGTTTGGTTTTGAGAATGATGAGCGTGGATACACGCACACTGAATATCACGAAAGCCTGCACTCACACACGACACATTCGCATCGCAACACCTCACGAATCGTAATGCTTCTAGCGTCGCCATGCGTTTATGCTTATATGGAATTCCCGTTTGCTGCCGACGAGCGTAGTTCGCCTTGTGTCGGGTTGGACCCGATTGACGCCATTTAAAATTCGAACTGCTTATCATCATAAGCCTCTTCGATCTTATTGGAATCGTTGGATTCGGTTTTGACTACTTTCTTGTAATTTTGGACCCCGTTCGAAATTGGACTCGTTATTCGGTCTCGTTTCGTTGATAATCTTGTTGGAATCGTTATTTGGCCTCGTTTCATTTATAATCTTGTTGGAATTGTCATTCAACCTCGTTTCGTTGGTAATCTTGCCCAACGGGAATCTTGAGATCTTACGGAGTGGCCTGAACCGCGATCCATGGAGCTGACGCTTAATTCTTCATTCGTCTTTCGAATATACCTGCTATCATTACTACCCTCTTACCAATCAATAAGCTACATTGTAAACAAAACCTTGGAAGAAGATCATGTGCCTCTACCCGAGTAGTTGTTGATAGTCCTACCCAACCTGTTCACCTCCCACTAATCAGCTAAACGGGAAGTATGGACAACCTTGCTCGCCTATACGTAAAAAAGATCGTGTGCGAGTCATGGAGTGCCGATTCCTATCCTTTCAGATCGTGGCAATCACCTCACACCCACGTTTCGTCTATCACTTCCAAGAGCCATGAGAACAGATCTGGATATGCATACGGTGTATCATCTCCAGACTGATGGCCGAAGTGAAGAAATCATTCGAGCATTAGTAGACATGTCGCGTGCCTATCAAATTTGGCAATGGTTGGGATAGACACCTTCCGTTGGCCAAATTATCTTATAATAATACCTATCGCTTCAATACCAGAAAGGCACCGAAAGAGACCCTCTATGGTCGTAACTGCCGATTCCGATTGTTGGATAGAAATGGAAATACCCAACTTACTGACCCCGAACCTATTCGATAAGCTACCGAGGAGACCGTTCGAAGACGAGATGGATATGCAAGCGGCTCGCGAATCGTTAGAAGACACGGATGACGTAAATCTCT
This sequence comes from Chrysanthemum makinoi, assembly GCA_910596185.1. NCBI lineage: Eukaryota > Viridiplantae > Streptophyta > Magnoliopsida > Asterales > Asteraceae > Chrysanthemum > Chrysanthemum makinoi. Next base: position 14,177,210 of record OU343217.1, read on the forward strand.
TGAATCCCCGAATATGGTTTAGATTAAGCTTAAAGATTCACCATGCGAATGTGTGAAGCGTTTAGTAAACGTAAAAAGCTTAATCCTCGCTATATTGATCATTTCAAAATCCTTGCTAGAGTTAGACCAGTAGCTCAGAGCCTTGAGCTACCATCAAAACTCAGCAGTGTTCCCGACGTTTCATGTGCGTAATATAAGGAAATGACTCGCCGATGAGGCACTTGTTATTCCTTTGGGAGATCCAAACCCTTGAACGTTGAAACCTCGTCGACCCAGCGAATTAGAATACAATGAAGATAGACGACTTTAGTAGAGTCGCATCCCTATCGTTGAAATTCGTCGAAGCTCGTGAAAAAAAAAATCCTAAATTCATGTACAGAACGTGAAGATGAATCCTCGTGCGTCTGTACTTATTTCCTTTCGACCGTAACGGGTAACTTGAATTTAATCGCGAGGACGCAATTTCGTTTAAGGAGGTGAGGTTGTGACAACCCGTAATTTTCTCGACGCGTCTTATGCGGAGAAACGACGAATAGATCGACCCAATCCCTTACATCATGATACGAGACGTATTTATAATCATTTTTATCGGAATTATCATTTTAAGAGTGATGGCGTAATTTTCGTATTCGCACGACGACTTTTGTCGACCGAAAGGAGCTCAAGAAATGTTTATCGTGAAAGATTAATAAAATGTACGAGATTGGTCCCTGTGATAGTTCCATTCACCACCCTCCTCTTCACACTAACTACACTTTCAGTCCCTCTTGGAGTATAAATAACCCACCAATCTCTCTCCTCCCTCATTTTACACCTTACTTTCTCACACTAAACCCTCTCCTCTTTCTCTAAATAATCCGGCCAAATGCCACCACCTACTCACACAGCCCCTTCCAAATGATAGATCGGGTCGTTGTGGTTACGTTTGTGTGCGCCTTCATAGCCTCTCACGCGTTCTAGATCTAGGGTTAGATTATTTAGGTGTTAGGGTTTTGATGGTTATGGTATGAAACGGGTTTGGTTCGAGACATGGGTCACAACTAGGGTTTGGTTCCTATTGGTAAGCCGAAACCCATCTTTGCAATTCCTTCTAGTAAAAACCGATTAGTAATCAGGCTGTGTTATGCTTTGTGGATATAAAAGTGTTAAACAAATTAAAAACGTTATGGAAATGGTTAATAAATCTGGTAAAAACGTTTTAGACTCATATGAATCTGATAATGTTCGTGTGTGATTGTGTTAGAATCGATTGGGATGGTGGTTGTTTGAAACGGTCTTAGTCTCGGATTTGTTAATCTAGGGTATGTTAGTTTGCGTTCTGGTGTTTCAATGGTTGCTGCCTCGTTTGAGTTGACTCAGAGAGCTGAGTCGGGTCGGATAAATATGATCACAAGGGTGGTTGTGATCGTGTGGGTTTTGTTTGGTCTAATTATGTGGTAATGATTGAAAATCTGTAAAAGGGTGTTTGCTTGTTTGTTGTTGTTTCGTTAGGATTGACTCGTTGAGTTGAGTCGGGTCGACTTGGTTGAGTCGGGTTGGATTATGATCCATATAGTTCCAGGTTGGGGGTGATTTGTTATTAAAATTGTGTGTTGGGTTAAGATCAAATAAAAATTAATTTAAGTAATATTAGTATAAGTTTTAAAACCTGGATAAATAATAAACTTGAATTTGACATTTTAGGAACTATTGAAATATTAAACTAGTAGGAATAGATAAGACTGTTGTAACTTTTCGTGTGTGGTAATTATATGTTGGGATTGATAATTGATATCGGACAATAAACAAATTGCGACTTGGTCATTATTTAACATATTTAGTTTATTTAATACCTGTATTAACTGGTAATTAATGTTGAAATACTTGACTATCGATATTTATTTGTTACTTGTGATATTGGTACGTTTCGGGAGATTGAGATTGGGACATGAATTTGGATTATTGGATACTTAAGGGATTTAACATACGGTTTATGATTTGACATTTGACATATAAAATCGGATTGGACATGTTAGAGTTAATGGATCGTTATTAATAGACACTAAACAAATTGAACATTTCGGACTAGAGACGGATACATTATATTAGACTCTATACGAATTTAATATATTTGATTCGTAACGGACTTAAATATTCAACTGACAATTATCAAACTAATAACGAGAAGTTAACCTATCAATTACCTAAGAATACGGTTTAAATAAACTTCAAGCCCTTATTAACTGAAACTTAAACTTATATTTTTATAAACATAAATCGACTTTTCCAAACTATTTGGGATTATGGGGAAATTACTGAAACATACCAATTTACCTAATTATATTGCATAGATAGTTGTCGCCATTTCTTAGTCTTCTTTGGTTTGCTTGAGTATTGTAAATATTTCTTTGTTGATGTCTTTCCTTTTTCGCGTAATTTGTATGTTGAGTCTATGTTTCTTACCACCACACGAAACATTTAAACTAAACTTTTTGGAGATTGATAATGGACTTTTGAAAGTAATGATATGAATAATCCACAAAAACTACGACACGTTATTTTCTATTGACTTCGTTATCGTATGAGCCGTATTTTGAGAAAATCATATACGTAGTAGGTTGCGCCGTTTCTGTTTCATCGTACTCGTTGTATCTTCTTCTGGATGCCGTGGAGATTAGCTTGAGATGTCAGTTGTGTTAGTTGTGAATAGTGCATTGTTGTGGCCAAGGTGAGTTCATGCCCCTATTTTCAAAGGTTTTTATAACTATTTTGAGGGAGAATACATGCTGGTTTTAACTAAACATAATGATTGTGAAATTGGATATGTGAAATGTTATTTGAGAATGACCGTTGGTTGAAATATTCGAATTGGTGATTGAAAGCTTTATGTGTTTATTGGAAGTAAATGTGAGTTGCGAAATATTTTTTGGACCTGCCACTACTCTTTTGAATTGCTAATGTGCTGACTAGGAAGGGTTAGATATGCGAAAGATGTTGACTTAGACTAGGGTATAAATCATTTGCTATATCGTTGGTGCCTAGCTAAGAATGGATATTTGATATGCGACAAATGTTTACTTAGACTAGCGTAGCAATCCTTTGCTATAGCGTTGGTACCTAGCTAAGAATAGACATCTGTATCCGACCTAGACCAGGGTAGCATTGTTCTAGGCTTTGCTATAGCAGTGGTTCCTGGCTAGAGTCGCTTGGGGGCCCCACTAATATCTCGTTGCGTTATCGGAAGGAATGTTGATGGAATGTTATTGAAATATTGTTGGAATGTATAGCATATATATATCTGCCTTAGTCCTACATAGCAAATAAACCCTATCAGGTCCACTACTAAAATTTGTGATTAAAGTCTATGATCTCACCAGCGTAAGCTGACCTTTTTAGCATGTGTTCTCATGTTTAAGGCGATAGCTCACTAATGGAAGAAACTTGGCAAGGGGCATGGTCATGGGCGACTTTGATAAACAATTGGGACTGCTTTAATTTTGACATGGGCCCATTTCCGCACTGCTTTCATATAATGTAAACTTAATATTTTTAATAATAAAACTTTTTCTAAATGAATGGAATGAAAACCATTATTTGTACCTTATGTTGTGATATTAATACGGTAGCACCCCAATGTATGTATGCTTCCGCTAGACCCTATTTTGGGGGAGTTACAATTTCCCTTCTCATCTCCTTCATTCCTTTGGGGGGAAAACCCGAGAACAAAATGTTAGGAAAAATGGTACTATCAGGTTTGATTCATTTTTTCTAAAGTTATATTGAAAATATACAGTTGTTTACTTGTTTTAAGTTTGATTTGAAAAAAATAGGAGAAAGAAAGCTAATTATCAATTTTAAAAATAGGAGACAGAAAGAAAGCAATATATTACATAAGTAGTAAGTTAGAATAAAATATATTTTTAAAAAGTAAAAAACAAAAATTAATAAAATAACATGTGGTTTACAATACTAATGAAATACAATATGATACATGATTCCCTTGATTCTACTAAAGTCATACGTTCCTTTAGAGCATAGGGTACAAGGACTGATGGCTCAACTCAAGCCATCCCAATGGCGCGAGAACCACACCGAACGCTGGCTGGTTGCGGCTGGCACAGTAGCCACCAACCCACGCGGTCGGCATTCTTTTTCATTCTTTCTTTTTTTTTGTTTTTGAAAAACTAGTCACGGTTATAATTTTTAAAAAAACTAGCCGTTAGGCCATTTTTCTACATGGTTTTTTTCATTAAAACACCCCATTTTTTCAAATTTTAACCCCTTTAAAAATAGTATAAATACCCTACTAATCTTCTATTTTTTACACACAATTCATTATCACTTTCATCTCTTTTACTCTCATTTTCTCTAAAAATAAATCATAATGAAAAACAACAATGGATCAACGCTATGTTAAACGACCCACAAAACCAAATACTTAATTCATCATCCTCTTCTAACCCGAACACACCATCATCCGCTAATTCCATATCATCAAACTTTAACTAATTCTCATATCAAATACCAAATCAATTTATCGGATATAACCCATTTAATGTCCAATTTTCACCCGAGGAACAATTGAAATTTCAACTTCAACAACTCCAACAAACCAAGATTTCTCAACAACTATTCAAACAACAATCTCAACAACATCCTCACCAAGAAGAATAGCAAGAACAACCCGATGAAAACGAACCCGGTGGCACGTATTCCCAAAAATGTACTAAAAAATTGCGAAAAACCCCAAGGATAAACCCGAGGGATCTAATTCTAGTCGAAACGTGTGGAGCCAAGATGAGGAGTTACTTTTGGCGGAATGCTTTATACAACTATCCGATGATCCAAATGTGGGTGTGGATCAAAATAGAGACACGTTTTGGTATCGGGTTCTCGAAATTTACAATAAAGAAGGCCAAAATAATGTTTGTGAAGCGTACCAAGAACATGTTAACGACAAAGTGGACTTCGTTAAATAGAGATGTGAAGAATTTCAATTCGCTTGTCGATGAAACTCAAGCTCTTAGCGGGGAAAGTGATGAAGATTTGATGTCACAGGTTCATATATTTTTTAACCGCATCACGGGTTACAATTTTAAGCACAAAAGTGCTTGGTTTTTTTTTAAAGAAAAACAAAAGTGGAAAAAACCCTGATTCAACACAAGCAAGATGAAACCGATAATGGGTAACGGGAGAGGATCCCGAACTCTTTGGAGATGATTCGTTGTCGCGTCCACCGAGAAAATAAAGGCCTTCAAAAAGTCATCGATCTTCAAACTCATCCGCCTCTTCCGGTTCAAACACGTTTATGTTTCAAGAAATGTTGCAACAACAATACGCTTTGGATCGTGAGGCGAAGTTGGAAAAGTTGGAGCGTGAGACGGTAGCGAGAGTTGAATTAATAAACGCTCAATAAGGGAACGAGGAGTTGAAGTTTGAAGCACTTTACGCCCAAAAAAGCCCGAAGATTTGAAGGTATTGAAAATTAAAACAAATGATATGGATCCGGAAGACGCGGCTATCATCGAAGCGGAAAAAATAAGAATTTGGGCCTTATATTATCCGAGAAACTAGATTATTTATATTTTTATGTATTGATTTTTTTTAATGTAATGTCTTTTTAAATTTAAGTAATGTCTTTTTATTTGTTAATGAAATTAAATTTTAGTTATATATATTGTTTATATTAAATGAAAAAAAAAATAAAAAATTACTCGACGACACTAAAAAGTGGCGCCATAGCTAGAGATGGCTGATTTGGTGCCATAGAGAAATCTTGTGTCATGGGAAAAAAGTGCTGAGGTAGAATCACTTTTTCCACAACACCACTCACGACACCAACTGTACATAGCACTTTTAGAGTAAGCCGAGGTTTAAATTTGTAAAAAAAATATTCTCTGTAAGTGAATAAAAATCATATCAAACAATTGATTTAAACTATTAATCAATTAAAACCTCTTCAGGTTGCCTCAATCGTGAAGTGTTGTCTAATGCGCCACTCCATTAAATAGGGCATGGGTCACACGTGAGACAAAATGAAAAAATAGTTGAAAGGAGATTTTGTCCCCCATCCTATCAATTGTTTATAAATGAATAAATAAAAAAAAATTAAACTATACCATTTTATTTACTTATAAATACCATCATCTTCCATAATTTTTATAAACAACTTCAAACATAATCTTACTCTCTATGTATACACCTCATGCACCACCCCATTAAATAGGGCACGGCTCACACGTGAGACAAAAGAAAAAAATTGTTAAAAGGAGATTTTGTCCCCCATCCAATCAAATGTTATAAATGAATAAACAAAAAAAAAGTATGCCATTTTATTTAAATATAAATATCCTCATCTTTCATCATTTTTATAAAAAAACTTCAAACAAAATCTTTTTTTGTATGTACATACCTCATGCACCACACCATTAAATATGCCATGGCTCACACGTGAGACAAGAGGAAAAAATAGTTGAAAGGAGATTTTGCCCCCCGCCTTATCAAACGTTTATAAATGAATAAATAAATAAATAAATAATTTTTTGTAAGTTCTCATTTATATTTCGTCCATTTGGAATATACAACCATTTGCAATTGCAAATGGTTGAAGCAACTTCTCGTCTACTTCTTGATAATTTTTTTAAGTTTGTTATGGAAAAAGTTGGAGCATAGTTTTTGCGAAACCTACAACCACTAATGTTGAAAAGCTATAGATGTTTCACCAAGAAAAGCGCGGGTTCCGAGAATAGTAAGAAACCGTGTTTGTACATATTGGGATTGGTTTGGTTGTCCAAACGCATATAATGGAAAATATTGTAGACGTGATCATGGTCCGAGTCCATTCATTTTGCTAGAAGTTGTTGCGTCACAAGACTTATAGATATGGCATGCTTTCTTTGATGTTTTTAGGGCGAAAAACGACATCAATGTTATACATCAATCTCTTTTATTCAACAATCTCAAAGACGAAAAAGCACAAGAGATTCCGTTTATGACTAACGGCGTAACTTACAAATGAGGATATTATTTTCTTGATGATATATATCTGGAATAGGTCACACTTGTTAAGTCGATTTCAAATTAAGGTGTCGATGACCACAAGCGAATACGGTATAGGCCATTACATGAACCAGGATGAGCGTTTAGTGTTCTAAAAAATGGGTTATATTAGCTAATCACACACGACCGACGAGTTGACAAAGAATAAGAAATATGATGTTTGCATGCATCATATTACACTAAACAAATACTCACGCAAAGTGATAAGGATTTAAAACGTACACTTTTAAGGGGTCATTTAAGCCCTTAATCGCCCACTTTTATATCCGTTACTGCTTAATTTCGTTCCTTTTCACTCTTTAGGTCTCTTGGAAGTAAAATGCTGGAATGATTCATTTTTGGACGAAAATGAGTGAATATATAAAGAAAATGGCTAAGTCAAGATCAAGACACTCAAATTGCTTGACAGCGTCCCAAACACAGGGCTACGCTGTCCCTATTTTGTGACGACTCAGGAGCAAAATTTGCTATTTTGCACCTGAAGGCGTCAGACTTTGAAGAGTAAGGGCGTCACGAAGACTTTTCTTCTCGGGCGGCCTAGATCGATTCAGACGGCGTCACGGTGAAGGCCGACGGCGTCACAACCACAACGTGACGCCGTCCCAATGATGACTTGGCCAAGACGAAACCCTAATGGCGGCGATCTGACGGCGTCCCAACTATAAGGTGACGCCGTCGCATATGTAAAATTATATATATAAATCGAATTTTCAGACTTTAGAGAGGTAGACTTGTGGAGTAAAACCTAAAACAATTTTGTTCCGGTTTGGACAGTATTTTAGGGTTCTCATACCCTAATTTACATCAAGATAAGTTATTTACTTCATTGGTTTCATTATGTCTTCAATTGTATGTGTGTATGCTTGCATGTTTAACATGTCCGGCTAAATTTCTTGTGTGTTTGCTTAGATCTATGAAACATAGTTATTAATTATTGATTGGTTGTCTCTTATCTTTATTGTAATTGGCTTAGGAATGCACTAGGCCAACGTTGTGTTTTTAATTCTTGAGTAATCTTTGTTATCCTTAGTTTATAACCACCTAGCGTAATTGTAAGCTAAATATCCAAAGACAACCTTAGTGTTAGTTTATGAATCCTAGAGATATCGTAGGAAATAACCTTAAGGTATACTTAAAGAGTTAGGGATAACAACATACCCTACGACCTTAGAAGACACAACACGTTAAGAATAAGAACGTGACAATTCAACCACCAATAAAAGATAACTAGGGAGTAATAGTATCTAGGCAGACACATTTTTAATCATCATACGAACACACATCAAATAGACATAGACTACCCCTTAGTTTAGATAATTAGATAAATAGAGTAATCGGTAGAAGTACCAACCCCCAAATCCAAACACAGAGATTTTACCCTTAGCTTTATAAAAAATATAAAAAGATAAAAATAATTTTCCTCAACCTCAAACCTTAGCGTAGTACATCTGTCACTAGCATTCCTATTCCCCTAGAGAACGATATCAATACCCGAGGCTTACCCAATACTACACTACAACGATTAGGTTCAATGCCTAGGGTGTTAAAAAACTTGTTCGACGAAAAGGAAGTTTCCTTTGACCCCGAACGCGTTATACGCGCATCACAAAGCGATGGTGTATAGCGGCGAATTATTATACTTGCGAACTTATGGTTCTGGTGTAACTCTTGATGCAACCATGCGTTTTAGATGGAACCGTTTGCAATTGTGCGACCCTATATGGGTAAACTGCAATTTTTTTTTCATGAACAACTTCGTGATTGACTGTCTTTTATAAAGAGATTCTCTTTTGTTAGTGTGCTTATATTTTTAAATTGACAATAATGCAATAGATCAAATAGCAAAACTTGTCACATTTAAAAAGTTGTGTTATGTAAACTTGTTTTGTAAATGATATATTAGGCGACATTACTTAAAATTTAAGAAATTTTAAGTTTAAGGAATAAGAATACCTGCATTATAAGTAGTAAAGATAACGATATAGTTGTGTTTAGGCCTAATTATTTGGAAATTATTTAATATTAAAAAAGAATCATGTGTTATTGTTTAAACCATATATTTTATCGAAAGGTATTTGAAGTGTCATCCGTTATTATTTAAACCATGTAGAATCTGTTCATCCACGAGTCACATTTAATATTTATTTAAGTTATATAAAAATGTTTCTAAAGTTATCATTAATAAAATCATTATTAATTAAACTATGTATTGTAATCTTACATTTACGATTTATGTAAGTTAATTATTTTAAAGGGTAGTTTAGAGAATCAACTTTACTAATTTTTAGGAGATTTTAATCCTTTAAGAATAGACAAATTTATTTTATAAGTAGTAGAGATCATATGATTCGAGACAAAAATGGACAATATCTCTCGATTGGTATCCAAAGGAAGTACATCAATCGGACGACCTCGTATGACCCCATGAACAAGTGCTACAAACTATCAGATATATCAAATCATCACAAGAGTATCAAAACTTTCTTGCCGACTTGGTCGAACACCTTTCTCGTAAAGTTTAATTTAAGTTTCTACTAGACAAAGATTTGGTGAAGATATCTCAAATCCTATAATGTTTTTTATTTATGTAATACTTTTTATTTATAAATAAAAAATTTATTTAGTTTCTAATTGATTATGTTTAAAAAAATACTGTAGGTTAAAATGTGAGGGAGTGGTTACCACGAAAAATGAAAGATGAGAATAAGTGAATGCAGTCTCAAACTCATATAAGAAACGGCCTTGAAAAGAGTAAATTGTGAAACAAGCTTTCATATGTGCTATCAAACAAAGTCCTAAAATTACGTGTCAATGTTTGGTATATTTTATTATAGTTTCTTTTTCTTATTAAGCAAATCACTCTCTGACACATCATTTTGTGAAAGATTTTGTGGATGTGTTTATGTGGTTGTAGCATTTCTTAACTAAAAATGTGAACGCTAATTTTAAGACGGAAAGGAGTAATGTTATGATCGTTTAGATACCATTTTAATATTTCCACTAGAGTAAACTGAAGAAACCATTCATTTACTTTATTCATTTTAACATATACCATCCATTTCATAATTACTCATGTCCTTCTATCGATTTCAATGTCTTTTTTGATAAGCAAATATTACATTTCAACAAAAAATGAGACAATTAAACTAGCCATATAGTACTATTTTAATTTACTTACAATCCAATAGTTTTTGGTGACTATATATAGTGCGCTAGCTTTCATTGTCTTCTGACATTGCAAATTTGCAAATGATATATAACCTTAATGGCTGAAATTTCAAACAATATGTTTAAAAATCCCCAGGAAAAGCTTACTGTTTTTCATTATCTATGGAAAGAAGGTGTCGTTCGTACCATAATAGTGATGAATCACTGATGATGATATGTCGTAAGTGATATGTCAACAATGTTAGTTAGAGATACATTATCATAAACTTCTTTGTTTTCAATACTATGCAATTGAGATGTGATTTCAATGAATGAAAGCTTTTTTGCTGTTTTTGTATGAAGCAATTTGTATATTTATTGATGTAAAAAAATATAGTAATAGACTAATTTTGGAACGAAATGTGATGAGTTGCCATAACTTTTTTTGACGTGTCAACGTGAAGATTTTACAACCCCTCCTGCAAGTTTATTATTTTTCTCTTATTTATACACAAGTGCTACAAGGTTAAATGTAAATAATAGTTTTACAACTACACATTGTTATACATAGACTCCTTATGAATAATTTGTAGTCGTTGTGAGTTTCAATTATCTTTTAATACGCTCATTTGATAACATAGTACAAGAGCATGTTACGCTCATTTGTAGTGGACGGAACCATAAATTGTTGCTGTAAATTTTATGTTAGGGTTGTTAAAGCTGAAAATGTATGTGTGCACTTTAGTGTTGAATAAAATGTACATTCTTATTTAACATGGAAAAGACACCTTCGAAATTATCGAATATAATCTATAGATGTTCATTTTTATGCATAATCAATATATAACTTAAAGATATGTTCAACACTTGTAAAAGATTTCATTTCAATTATTGCAAGAAATACAAATGATGTATCATAAAAAAATATTTAACATAGAAAACACAATAAGTCAACTCGAACCAAAATTAAGCAACTGTGTACCAAACGTTTCACCTCATATACTAAAAGTCTAAAACTGTAAGACATCTTTTATTATAGAATAAAACAAAACCTCTAGTAAAAATTTTTCATTTCAAAAAAATCAATTCACACGTAATAAATAAATTAAAGTTAATCTTTTAAAACAAATATTTAAAGAAAAAAAGGCTAAATATTTCCTTAATTGGCCAAAAGCTATCAAAAAACGTTTTTGGAGAAATTATATACTATTGGTATAAAATGTAAGTGTCAAAAATATAAAAAATAATAACTTAAATACTACAAAAGCATAGGAGTGAAAACTAAAACTTTAACAAACAAACCTGAGTTCTTTTCCCCTTCAATTTTCATTCGATAGACACACCCACACAAAGAAACCCAAACGACGACCAAAAACTGACGACACCAAAAAAAACAAAACAACCAAAAACTGACATTCAATCTTATTAATCAAAGGTATGTTTTTTGGTTAATGGATTAAAGGTATATATTATTTTATTACTTATTAATTTATCTACTAATCTAGGGCTTTTGTTTTTTTGGGTAACTAAGTTATGGGTTTGTGTTATTGTGCTTTAATTTATGTGGTAAGGCTTATTTTCCGTGATAAATTTTTCTTCAATTTCGTGTTATTTTGCTAGATCATTGATAGTAGTGGTGGTCAGTTTGGCGGCGAATGAGGGAAGGTATAATTTTTAATGTGTATTTTCTATATTATGTTTGCAATTGATGTTCCTTTTTTTAATTAAATGTGAAAAAAATTCGTAAATTTTTGCTTAGTTACATGGAAAAGTATTGTAATTTATGGTAATTGATATTGTGCTTAATTTTGATTAAATTGATTTGGGTTGGTTTTTATCTTATGTGAACAATCAAAATTTGTTAAGAGTTATCTTGCAACTTTTATTTCTACACTTTTTAACATAGTGTTTTGTCTATCATAGTGGTTTGGAGCTTGCGTCGGCAAGGCTGTGACATAGGCCGGAACGTGGAGTTTGGACCAGTGTCCACTTTGGGAATATAACGTGTGCGCTCTCTGGTATGAAGTTTGTCGTAATTTTTTTCTACATTGGAATATATTGAATGCAAATATATGTGATTCTTATTTTGCATTCAAATTACTAGAGGGAGCATGATGAGTGAGTTGGTCTGGTTTTGCAATATATCAAAATGGGTCACGATCGGGTGGTTATTCAACGGGCCGTGTTGGATTGGGTCGTAAAGATCAAAAATTTAGTTTGTACCAATTTAGCATCTTATTAATCGGTTAGTACCTATGGGTTTCATTTAGTCCAAAAAGTATGATGATGATGTTATGCGGGTGAAGAATATGAATGTGAGTTTAACATTTGTATTATTATAGTAGGTAGTGGGAAGGATGGGTGATTAGGCAGTGGGCAGGATGGGTGGTTAGGGATGAATTAAGTATGGATCAAAACGGGTCTAAATCAAAACAGGTCATGTTTTAGCACAAGTTGAAATATGAAACTATTATTGGTAGCAAAAGGTTACAAACCATGAAAATGTATAAGATATACCTAAAAAATGATTTTTTTAGAGTCCGAACCAACAAAGGAAGTTGCTCCTACGAACTTCCTTTCTTTGAATTAAGTCAGCGATATCTTTGATAAATTTGCAAAATTATGGTTAAGCTGTTAAAAGGGTTAATTAATGTATAATGTAAAGTATGGTCTGTTAAAAGGGTTGATCATTGTATAATGTAAAATATAAAAACTTTATCAAGATTTTAGAAGTTTTTATGTGGCCTTGCTGCTTGACCTTGCACCAAGACAGTTTGACACCCCTTTAATGTCGTGACGTAAGTATTTGAAATTGTATGTATCATTGTTAGGAATTGGAAATTCCATAGTGAAGTGTCGGTCACCCCATCTATAGTCTAGCATATGTTAGCTCGTAGACATATCATTATTTACTGTTTTATTAGTTAGTTATTAGCCTAATTTAGTGTAGTGTAACACCGTGGAGAAGGACGGGTCTTTCTGTTGTATACTGATCACGTGGTAGTGGGGAGATCGTGTAGTCGTGTAAGTATAAATCCACTTCCATCCTTGGAAAGGGTGATGCTTCTCATAATCTAACCTTTCATTTTGAGCTATTTCAACTCTCTAAAACACCACTCTCTTATCTTTCTCTCTCTCAAAATGGGTGACGTGTATTTCATATTAAGTAAGACCCCGAGATCATCAAACAACATAATATTTACAATCCTACAAATGATACCAGAGCCATGGTCATTGTGTTTTTGATGATTTATTGTGGTTTCTATACATGTTTTAAACTGTTTTTGGTACTAGTTAATGGTCGGAAATGTTTTATCTTTTGGTAAACTGCTTTTAAACATGTATTTTGTATTCTTCTTTTGGTCAAAACGTCATGGTCCAAACTGGTTTTTACATCTGTCTTGTGTCAATATCTTTGTCCAAACAGAATTGTGTTTCATCATTAATATATGACTTTTTATGTGGTCAATCTATGGTCAAACTGGGTCAAAAAAGCAGTTTTTATGCAAGTTTCTCTGGGTAAGTATGAAGATGGACAGTTTTTGGTCGGAAAACTCATCGGAAATAGTAAAAAAAGGGTCAAAATGAATACTCATGGCAGTTTTCTGGGTTTAAGTATGAAATGGTCATAATGCTTCTTCAAAGCGACTTGTTAACAAATTGTCCAGATTCGTTGTATTCAAAGCAAGTTGACTATTGAGTCGACTTGCCGTCTAACGACTTGTCTGAAAAATTAAAAGAATAGATGAAGATGAAGAATCGTCTAATTGACTACGACCTCAACAACAATACCAAAATACACGACCTCTGTACCAATTCCACAAGACAAAAGAAAACGAAAAGACTCGTAAGTCAATCCAAAAGACAAAAGACTTCATCACAGATATTATCTCAAAAAGACCATTGTATATAATGATCTCAAGTTTTTTCGTGCCTCACAATGATATATTTAGACTCAGAGGTCCGTCACACAAAATATAAACTCATCACCGATCCTTCATGACTCGACTCTAAAATAGATCCAATGAATCTCAGATGTGCCTCATGCTTATTCGAAGCGGAATCAAGACCACCATGGGTCTATCATACAAAACCACATCATCACAGATCCATAATGTAAAAGCTTTGTGATCTCAGTTTTGTTTCATATTGTGTACGGTTCTCTCAACACATAGATCTATACAAAAATGAAAGTATCCATCATAGATCCATTTTCAAACTTATTTGGAAATCATCAAGACTCTCAAAGATTTAAATGTAAATAACAGCTAATTGATCTCAAAGATTAAGAATATTGTTGAGGCTGCTTTGAGAATATCTGTGATGGGAGGCGATATGTGTGTGATTATGTTTTAGGTTTAGGGCAATGTGAATATGAGTGTTTTTATATATCCGGTTATGCTAAGTGGGAAGGTCACGTGGGCTTTGGCTTCCCATGTGGGATTTGGGCCTTAATTATATCACCGGGAATGAATGAAATAGCATTGGATGATGTGGGCCTTGATCTTTAAGTTGATATTTTTAAATCGAATGGACCGAGACTTGTTGATTCATTCGATTTAATGAAATGGTCATTTCGAATAAAACTTTTTATCCAAATTATTTGTACAATAATTTTGGATACAATGTTTTAATTTTGTATTTTTGAAAAAAAAAATTGTTTTCCATGGGCTCTTGAATCAATTAGTGAAGAGTCTACATTTGGTGTTGGATCGGTTAAGAGTTATAAAATGGACAAAAGTGGTTAACATGGTGCCATATTTCTAAGTTGTTATCATTTTTGATGGTGGGATAATGTTTATCACATGCTATAAGGTCGTTCGGATAGATTTTATTTTGGCTTGACAGTGTGGGTAGTGGATCTAATTTCATGGGCTAGTAAGATTATTTTATGGGCATGTATTGTGACCGGGTTTTGGATTGTAAATTACTTGGGCTTTCAATGGGAGTGTGCTTGAATATATGTGATGGTTTGGATTTGAATGACGATAAATGGGCTTCTCAAAATTGGATTGTATTCAAGTAACTTGTCGATAAGATTTGCTCAAGAAATTTAACAATGAGATTTGTGATACTGAGATTTGATGATGATATTCAATGGGTTACGAGGTTTGATACATTGGCTTATACATTTTCACGGAGGATGTTACGGCTTGAATTGATGGTCGAACAAAACTGACTACGGGGTTGTTTGTATTCGGTATTTCGTATTTGGATTTGAAGTGAGGTTTTCAGGGCTCGTTTACTTATATTTCGTCTACTTTCTTTCTACCCTTCCGCGAAGATGACTTGTTTGGGCATTTATAGAGTGTGATAAAGACTTGGCTATTTAGTTACGTTTGTGATTCTTTCTCGCTTAACCCACAACGTAACTATCACTTCGGTGTATCATACAGTTGAGGATATGTCAAAAGGCATTGTACATTGAGTACACCGTTTCTTTTTCACAAGGATTAGTACAAGTTTAAGTAACAAATCTGGGGAATTCTACTTCATGTTCAAGTTTGGCATATCGGGTTTGCTTCACCATGTTGTCACTGCAATAGCCGACAGAATGCTTGAATGATGTGTTTACCAAAGTGCTTATTGGATGGTTGATGATATTGTTGATGTTGGATAATGAACCGTTGATGAACCGCTGCATGTTCCTCGAAAAACGATATTTACCGAAACCAAAGTTGTCATAAAACATTCAAGCTGATATTGTTTACGGTTTTGTCTTGATTTTGTAAAATCCCGCGAAAGAATCTATTTCTCGGTTTAAATCATAGATTTGTAAAATCCCGTGACAATGGAAACATCCTGGTAATTTTAAAGTGCATTTCCGGATCTATCTTACGGTTTATTCTTGGTTTTGTAAAATCCCGCGAAAGAAACTATTTCTCGGTTTAAACCATAGAATTGTAAAATCCCGTAATAATGGAACCATCCTGGAGAAAGGAAAGTGTATTTCGGGATCTTATCTGATGTTGGTGCTACAGTTTCTGCTTCAATGAAGGGATAAAAGGGTGTACTTCATGAATTGGGTGTTTGTTTGGATATTCTTCATGGTAGATTGGTTTTTCAAAGTTTTACGGGGTTATGTGCTTTTAACCATGGTCGGGATGAAAACCATTATCATAGTTCACTTAAAACGTCAAAGGAGGCTAGATTTGAGCTTTTAACCAAAAGATATGACAACGGGGTTAATTCACTATTATTTATTTCAGGTTGAAGTGAAATATCACGGGCGAGTGTACTTAGTACCTGAAGGTATCGGGGATGGATGGATGAAGATTCTTCAAGATCCTTGTTCAAGCTTATTATAAAAAACGAAGACTTGGAAATCTAGTTATTGTTGGGTGACTTTTTCCTTTTCTTTTACCACTTGGCGGAATTGGGCTCTTACCACCTCAAAATAACTATCACTTTAAGGAGTTACGTTGTAGTGCTAAGTGTCACATTCAATTGTGGAATTTCAAGAGGTGGTGTACGTCTATTACTTGATGGTTGGTTGGATGAAGAGTATAGAGTACTTAGAGATTCAATGGAGGATGAAGTCTCGGCACCGCTCTTTGTTACATATGTGCAAGTTTAAGTCACGAGTTCGGGTTAGTTTACTTCAGGTCAAATTCATCATATTGGGTTTTCTCCATCAGTTGTCACGACAAAGAGCCTACTGAATGATAATGGGATTGATTACAAGTTTTGCCAAGAGATGATGAAAAGAGAGAGATAATGACGTTTGAACACAACAGTTCAAGCCTCGTACTCTAAAGAAAAGAAAAGTGTACGTTTCAGTGTGCTTTATCTTCTGAAAAAGAGAAATCTTTTTATGACGTTTGAACACAACAGTTTAAGCCTCGTACTCTAAAGAAAAGAAAAGTGTACGCTTCAGTGCGCTTTATATTCTGAAGAATAGAAATCTTCTCACTTATGACCATTCTCATCAACATGCTTCATGATTTTTCCATGCGCTTTCAATTATCAAGTGAACCGGACTACCGTTGGTTGTTTTCTTATTCCACTTGCTCAATCATAATGACGATGGCGACATCATGTGCTAAATTTTGCGGGGGAGAAGTGTGAATAGAATACTTTTGGATGATATTCACTTACTTAATCAAGAATGGCATCTCCGTATGCAATTCTTGAGGGGGAGAAGAAGTGTGATAATACTGCATGGTTGATTGATATCTGAGAGTAAATGGTCATACGACTCCTAACTATTGGAAGAACTGAGCTTCTTCTTGTCGGGTCATCTTCATCATGTCTTTGATAGAGAAGATCACCACTGATGGTGTATAATTTTGTACCACGTGGTCCTCTTAAAAGTTC
Source organism: Chrysanthemum makinoi (assembly GCA_910596185.1). Lineage (NCBI taxonomy): Eukaryota > Viridiplantae > Streptophyta > Magnoliopsida > Asterales > Asteraceae > Chrysanthemum > Chrysanthemum makinoi. Next base: position 14,194,712 of record OU343217.1, read on the forward strand.
CACACCATCAAGTTTTCTATCAAAACAAGAGTGTTTTTTGAAGGCCACCTCTAGATCGGAATCACAGAATTGACCAACAAAAAACAGATTATGACTACCATATTAACGAAGCAATTGTGTTCTTCTAAGAGTCGTTGGTTGACATCTTCACATGGGCGGATATGATGAAATGACAAAATGCTTCCAGTTGCGAGGCTGATTTCCTTGATGAACGTCTTTCTGTTCTTGTTTGATTGGGAGGGATTTGAGTTAAGGGGATTTGCTTTATGTAAGTTAACGGGGAATGCATTTGGTGAGTTGAAGATGTTAACCTTCTATTCCCCAAATTGGACAATCTTGAAGAAGGTCGAGTCTACATTCGGTTCTACATTCTCTGCTACATGTTAGAAGACTAAAGACGAGTTGCAGTTGATTATCTAAAGACTTCTTCTTAATCTGAGCGTTTATCAAACAAATTGTCGGTTTATGGGAGAGCACTAATTGGGGGGAGAGTGAAATATCGAATTTAATCCCCAATTAGACTTGCTCATATTCTTCAGCAAGTTGATTCTCACAAAGACTTCTAAGGTTCTTCTCAAATGATTTCGAGTATATGGGCTTGCAATGTGTTGCTGATTCTGAAGTATCAAAACCAGCAAGGGGGAAAGAGACACATATCTAAACGCGAGTAAACTTGATGAACTTAATACTTCTAAGTGATTGAAGATATCCCGGGAAGACAAATGTCATTACCGTAGAGAAACTCAAGGCTTGACTCATGGCGTTTAGTGTTCTTATTCCAACTATGTGAGGGAAGAGATGGAAGAGTTAGTTTCTGGTGATAAAAGAGGTACACAAGCATGTGATGATTTTGATGTTATTGCAATCATCAGGGGAGAGAGATTGTGTACATTGGGGACTTCGAGTTGTTTCACTTGAGTGCTTAATCGGTGATTGAGAGATATAATCACTTATTCGAGTTGAAATCATGAGATAGTCCTCATGAGATAATCGGTGATTCGGCCTGCTTCTTCAATGTTATCGGTTATTCTCTCTTTGGGCATTCGGGTACTTCGGGTTCTTGAGCTTCATACACTTTCTTCAAGAGGAGAGAAGTATACATCGGGGTTATTCTTTGGCTATTGAACTTAATCTACTACTTCGATGGTATAAGTTTCTCTGTCTTCGGGTATATGTGTATTCGGGTTCGTGAGCTCTAGTCTAAGAGACTGACGCATCAATTCATCTACTTGGGGAAAGTGGTCTTTTGACACCTTTTAGAATGGATTGCTTCAGACTTCAGTGGAAAAGGAACTTGAGAAGATTATTTAAATGTGGGATGATACGTTGTTGTTGTTCATTTAGATGATATAACCTCGAACGAAGAATCACGGTGATTATTATTAAAAGGAGCGACAAGATCGATGATAATGGTGTGCTTCTTCGTGCACCTGGCTAAGGCAAGCTTGAAAGAAAGCTTTGAATCGCTTTCAGCTAAAGGATTTTCGGTTTGGGGGGAAGCTGCCAAAGTCTCACATTCTTAAAGGCTCCATTTCTTCTTTTCAAGAGCCTCGGAAGCTTTGGTGGTGGACGTTTAAGAGATGATGATTTCTATCTTCTACAACGGGGCTGCTCGATATCCTTATCTCGGTACTCGTATCATCATCTTCTTAAATTATATCATCTACTCTATCTTTGTAAATATTTATCAAAAACCAAATACTAAAATATAAAACCAGCAAAAACAAAATAGAAAAATATAAAACCAACAAAAACCCATAAAAATTAGAAAATTTGAAAAATACCAAAAATATTGTTTCTCAAGACATGTCTTCTGGTATCGATAACATCTGCGGTCTTAGAAATGTCATTCAATAATAGCACGGGACCATAGATGAAGTTCGAGCAGGAGGTGTAAATATTCTTTTTCCAAAACATGTCTAAAAATATGGCTTGCAGTTATTTCAGATTGTAACCCGCGCTTAAACTATGGCTTGCTATTATTTTCGATAGCAACCCGCTCTTCAAGGAAGGAAAGTGATGCGCTAAACCAATTTTCTAAAATTTTCGTGCACTTATCCTTAATAACTAATTGCGGAAAGTATGTCGAAGGACTGCTGTTCCTACTCAAATATTTTTCCTTCAAAAAATTATTCAGAAAAATATTTGTTTTAACAAAAATGGTGGTAAATGAGTTGCTTGTAAATCAATCAGTTACAGAGTTTTAGAAAAAAAATTGAAAACTCAATCAATGACTTCAGCGCTTTTAAACTTTTCAGAAAATAAGTCATTGATTGAGGGCGAGAATGTTGTCAAATCTATATCATCTAACGAGCTTTTCTAATTATCCTATATGCTTAATTGAAAATGATGTTAACCTTTGTTGAAGGACTAGGTGCCTAGGATATGATTGTCAGGATTAGATGATTAGAGTTTGATGAACACATTATTCCCATGCCTTTACATGATCTGATTGATATGTTGAATTGACTGTTATTAGTCGATTGTTGTTTGGGTGATGTCGACCACCATATATCTGTATGTGAGTTCACTAACGTATGCAGGTATATTGGTATATAAGAATGTTCCCGATACAGATCCCACAATTGAAGATGACTGGATGCCGAAAGGAAAGGGTAACTATATATTGGGTTGACAAATAAAGAAACAAAGCTTAATTTGACTTCTATGGAGAGTTGGCATAAAATGCAAACGTAAGAGGTCTCACTACATCAGCAGATGGTTTTCTTCATCATCAAATGAAGAAACGGAGCTTAATTTGACCTCTATGGAGAGTTGGCATGAAAAAATGCAACGTAAGAGGTCTCACTGCATCAGCAGATGGTTTTCTTCATCATCAAATGAAGAAAGGGAGCTTAATTGGACCTCTATGAACAGTTGGCATTAAAACATGCAACGTAAGAGGTCTCACTGCTTCTGCAGATGGTTTTCTTTCAGCCTTACATCAACAACAGAAGCATCTTCTACACCACCTAACGTATCTTTGTGCAGGACAAGTAGTGGATGATAACATTTTTAAAACATTCTGAAAATACTGTTTTGAAATTGGAAAAATATTGGTTTTGAAAATAAATTGGACTTAATTTTGGAAATCACCGGACTTCATTTTATCAAAACTTAAGTCACTCAATCATCGACTACGGTCATCGATTGAGGGGAAGAGTGATTTTAAATAAAATATTTTCAAACCATATTTCATCAATCAAGTCCGTTTGTACAAAATAAGTGGTGATCTAAAGATTTAATGTTATGTCATGGTATGATTTTCTTTAAAACCCAAAGATCTTTCAAAATGAAATATTTTTTGTTCTTGTTTGATTGTGAAATTATTTTATTTTACTTTAAGATCTCTTAAAAACTATCATACCTGACACTAACAATCTTTAATGTCGAAAAACTGTTCCTTATCCATCATTTTTCTAAATTAAATCTTGCCACGTCTTTCCCCTAAAATTTTTAAATGATTTAAATCAATTGGGATCCCAAATCTCAAAAGGTTTGAAATTTTTGATCGGGGGAGAGATCGTGATTTAAATCTCAAATCTGTTTTAGTCCTTTAAAGGCACTCTTGCCTCCATGTGCCAAACGATTTCAATATATGATGCACATGATTGAGGAGGAGCATTTATCCATAAACAAGATGAGTATTTAAACCAGGCCACATTTTCTCCCATGTTTTCTAAACCTGATTAAATCACTTGAGATTCAAAATCTCAAATGGTTTGATATTTTTGATCGGGGGAGAATTTGTGATTTAATTATGTAATCTGATAAAAGATGATCATTTGATTCAAAAGTGCAGGTTGCTCTCCCATATGTGCTAAACGCTTTCGAATCTCGAAGCATATATTGAGGGGGAGCATTTCAAAAGAAAATAAACTATCAAGGTACAAAGATTTCTATGTTTCAACATAAAGTACCTTGATTGATTTTCTAATTGTTTTCTGTATGGCAATATGATCGTGAAAGTGCTTCAAAAGAACTCTTTCCTCTATGTGATAAAATGATTTCAAATATCCTATGCACATATTGAGGGGGAGAATTTACCAAAGAAAATCAAATGGCTGTTTCCATGGAAATTGTGATCAAGAATTTATTTCAAAAGAACTCTTGCCTCCATGTGCTAAACAATTTATAAAATCATATGCACATGTTGAGGGGGAGCATTTCTAAAAGATCAAAACAATTAAGGTACAAAATGCTTTGATATTATATCACAAGTACCTTGATTGATTTTCCAAATGATTTTTCAATTGGTTTCGAGAAGGAAAGAACAATATCAAAAGACCGACCAATTTACTTTATGCATGGTGTTATAAGGATGGTTAGGTTAGGTATTCGTTCTCATGATCCCGCCAGAGCCGGAGGGATCTACCCAGGGACAATCAACTAGATAGTGTAGAGTCCTTAGGTATGATGAAAAAAGGGGTTGAAGAATGAAAAAGAAATGAATGTGAAAAAGGGTGAAAAGAAATAGCCATCCAATAATTCAACCTTAGGGCAGAAACCGGGTTCAATACATATGCTACTGGTGGTTACTAAGGTAACACTGGTATTGAAGACAAGACGTCATGGACCCAGTGACGCACTGCACCTAAACTTCCCAAGCTACTCAAGTTCCTCTTAAAAGGGCTTGTTTTATTCTCACGGGGAACCTACATAATCTATCGACTTTCTCTTAGAGATTGTTGATATTGAAGAAGGAGACCCTCTCCCTAGTCTCCGGCATAGGAACCAAATATGCACAATTGAGTCTAGAGCCAAGAGATCATCCACAATATCTCATTAAGACACATAATTAATGAAGACTTGCTGTTTCACACAATGTGGAAAGTAAGAATATATTAAGAGTCCTACGCATTATCCTTGTGGTATTGCCAGAACATCCGAGTGATATGTAAAAGTATTCACGATGAAGATGGAAATCCTTCTAGAGCCAACATCAAAAAAGCTCTTGGTGGGTGACATGTGAGATCTTTTCTAAAGATCAAGCTTGTGACAACTGGATAGAAACGATGGGGCGATTCATTCTTGAATCAACCTTGGTCCAGGATTGGAATTGACGAATACTTTTGGAAAAACCGTTCGATGTGCAAAGCTTCTTTTCTCTAACACATCGAATGTGTACTCATGTTTTCAAACACAAAAAGTATCTCTGATTGAAAAAATACTTTTGGAAAAACCGTTTGATGTGCAAATCTCTTCTTTTCTCTAGCACATCGAATGTGTATTCTCATTCAAATACAAAAGGTATTTTTGATTGAAAATTGATCTTTCTCATAAAACCTTTGTCGTACTGCAAAACTCTTTCTTCTAAGCAATACGCGATTGTTTTTTTTCAAATCAATTTCTCATCAATAAGTGAATCTCAATTCGCTGGTTCACTCACTCCATGTTGTCTTCTTTGAGACGTTCCGGTTTGAGAACAACTAGAGCAGCTGCGAAAACCTTTCAAGGAGATTCTTCGGAATTATACCTGATCACAGGCAATACTTATACTGATCAATGGGGAACCGTGGGCCGTGTACCTCAATTCAACAAAAGTGATCAAAGACACATTCGTGTGTTTTATTGCTAACTGTTGTTTGCAGGTACATTTGGACGGTTGCAGTTGATCAGAATTGAGAAGTCAATCCAAAGCCGTATGCTCACAGCATCCACACTTAATTGAAGAACATCATGACAAGTGCATATCTACACAACCTGGCTCTGATATTTTTATACTTTGCTTCTGCTACGCTGCTGCAAATATCATGAACCAGTAAAGCTTTCGCTACTCTGATGGAAAGATGTCATGATTTAAAAGTGTGAGCATGTCGGTCCATAAGTCACAACATCACATGAAGGCAACACAACAAAGGGTGATCCACTGTGGCTGATGATCTCAAAGAAAGCTCAAAGATCATCAAGATGTGGATCAGTTCAAAGACCTCCACTGAAAGTACAAAATAATCGGACAATGAAGAGTCACTACAAAAGCACAAAGAATGCGGACATTGAAGAATTGAAGTTTACGAGCTCAGAACAGAAGACAAATTAGAATGTTAGGATTCGAAATGTAAAACATGGGGTGACCTCCCTTAGGGGGAGATTGTTAGGAATTGGAAATTCCATAGTGAAGTGTCGGTCACCCCATCTATAGTCTAGCATATGTTAGCTCGTAGACATATCGTTATTTACTGTTTTATTAGTTAGCTATTAGCCTAGTTTTGTGTAGTGTAACACCGTGGAGGAAGGACGGGTCTTTACCCACTGTATACCTGATCCACAGGCCGTCAGGAGGTCGTGTAGTCTGTAAGTATAAATACCACTTTCATCCTTGGAAAGGGTGATGCTTCTCATAATCTAACCTTTCATTTTTGAGCTACAACTCTCTACCAAGAACACCCTCTCTTATCTTTCTCTCTCTAAATGGCTGACATGTATTTCCATCATCCAAGACCACCCGAATCATCAAACAACATAATATTTACGATCCTACAATCATGTATGTAGTGTTATTAAGTTCTCACTTAAATTTTAATTGTCGCTATTAGTTAACATTGATTCATTAACGATAATAATGGTTAATGTTCAGTTGGATGAGAGCATGAAAAGGCATTATGTAAGCTCACTTCATTGGCAACAAGATATCATATAAGATGGTAATGTATGAAGGAAAACTTTTGTTGTATAATCTGTTGATTATTTCTTTGGAAATAAATTATGTTATGCTGATAGGATTAATCTTATTAATGTATTTGATTTTGTAGACTCGAGATCTTATTTTGCTTTTTACTTGACTTCAAAGGTAAATGTGACCTAGGTAATAACTTGAAAGCTTATATGCAAGAAATGTATGTTCTAAAAACAAGACATGATTTGGATGTGTTCGTCCGAGTGATATTTATTGTGCTAATGCACCATATACATTCTGCATTTTTATCCATTTGTGATGATCTAAAGTACGAGTAAATGTTTGTCACATTTAACTAGGTTTGGTGCGGAAAGGATTGTACTAATGTAAGTATCAAGCTAAACCAAGCAAGTGGTCAAAACTTACAAATGAGGAAAAACGTTGACCACTGTTTTCAATCTTCAAACAAAAATCAAGAATACTCTTTCTTTTTTTAATTGTTTTCTATATTGGTCTTTCAAGGTGCGTTTGAACTCGGAGCCGCTGTTTGCCCAATTGCAATTAAGCACAACAAGATATTTGTTGATGCCTTATGAAATAACAGAAAGTAAGAATTTTCCTTCAATATTTTTTTTTCTTTCTTAAGTTATTTTCTTAAAATGTGATTTCATTTGGCAGACAATCCTTCACAATTCACCTATTGCAACTATAATGTGTCAATGGGCTGTGGTGTGTGGTGTGTGATGTTGGGTTTGTACCATCTTTGTGTTATTATGCTCTATACGGTTATGAAAATTTACTTAAATAAAGTCCTCTTAATTTGTAGCTGATGTGAGTTAAGAATTGGGACATCTGGCCTCTAAATTAAAAACCAAAATTAAGAACCGTAATCAACTGTATTTGACCCAATGAGTCCTATACCTTTTAGTCTATCTTTTACTAAGCGTGTTTGACCCATTAGAGTTGAACATATATGTGAGTCAACTTATTTATACATAACGGGTCAACAGATCTAATTTTGTTTTTATGGTATAATTAACTTAAAGTCTTATGGTGTTTAATTAGGCGCCGAATTTATGAACGACGTTATAATTTAAGTTGATGTTGCATCCCATTTGTTATGGTTGGTTTTTGTAACATAGATGTGCCATTTTTAGCTTTACATTTATGGAGTATTTTTTCAAGAATTGGCGATCTCAAGGTATGTATGATTTTAGATGTTTACATGTACACAAACCAACAAACCAATTAAAATTCTTATTGATTAATCATGTGATGTAATCCTCTTTCATGAATCAATGATAAGCTTTCATATATGGATTGTCGGTTTTGGAACAACAGAACAATTTTCATCATAAAATTACAGGTACTCTTGGGTTTTGGCCAAACATTCTTTCACTCAACGAATGACAAAAACAGCGTCATCTATCTGGTATGTTTCTTTTGATTTTCATGGCAGAGGTGTATGACCTGGGGTGTTATCGGGACAGGTTATCGGGTCGGGTTGAATCGGGTTTTGAATTTTTACAAAGTGCTCCGCAACCTGACCTGATTAAGAATCGGGTTGTCGGGTTCGGTGAGATTTAGGTCGCGTGATTCGAGTTATTGGGTGCAAACATCAACGTATTAGATTAATCAATGTTGCAAAAATCGGTCAACTCGGCCGATTAATCGTTAATCGGCCGAGTACCTTGTCGATTTTTGAAAATCGGTCAAAAAATCGGCCTAGGAAAAAAATCGACACTAAGCAGTCAAAAAATCGGCCGAATCGGCCGATTAATCGGCTGAATCGGTCAAAAATCGGCCGAATCGGGCAAATCGGTCTTTTTAAAAATAATAATAATTTAGGCATTCTACTTAAATTGGGGATCGTATATTTCACTTATAACGCACAATGGACATCATAATCAAAATTGAAGCCTTTTATTGAGGTTTGGAAACATAACAGGCTTTGAATCGGTTAAGATTTTTAGTTTGGTCTCCAAAAATACCAAAAAATTGCAGGAAATGCCAATCCGATTAATCACCGATTAATCCCGACTTGACCGATTACTCGCTGCAGGGTGGTCGAACGTCCGACTACCGATTCACGATTTTTGCAACATTGAGATTAATTAATATAATTTTTTTAAAATGTGGATAATCATAAAAAAAAAAAAAAAAAAAAAAGGTAAGTTGACTGCACCAGATGTTTTATTAACCAAATGATCACTTTAAACTAGGGTGAGCATTGTGTCAAAATCGGACCGGACCAGACCGAGACCTTTTTAGCCCAAAACCACGGACCGAGGAACGTTTTAGCCCAAAACCACGGACCGAGGACCGGACTGAGTGTGTTCGGTCCAGTCTATCTGGTCTTTCGGTCGGTCCGGTCCGAGAAGGAAATATTGGTCCGTTGTACGTTAGACCTCACCGAGGACCGAACATAAGGTAAAGTGTGGACCAAGGACCACACCAAAATAGGTTCGGTCTGGTTAGTCGGTTTGATCCGGTCCGGTTTCTCAGTTCAATCCGGTCGACGGTCCGATATGCTCACCCCTACTTTAAACACACTCACAAAAGATATTGAATAATCATTTAACTTCTTAAAATGATTGTACCAAGTTTACTGCACAAAAACTGTTAAACATATTGTAGTGTCAAAACTAGGCTATACAGTGATTTAAAATTGATTTCTTGGATGATTATTGAGTAATGCACATGTTGATACTCATTTGAACTTTTTTGCCATGCTACTCGATGGTTATCTATTCAGTTTATTGGTAGCTCAGTGATTATGGTCTCTATATACAACTTTTTTGACATATGAGCTTATATAAGTTTACTATGTAATAATAAGCTTATATAAACCCCCAAGTTTAAAAATAATATGAAAAAATTAGGCTTATGAAATAAAAGTTGGAAAAAGCTCATAAGTCCAAAAATAATCTTAGACAACACCACTTACAAAGGTTGATGGGGACACTTTCTCTAAATTGCCTGATTGTATTAATTTTTTGAGTGCTTTAGAATCTCATTCCAGTTGTTCTCATTACCTTTTCTATAAAAAAATAGTCCTCCAAGAACAAATGCATTGCCATGGTCTGTTAATGTATGGTCTAATTGTGCATAAAAAATAATTTTCATTTTTTCAAGATCATGTGTAGTGGAAGGTTGATCAAGATCTCATAATGTATTGATCTTCTTTTCTAATTTATACTCAGATAACCTTACGATTTGATTTTAAGTTTTCCATAGCTTTCAGAAAGGTAGATGAGAACACATTCTTGATGAGAACACATTCAATAAAACTTTTAACTACCTGCTTTTTTGAATTTTTATTGATTGCATTAAAGTTTGATTTCATATTTTCCTAATATTTTACATAAAATAGTCAACCAAGTGCAAATGCTTTGCTTTATTCTGTTAATGCATCTTCTAATTGTGTACATGAATAAGTTTCAGATTTTCCATTGATATTCGAAAAAGCTGATAACATTCATTCTAACTTCTGTGTTTATATATTGTGTGATTGCGCTAGAATCCAACTCGAATTCTTTGATCTATAGCATGATTGCATGTGGATTTAATGTCAATTGTTAAAGAGATTTTAGGGAAATCACTATAAGAACATGCACCTGCTAGGCCTAATATTTTCATGGTCAATGCTGGTTTAGATAAAGCTAGACCCCAATTAATGATAGATTCCATCCACTTTAATGTATTTAAATTTGCTAATTAGGTGTTGGATATGGTTAGAAGAGCCCATCCTCTAGCTTTGATGCCTGAAGATGACCCGCGGAAGGAGGAACTGAGGAAGCTACAAGCAAAACAGGAAGAAATTGACGGCACACAAGCAAGTCTGGAATATCCTCTGGGGTGGGCTCAGGCGAGTATGTTAACATTGTTTGTAATTTCAAACGCTTATCAAATACTTGAGTAGTCTTCATGGTCAATACTTCACAAATGAATACATTTTTATAGTTTTAGCAATGGTTATGTTAGGACACTACTTAGTCTTTTTTTTTGTACAAATTTTCAGGCTTAATAACATTGGTATCCCAAAACAAACATGGGAAAAATGCCAAATTGGTAATCCAACCATGCATAGCGTGGACCTGGAAAATGAAACACTCAAATCTATTGATTTTGAAGGTGCAACCAAAGTAATACGGAGTAATTTTAGTGGCAAACAATGCCCATGATCAAAAGCCTATCTCATGCCCTTTTCTCCTAGCTCTAGCTAACCAAGTCCTTTATTCAGTAAAATCATATTGCTTTGCTACAAACATGAGTGTGACCTGTCGTAATCGTGGGGGTCAGTTAATATGGTATCAACAAGATAGAAAGTTCGGTATAAACCCATGTTGTCTTAATTGTGTATAAAGACCATGAAATCACTTTCTCTTTGTTTTAGCTTTTTCTCTATTAGTACTCATATGAGTATCATATTAGCTTGAACAATAGTAATAGTCTAATATTGTTGAATCCAAATGATTTAGGTCTTATACGTTGAATGAACAATAATAATAGTTTAATATTGTTGAATCCAAATGATTAGGTCTTATACGTTAAATATGCACCTTGGGCTTCTGTACCTTAAGGTCTACCAAAGTGACAGCAAAACGTCCCTTGCGCTGCACCTCAACTTCCTCCGATGCATACTCTATAATACCAGACATGTGAGAAACTGAAAACAATAAAGAGAATAAAAAAATTATAACATTTTTTTCACCAAAGACATGTATTCACCTTATCTTTTAGAACAAATATTGTTACAGAAATCGCCACAGAAATGGAAAAACTTCCAAGACGTTAGGTCAATGTTCATAGCCGTCTAAGAATATTCTTTAATAAATAGAATTTTGTAAGTTTCATCTGCTCGAGACTACACGTGTAAGCCGATGCACTTTTAACGTGACTTTATTATTGATTCAGGTTCATCTCATTTGACTTCCATCAATGCTGCGGAGGCTCAAGTTTTGAAAGCTTTAAACTTCTATACGATGAAATAGCCGACGACTTTGATAAATAAGGGTATTAGCAAATGATATGACCACTTCGCAGAAAGCCAAGATGCCTTCATGTTCTACAGCTAAAGGGGATTTTGCCTTTGAAGTTTGCCATTGAGGCCGTTAAATATGCCCCATTGAGGCCGTTAAATATGCCCCAAAAGTTTACATTTATCTATAAAATGCCATTTTTTCATGTTGCACCCCAGAAAAAAATTAGACATAAGCAACCAACAATCATGGATTATTACTCTTTTCACTTGAAAGTTGAAGAGACGCTCTGCTATTATTTTTCATAGTTCATATCACATATCTCATTTATGCATATTTGTGTTGTGTTCGAGATTGTTCATATGCATTATTTAAAGGAATATTGTAGGTTTTTTTTTTTTTTTTTTTTTTCATTTATTTTAGTTTTATTTTGTATATGTTTTGTTGTAAGCACTAGTGGGTTTTTCTATTTTCTTGGGTCCCTTTTCTTCAATCGTCTTAGATTATGAAATTTGGATGCCTTTGTTTGTATCGTTTCTGTTTTGTTGTGGTAATATACAGCTTACTTTCTAAAAAAAATATTATAAGCATCTTTCATAATTTTTTGTGAAGATGTTGATACTCGCTAATATTAGTGATGTTTCAATTAAAAAGCAATCATACGCGAGTTATAAATTTCTAATCACCGTTTGTACAGCCAGAGATGGAAGTTTCATAGCATGAGTCAATAATGCAAAAACGCACAGTAAACACGTTTATATGATCACCACCAACCTACCTCCACTCATTCTCTCTCTAGATCATGACTTTGCTAACCATTAAGTAGACCTCCATCATTACATGGAACCCACACGCTTATCGACATCATCTTCTCTATATACAAACACATACTGAACAGATTTATGAACACACACTCCACTTCTTTTTTTGTAACAACCCAACCACCCTTTTTTGTTCAGACAAATAAACAGATACATACATGATGTCTTCAGTCAATCATGACGACTTTGCTCACCTAAAAATCCCCCTTCAAGATATACTATCAGCCACCAATAACTTTTCTGACGAAAATCTCGTCAGAGAAGATGCATATGAAAATTATTACGTGGGACAGCTCTTGTGGTCCGGTGAGTTAATTAATATCTTAGCTGGGAGGTTAAATAAAGAATGGTTTGATGGAGACCAACAATTTTGGATGGAGGTTTCTATTCTTTCTAGTCTCAAGCACAAGAATCTGGTTTCATTTATTGGGTTTTGTGATGATAATGACGCGAAGGTCATCATTTACAAGCGTGAGACCAGAAGAAGTCTCAGCAACTATCTCAGTGGCTCGATGTTGCTGACATGGGTGCGAAGATTGGAGATATCTGTCGGTATTGCGCAAGCATTGAGCTACATTCATTATGATGAGTCACGTGATTTTAGCGTAATACACCGTAACATCAACAGTGGTTCGATTTATTTAAATGATGACTGGGAACCCAAGTTAGGTGATTTTATACGTTCCATGAAGATCAAAGCATCTGAAAGGCACAATTCTTTCGATACTGATAAAGTGTGGAGTACGGATGGGTATACAGACCCAGCATATATAGAGACAAAAAGGGCGAACCACAAGTCGGATATGTACTCCTTTGGGATAGTAATGTTTGAACTACTGTGTGGTAGGAGAGCAGTAATCAACGACGACCAACATAATAAGTATTTGGCTCCGCTGGCCGTTACCCATTATAGAGAGAAAAGACTCGATGAAATAATTGACTGGGATCTATGGAAACAAGTAGACTCGCAGTCATTCAACATTTTCGCGGAAACGGCGTATGATTGCTTGAACGAAGAACGATCGCAGCGCCCAAATATTGATGAGATTATCACTAGACTTGAGAGAGCGTTGGAACTTCAACCCGTACATCAAAAAGCGGTAAGACGGTTTTTCCTCTTCAATCATTCTATAATAATATGTACTAATATCTATTTGTTTGAGTGTATACACCTTCGCTCTATCAGTTTACACTTTAGCTAGACCATTCAACTTATTAGCCTCTCATCAGTTTCACAATTAGACCATTCAACTTGCCGAGAATATCCTGAATCAAAGAGTATAATATTCTGTTTAACACACTTATAAATTAACCAGTGACCTAATTGGCCTTTTTTCCTATGAGTTATTATTTCTCCGTTATCTCTTAACGAGATATAAAATATCTCGACTACAGATAATGTCTTAGACATGGTTCAGGAATTTTATCGAACACTTTGTAGGCGTTATTATGCACTTCAATTAGCTCCCTTTTTCTAACTCACATTTTTACTTCAATTAGCTCCCTTTTTCTAACTCACATTTTTACTTGATTACTAACGGTGCAAATTATTTCTCCGTTATCTCTTAACGAGATATAAAATATTTACACCGTTAGTCCTCTGGGTTAACGGTATTTTTGCGTTAGTCTTTTAATGTTTTAGTCCGTTTTTTACGTTTTATGCGTTTTAAATTAGTTTTTTACGTTATCCGTTTTTTATTTTCTGTTTTTGTCAGCTCTCTTTTTACATTTTCGGTCCGTTTTCTACGTTTTAGTCTCGTTTATTTACATTTTGCCCCTTTTTATGTTTTATTATTTTTCGTTTCATCCGTTTTTTCGTAACTTTTCACGTTTTGCCTTTTTTACGTTAGTCCATTTTTTACATTTTCGTCTATCTTTTTATGTTTTCGTTTTTTTTTTGTGTTTTTCTATGTTTTTTTACGTTTTCGTCTGTTTTTTTTTTCACTTTTTTATCTGTTTTTATCCGTTTTTATCCATTTCATACGTATAATATGTATGAAAACGGATAAAAATGTATGAAAATTGATAAAAACGTATGAAATGGATAAAAATGTTTCTTTATCGATTTTAAATCACAATTTCTGTACGAAAAGGGGTCAAAATCGTGATTTAAAATCGATAAGGAACATGTTTATCCATTTTCATCCGTTTTTATTCATTTTCATACATTTTTATACGTTTTTGTTAGTCAGTTTGTATGGGCCAAGGCCCAAAGCATCTTTGGTTAGGGTTTGTTCCCTATATATGTATCCTTCCCTATTATGAATAAACACACAACACATTCTCAAACATTCTCATTCTAATATGGTTTCAGGCGTTAACATCCTAATAATACCTAACCCTAAACCTTGTACAACCTTTAGCCACCTCCGGCCTGGCTTTGTAGGAGGTTCGGACTCTCTTTAAACATTAATCGCTGTCATTTTCATTTTCAAATAACATGTTATTTTCTTAAATCTGTGATTCTTCAAACTGTGTCCTCCTCTCCACTTATATCCGATTCACAAACCTGATCAATCAAGAGCGTCCCTTACCCTCCCTAATGCTATCAACACCTGTTCTTTTTTATGTGGTCGACCGTTGGTTCAATGATAACCGTGCCACCTATTTCCTTTAGTGGTCGGCCGTTGGTTCAATGATAACCAGTCACCACGTTTATATTTCCTTTTTTCTTTACCTTCATCGTGGGGTTGGTTGTATGTAGGAGGTTGTGGGCGATGATGTTTGTGTTTGTGAATCGTCTTTCCTTGGATCTCGACGTCAACTTTAGGAGAAGATAATGAAGCCATAAATGTCTTCCTTGGCATCTTCTCGTTAATACTATGGACATAGGAAACATTTGTATGGGTTTTCTTGTTCAAGCTGAGATTTGAATACCCATTTGTCTCTTTGGTATCTTTCTTTTGAATGTTTTTACGTAAATGATGTTGAAGATGGAATATTTTGGGTTGAAAGTCAAAAGAAGGAGAAAGGCATCATTATTATGTTTGCTTTTCTTTTGTGTCGACAAAGGAGAGAGAAAAGTGAGGTAAATCAATGGTGGAGCTCGAGTATATGATGAAAAGCATTTTTTTGAAAATCAACTATGTAGTAGTATTTGTGTTATGTAGTAGTATTTGTGTTAGAAAAATGATGTGTTTTATTGTTGTTTCTTTATTTATGTCGTTCGAGCTTTGCGATTTGTATTTCGATGCGGGGAGTGTTAGTCATTTGTATGGGCCAGGCCCGCATCTTTGGTTAGGGTTTGTTCCCTATATATGTATCCTTCCCTATTATGAATAAACACACAACACATAACTTTTTTTCTTTGTATTAAGCTCTTCAAGAAGTTGCTTCTTCTCTCCAACTCTTCTTCGGCTCGTTCCATAAGTTCATATTAGAATGAGAATGTTTGAGAATGTGTTGTGTGTTTATTCATAATAGGGAAGGATACATATATAGGGAACAAACCCTAACCAAAGATGCTTTGGGCCTTGGCCCATACAAACTGACTAACAGTTTTCATACATATTATATGTATGAAATGGATAATAACGGATAAAAACATAAGAATAATCGACGAAACCGAATAAAAGTGTATGAAAACAGATAAAAAAAAGTGAAAAAATAGATGAAAACATAACAAAAACATACGAAAACATAAAAAAATGACCGAAAAACATAGTAAGATGGACACAAATGTAAAAAAATGGGCGAAAACGTAAAAAACGGAAGAAAACGTAAAAAACGGAAACGTATAAAGCGGACGAAAGTAAAAAGGATGACGTAAAATCGACGAAACGTAAAAAGGGGCGCGTTAATTAACGACGGCGTAAAAAGCGAGAAAAACGTAAAAGAACGAACGAAAACATTAAAAAGGACTAATGGTGCAAATACCGTTAACCTAGAGGACTAACGGTGTAAATATTTTATATCTCGTTAGGAGATAACGGAGAAATAATTTGCACCGTTAGTCCTTATTTTAACTGAGGGATGTATATAGGTTAATTTTTACTAACGGAGTGATGTATCTGTTGAAACTTTTGCGAGAGGATGTATGGTGCGAAACAGGGTAAACCACAGGGCTGTATTTTCGAGTTTACTCTTTTAATAATATGGCCATAAAAGAAAATTTGACTATCAGTTTTTCTTGGACAAAATATTTTTTCATGTCAACCCAGCCTGACACACACTTAAGTTAATGTAAGAGATTAAACACAACATACCTAGTAACCTCAGCCAATATAAGCAACATTAATATCTCATAGGCACCATGAAACACCAAAAACCGACATGTTAAAAAGACGAGAAAGGTAGCTAAATGATGGCCAAGAAACAACTACTTTCTCAATACTACCCATAATAATCCTTTTGACCTTGGTTATCTTAGCCTTCAGTTTTGACAATATACTCATTTAATATTTTCCCTTGGCCTCTTTATTCCGCCTAACAATGCATAAACGAAAAATATAAGACACGTATTAGTTTCACAAAATAATACTCAGCGAAATAACGTATGACATCTACACTCAACACGCACCCGAACTCCTAATCAATATTGTATGCAAGCAATGGGTAACAACCTTTTGGGATTGCTGATCGGCTTTGAAAGTTGAAACAATGCTACGGGTCAAATGGGTAACAACCTTCTAATTTCAGTGTTTATTCTTTTACGGTATTATATAAGCAGTTATCAGTTGACTTTTTGGGATTATTGATCTGCTTTGAAACATTACCTTGCCACTTTTCAAGGCTTTCCATATATAGTCCTTCAATTGGTCCTTGTATTATGGGTCCCCTTCTCATACGCTTTGGAAAAATCATTTTGTGCCTGAAACAAGAATGAGTAGTATATAAGAACTAGAATGAATGCAGTAATAGCATAATCATTGGATTTCATAAAGTCTAAAGAAATATTACTCAAACTCAACAGATTTCCATATTTCGCTAATGGTAAATGAAAAAATCTAAATGAGTTCCACAGAGATCAAACTTATACAAGCTCTTGATCTTCCTCAACAATTTTATATTCAAGTTCCTATGACTTTATGAGATGAACATAACTTAAGTATATACATTTAAATGGGATGAAAAAATCTCAAAGTATGAGATGAACATCATCAACCAGGAATAAAATTATAATTGCTTATCATCAAAAGTATATCGCCTGTTACATCATGCACTATGAT
Organism: Chrysanthemum makinoi; assembly: GCA_910596185.1. Taxonomy (NCBI): domain Eukaryota; kingdom Viridiplantae; phylum Streptophyta; class Magnoliopsida; order Asterales; family Asteraceae; genus Chrysanthemum; species Chrysanthemum makinoi. The sequence continues at coordinate 14,212,299 of OU343217.1, forward strand.
TCTATGAACAAATCTAAAACTTCTAAAGAATGTGTTATTTTCATTACTATCCACAAATGTAATAACTACTATAAACTACAGATAATGTCTTAGACATGGTTCAGGAATTTTATCGAACACTTTGTAGGCGTTATTATGCACTTCAATTAGCTCCCTTTTTCTAACTCACATTTTTACTTGATGACTATATTTTACAGATAATGTCTTTGCTTGCTCACCTCAGAGTCCCCCTTAAAAATATTCTTTCCGCCACCAACAACTTCGCTCAAGAAAATGTCACCTTAGAAGATACCTTTGAACAGAGATACAAGGGACAACTCTTGTGGTCCGGTGAGTTGATTGATATCCGTGCTCGGAGGTTTAAGAAAGGAAGGAAGCAAGTAGAACAGATGTTTTGGACAGAGATTTCCATGCTTTCTAGTCTCAAGCATAAAAATCTGGTTTCTCTTGTTGGGTTTTGTGATGAGAATGATGAGAAGATCATCATTTACAAGCTTGACACCAGATTAAGTCTCAGCAATTATCTAAGTCACTCGATGTCGCTGACATGGGTGCGAAGATTGGAGATATCTGTAGGTGTTGCGCATGCATTGAGCTACATTCATTATGACGAGCCACGTGATTTCAGCGTAATACACCGGTACATATGCAGTGACGCAGTTTTATTAAATGATGATTGGGAACCCAAGTTATCTGGTTTTGAATGTTCCATGAAGATCAATGCATCTCAAAGGCACCATTCATTTCATACTAATAGAGTTGTTAATGTGGAAGGGTACGGAGACCCAACATATATAGAGACTAAAAGTGTGAGCCACAAGTCAGATATATACTCCTTTGGGATACTATTGTTTGAACTACTCTGTGGCAGCAGGGAGTCAATAATTAACGGTCAAGATGATAAGTATTTGGGTCTAATGGCCATTTTCCATTATAAAAAGAAAATAGTGGATGAAATAATTGATCCGGTTCTATTGAAACAAATGGATCCTCAATCATTCAACGTTTTTGCGAAAACCGCATATGACTGCTTGAATGAAGAAAGATCTCAACGCCCGGATATAAGTGAGGTTGTCACACGACTTGAGAACGCGTTGAAACTTCAAATGGAACATCAAATTGTTGTAAGACGGTTTTTTTCTTTCATATTTCTTTCCTAATAATCTCTATTTATTGATAATATTAATATTAACACAAGTTAAACTATTTACTTATGACTGTATTTATGATATTAAAGGAACATTCAATAGTTGCGGCCAAAGTTGAAGATACATCATCTAATCATGACAAGGTAATTATTTACTTATTACTATTGTTGTAAGCCACTGGAATTTTATAAAAGTGATCTCCATATTTACACGTGTCATTTTTGGAACACTTGGTAATGTTGTCTTGATTGGTGCATATAGGGACCATTGACCTCCATATCTTCACACATTGAGTCCCATGTCAACAAAAAGACAAAATCTTTCCTGAAAGATCTTTCTCACTTAAAACTCAGATTTGAAGATATAGCATCTGCAACCAACAATTTTGCTCATGAAAATATCATCACAAAATTTAGGCATGGAATGATTCAAAAAGGCAGTCTCTTACATTCTGAACAATTCATCGATATTATTGTTAAAGGGTTTTATGTAGAGTATGTAAGAGATGAGAGCAAAAGGTTTTGGACAGAAGTTTCGATGCTTTCCAGTCTTCAACATAAGAATCTAGTGTCCCTTATTGGATTTTATGAGAACGAGTACAATAGGATGATCGTATACAAGAAGGAGGCCAACCGAAGTCTTAAAACATATCTAAGTGATCCGACCCTCACATGGATGCAAAGGTTGAAGATATGTGTTGGTGTTGCGAAGACATTGAGCAACATCCATTATGATGTTGGACGTGATTTTAGTGTCATACATTGCAACATCAGGAGCTCGAATATTTTACTTGATAATGAATGGGAACCCAAGTTATCTGGCTTTGAACATTCTTTGAAAAACACAGTAGCTCGGAGGCATCGCCTTGTCCTTACTCGTGATGTTATCGAGAATGTATACCTGGACCCAAAATATAAAAAGACCGGCGGTGTGACCCACAAGTCAGATGTTTATTCATTCGGTGTTGTATTACTAGAAGTCTTGTGCGGAAGGAGTGCAAATGATGACAAACACGAAGATGAAGACAAAGGCGAAAATGAACTTGAAGATGAGTTGAAAGAGGGGTTATTAAGTCAGCTGGTCAAATCTCATTTGGATGATATGATCGATCCGTATTTACGGAAACAGATGGACCCAAGAGCATTAGAAATCTTCTTAGAAACAGCATATGGCTGCGTAAAAGAGGAAAGAGGAGATCGGCCATATATAGATCAGGTTGTCAAAAGACTTGAGAAAGCGTATGATCTTCAATGGAAACACGAAAACCCAGTAAGAACATTAGCTTGTTTTATCAACTTCATGCAACAGTAACTGTTATATTATCAACTCATTTTCTTTTCTCTTGCAAATATTATTACAGGATATTTCGAGGAATGTAGTTGTTGGTACATCATCGAATCACTTGAAGGTAATTAAACTCTTTAAACTTTTCAATTACGTTTTTTTAAGTACCAAACAATAATGGCTTTAAACGTATGTGATTTTGCTTTTACATTATAAAATTTTTAACATTGATATTATATTGAAACTACAAATAATATTACATAAAACTAATTTTTTTTTATAATTAATGTGGTGAATACGAATGTATGAATTAAATTTGTTTTTTTTCTTTTTTTCTTTTCTTTTTTTTCTTTTTTTTTTTTTTTTTTTTTTTTGGAATAGCAACAATATTATAGAACCCACAAAAAAACCAAAATATACAAAGAAAAAGCATCTCATCCCAAATAATCAAGCAAATTAAGTGGAGGATGAGACCCAATAGTTCAAAATACATATACACAGGACCAAAAATGATCCCAACAAATCCTAATCCATACTCTAAACTTACACATGATAACACACATGATAACTTAAAACATAATACCAAAAATTCTCTAGCAACCAATCACAACACATACTTATATTGACCCACATGTGATAAAAACTCCCATGAGACCACAAACACATTGACATCACTATCAGACAACAGCACATAACCCTTTGGTTATACTTAGGTTGCCACTAGCATTTCTTGGATTAAAACTTTAAAATGTATGTTTGACAAAAATAGCAATCTATAAGAACTAGCGATTAGAAGTAGATGTAAGCAACATCATTTAACACTATCTGTTTTGTTTTATAAAAGCTCTTGGTAAAATAGTTGTATCATTTTAATGTGTGAAATGTATCAAAGGTAATTTTATAATTGTCAATCTTGTTTAGTAACATTAAAATAGGTAGGGTTAGAATTTTAATGCTTGTCTTAAACCATGTTGCCGAACAAGATTTTTATCAAAAATGCTAAGTGATACTAGGGTATGTTTTGTAAAACTAGGTGTATGCTAATAACTATAAGTTGAAAGCTGATAAATATAAACTGATAACTGTTTGCTCTTAGCGGTAACTACAAACTCTGATTTTTATTTTTATATAAGTGTTTGGTAAGTTAGTTGTGGTTGTAACTTTAACATGTAAAATGACACTAAAAGACAGTTTGATGTAAAAAGTATCTGGGAACGATCATTGACGCCGCACATCAATATGTAGCAATATCACTAATGAATCATTTTATCTCAATAGATGTTTTTTCGAAGAAATTTTGGGTGTTTGTTTTATGCCCCGAACATCATGAAATTCGTCAACTGAGATAAAATTTGGATGTTGCTCAAATTATATGTAATTGAAGATGTTTTAAGTTTCATTTTGCGATATTAAATTGTAGTCTAAAACAAAACGAGACCGCTATATATTAAGTTAACAATATGTTAAAACCACATTCTCCACAATAGATTGCCATACAACTGTCAAGTATATGCATACATTGTAACTTTATAAGTTACGTACTTACGTTCGTATATCCATATTAATAGTATTTTCATCATAGTGACAATATTTAATATTTTTCTTAATCATCACACATAAATTATAGTAAAATCAACTAACATGCATAATTAATTGTTGTTAGACCTGACACATAGTCACACTCACAAATCACAAATCATTATTAAGCCGTTAATGGTATATACTGAAGTTTAAGGAATCCATTAGCCGAGGATATATTGGGGACTAAGAGTTTGTTATAATAACTAGTCGGATATCAGTGCACATCGGTGGCGAATGTGTATGTGTTCGTTTTACAACACTCCGAATATATATGTGTTCGTTGTATATGTTTGTTTGTGTTTCCCGTAGCATTCCCGTGACATCATTATTCTCGCATATACAAAGACCTTCACACTCTCTTACCCGTCAAACACTCCCCTACAAGTAAATAATTTTGACAAATCAAGTTTTGTATTGATTGAAATAAAGGTTTAAGTTGTAAAAAATTTGAATAAAAATAAAATAAACCCACTAAAAATGTAAAAGCTAAAAACTCGTAAAAACATATCGAAATGGATTTTGAATTAAAGAGCATAAAATTTTAGAAAATATGATTAAATTAGATCATAAAAAAAAAATAGATAAAAAGATACTATTTCAATTTGAAAATGAAAGTGTTTTTTTAGTTGAAAAATGGCACATGTCACTCCATGATTGGAGCTCCATATCTTAATTTTTGGTAGAACTCACAACTTTAATGCTTTATATAATAGTATAGATTAACGTCACAATTAGTAAAATTTTTGAATCTTTTATCATCAATGATTTCTTTCAGTGTGTGTTGTATCGAAATGTTCACATATTCTATAGATTTCTATCAGATATGAAATCAATTTCCTTATAATTTCACTCCCATATCTTACTAGCATTTATGCTGTTAATGTTGCAGTGGAAGAACTTGGAACACTTGAAGATTGGACTTAATGATATCGAGTTGGCAACCAACAATTTTTCCGACAAATATCTCATTGGGTCAGGTGCATTTGGTATGGTATACAAGGCACAACTCGAACACTTTGATAGCAGCAAATCATCATTGATAGATGGGGAAAATAAATGTGGTTTTCCCAAAAAACTAAGCACTGTCGCCATAAAACGAATCAACAATCCAAAAGGAGAACAAGGGTTCAATGTAGAAATCGAAACGTTGATGAGTTGCAAACACAAAAATATAATCTCGCTTCTTGGCTTTTGTGATGAAGGTCCTGATCACATGATCCTTGTCTATGAGCTTGCTTCGAAAGGAAGTCTTGAAGAATATTTGGGAAGCAGTGATAAATTGACTAATCTTACTTGGATGCAACGTTTGAAAATATGTCTTGATGTCGCTTATGGCTTGAATTACATACACACCAACACAGATCAGAAAAAACAAAAGATAATACATCGTGACATCAAGAGCGCGAACATTCTATTAGGCAATAATTGGGAGGCGAAAATTGCTGATTTCGGGCTCTCCAAAATCCCATCAGATCAAGATGCAAGTACTTTCATTGAAAGTACGGTCGCAGGTACAAATATGTATCTGGATCCAGAGTATCAGAAGTTTGGAAGATTAAATAAGAAATCAGACATTTACTCTTTTGGAGTTGTGTTGTTTGAGATCTTGACTGGGAAGGTGGCCTATGATCGTATTTTCACCGACATCGATGAGCGTGGGATTGCACCCATTGCACGACATCATTTTCAGAAGGGAACACTAATGAAAATTGTTGATCACAAGATAATGGAAGAAACAAATGAACATGTATTTTCTCTGAGTAAAGGACCCAATGACGAGTCTTTGGACATATTTACAAAAATCGCCTTTCGATGTCTAGCAATGACTCAAGCCGAACGCCCATCAATAGATGTTGTCATTAGCGAACTCAAGAGAGCGTTAAAGTGTCAGGTGCGTAATTTTTTCAAATAACTTTATAATCTCCTCGTATATACTTCATAATAGTACGTGACATTATACTGTGTAACTAATTTTTTAATCCTCAAACTATTACCGAATTAATGATCTTACATTCTTACCATTTAAATCATTTAGTCCTAATCTTCAACACCCCACCCCCCCTTTTCTGACCATGATGTATAAGAAATACTAAGCTTGATTTACAACCGTAACCTTGAACTTATTAGAAACTTTAAAGGAGTTTTAGATGGAAAATGGTTCAATTATTTTTTACTTATCTATCGACTGATTGTTTGATGATTCGCAGGAGAACCACACGGACAGCCTCAAACTGTCACTTCAAGACATAAAGTCGGCTACTGAAACTTTCAATCAAGACAATCTCATTGGACATGGAGATTTTGGGAATGTATACAAGGGTCACACTCATGGGCATAACTTCATTGCTGCAAAGAGGTTGGGTAAGAAATCTGCCGAAGGAGAAGCTGAATTTATGACAGAACTTGAAATCCTTATGGAGTATAAACATGAAAATGTAATTGGTCTTTTGGGCTACTGTGATGAAAAGGATGAGAAAATTATTCTCTATGAGTATGCTTCCAAAGGAAGTCTTGATAAGTACTTGAGCGATGATAGTCTTACGTGGGTGATGCGGCTTAAAATATGCATCGATATTGCAACCGGGTTGGAGTTTCTTCATGGAACTGTTTCAAGTCCAGAAATGGTAATTCATAGGGACATCAGCAGCAGCAACGTTCTACTGTTTGATGATTGGAAAGCAAAAATTAGTGATTTTGGGCTTTCCTTGGTATGTCCAACAAATCAGGATGTAGACTATGCCATCGACAATGTAACAGGCACAATTGGCTATCGTGACCCACTATACTCGAAAACAGGCTTCTTAACCAAAGAGTATGATATATTCTCATTGGAGGCGGTCTTATTTGACATATTGTGTGGGAAACTATCATCTGTAAAACTAGATGACGAGTATCTCTATTTACCCTTTTGGCTAAAACAACACTTTCATTTAGAAAAACTTGATGAGTTAGTGTTTGAGGGTATCAAAGAACAAATTGTGCCACAGTCATATACTACATTTACAAGGATTGCCCTTCAATGCTTACATCACAGGAGGGAAAGACGGCCAACGGCAGGTGAAGTGATAATACAACTTAAGAAAGCACTGGAATTCCAAGTAAGTTTTTATAATTATTTCAAATTATGCTACCATTTGTTTCATATAAAATTCTAAAAAAACATATTTCTTGATAAGACAGTCTTTTTTTTATCACTCAAAACAAAAAATAAATAAAGTGTCAAAATGAAGAAGACAACAAGTTTACATGATCCATAAAAAAATGTGTTGTCCATGTTTAGTAGAAGGTCTTTAGTAGTTTCTCTAACGGTAGAAATATGATCGTATGAAATAATCCAGATGTCAGAATGCCCTGACGATTATTATACCATAAAGAAAGAGGATCTTTACAACATATTCTCAGCAGGAGTCCTCCTTCAACAGGACAAAGTGGTAAGCAGTTCGTTAATATATCAAAGTCATTTTGTGTTTGCAGTGTTTTATGCATCTTTTACTTATTTTGAGGGACAGCTAAAAAATCATACTTGCATTTACACATGATATAAATCAATTAATTTATAATGTCGTTATAACAGGTGCTGTCATTCGATGGTAATCGGGAAAGAAATAAAATGGTATCAGCCACAACGTTTTCATACATAAACAGTTGTCCACTGAAGTGGCAATCTCTTCCAGAATCAAGGTTCTTCTCTATTTCTCTCTACTCCTATTAGTACACAAGTGATAAGTCAATATATGCATTGTTGTTGGACTGTGTATATATCTTTCTTTTTCTAATGTTTGTAGAGAAAAAAACAGTTATTGAATTCAAAAGTATAAGTGTGTGATAGGGGGAGTAAGCTGTGATAGATAAACACATCATGAACATTAATATTTATAATATGTGCAGGTTTGATACAGTAGTGGAGATGTCAGATATTTCCAACTTAAACATCAACATCAAGGCAAATGCTCAATTTTTATCTCCAGATGTTGTTTATGGAGTCTATTTAGTCTTCAAATTTTGTGATTCAAGAAACTTTTCAAGTAGACCGGTGTATGTTAACCTTAAGTATAGGAAGGGGACAGAAACTCGGCATGCATATTTTGCAACATGGAGAGACAAGGATTGGATGATGATTGAGTTGGACCGATACTCGAACCAGAAAGAGGATGTCGTGTTTGAGTTTCTACTAGAGAGCTTTTCAACCTACCAGTATGGAGATGGTGCGATTTATGTTGAAGGCATTGAATTTCGAGCCATTGAGAAGGTAACTTCGAATATATTACTTTGTTGTGTTCTAAATTATTGTTTATAACATAGAGTAAACTGGAAAAACTGTCCTTATGGTTTGTCCAACAAACGAGCACAATCACTATAACTCCGAAAGTGCAGGTGCAGTTTGTTTGTGGGAACTCAGTCATTTGAGTAAAAAAAAAGGTTAAATATGGGTATTTCAGTCGTTCCACTTTGGTTAGAGACGAAAATTGAACCGAAAGTTCCCCACATGAACTATGCATGCACTTTTGATGTTACTAGGATTACGCCTGTGATCTTGGCAAACAACGTGGATGGTTTTTGCAATTTACTTTGTATTTTATAAAGCTGGTAGATGTATGGAAAAAGAAATACATAATCTAAGTTACATGCTTATACATGATTTCTATACAGGTGAAACTTGAAGATGTTGGAAAGTTGAAGGAAGCCCCGCAAGTCTTGAAATCAAACTTCAGCGTGGATCAACTGCAACAGTTGCCAACTAAGTTTAAAGATACATTTAAGAAGTACACAAACTCTGAGGACATGTTCTGGTCGGGCAAAGTAAACGGGAAGAAACTTCTCATGCTTTCTGCAAAGGCAACTATATTCAAATTTTCTGACAAGAATCTCTATAGTTCAAGAAGATCAATTCACTGCAGGTTTGATTTTCTAAACAAACTTTAGAACATTATTAATTAACAGCTAAAGCTAACCTAAATGTACATTATCAAATAGAATATTTAAGATTTTATGAATAGATGGTTGAAAAGCTTTACCATATGAATTCAGATTTCTGTGTCTCCAAATGAATTTTTTTTAAGACGTATGTAACCATATTATACATGTCTCACATGCAGATTTCGGAAGGTGTGTGAGCTTTTACCACAACAAGTATTTCATATCAAATCCACAATTGAAAGTCAAATGTTATCACCTGATACAGAGTACATTTGCAACATTGTGTTCAAGATTTCAAAAAATTGCCAAGGGCTGCATTGTCCGGTGAAAGTACGAGATTTAATCCACCAAGAAAATAACAAGGCCGAATTTTTCTATTTTATTACCCCAAGCCCATTGAATATAAATGATTTTACTCGGGTTCCAAAACAAAGAGAAGATGGATGGATGGAGATTCAACTGTTGAAATTTAACTCAACTCGTGACCTTGAGAATGACTCTTTTCCGATTAATATGAGATTTACAAGTCATGAAGGACTTTTGTCTGGCCTCATTGTATGTGGTCTCAAGTTTTGGCCACTGTAAAAGTGTTGTCCCAAATATCCTGATCGATTATATAAAGTTGCAATGATTGAATAAGTAAATATGTTCTATATTTGATTAACCTTGTATCGATGTATTTACATATGTATTTATAGGTTATGAATCGGTATACATGAACCGACATACCCTTTCATGTTTCTACAGAAATAACTGCCATTAGTTAGTTAATAACTTTGGCTTTGACATAACTAGTCCCTAATGTTTTAAACTAAACATAATACTAAGCAATGAATAAGATTATCGGGTCACATTCTCCTCCTTAATCTTGACCGTTGCTTCTTGTTAAATCTTGAACTCCGAGCATTTGTCTCATCGTCATGAACTTTAGTCTTGGTAGAGCCTTTGTTAGTATATCCGCTCTTTGTAGTTCTCCGCTGACGTGCTCCACATTTATATGCCCATTCTCTACACATTCTCGAATGAAATGGTAGCGAATGTCGATGTGTTTACTTCTTCCATGAAAAACTGGGTTCTTGACTAGTGCTATTGCTGAAATGTTGTCTACCCTCAGCGTTATCTTCTTCTCTTCATCTCCAGTTAATTCACTAAGTAATCTTTTCAACCATAAGGCTTGACATGTGCTGCTGATAGCCGCCATGAATTCTGATTCACATGATGATAGCGCCCTGTTGGTTGCTTCGAGTACACCAAGTAATGGGTGACTCTCAAAGTAAATACTATGCCGTAGTTCCTTTTCCTTGATCAGTGTTGATTCCATAACTACTGTGCTGTAACTGTAATCTTGTAGCCGCCTTCTTTCTTGTAAATTATGCCATGCTCCTGTGTTCCTTTGATATATCGGATTACTTGCTTTACTGCCTTTAGGTGATGATCCTTCGGGTCTTGCATAAATCTGCTGAGTAGTCCGACTGAATAACTAAGATCTGGTCTGGTATGAAGTAAGTACCTAAGACTTCCAATTAAACTTCTGTAGTAAGTTGCGTCCACTGAGTTTCCATCTTCCGCCTGACCAACTTAGTACCGGATCCATTGGTATCTTCGTATCATTACTATCCGTCATACTTGTCTCCTTTATGATCTTGTTAATATAGCTTGTTTGCTTGATTGTAATCTCTCTCACATGCTGTGTAACTTCTATCCCAAGGTAATAAGCTAACAATCCTAAGTCGCTCATTTCAAATTTTTCTTCCATCTGGGATTTAAAGGCTTCCAATTCCTTTCTTGGAGTGCCCGTGATAATTAAGTCATCTACATACTCAACAATAAGTGTAGAGTTCTTGTTCCTCTTTGTGTAGACTGCTTGTTCGAGATTGCATTTCTTAAAGTCTAAGGACTTTAATGTTTGATCAAGCTTCACATTCCAAGCTCTCGGTGCTTGCCTTAAGCCATATAAAGCTTTAGTAAGCTTATAGACTTTTCCAGAGTTTCCTTGTTGTATAAATCCTTCAGGTTGTGTAACGTAGACTTCTTCTTTTAAATCTCCATGTAGGAATGCTGATTTTACATCTAGATGATGTACTTGCCATCCATGATATGCTGCTAATGCTAATATCAACCAAACTGTCTCTATCCGAACAGCAGTGCAAATACTTCATCGAAGTCTATCCCTTGTTCTTGTACATAACCTTTTGCTACTAAGCGTGCTTTATATTTGATGATGTTTCCTTTTGCATCTCTCTTGGTTTTATAAACCCATTTCAGTCCTATTGCCTTATGATTTTCTGGCAATGTTGTAAGAGTCCATGTTTTATTCTTGTTGATTGAATCCAATTCAATCTCCATGGCCTCAATCCATTTTTCGTCTGCTGATGCTTCCTTGTAGTTACGGGGTTCTTCTTCCGTAAATAACAAGCTTTGTGGTTCAACTCTACGTGTATGTCTATATATATATGCGACATGTTTCGTATTCACGTCTGGTGTATCATCAAATTTGTCTCTTGAGTTCTCTACAGAACTAGTAGTAGCTTCCTTTCCTCTTCTGAGTGTGGGTCGTAATGGTATGCTTCTGGTGTGATTGGTGAAACTGGATCAGGAATCTGATCTTGTTCATGATACGTGTTGTCATCGTTTTCTGTGTTGAATGGTGTAAGGTTTTCATTGTCAACTCCGTCTACTACAAAACTAGCCCAAAAGGTGTCTTGAGTATTCGTATCTCCTTCATTTTCGTTCCAATCCCATGGTTTTGTTTCCATAAATTTTACGTCCCTACTAACATGTTTCTTCTTGGCTATAGGGTCATATAGCCTACATGCTTTTGATCCTTCCTCTACTCCTAAGTAAACCAATGGTATGCTTCTATCGTCCGGCTTCTTTAAGTGAGGTATCGTTATCTTTCGTAAGTGTGCATCCAAATATTTTTAGGTTCTCTAAGTTTGGTTTTCTATTGTAGAGTGCCTCATATGGAGTTTTATCTGTCAGGGCCCTCGTAGGTACCCTATTGAGTATGTAAAGGGCATGCTTAACTGCTTCCGCCCAAAAAGTTAATGGTAACTTCATCGCTTTCATCATACTCCTTGTAGTTGATAACACTGTCCTATTCCTTCTCTCCACTACTCCATTCTGCGTGGGGAGTATGGTCTGTCAGCTGTCGTCCTATTCCGTTTTCCTTACAGTACCTTGTGAATTCATTTGATGTGAATTCACCACCTCCATCCGTTCTTAGCATTCTAATTTTCAACTTCATTTCCATTTCTATTTTATGCCTAAATTCCTTGAATGTACTAAATGCCTCATCTTTCGATGTAAGAAAGTATGCCCACATAAAACGTGTACAATCGTCTACTAACAAGAAAATGAGTTTCTTGCCTGAGTGTGTTGCTGGACTAATAGGACCGCAGAGGTCTCCATATACTAAGTCCAACGGGTTCTTCGATCTGAATTTGGCTTGGTTTGGAAATGGTGTTCTGCTGTGTTTTCCTAATAAACATGCGTCACAAATCTGTCCTACATGATTTATTCTAGGAATTCCCTCTACTAGACCTTTTCTAGTCATCTTGTTTATATCATCAAAGTTTAGATGACCTAATCTAGCATGCCATAACCATGCTTGGTTGTCTATATTTGCTAAGAGACATATAGGTGCCTCTATCATGCGGATCTTGTAGAGTCGATTCTTAGATCGTTCTACCTTCATCAACAACTTCTTGTTTATATCATACAAAGTCAGCTTATTTCCGTCCATAATGACCTTACAACCTATTTTCATAAGTTGTCCTAGACTAAGTATGTTGCTCTTGAGGTTTGGTATGTAGTATACTTCAGATACTACTTTCGTTCTGGTTCTTACAACCCAGGTATAGACCCTCTACCCATTATCTGTACATACGATCCATCTCCAAAACGTACTCGTCCTGTTATGCTTTCATCAATATCTCTAAAATGACTCTTTATACCAGTCATGTGGTTACTTGCACCATTATCTAAGTACCATATGCTTGCATCTGCTGTAGCATATTTCTTTGGTTGAATTCGTTCTTCATTCAACAACACTTCCTTGTGTTCGGTTTCGTGCATAGTCATTAATAGTGATGGTTCATCGTCTTCTAAGATAAGGTTTGATTGTTCCTGGTTTGTTGATGTTGCTCTACATTTATTCATATAGTGTCCAAGTTTATTGCACTTGAAACATCTAATGTTACTCAAGTCTTTTCTACTTGAATTGTCTGGGTTTCCTCTATTATTTGAGTTTCCCTTTTGTGAGTTGTTTCTGTTGTTATTATTCCGCCAGTTTCCTCGTGAGTAATTTGATCTACCTCCACGTTTGTTAAAACGTTTTCCTTTATCTGAGTGTTCACCATGTGTAAACAGTAGATTCTCCTGGCTTTCAACTTGACGTCCCTTCCGGAGTTTTATTCTTTCCTCAAACGCTTTGAGTTTTCCTGTGATCTCATCTAGGGTAATGTCGTCTAGATCACTTGTTTGTTCTATGGATGCTACTATCTGAATGAATCTATCGGGTGTGGAGTCTAATAGTTTTCTAACTACTAGTGATTCATCTAATTCTTTCCCTAGTTCTTTTGCTTTCGTGACATAGCCATTTAACTTGTCTGCAAATGCATCCACCGTCTCATCTTCCTTCATCTGAAGTGAGTTAAATCCAATCATCAATGATTGTAAACGTGCTTGCTGCACTTTATCTTGTCCAACGTGTCTTTTCTTTAGTGAATCCCATAAATCTTTTGCCTTCTTACAACCCGCTACTTGTAAGATCATATCTTCCGTCAACGCTTGATATAGGAAGGCGATTGTTGCCTTATCCTTCTTGTCATCAACTGGTGTGTCTAATTTTGGTTCTATTGCTTCCCATAATCCGTGTGCCTCTAATATGACTTTAATTTGTATAGCCCAAACTGTGTAGTTTGTGTTTTTCAACTTAGGGCATTGGTATTGTGCGACAGGTGTTACGGGTTTTATCGTAGTTGATGTGGTTACTATATCATCGGTTGTCATTTTGAAAGTGTTTAATATTTTCACTTTCTAGTCTAATGGAATTACTTATCTTAGTATGGTACTCTTTTCTAACGTGAGAATTTATTGTTTCCGGGAATCTTAGTACTACGGGATCAATAATAGTTTTAAGGATTTCCTAATAGTATAAACTAATGAGATATATACTATTTCTAATATGAATTGAAATCCAAAGTAAAATGAAATTGTGACCTCGTTACTTTTGATGAATACGAGATGTATTCGTTTGCCTTGTTAGTAAAAATCGTTCACCAACGTTGTTTGTTCCCACTTTATTTCTTTTTAGTCTTTTGCCTCGTTACCCTTGTTTCCAGAAATCCAATTCGACTTCAAGTTTCTGAATTTGTGTCTCGGATTTTTTTGCCAAACGAGTAAAACAAAAGATTTTCCCACTGCTTCCTAGCCTTGTCCTTATGTTTCTGTTTTGTTTCCGAATTATATGAAATCGATACTAACAAAACTCCTTTGTACCACTCTATACGTTGTTCTTTTGTGCGTTCTCCTTGATCTCGGTCACTTTGAAATCACTAGGTTTCCTACACACAAACTCGTTACCACAACTTGGTAATCCTTTCGAATCAAAAAAACAGTCCTTCGTTTCTTTTCAGATTCGTTCCTGCGAAACAAAAACAGTCACTTCTGTTTGTCTCTTGTCGTTGTTGTCGTTCTTGTGTTGTATCAACACAAACTCCACACTTTCCTTGAGTACTCTTCTTCGTCCTTGCGTATACGTCTTCCTCTACAACAACGTTTTGCTTTGTGTTTTATTTTCTAACCGGTATACACAAAGTCTCCAATCTCTTCCTTTCCTGATCTTTCGTTGTTTGCCAACAGAAAGTTCGACACCAATATCGTCTGGTGTTTTGACGCTTGCAACTTCAACGTAAAGTAGATTGTGCACTATCTCTTTTACGTTTCTCCTTATCCAAACTTCGTTCGTTTTCCTTGGAAGATTGAAAACAGAACGTTCCTGCCAAAAGTAAAACAGCGGTGTTTTTCTTTTCTGGCTTTCTTCTTCTTCTGGCTTCTCGTTAGGGTTTTTATGCAGAAACAGTAATATGTTTCGGTATGTTAATCCTTGCTCTTGATGCCAATTGTTGTCCCAAATATCCTGATCGATTATATAAAGTTGCAATGATTGAATAAGTAAATATGTTCTATATTTGATTAACCTTGTATCGATGTATTTACATATGTATTTATAGGTTATGAATCGGTATACATGAACCGACATACCCTTTCATGTTTCTACAGAAATAACTGCCATTAGTTAGTTAATAACTTTGGCTTTGACATAACTAGTCCCTAATGTTTTAAAAACTAAACATAATACTAAGCAATGAATAAGATTATCGGGTCACAAAAAGGACATCTGTGGTATCTAGCTAGTATTTTTATGATTTTACTTCGTGTATAAAAAAAAGGTTCTTATTGTTGCACCTAGACAAGAGTAAGAATTCTGTGTGAAGATTTATCTTATGCATGTTTTATGTGAAAAGCAAATTGGCTTCTTTTTGACATACATTTACAAGGATTGTGTTGGACTCATACTTCCAGCTTTCAAACAGCTACCCTAGTTGCTCTACAGGTGCAAAATTATTAGTCGATATTAGCATGTATTAGCATATGTAAATGTTTTGTATTATTTTAGCTTAAGGCCCACTCATGTTTATGGCCTAAGCCGATCATTAGTTAGTCTAGAATAATCCATTGAAAGGCAAGGAAATTTATTTTGAGTAAGATAGTTTGAAAAAGTTTATGTTTTGGTAAGAATGATTCATAGGGAAACACCAGGTATTCTTTGTGTCACACTAAGCTAACAACAAACTATGTTAACATCAGTTAAATCACTCTTAGTGTTTCAGACGTTAATGAAATTACCAATCATAGAATCAGGTTGTACTATTCCGATTGTCTTGTGGGCAAAAATTGATGTCTCAAAGATATTCATGGTTTCTTTCATTAAAACGGTTTCATCTAATCAACTTGCCATTTTAACAGTAATTTCATCTGATATTTTGTTAAATCTGGGCTGTAGTTTTGTAAAACTAGATTCTTGGATCACAATCTAAGAACTTCAGTAAGACTTCTGACAAGTTTATATCTTATGGTTACGTTATAAGATCTCAAGGGTCAATGGATTTGAACACCGGAATCATTTATATGTTGTTGAATTAAATCTGACCCGTCTTCATCGAGAGAAGAAAGATGCATATCCTGTAACTTGAACAAAAACAGTCAACCTACCAAATAAAGTGATTAACATTTCTAAAGGGTAGACAATTGACTCATTTATTCGGGTTAGGTTTTATCTCTAACTCAAACGAGTGGAATCAAGAAGATTAACTACTAAGACAATAGAAAAAAAGTTGCAAGTGTAATATCAACACACTGCAATTCAAAACTTTGTCACAAAAAGTGTTCCGCGCCTACCCCAACCAAACTCTCAGCATGTGTTGGGCTAATGTCTGACCCGAGCCCATGGGGCAGCAGCAGCTATTGACCCGAGCCCATGGGGTGAATGTCGGTTTTAATATTCTAGTTATATTAGAATTGTAGTAGGATTAGGAAAGATTGTTCTATTCCTATATATACAAACCGAGCTGTGGTTTGTCATTATGCATTCAATATCAGTTTTTGTAACCAAGTATTTTTCTGATTAATTGGAGAGCTTATTCCAAGTAACATTGGTTTTTTGTGTTTCTGTTTGTGAACCGATCAGTTGTGGGTCTTGAGCAAGTGCCATAAAGGTGTACACTATGACCTTAAACCTTTTCTACTCATTACAAAACACGCACCATCCACCCATATTGCCACCTCTAATCGTTGCACAACCATTATCATCCTTTGGACTCGGGCAAGGACAACTTAACGTTCGAGCTACCATTGATTAACTTGGTAGTTACCGATAGTGTATACGACCTTCAGCCCGGCAGGCTAAGGCCCATACACCGTAAACTCGGCCCATACATAAGCACAACAAGGCACTGGGAAATACTTCCCCATGCAACGCCGAGACAAAGCGTGCCTCGCAAATGTGTCTAGACGAACAACACGCCTAGCAATCTCGCCAAGGCCTTTGGGATGAGCATTGCGTGCTCTCCTCACTCCTTCTCTCGATGATCACCACGTGGACCATAAGATTGCCTTTATGGGTTCCTCACAACCCTAAAGGACCTCCTATAAATACTTGGTCATTCCCTCGAAATGACCCAAGCTAACCCCAAGCAATTCACGCCATGCGAGAAAACTCCACATCCAAGTCGATTATCCTCTCGGATAATTGGACACCAAGAAGTCGACTTCGTGGCGTTACCCCAACTTCGTGACTCGGTCACACTTTGGGTCCTTACAACGAGCGGAAACAAAACGATCGACCAGACCAAACCCTCATACGTACTATACGAATTTACATAAACATGGCGCCATCCGTGTTATACGAAATTAATAGCCGCAATTTTCTCCTCTTTCCGATTAACCGGAAAAAGTCATAGTTGTGAAATTATGGTAAAGTGTTTCGTGTATGAAAGAATGAATATTGTTTATGGGTTAACTTTGACTTAGAAGTAGTCGTGTAATGAAAATATATATACATGTAAAGTTGAATATCAGAAAGAATAGGGATAAATATAGATGTAAAGTATAATATCCGAAGGAATAGGGAGTAAGGATAAATTAGTAATTTCATAATTTTCACTTTGAAAGTTTTTACTATTATGACATTTTACTATAGTCCATCAAAATTCTCAAATCTATCTAATTTTTCACAACATCAACATACACATACTCAAAAGAGTTTACTATCATGACAACAAACCTACAAAGTCACACTTTATCTAGATAACTATGGATGCCGTTCGTTTTCTAGGATTTATGAGTACTTAATTTATAAAAATAAATTTAATTTTAGTATCACAAAATTGAGAATACAATGGCTGTCAAATATAAAATTCCTTATTATGTCCGAACAAAATACTAATTCAACAATAACAAATGATGGAGAAACAAGAACTATAATCACCTCCTCCGTGCTTCCTGTGACCATTTTGCACAACACGTTACTCTCGAGCGTCCTGTTTTTGTATACAAAGTAACTAAAAATTCAGCTTTACATAATTTTATGGAATCAGCCAATAAAGCTTTTCATCCAAAGTCAAAGTCTGCAAGCAGAGAAATTGACCCATTTACTTAGAAGTTGGGCTGATTTGGGTAATACCCTATCTCCAATGGGTCAGATGGGTAAAGTTTAATATTTGACTAAATGAAAGTCATCCAAATGGGTCAAGCGGGTAAACTTTAATATCTGACTAAATGAAGGTTGCCCAAATGGGTCAAATGGGCCAAAAAAAGATACATACCTACGGCTATTCCCGAGATAATCAAGATTTTTCCATAATCTCCTAAATAATTCTTTAGGTGCTGCAAAAAGAAAAGTAGGATAAAAAAAAAACTCATAAGAAAAAAAGAGACGGTAAGATTTTAGGCATGATGGTAAGATTTAAAAGTTACCAGGTAACCCTGTAAATCTCTCGTATTGTTCATACGCCTGTCCTATAAACTTCTCCACCCGTTAACAATTACGGCTCCACATTCTCCAGCTTCCCGAAGTAATCTTGTAATTTTTGGTGTGTACACAACATCAAATACCGGTGCATACGACTTTAAACCTTCCTGCCACCAAAAAAAAAGAAAAGAAATAGAAACTTTATCT
This sequence comes from Chrysanthemum makinoi, assembly GCA_910596185.1. Taxonomy (NCBI): domain Eukaryota; kingdom Viridiplantae; phylum Streptophyta; class Magnoliopsida; order Asterales; family Asteraceae; genus Chrysanthemum; species Chrysanthemum makinoi. The sequence continues at coordinate 14,230,971 of OU343217.1, forward strand.
TTTGCACAAAATTATCTCATATTACGTTTCTAAAACATATGACCCAAGAAAAGTAGATAGGAAAACCTTGGATACCAATTGATGTAGTGTTTGCAAGTATCATACCAGTATCATACCGCCTTCTGGGATGTAAGTGCTTAAATCAGCAAGAGATATAGCCTCTCCACCAATTATGTCAGCAAGTTCTCTAGCACGATCTATGCAGTATCAATAAATGAAAACTTTAGTTGGTGCATGTAAGAGGGTGTTTGGATTTCAATGTGAACACTAGTAGAATCTAACCATAGGTCCGATTGGCTATCACGATCCTTGCACCCTTCGCTTTTGCTCCATAAGCAAGTGCTTTTCGGCACCGCCGGCACAATAACCACAAATAGTCTACCAGCCAAGGGTGATCCGGTTGCCCGTTTTGAGCGCTGAACACGAAATCTCAAACGGGTCAAATGGGTCAAACGGGTTGAAAGTCACATGTGAAATATGATATGAAAGTACAGAAAGAAACCTCATAGATTATCCTCGATAGCGGAAATAGTGCCTACATAGTCTGTATTACAATCATATAACGTCCCATCATTTGGTCTCCTGATGGCACAATTGACCGCTCCTATTGACTGTAACATGCAATCAATAACACAATGCATAAAAGCGGTAATTTAATAATTATCATCAGCTTCGATGCTTAAGGTTTTAGGTTTCTATGAAAATGAAACTTACCTTTGCAACTGGATCAACCTCATCACAACATTGAAGTAAAGATTCTTTGTGAGGAATGGTACAAGCATCGAAGATGATACATTTTACCAATCTAAATAAGCAAAAATACAGGTTTTTTTTCCTTAAAAAATCAACGTACTTTCACATTTGTGCCCTTTGAGTCATTGTACTTTTATATACCTTTGACTCATTATAAGATCGCTCTGTATACTATTTGGGCATTTGGTAACACAAAAACCGACTGTTAAAAACGATCAACATTATAAAAAAAATGATAGGTTTATATATGTGTGATTTAGATTGGATATATAATGTTAAATTTTACGGTTACCAAACGACCCAAATTGTACACAAAGACTTCCTTTAAAGACTTGTTTATGTACAAAAATAAAATAAAAAGTAACACTACACAAACGTAAAAGTATAGATCAAAACACAACCTGAACCCCGCGAAATCTGTAGATGCGTAAATATCAAGAAAATTCTTTACATTATCCACCAACAAATGTACATAAACTCCATTAAATCCAACTGATTGGAAAGCTTTATTGTTTAACAAAGGTGATTTGCTATGTCCAACTGGCTTCCCGATAATACCGAATACTTTTGTGTCAGGTCCTAATTGTCTGAAATTAAACAAGTCCAAAAGATCCCTAATTGTGGGCTGCCAGGGTGCCGATACCTTTCCATGCTCAAGGGTGCCAAATGTCAGATATCCACCAAATTTCGGCGAGTACTCGAGACATCGACCTTTTCACCCATCACCATTGCTATTATTGGAACCTAAATGATTAATGAAGGTACTTAAATAACCACGTAAGCTAATAAAACCGCGAAACAAATATATCTAATTTACAAATTTCATTACATGCATGACTTACGCCGCTTACTTGAGAATTAGCTTGATAGAACGTGAAAGACTCGCTACATCGTTATATCTACGCGGTTGTTGCAAACTTCACAATATCGCTCCGTTGGCGTATTTTGGCCACAAGGTTCCCAAGCTCTTCTATCGAAGGAGTATTTTGATAATTATGGGAAGAAGCTATGAGTTTGCACTTTGTAGGCTTGTCTCCATGGATTAAATTGTTGAATCGTCAATGGCCGCGATTTGAGTTACTGAATAACAGATATACGGATTTAATGTCAAGAAGGAACCTTAAGCTCAACATCGATGTAATCGACTCCTAATTCCATTGCTAAAGCGAAGAGCGACCAATCGACTCGTTCATCTGCGTCTTGACCACCTTCCCATGTTGGTCTGGAAAATAGCATAGAGTCACAAACCTTTTCGGGAAAGATAAAGTCCTACAACGTCATGTAATATGGACTAGATTAAGGGGATGTTTGGTAATCCTTATTAAAACTGCCTATGCTTTCATGAAATAAGCAATTGCTATAACAGAAGGCAATGCTGCAATAAGTGTGTAGATAGGCTTCCACAGTAACGAAACCAGATAAACAGATATCGAATTTGTGTAAGTTTTCGACAAACAGCTAATTAGGGATTTAAGACGTAAAATAATCAGCCTATAATCATATCCAAAAACTTATTACTACTTATTACTGCTGATCTACTGTATCAAAACGCAACAAGGGGTGTTTGGCATTACTAAGTTAAACAGCTTATGCTCATAACCAGAAGATCCACTTATCCAAAATAGCTTATTTCACCCCCTAAGGTTAAACTTAGGGTACTGAATCCGCCAACAATAACAAGTTTAAACTAAACAATCTAAAACTCCTTACTGAAAAGACCTTATTTCACCCCTAAACTAAGTAGATAAGCATAATCAAATTTATGCATCTGCTCAAAAAACACAATAAGCAGATAATTTGTTATAAAAACAACCCAAATTCTGAAACATCCCCATCATATGTCAGAAGATTCAGTATACCAACAGAAGAAAACTACATTCACGTCATAAGAGTTCTAACGATATCATTAGCATAAGCCCTTTTTCCTCCGAAAATACTTATCCATTAGCAAATCCCAATTCCCAAACACACCCCTAAATATTATTATACTTGCATTACATATACTTCACATTTCATCCTAACCTTAAACTTCTAATTACAAAGAGCTTATTTACCCTAAACTAAGTAGATAATATCATTTGCTTAAAAAAAAAGGAATAAGAAGATAAGCTGTTTAGATAAGCAAAAATCCCAAACACCCCACATCACATGTCAAACAATTCAGTATACTAACATGTCATAACATTTTCAGCTCAAAAGTCAACAATCCCAATTCCCACATCAAGCAATTCAAAATGCTAATGAATCGACATTCATATCACGCAAAAGCAGTTTAGTATATAGAAAACCGCACCTACAAGTACTTAATTTATAAAGGGGTTTAAAGTTTGATATCATATCTATCAATAAACCTTTCTTATTTCAAGCTATCTTGTCTAATATCGATTAAGTCAGACACTTCCCAATCGACTTATTTCATATCCTCTTGAAACCATCTCGGGCATCATTCACAATTATATTTTGCCGAATTAAAGGTGTCTATACATATCCTCTAGAAACGTTTTATGCATTCTGATGTGTAAATAGACCACTTTCATTCGGGTTACCACGCCACACCACCTAACTACGCCACACCACCCAACCCAACCTTTTAAAAGATCTTGAAGTCGCAACCCATAACAAAATCTGTCAAACGAACCAAATACCAAGCTCTAATGGACCTCTGCCTTAACATCATTAGTCCAAAAAAGAACAAAAACGAAAAGAAATGAAGATGAGACGAAACCTTAGCCAAGCCAAAACACACACAAAAAATCCTACATCAAACAAACAAGATACGAAAATACAAAGAGATCTTACAAATAGTTCAACTTTGTGTCTAATCTTTTAAAGATTTGTTTACTCTAACTATAAATCATCACCGATCTAAAACAAAACATAACATGCAACATAACACCTACCCGAGACCATTTAAATGATCTTGAAGCCGAATCCTTTGCCACTGTGACCACTGAAATGTGATTGGATTTGCAAAACGAGTGAGAGGGAGGAGATGGGGGCGGACAAAACACCATGTGCTTTTTTAGGGGACCGGGTTATGGTTTGGACTGGGTTGTAGTGTATTGGGTTGATCCGAAAATATAGGCCATGGTTAAATAGGTTAGTGTCGGGTCATGGCTATCACTATAATAGTTTGTATTGGTGTATGTTAAGTAGTTTTCGGGTTAAAGACAATCCGTATATTACTGTTTTTCTTGTGAGTTTTGTAGAATGCCAATTTTTTTTTGTTAAACATTATTTTGGTAGAGCTGTATAAGTTTAAGCTTCATTTAACTCAACTTATTTTCTAACTATTTAGCTAAACATTACGCGACATGTTTCAATTAGATGCACCATCGTACTTACACTTCAACAATTTACACAAATATTACACAATGAACAATTAGATACAGCCCGTGGGCATTGCACTGGTCTGAATGCCTTGTAATAATAAAAGTTTATGTTTTATGAAATATGAAATGAATTCACAAAAAGCTTATGAATTTGTCCTATAATAAGACCATATATAAGTAATTATAACGTTGTTGAAGTATAAGAAAAAAACACAAACTATTATAAAAAATCATGAGAAATATCATATATACGTTACACTCCGTTTCAAAAAAGCAACACCATGCTTGCCACTCTTGTGAGTTAAGGGTGCGTTTGGTATGCTGCCATGAATGATAATGAGTATGAGTATGATAGTAGTGATGGGTCCCTCACCTATGAAAGATCATACTTAGGTCACTTGATGTATATGGAGTATGGATTATATCTATCATTCATTACCATAGTGGTGGGTCCTCTTATCTTAAACAAACACCTTTAATCACTTTCATAGTCATAGTTTCATTCCGATAGTGGGATACCAAACGCACCCAAACTTATTCCAATCCTCCTGCATAAATTATAAAACAATTTTTTTATCGCAAATTTTTATCGCACTTATGAAGTTGTTAAAATGAATCTTAAACATGGGAGTTAATCTTAAGTCTATAATGTTAGCTCGGATTGGTACTTAAGTTGGTAACCATACATTAGATGAGAAAAAACCAACAATAAAATTAGAAGGATGCAAGTGACAAACTTTAAGAAGATCAAAAATCTATTTTGCGATTAAATGTTTTTCATTGCCTTTTCAAGTGAGATTATGATTAGAGAAACAATATTTACATAATGATAAAAGTTAACTACATTTTTGGTTCTTGTAGTTTGCTAGGTATTTCATTTTTGGTCCTTTTTTCAAAAAGTTTTGGAAGGTTTTGTCCAATTTTATTAACACCATCAGTTTGACTTGTTTGACCATTATTAGTTAAAAGGGTATTTTTGTTTTTTTATTATATTAAATTAGAATAATAAAGTGGGACTCATGAACAATACTTCTTTTTTCCTTTTTTTTCCAATTCTTTCCTCATAACAAAAAATATATGTATATCTTTTACTTGATGAAATCTACCAATCATCAAAATAAAGTTGACAAACCAAAAACACAATTAAACATAACAAACAGTTTTAAACAAGTTAAATCCCAATTTTTTCATTTGAGTTTGAACCAACACAAACACAAATCAACACACAAACTCAATCAACACATCAAAAACCCCCTGTCGTTAAACCCATAGTCTCCTGCCGCCACCAAAGTAGATGTAAAAACCCATAGTTTCTGCCACCAAACCACCACCACACGTCTACCACCTCCAGCCACCACCAACTACTACGGAAACCCCTAACCACCATCCACACCCACCAACATCACGGCTACCATCTTAACCTTCCACCACAACCATCACCATCAGATCCGATTGTGTTTATGTGTGTAAATAACAGATGGGTAGCAAAATTTACGGTTTTATTGTGTGAAAGATTTGCTCGGTATCCGTGTAAATATCATATGGGGTTCAAGATTATTGTTGGTGTGAGTTTTAGTATGATGAAAGTTGTTCATGTGTTTTTTTTTTCTTTCTTTAAGTATGTGTTTGAAAACAAAAAGTCTTTGGTTTTTGTGAGTTTTATTAAAATTGGTGACTGATGGTAAGGGGACTGGCAATGGGTTCGAGGTGGGGGCGGTATGCTTGACCCCGATCGACAAACCGTTGCCTCCCCCTCGGTTTCGTTCGGTGAAGAAAGAAATCGGTAAAAGACACCGATTTGGTGTGGGAGAGGGACAAGCATCAACTAGGAGAGGGACAAGCATCTAAAAATAAAATTAGATGAGGTATGGGTTAGGCATGGTTGCCACTAAAAAAGTATGGTTAGGTGTGAGATATGTATGAGATAATATGAAAGAATATTATTTGTGAGTGATTAGGTATGGTGGCATGACTGCCACCCCCCTAAGAGATGGTAGGAGACAGATTCTTGATGGTGATATGAAATGAATAAAATGAAGATGGTTTGTTAAAATAGATAAGATGGTTAGTGGATTCGTGGTTAAGGAATATTTAGATATATGCATTGAAATAGATAAGATTTAGATTTGTGGTTGAGAGACTAACGGCGGATAATGTTTGCCACTTAAGGACGAATGGTTCATTTTTTTCTGTCAAAGGATGAAAAGTTGAGGTCAACGCAAACCACAAGGACGAACGGTGTAATTTACTCTAATAACAACAACAACAATAATAATAATAATAATAATGAAGTGGAGGGTATTCCTGTCATTTTATGTTGGTTAACTGGTCAAACTAACAGTCAATAACAAATTGGACCAAACCTGGAATGAAAGTATGAGTTTTGGACTGAATCTAAAACTTTTTGAAAAAATGAACCAAAAAATGAAATGCCTAGCAAACCACAAGGCCAAAAAGTAGTTAGCTCTAATGATAATCTACATCTATTAATAATACATTGTAAAAAATCATGGGTGAAAAAGGTGAATTTATATAGTAACAAAATTTACAAAGTCAAGGCATTTATCCAAGGACTTTCTTCTGGTTAAAACGCAACTAACAATACTATAACATCATAAGCAATTATAAACCAAACCTATTGTTCACATTTTACATCCCACTTTATTATACACCAGTCCTTAAAATAATACTACAAACTTTATGCAACATTACTAATCTTATTCCACTTACAATTGGAAAAAAGCAAGGATGAGGTAGTCCTATGCTGCATGACATACCAAATATTTTACAACTTAAATGCGGACCATGGCAAAGCAAATTCAAGTTCATTTCATTTAGTATATTTTGAATTCCAAACTAATTATCCATTTAAAAAAAATGATAATCTACATCTACAGATAATCCCTCCGTCTCAAAATATAAGTCTAGTTTGACTTTTTAAATATAACTTTGACCTTAAATATATTTCTTTGTAGTATATAATACTTGATGAAAATTATAACAATAAAAATACATGTAACCACAATCCATTTATATATTTTGCATCAAATACTGTATACTACAAACAAAAATATTTAAGGTCAAAGTTCGATTCATAAATTCAAAAATAAACTTATATTTTGGGACAAAGGGAGTAATATAGTTTAGAAAATTATGTATTAAATATAGACTCTAGACATATTTCATCCATTCAGCCCATGTTGCATTTGTACGTATATTTGATTTAAAAAACCTAGAAACCAAATCGACCCATTAAAAAATAAATAGGTCAAGACTGCAACTATATTTAAGAAAATATAACAAACTTTAGTAGCATAGACTTAGTCAGCTTCATCTTCAATAAAAACCTCAGCATCATTTAACATCTTCGTGTCACATGGATAAAGAAACATTTGAATACACTTAGGCCAACTTTCTACCCGTCTATCACGTTTCATTATAACTAAACATTTCAAATCCAGCCATCTTGACTTGTTAGAAATAAAGTACGACCAAATCCACCTGGTATTTGGTAAACAAATAGAAAACTTAACCTCTATAACAGTAGTTTCAGATTGCCACCCATTATGGCCATCAAAGCAAGAGTAAAAAGGCATAGGGTAAAAATTTATATTAAAAGATTAAATGTGGGATGAAGAACTTACCATTATCAATTAGGACTCTGCAACAACACCAATGATCATCAAATTAGTTAGTCGAGGCAGAGATCATGAACTATAGAATCAGTACTGAAGGCAGTGGTATTTGCAGAAGCGGCTCCCAATAGAAAACATGGAAAAAAAAGATAAATGCAGAAGCGGCTCCCGAACCTGGTAATGAAGACAGTGGCAGTTGCTGTTGCGATGTCGTTATATCCGGGAAGAGACGAAATAATGGGCTTTCAAGTAGCATTTTTGGCGGTCTTTGGCACCTCGATGTCGGCTCTTTGCCACATGTATTATGTTCCAAGGGCAGGGTTGTTTGCCCATTAATGGTATGGACTCCAGAAACTCAAGAACTGATTCTGAAGTGAATTAACTAATGGCATCGACTCCATTTCAACCTTAATTCTATGCCTTGTCCTAAATAAATGTTCAAAAATAAAAATTTACTTTCAAAAATTCAAATGAAAGTGAATAGTTAGATACGTTGAAAATGGCTAAAGATACTAACCTGGAGGTACATAGTCACCGGTAACTTTAGTAATATTTAGTTGGTCGACCACCTTGTTGTTGCTCCGGTACTACGTATTTGACTCACACGATATAAAACACAACTCAATTTGATCATTCATATTACGTGATTCTTTTCCTCTATTCCCATGTTCCCAGTAGAAGGTGCAACTATGGCAAGGAGTGAAATGCAGTTTTTGAAATCATAATAAACACATCAACTATTCAAAGAAAAATTTGGACAAAATATCGTTTGCGGGTTGACCCCACCCTAACTGGATCGGTTTTGACTTGTACTCAGATTGGCCCATTTAAAAATGTGACCCAACCTACTCGACCTGCTTTCATAAGAATACAGACTTACCAAGAACCGCCAACAATGTTCTTAAATCTAGAAAATAGAAGAAAATCATATACTTGCCAATTGCCAATACCGTTTAATTTACTAATAGTCATAAAAAATCAACACAAGTTGATGTTAATCTTAAAGGGAAAACTGATTCATTAAATAGCTTTTTCTTTATAACGAATTCTTTATAACGAAGTATACCTGGACAGTTTTAGCTTTCCCAATTAAATCATGACCATTATAAACAAAACCGAATATTTAACCTTGAACCAGATACAATGCCTTAGTCCCCTTAGCCTTCAGGGCATTCATTAAATGGTCCAAGATCCTAAAAGATAGAAACTGCAGTAGAATTTTCCACTTTAGCCTCGACCATCACTTAAAAGAATTTTCCACTCAATAATTAGATCCATATAAAGTTTTCAATATAAGAGATCAAGATGTAATATTAAGAAGTAAAAAGTTTGCTACCGGAATTTCTTTCTATGTTACTGCTGCTCCATAGATTCCAAACTATAGGAAAAGTCACAGACAAAATCATAAACAATGAAGCTTCAACAAAATCCCAAGAAAGTATTAACACATGTTATGGTTGATCTCAAAGTTATTTCTAGGAATTCCAAAAAATTTAAAATAGAAAAAAACATGTTTGACCCAACCTTTTATGAATGTGATTTCCCTAATTTATTTCCAAAAACTTTTAAAAATTAAAAAAAAAAGTATAAATGTAATAAGAATATATTAAAACAAACTATTAACAAACGTAAATCAACATAAGACATCAATTGCATTACCCTCGTTTTACTTTCTAAAAAATAAAGAATTATTAATTGAATTTTAAAAAAAGGGAGGTACTGAAGAAGATTGGCGTCTACAAAAGGGATGAATGCTTTGAATGAGTAGTACTTAACAAAAATTTCAATGTGATGAGCTTCAAAATACGTATGAAAATTAATTGTAGGATGCTTTTGAGGGTTGTACTAAAAGTCTCTTTTATTAGATAGTATAGATTAGACAAATACCCACATAAAGCAAGGATGTATAGCATCAAATAATTACACTTGTGAAATCATTATTTTTTCTTGACTTATAATGCAAACTTACGAGATCAATTTGTAGCCAATTCGAGAAAAAAAGTTTATGAGTTATAAATAAAAAGTAATAAAAGTTTAAGGATTAAAAAACATTTAAAATATTAATTTAGTTGTAAATAATGTTATCATTTTTTAGTTAAGAGTATATACTCCACTAACATTTACTCATATTTTAAGCAATTTAAATTTAATGAAAGCATAAAAAGCAAAAAATAGTTGTCTGAACCATGAAAGTACTTTAAGCTATAATTATTCGGATATTAACGACTTAAATTTAAGAGTTAACTACGTAAATAGTCACTGTGGTTTGTCGGGTTTTACGAATTCAGTTCATTTTCACTGTGGTTTTGACCCATCATCGATCTAGTCCAAAATGCTACATAAATGGTAACCGTGGTTTGTCAGGTGTTACGGATTCAGTCCATTTTTCATCATTGCTACAGGTGATTTTGGACTGGAATTGTGATGGGTCAAAACCACAGCGATTGGACCTGTAACGAGAATGAAAAATGGACTGAATCCGTAAAACCCGACAAACTACAAGGACCGTTTATGTAGTTAACTCCAAGTTTAATTTTGGAAGCAAGAGTTGGAGAGAAATTACACATGTACAATTGTACAAATGCTACACTGATTGATATACTTACTCCTATTACAAATCTAAACTCTTTCCCTGATGCTTATATGGCGTAAAAGTAATGTTAATCATTTAAGTGACAGTTGTTGCGGCAAAAAGAAGTAGATTTTGTATAAGTGATTTTCGGCAAAAAAAAGCCCCGTTTAAAAACTTCGTTGAGCCCAGGGCTACTACTACCCTACATGATATATGAGGCAAGGGTTGTGAAATACTGTTCATAGTATTAGAATTTTATGATATTATTTTAACATTTTCATACCGTGATGTAGACCGTTTCTATATGACATTGTACATATATATTCAACTCTCACCTTTTTATTACTCCCTCAGTCCCATATTAAGTGTCCACTTTCCATATGCACAAAGTTTTAGGAAATTTCACTAACTACACTTTCCACCAATCAAATATCATTTTCACCCACTAAAGTCTCATCTCATTGGTTGAAGTACATTATGGACACTTAATTTGGGACATCTCAAGATTCTATTGTGGACACTTAATATAAGACGGAGAGAGTATTATTATTATTTTTATTTATTTATTTATTTTATTTTTATTTTTTTAGATCTATCTCTGAGCTTCAATTTGTAAACTCTAATAACTAGTCAACCAGATCAGGTGAAGTATAATCCAATGTTTACGTTAAAGTCAAGTTAATTAAATGATAACCATTAATATCGATCTAATATTTTTTTTTTATCATAGAAGCGAAGTACCTAAGATTTTAAACATAAAAACTTGCAATAATACACGTCATAGAAGATGCAAACACAATAACACAATCATAATTATCAAGTCTTAGAAAGATACAACATCCGCGACTATCAACATGATCAAAAGTTCCTATGAAAGTCGGCTTATCAGGGTTCTAGCTTTTTAGTTGGGTCAACGTTCAAATTCTTTGCACGTCGATTAGCATCAGGGTCGTCTCTGTATTTTAAAAAATTTTGAGGGGCCTGAACGAAATCACATAATGAGGTATTTCAAGAAGAAATGTTATATATAAAGTGTCACCGTTCATATGATATAATCTAATTAGTTATCCAAACGCTAAACATATTACTCATTTAAGATATTTCTCATCTAGATATTTTTTTCTTTGTGAAAAATATATGTACACTGACATATAATTGTTAACGAGACAAATTTTTATGCCTATAAAATTTTTAAGGCGATGAGTGGTCGCCCACCTTGCACACCTTTAAAGGCGGCCGTAATTAGCATCAAAAATATTTGGAGGCTCGTCACTTAGCTTATACTGCATCGATACGGGTTTATTAACACGAGTATTAACATTGGAGGAAGTAGAAGATGAGCCAGCCTGTAACACCCCCAATTTCGTGATACGCAGCGGAATTCAAATTGAGTGTTACTTCATGGCACAACAGTCATAACAATAGAAAACGAACTCTAATGGAGTCGTTTTAAAAGATTTATCATTCGATTTATATAAATATCAGAGTTTACAAAAATGAGATCCCAGTAGTTTCACGGTTTACAAAATACATTAAATGGGTTTTCGAATGATAATAAAATTTATAGCCTTCTTGAGTATCCGTGCTCCTCCGTGCCAGGCTCGTACAATATGGACCTGAAATACATGCTTAAAACTGTCAACACAAAGGTTGAGTGAAATTCATAGAGTTTAGGAAATCAGTTGAACACATAATCTTTGTGTGGGTTACGTTGTTATACACGCATAATGTTGAAAACAAAATAGTTATTATTTTTTTGTACGACTGCCTCAAGTATATGGTACTTGAGCCCGCTTTTGTTTGATACGGCTGCCTCAAGTACGTGATACTTGAGCCCGCTTTCATTTGATACGGCTGCCTCAATACTTGATACTTGAGCCCGCTTTTGTTTAATACGGTTGCCTCAATACGTGATACTTGAGCCTGCTTTTGTTTGATACGGCTGCCTCAAGTATATGATACTTGAGCCACTTTGGTTTGATACAATTATGTATGCACATAATTATATAAATGCGATTCACGTAAGGCAATCATCAGTACTTAGCATAAATAAACATTGATTCGGATAAACATATAGTTTCAAAGCAATGTGTTCGGTTTAAAAATAAAGCATGTATCTCCCCCAAGGGTTTGTAAAACACTTAAGTAATATAAAGTGGGGCTATGAACTCACCGTGAACTAATGATACCAAAGCGTTATAACGAAATCGTTGGATAAGCCAGAAATCTCTACGCAACCTAGAATATGATGTTGTCTTAGGTTCTAAAATAAAGATGTGAATGTATAAACATGCTTATATAGTCATTACATCAATTATGCTTGGATACTTAACATTTGTGAAGTCGTATAAGTGTTTACGTTTCGTTTATTTAAGTTTTCCCCGTCTAAATCTACCCGTTATTTCTAAATCGTAATTGATCACGACTCGGTTTTTATGTCCTCGGAAAGGTAATTGAATGTACTAAACAGATTAGTGGGTCCTACTTCCCCAGAAATTATTTAACTAATGTGAAATTACCAATTTACCCTTGGATGTACTAGTTATTTCAATCAGCAGCAAATTGTCTCACGGTTTTGGTCATAAGTTGAGTTTTACAACTCCGTTTAATGCACGGACAGCGGCCACGTTCAAGTTAAGGTGTTAGCTAAAAATTTTATTCTTTGACCAACAAGGGGTTATATGTAAGTTTTATGAGTTTTAGCCGTTTAAAATCTGTTACTCAGTTTTGGACACGTTTAGCCGTTTTGGCTCTAGTTTATTCATCGGGATGAGTTACGGCATGAGCCACCCGGAGAAACGACCAAAAGATATCGATCTATAATCCTATGTTATTGATTAAGTTTCTCATTCCACGAATTTTACTCAGAATTTACGTTTACAGCCCCTGTCCAGTTTCTGTGTTGCAAATCTAGTCCTTTCGACGGTTTCTAGTGTTTTAGTCCATTTATCCAAGCACAATCAAGTATAATAAGCATATAGAACATATTACACATATGAAATACTAGACTGAAATCAAAGGTAAGTATAGTAGTTTGCTTACAATCCTTATGATGAAACAAATCAAGAACCAAGAACTAGGACACTAAAACCTAAACCCTTTCAATTAAAGTCCCTAGCTTCCAATATTTTATCCATCTTGCTAACCCTTGCTAGGCTTGATCTAACCTTGTTAAAACCTTGTAACTTCAGCCCATTAAACCCTTGTATAACTTCTAATTCAACCATGGAATCATGAAACAAACTTAAGAACTAGGTAGAGAGCACTTAGGTCTTGAAATTTGGTATGTTATTTATTGTATGAAGATCAAAGATGAATGGTGCGTGGGATTATTTGAGGTTCAGTTATGGGGATGAAATATATGAGTTGAATGAGTTTTTGAGTCATTTGAATGAGTGTATAGGACTATTAGTCAAAGGAGGTGCAAAAATGAAGACTTTTAGATATTTTGATAACTTAATCAAGTGTATAAACACATGTAATCACCCAAGACACTTTCTTAGCACCAAGACTTTAAGGAAGTCGACCAAAATGAGATAGGGTGACTAGATGCATCATTCTTGGTATTATCTTGTTTACGGAGTGAGTTTTGGTCCTGGTAATCGCTAACGGTAAGTCGTAAAGTCATGAAACTTAAAATTGGGTATCCTAAAAATATGAAACTTATAAATATGTTAAAACTTATCAATATACACTATATAAGCATATTAGATGAGTGGTATGTTCTATCGGGTTGCTTAAACGCTGCTAAAAGTTGGAAATGCGGGTCAAAAACGCTTATTTTGCGTAAAACGCAGAACTGGAAAATGTAAAATTCCAAAACTTGTGGAATTGTCGTAAAATGGTATAAATACATATTTCTAATGTTTATAGTGTTTTATGGACATATCAGGATGCCCGAATGATGTTTAAACCCTAAAGTAATTCTCGGACACGGTTTTGTGAAATCGGTTCTGTATGGATTCAACGTACGTCGTCAGGATGACTTGTCAAGTTTCAATTATCTTGTCAATATGGTAAAATAAAAATAAAATTTTTACGGGATGAATAGTGTTTCATGAATAGAAAAATTTTAAAATAACCTCTCAAAGTCTCAAACCGACTTAAAAAATGATGAATAGTAAAATGATGAATAGTAAGCAGTGAATTGTAATTTCTCGAGATGAATAGTAAAAATTTGAGAATGGATAGAAATCCTGAAAGTGCGAATTGTTACACAGCCCTCACGATAGCTGAAAAAGATGGAGCTTTACCCGACATTGTAAAACTAAAGAAGTGTGTCGAATACTTGAATGTTATTGCAAACTGGCATATAGAAGTTCAATGTTGCCCTTGATGTAGTGACTTTTGGCATGTGAATAGATACTTACATTTTTAAATGATTTTCTAATAGTAACTGATTTTGATTTGTAAATTTACTTAAAAACGCGTAATGACAATGACACCTATCGAATCCAATGTTGTCAAGTAAATTTACTTAAAGTAACAATGACAATGATCGAAACGTGTAATGACAATGACACTGATTTGTAAATTTACTTGAAGTTTCCAAGTAAAATCCAAACCAACGACGAAAAGTAACATTACTAGATACTGATCGAGATCCTCAGTTGTTCAAATGGAATAATTTGTATAATATATCACTTTTTTGGGTGTACATGTTACCTCTTTACCTCTTATATGTGTATTAATTAATACTTTGCTCTCAAAATTCAAACCAACACTTCAACACTTCAATGTCAGTATGTTATTTTGTGTTTGGTCTTTTAAAAATTTATGCTTGCATCTAACGTGCTTGATGAACTCAACTTGTTATCGACAACTAACATTGTTTTTATTCATGAACTCAACTTGTTATCGAGTAAATGTACAATCATATAGGTAAGTTTAAATATAGGGAGAATTTGCACACTTTATTTAATGCACACTCAAATTGTTTGTGTCTTGACATTTATATTCTTAGATCACTTTTATTTATATTCACTCATCTAAAAGTATAAATGTCAATAAAAAAAATAATTAAATTATGCAAATCATTTTATAGAATGTGCAAATCTCGTCCTTTTACCGTAACTTAAGCAGCTTACAAAGTCTTTTGGTAAACCAAATATCTTTCAATCGGTCAAAAGTCTTTATGGTCTTTCTTTAATAAATACTATTCATTGCACATCTATAATAGCCAACTTGCACAAATTAAATTGTCCTTGACTTGATATGACATCTCACATTTACGAAAAGGGGTAGGTTAGGTTGGACGCGGTGGATGGGTTGAGAGGGCCGGTCGAGCCCATTGTGGGGGTTGGGTGATGTACGGTCGAGCAACAACAAACACATAAACTAGTTTGTCTAGGCGAACTAGTTCGCAAAACACTAAAATCCAAAAAAAATGTTCCGTTTGGCCATTTAATTAAAAAAAATTAAAACTTTACCACTTTTACAACATTATAAATATCTTACTTTAAAAAATTGAATTAAAAAAAAAAAAAAAAAAAAAACTAGGTCACCTAGTGGCAACTAGGTCGTCGTCAGGTCGTCGGAGAGAGAAAACTGATGTTGCACCAGTGACCCAGGTCACCACTCTTCATAGCCTTATACAAACTTCCTTTTTTTTTACAAAGGGCACCCCCTCATTTTTATTTTTTTATTTTTTTTATTTTTTATAATTTTTTTATATCAAAAAACTATAAATATGAAAGTACGGAACATGAAATATAAAGTTTAATAAGTCAAACACTTAAAACTGTTAGAAATACGGAACATAAACTGACAAAAAACTGTGTTGAACTGAAAACAAATGAGGACAAAAGGCATCTTTAACCAAAACCCCCCTTACGTCACATCATAAGGGTGGGGGGTTTGTATAGTATGACCCTTACGAAAATAATAAAAATGTATAGTCATTTCATTGTACATTTATAATATCCAACTTGCACAAATTAAATTTTCCTTGACTTGATATGACATCTAAGACGAAAGGGTACCATAACACCAAATAACACCTTTTCCTCGCCACATCAGCGCCGCATCTTTTCAACACCAAATAACATAACACCAAAAGATCACCCGTTATCATAACACCACCTTTTGGGACTCACCCTTTAAAAAAAATACAATTTACAAATTAACCCCTTAACTAATATTTCAATCATTAAATAAACCCTTCACTAATATTTCATTCATAAACATAAACATTACATAAACATTAAATAAACATTACATAAAATACAATATGAAATACGATACAAATTATGAAATACGATACGCTACGATACGATAGAAAAAAACCTACGATATGAAATACATAAACATATCCAAATCTGAATGCTCCCCGCATGCAGAATCATACACAGGAGACTCCACATACCCAAATTCCTTAATGTACGCCGCCAATTATGCTTCTTTTTTCTTGAGTTTCTCCTCGCACTCTTATTGAAGCATCGCTTGCTCTGCTTCAACTTCTCTTAAAGCCTCTTCGTCACACATAATTTCATACTGTTATTTTGCAGTTAAGCCAAAAGGATTATCTGTCTCGTCTTCATAACCCGTGAACTGATGATGTTGTTGCTCAACAAATCCATGTGCATCAGCAGAAGTTGATGCACTTAGCCCAAGTTGATTCATCTGTTGTGAAACCGAACCAACAATATTGTTTTCTTCATAACTCCAATGTATTTTGTTGCTGATGTTGGATTGTATATGTGAAACGCACATCCACACCGTTTTACTAATGGTCTGGTCTTTCTTGGCTTCATCGCATAAAAATTGGTCAATCACAGCTTGTCTTTCCGCAAAATTTTCTTTGCACTCCGCGTATCGTTGTCTCAAACGTTGTTTCTTTGCTTTTGCGGGCTCAAACTGCTTGATAAATTCGACAATAGCCTGTTGTCGAGCCGCATCTTCTTGATCGCATTGTTTTTTAATATACGCTTGCATTTGTTCGACGGTATGGGGGAGACGACAAGACATAATTGTGAAGTGTGAATATATTTGGTAAAGGGGTGTTGTATTTATAGAGGAGTTAAAATTTAATTACAAAAATAAAAAAATTAAAAAAAGAAAAAAGAAAGAATACCGTATTTATAGGGGTGCTGTATTATATGGATCACCTAAAAAATAAACTAACCACTAGGCTATAGCAGTCCTTGAAGACCTGTATAACATTTATCATTTTTCAAAGTTATGTTTTATATTGTATTATTGTTTATAGTGGGTACTGAGAAGGCGTATATCATATTGATATTTGTTGTTTTGCTATTTATTAATTTCAAACTTTGAATAATTCAATAAATTAAAAAGGACGGTTCCTATAAGCTATAGGCAATTTGTGTGAACTTAATAGTACATCTAAAAGTCAATATAGCCTACTACAATAATAATGCAACTACCACACTTGACAATTAGTAATTATAAGTTTTCTTAAAAAGGAATAATTCCATATATCCCCAACTTAAACCTTATAATGCCATATTTGCCCAACTAAAACCCATAATGACATATATGCCCAATATAAATAACAATTTGTCATATTTACCCATTTCTTTATAAAACTAGTTTAAATTTAATTTTTGTTATTAAATTCCCATTATACCCCTAATAACTTAATAAATAAATTGATCCTAAATATACTTATCATCATACCTGATGATACCATCAAGTATCATCACGTTCTTTATTCTGTTTGTGGGCAAACTATTGTAATACATGATAAATTTTAGAGGCAAAACAAGGGAATTGTTGAGTTGTTGATACTATAGTGTAATCGTATAGTTATGCGGTCATAAGCATTAAGTATCTACCATATGATTGTATATGAATTGGGAATTGATATTCACACCACATTTTTGATTAATGCACCACACAATCTCTGCATTACAGTTTGTACCGTACAATAATGTAATGCATAATTTGTGGTGCATTAATCAAAAAATATGGTGTGAGTATCACCTCCCATATGAATTGAGGCTCCTTAGTACTTGTTGACTTGTTGAAACTATATGAAAATGACACCTGCTGGTGCATTGATATTTATTTATATAATACTTGTATATTTAATCAAACCTTTTATCAAATCATTACATAGAGAATATACTTGTGTTATTGTATAACAGTATTAGTTTTTCAGGTTCAAAAATGTAAAAGCATTTACTGACGATGGATTTGTGTAGTCCCACTCATTAATAAGGGTATAATAGTCAACATAATTGTGGAAAATAATTTTTATTAATTTTATAAATCTTAAAAATGATTGAGTTAGTAATATGGGTAAATATGACAAATTATTATTTACATTGGGTATATATGTCATTATTAGTTTTGATTGGGTAAATATGGCAATATAAGGTTTAAGTTGGGGATATATGGAATTACCCCTAAAAAAAATATGTTTATTTGGTGGATGTTAAAAGGCATAACAATCCATCTAAATTCTCAAATCTATCAAGTTGTTCACGACACCAATACCAACAAGTCAGATAATAAGTTGATCTTATTGCTAAGATCAAATAGATTAACTTCAAAATCATTTATGAAATACTAAGTGTGTGAAAAACTTCACGTGAAACTCTCATACATAGATTTGTAACAAACTGGATATGGGATGTCACCAAGTACCAACACATGACTAGAGTAACAAGACATTAAACTACCTGAGGCTGCAGACCTCAATATTCGGGTTAATGAGTCTCACACCTAACGCGATTATATAAGTCACAAAGATTCATAAAACGTCACACAAAAGAAATACTAACATTCACTTGATGCCACAATGAAACATAGTACTATGACTAATTTGTCACACCAACTGCAACAATTTGTGCCATACGAACTTCTCCATCGATCAAACATCACAGAATGTGGCTCGCTTTTACCAATCACATACATTGCTTTAAGACACTCAGCTCATCCAGTGTAAGACCACGTAAATCTTTCATCTGAGTCGCTACTTTGCACATAATGCCAATCACTGCATTGCTTCCTTATTGATTAGTCACTCTTGATTTTTCACATAATGACCTGTCTAACCCTTTAGGATTTTTCAAAGTCACGTTTCATATTGTATTATTGTTCATAGTATTGTTGGGAAGATGCATTTCATAATTCATGCTTGTTATTTTGGTATATTTATTATTTTCAAACTTTGAATTATTCAATAAAAGGGACGTTTCCAATACGCTAGCTGACAGTTTGTGTGAACTTAATATATAGTAAGGCAAAAAGTCAGTAGTACGTCTACTATAATAATAATGCAACTACCAGACCTCCATACATTAAATATAACAAGAAACCCCACACGCTTATCCACATCTTCTTTATAAACAAACACAAACCGAACAGATTTTATGTATATCACCCAAACACAAACTCTTTCGCTTCTTTTGTAACAACCCACACAACCTTTTTTGTTCAGACATTATGTCTTCAGTCAATCATGACAACTTTGCTCACTTAAAAATCCCCCTTGAAATTATACAAACCGCCACCAACAACTTTTCTGACAAAAATCTCTACGGAGAAGATGCATCTGAAAAGGATTACGTTGGACAGCTCTTGTGGTCGGGTGAGTCAATTAATATCTTAGCTCGGAGGTTAAATAAAGAATGGTTTGATGGAGACCAACAGTTTTGGATGGAGATTTCAATGCTTTCTAGTCTCAAGCATAAAAATCTGGTTTCTCTTGTTGGGTTTTGTGATGATAATGACGAGAAGGTCATCATTTATAAGCGTGAGAGAGGAAGTCTATACAACTATCTAAGTGACCCGATGTCGTTGACATGGGTGCGAAGATTGGAGATATCTGTTGGTATTGCGCATGCATTGAGCTACATTCATTATGACGAGTCACGTGATTTTAGCGTAATACACCGCAACATCGACAGTGAAACGATTTATTTAAATGATGACTGGGAACCCAAGTTAGGTGATTTTATACGTTCCATGAAGATCAAAGCATCTGAAAGGCACAATTCTTTCAACACTGATGAAGTATGGAGTACTGATGGGTATACAGACCCAACATATATAGAGACTAAAAGTGTGAGCCACAAGTCAGACATGTACTCCTTTGGGATAGTAATGTTTGAACTATTGTTTGGTAGGAAAGCAGTAATCGATGACGACCAAAATAATAAGTACTTGGCTTCGATGGCCGTTGCCCATTATAGGGAGAAAAGACTCGATGGAATAATTGATTGGGATATGTGGAATCAAATGGATTCTCAATCATTTAACATTTTCGCGGAAATAGCATATGACTGCTTGAATGAAGAACGATCGCAGCGTCCACATATTGATGAGATTGTCACAAGACTTGAGAAAGCGTTGGAACTTCAAATGGAACATCAAAATGAGGTTAGACGGTTTTTCCTCTTCCATCAATCTATAATAATAAGTACTACTATCTATTTGTTTGAGTATATACTATATACACCTTCACTCTATCTGTTTACAGTTTAACTAGACCCAATAAAACTTAGTACCTTATTAGCCTCTGATCAGTTTCACAATTAGACCATTCGACTTGCACAGAATATCCTGAATCAAAGAGTATAATATCATGCTCATGCTCTGTTTAACACACTTATAGTCTCACTTAGAGTTTTAACTCTTAGGAACTATTCTAAGATTAAAGCATATATACCTGCCCAAACATCCAACTTTCTGATGTCCAAACAGCATGTAATTGCTTTGAAAAACAGCATATAAACCTTTAAAAGTATCTAATTGTAAAAAAACCGCATACAAACATGTAATTGCTGCAAAAAAAAAACATGGTTGCTGTAAAAAACTGTGTTGGAACAGCATATAAAAGCTGTAATTGCTGCTAAAAACAACATAAAAATATGTAATTTCTTGTAAAAAAAAAAATAAAAAATAGCATGTAATTGCTGTAATAACTTGTTTACAAATAGCCATGTAAAGGCTATGTCCAAACAGCTTATAAAATCTGTTAAAACAACATATAAGCCTGTTCAAATAGCCCATCTTTCAGTTGTCCAAATAGCATATAGAAAGTATTTAAAACACCATAAAACCTGTCTAAACAACTTTTAAAGCCTTAAAGAACTTGTAAAAACCGGTTTAATGACAAACCCAAGCGGAATTATAGAATCGGGTAAAACCCGGTGGGTCACACTGGGTTTTGAATTCTTAAAAACCGGTTTCTTTTGACCCGTTATCTTAGCCAAAACCAGTTCGACTGGTCGAACCAGCGGGATCGAATCGGGTTTCAAAACATTGATAAAAAGAGAAGTGGTTTAGTAAAGTAGTTGTTGATGTCTGCAAACATTTGTGAACTATGACCACCCAACCCACATTTTGATAGGACGTCCTGCAAACCTTTATATGAAGCTGGGGAGTGTCCTTAGAAACCAGGGGATTGCTGAGTTACAAAATCTACCTGTAGTTTAGCAATTTCATTACGATATACACAAGGTAGTATATATGGCCTTGCACTGTTGCTTGTCCAAGCTGTAGATCAAAACTAATTTTCTTCAAAATTACATGTAAGCTACATATGAGTTGCCCATTCTCTTTTTATTTGTGTCTTTAACCTCGATACTTAAACTTTTAGGGACTCGAATCTCCAAGTATTTTCCATTTCAAAATTATATACGAAAGAAAACCACAAATATTAACAGACTTATGACGCATTGACTGGAAAAGAAGCAACTTCCCTTATACGAGTTCGATTCATTTACTTGTAAATTTGTCTTTCCAGGTTATGGTTTGTCTCTAGGTGGGGATAAAAAATGAATAACTGATAAGAAAAAATGTCAATTAGGTCACTGGTTAAGACATGATAGTCACCCACAGTGTATTTTAAGTGAATAAGACTTTCTAAGAGATTAAACACTGTGAGCTGATAATCTCGACATTGCTCCGTATATCAAAACATGAAGGACCAAAGTTGTTAGTTAGGTAGTTAGTAACCGCCAAGCGGTTAAGTTAGTTAAATAACCGAAATACGGTTATGATAGTTATGGTAGTTAGGAGCGGTTGTAACTGTCAACCGAATAGTCACAATGTTTCAATCGTACCGGTTGGAACCTATATATACATGTACATATACTCGTTGTAATGTTAGACGAAATATAGTTACTCAGTATCATTCGCAATTCATTATTCGACTCATTTTGGGACAACAATTGGCATCAGAGCAAGCGTTACACACACGCTCGTTGGGTACCAAAACTTTTAACGAGAACAACCAAGAAGGAAGAACACGGTGGACCTTTCTGTTTCTGTAGGGACGCGACGTTTTTAAAGAAAAGAACGACGTCTGGATAACTAGGAACGCAAGGGAGATAGTGCACGGCGAACTTGTGTGGAGTTGCAAACGTAAGAATCAAACAAAATTGGTGGACGTTTTGTTGTGATCTTTGGAACGCGATAACAAAACAGGAAGGAAGAACAATAGAGTGTTACAACCCTTGTTGGTGACTGAAATAACGTGACAACAAGGAAGAAGAACACGACGTCAAGGGAAAAGAAAACGTTGTAGAAGCTTTGTTGGGACTGCCCTTCTTGAACGCAACAACAAAGGAAGAAAAAAAGAGGCAACGTTTGGAAAACTTTGTGGGATGACTGCAGGAATGACACAAAGGAAGAAAAGGAAAAGGGCTAGCGAAAGGAACTTCTGTAGATTGCTAATATTAACGCAACATAGAAGGACAACAAAAACACAACGCTTTGTACAAGCGGGTGGAAGAACTTTGTGGACAACACTTAAGAACAACGCAAAGGGAGAAGAAGACTCGAAAACATTTGACTTGTTTTTGGAGGCTTAACGTGAAGAACCAGAAGAAAGGTTCTAAGTTTTTGTGGAAGAGCAGTTTGGAACGAGACACAAAAACAACAACGAACATATACCGAGAAGAACGAAGAAGTTCTAGTGCTGTTTCTGTTGGAGATGACTTGAAGTCGACACAAAGCAAACGACATCAACGTGTGGAATAAGTATAGAATATCAAAGAAAAAGGAGAAAGTTTCGTTTGGTTTGTGGGTACATAGAATTCGACAAGAAAAAGCGGAAGGAGTCGAGTTTACCTTGGACACAAATCAAAATAGCAACAAGGCTATAATATTTTGGGTATAACGAGAAAGAAAGTATCGACTTGATAATCCAAGTAATACTAACGCGGAGAAAGGAAAAAAAGACTTAAAGTCATTGTTGGTATAAAGCTCACGTACCGACACACAAGAGGTAATACGTTTGTGTTTAACACAACTACGAGGTCACAACTCAAATTTTGGATTTCTAATATATTAAGATAGTATAGAAGTTTATTTTGTACTATTAGGAAATCCTGATAACTACTTATTGATCCCGTACTATTAGGATTCCCGGAAATTTATTTTTCTATTCCCGTAGTAGTAGTAGGAAATACCCATACTAGGTTAGAAATCCCAAACATTAGAAAGTGAAGATCGTACGCACACTTAGGATGTCTACCAACGATCTTAACACCGCTTTAGTCACACCAAAACCCGTAACACCTATGACACACTCTCAATGCCCTAAGTTGAAATCGACAAACTACACAGTTTGGTCAATTCAAATTAAGGTCATACTTGAGGCGCAAGGTTTATGGGAAATGATATAACCTAATGAAGATATGCAAGAAGATGATAAAAGGGATAAGGCAACGACCGCCTTCCTTTATCAAGCGTTGATCGAAGATGTGATATTACAAGTCGCGGGATGTAAAACAGCGAAAGAATTATGCGATTCGTTAAAGAAAAGACACGTTGGAGAAGAGAAAGTGCAGCAAGTACGGTTACAATCATTGATGATTGGATTTCAAACACTTCAGATGAAGGAAGATGACACGGTGGATGCATTCATGGCTAAACTAAACGGCTATGCCACTAAGACAAAAGAATTACGAAAAACACTTGATGAATCACTTTTAGTACGAAAACTATTAGATTCCACACTAGATAGATTCATTCATATAGTTGCATCCATAGAACAAACAAATGATCTTAATGACGTTACCTTAGACGAGATCATTGGAAAACTCAAGACATTTGAAGAAAGGATAAAACTCCGGAAAGGAGAACAAGTAGAAAGCCAGGAAAACTTACTGTTTGCACATGGCGAACACTCAAAAAAGGGAAGGCGTTTTAATAATCGCGGAGGTAGATCAAACTTTTCACGAGGAAACTAGCAACGTAATAAGAATAAGTATGACTCAAAGGAGGAAGGATCAACTCACAAAAGAAGATCAAACATAAAGTGAAATAAACGTAAGTGGGATATGAGCAAGGTAAAATGTCACAAATGTGGAAAACTTGGAAATTTTAAAAAGGACTGCAAAGAACCATCAACAACTCAGGAACAATCATACTTTATCTTAGAAGACGAAGAACCATCACTATTAATGACTACACACGAAGCTCAACACGAAGAATTATTGTTAAATGAAGGACAGATTAACCCCCGGAAATATGCTACAGAAGACATAAGCATATGGTATTTAGATAACAGTGCAAGTAACCATATGACGGGAATTAGGAATCATTTTAGAGACTTTGACGAACACATAACAGGACGTGTACGTTTTGGAGATGGATCGTATGTAGAGATAAAAGGAAAAGGCTCTATACTGTTAGGTTGTAAGAACCATGAACAAAAGATAATATCGGATGTATACTACATTCCAAACCTTAAGAGCAACATACTAAGTCTAGGACAACTCACGGAGATAGGTTGTAAGATCATCATGGATGGAAATATACTGACTTTGTATGATAAAAACAAGAAGTTGTTGATGAAAATAGAAAGATCTAGGAATAGACTTTACAGTATCAAATTGAAGATAGAAGAACCTATATGCCTCTTAGCAAATGTAGATAACCAAGCATGGTTATGGCACGCTAGATTAGGTCATCTAAACTTTGACGACATCAACAAGATGACAAGGAAAGGTCTAGTAGAAGGAATACCAGGAATAAACCATGCAGGACAGATTTTTTATGCATGTTTATTAGGAAAACACAGTAGGACACCATTCCCAAATCAAGCTAAGTTCAGATCAAAGAAACCATTCGCTTCTTTTTGTAACAACCCACACACCCTTTTTTGTTCAGATAAACAAACAGATACATACATGATGTCTTCGGTCAATCATGACGACTTTGCTCACTTAAAAATCCCCCTTGAAGATGTACTAACCGCCACCAACAACTTTGATGAAGAAAATATCATTGAAAAAGCTGATTTTGGAAATGCTTACACGGGATAGCTCTTGTGGTCTAGTGAGTTGATTGAAATCGATGTTCGGAGGTTTAATAAAGAAAGGAAGGATGGAGAACAAGAGTTTTGGATGGAGATTTCAATGCTTTCTTGTCTCAAGCATAAAAATCTGGTTTCTCTTGTTGGGTTTTGTTATGAGAATGATGAGAAAATCACCATTATCAAGCTCAAGACCAGGGCAAGTCTTGATAACTATCTAAACCACCCGAAGTTGACATCGGTGCGAAGATTGGAGATATGTGGTGGTATTGCCAACGCATTGAGCTTTATTCATCATGACGAGGCACGTGAATCTAGTGTTATCTATCGAAATATCGATAGTTTGAATGTCCTATTAAATGATAATTGGGAACCCAAGTTATCTGAATTTAGACTTTCCATGAAGATTGAAGCATCTCAGAGGCATAATTCATTCCGTGTTGATAAAGTTTGGGATATCGAGGGGTATACAGACCCGACATATATAGAGACTAACAATGTGAGCCATAAGTCAGATATTTATTCCTTTGGGATCGTAATGTTTGAACTACTATGTGGTAGGAAAGCAGTAATCGACGATGATCGAGTTAATAAGTACTTAGCTTCGGTGGCTGTTACCCATTATAGGGAGAAGAAACTCAATGAAATAATTGATTGGGATCTGTGGAATCAAATGGAATCTCAATCATTTAACATTTTCGCGGAAATAGCATACGACTGCTTGAATGAAGAATGATCCACATATTGATGAGATTGTCAAGAGACTAGAGAAAGCGTTGGAACTTCAACTCGAACATCAAAATGAGGTAATACGGTTTTTACTATACCATCATTCTATAATAATAAGTACTAATATCCATTTGTTTGAGTGTATACACCTTCACTCTATCAGTTTACAGTTTAGCTAGACCCTATAAAACTCCTAGTACCTTATTAGCCTCTGATAGTTTCACAATTTAGATTTTTAACTCTTAGGAACTATTCTAAGATTAAAGCATGTCTAGCTGTCCGAACAGCATACAAACCTTTAAAAGTATCTCATTGCCAATTGCTGCAAAAAAAACATGGTTGCTGTAAAATACTATGCTGGAACAGCATTTAAAGGCTATAATTGCTGCTAAAAAAACAACATATAATATGTAATTTCTTTTTAGAAAAAGAGCATGTAATTGCTGCAAAAACTTGTTTCCGAACAGCCATGTAAAGGCTATGTCCAAACAACATATAAAAGCTGTTAAAACAGCATATAAGCCTGTCCAAACAGCCCATTTTTCTGCTGTCCAAACACGATAAAAACCTGTCTAAACAGCTTTTAAAGCCTTTAAAAACTTTTAAAAAGCGATGTAGGACACATATAAAAGATTTAATGACAAACCCATCCGGAATTATAGAAATGGGTAAAACTCGGCGGGTCACACTGGGTTTTGAATTCTTAAAAACCAGTTTCTTTTGACCCGTGTCTACTTCGGAACCACTTCGACCGGTTAAACAGGGTTTCAAAAATGAAAAAAATAAAACTGGTATAGTAAAAGTATTTGTTGATGTCTATAAACATTTGTGAACTATGACCTTTATATGAAACTGGGGGAGTGTTCCTTGTTGACGATTAAAATTAGAAACTAGGGGATTGCTGAGTTACAAAGTAAAATCAAAATTTTAATAGTATAGTTATGAAATCTACCTGTAGTTTAGCAAGTTTATTACGATATACACAAGGTAGTATATATAGCCTTGCACTGTAGCTTGTCCAAATTTTCTTCAAAATTACATGTAAGCTACATATGAGTTGTCCATCCCCTTTTTGTTTGTGTCTTTAACCTCAAAACTAAAACTTTTAGGGACTGTAATCATCAAATATTAAAAGACTTAATTATGACGCATTGACTGGAATAGAAGCAACTTCCGTTATACGGGTTCGACTCATTTACTTGTAAATTTGTGTGTCCAGGTTATGGTTTGTCTCTATGTGGCGATAAAAAAACGAAAAACTGTTAAGAAAAAAAAGGTCAATTAGGTCACTGGTTAAGACTTGATAGTCACCCACAGTGTATTTTACTGAATAAAACTTTCTAATTCCTTTTCATATATAATAATGATAATAAAAAGGATTAACATTGTAATAATATGGCTATAAAATATATATTTGACTATCAGTTTTTCTTCGACAACTTTTTTTTTTCAAGTCATCCCAACCGAAGTTAATGTAAGTGATTAAACACAACATTAATATCCCATAAGCACCATGAAACACCAAAAACCGACATGTTAAAAAGGCGAAAAAGGAAGCCAAATGATGGCCAATAAACAAAACATCACGAAAACGAAACAACTACCTTCTCAATAGAGCCCATAATAATCCTTTTGACCTTGGTTATCTTAATATGATTCCTTGGCCTATTTATTGCGCCTAACAGAGGCATAAACGGAAAAGATAAGACATGTATTAGTTTCAGAAAAGAATACTCAACAAAATAAGATTTGACATCTACACTCAACATGCACCTGAATTTCTTATCAATATTGTATGCAAGCAATGGGTAACAGCCTTTTGGGATAGCTAATCTGCTTTGAAAGCTAAAACAATGCTATGGGTCAAATGGGTAACAACCTTCTAATTTCAGCGTTTATTCTTTTACTGTATTATATAAGCAGTTATCAGTTTACTTTTTGGGATTATTAATCTGCTTTGAAACATTACCTTGCCACTTTTCAAGGCTTTCCCCATATAGTCCTTCAATTGGTCCTTGTATTATGGGTCCCCTTCTAATACGCCTTGGAAAAATCATTTTGTGCCTGAAACAAGAATGAGTAGTATATAAGAACTAGAATGAATGCAATAATAGCATAATCATTGGATTTCATAAAGTCTAAAGAAAGATTACTCAAACTCAACAGATTTCGATATTTCGCTAATGGTAAAGGAAAAAATCTAAATGAGTTCCATAGAGATCAAACTTATACAAGCTCTTGATCTTCCTCAACAGTTTTATATTCAAGTTCCTGCTGTACAGGTTTCAATTACACACAAACGTATATAAGATTCACTCTTTGGATCAAGAACAAAATGTATACAATCATTGTATTATTGAATTTTATCTATTCTATAAATGTTTACATGCACTTGTTTATATAGAGGTTCCAGCGAACCATTGTGACTTTTCACTAACAAACATAACCGCCTGTAACTACTTCTAACCAAATAACGGTTATTAACTTTCTAAGTAACAAGTTTAGCCCTTAGGCTTTTTCTTTTGTTACATGTATACCGAGCAATGAGAGGGATTAAGTCCACATTCTCCCCCTTAATCTCGATCGTTGCTCTTCCTAGATCTTCCGACATCATCACCTGTCTTTACATCATGCTTGATTCAAGTCTTCTCAACTTGTTGCACAAAATTTGTCTTGAATAAATCTTTGATGACTTCACACCATCTTCATTCTTCCGGTTCACTTGTTCCTCACGAACTTACTTCACATAAACTTGCTTTTGTAGTTTCTCACTACTTTGTATCACACAGCTTTCCTTCTTCCTTTTCAACCTTCACGGTTTGTTTTCTTTAAACAAGCCAACGCCCATTTTTTGGTCTTCATCTTTTGCATCACACCGTCTTCAATTTGATCAGACACTAATCTGTTCTTCACGAATCATTCTTTACAGCTAACTTGGTTATTTCACACAACCTCTCTTCTGTATCAATTCGCATCACGCGACTTTGCTTTGATCATATCACACGACCAAGCCTTCTATCTTTCTAATTTTCATCAATTGGGCACATTAGAAGTGCCGGTTCATCATCTCTTTCTACAAAGAGTGCCTCAACTTCCTCCTTTTTCTTGCTTGGACATTCAAAAGCACAGTGCCCAAGTTTTCCACGCTTGTAACAATTTATTTGCGACTTATCACCATTCCTTCGCGGTTTGTTGTCTGTTCCATCTGACTCATCTAATGTGTATTCTTCACTTCTATACTTCCCTCTTCCTCGTGTCTGATTACCACTTCCTTGTCTACCATTTCCATAGTCCCTTTATAGTTTCTGTTATTCCTTTGACGTGTGAGTAACAACTTCTCACTATTATCTTCCTGACTTCCTTTTCTAAACTTAATCGTTTCTTCATAAGTCTTAAGTTTCCCAATAATCTCCTCCAACTTCACGGTTTTAAAATCAACAATTATCTCAATGGTCGCTACTACTGGCACAAACTTATCTGGTACTGCATTAAGTACTTTCCTTACTTTCGTTTGCTCATCAAACGTTAATCCACATGTAGCGGCCTTTGTAATAATACTCATCAACTTCCCAGTGAATGAATCTATTGATTCATCTTCATCCATCACAAGTCTTTCAAATTCTGATTTAAGTTGTTGCGAGTGCGCCTGTTGTACATCTTATGTCCCAATAAATCTGGACTTTAGAGAGTCCCAAATTTCTTTCGCTGTTTCACATCCCGCAACTTGCATTTGCAAATCTTCGGGTAACCCTTGAAATAGGTATGCTCATGCAGAACTATCCCTTTTTACATCAATCTCTTTTGATGTACTTGTTCCTTCTACTAAATCCCATACTCCATTCGCCGTTAGTATCTTCTTCATTCTTAATGCCCATATTGTATAGTTCGTATTGTTTAGAACTGAGCATTGGTATGATGGTAACGATGTGGCGAAAACAACTTTGTTTTCGTTTTTATCTCCCGTCATATCTTTCGATTTGATTTTCTTCTAAAACCAATATAATTCTAATAACAGTCGAACTTAAAACTTTCTGTCTAATCCACAATACTAATATGCAAATTCTCAACTTTTCAAAAATAACAAGTATTTGAAGGAATATTGAAACCTGTTAATTTTCCCTTGGGCCTCTAGAATTCTTGTGGGCATTATAAAGTATCGTTCTTTTATTCCCAAATGATAAACTGCGCTCCTTTTTATTCCCAAATAAAACACGCTTCTGCTTCCTTCCTTCTTTCTTCTACGCACAATTAGGGCACCCAGTAACCACCCTTGTCCCTCTTCTGGTCCTTTCTTTCTAATCAAATGGTGGTGGTTAATCAGTGTTTCGCTTTTCTTCTCTGGTAACGATGGTCGCTCTTGTCTGTTCTCTTCTCCGGCAAGTATACGGCGGCGGATTCTATTTCGCACAACCGGGGTATGTTTATTTCTTTCTTGTTTCCCTATGGTTTGAACCTTCGGCTCTGATGCAACTATTGTACAGGTTTCAATTACACACAAACGTATATAAGATTCACTCTTTTGATCAAGAACAAAATGTATGCAATCACTGTATTATAGAATTTTATCTATTCTATAAATGTTTACATGCACTTGTTTATATAGAGCTTCCAGCGAACCATTGTGACTTTTCACTAACAAACATAACCGCTTGTAACTACTTCTAACCGAATAACGGTTATTAACTTTCTAAGTAACAAGTTTAGCCCTTAGGCTTTTTCTTTTGTTACATGTATACCGAGCAATGAGAGGGATTAAGTCCACAGTTCCTATGACTTTATGAAATGAACATAACTTAAGTGTATACAGTTAAATGGGATGAACAAATCTCAAAGTATGAGTTGAACATCATCAACCTGGAATATAATTATACTTTCCTTCATATTCGTGTGTGTCATTGCTCTCCAATTTCATATACACTCAATTTCAGATTACCAAATACCAGCATCTTACTTACAGCTAGTTTTTCTTTCCACAACAGGAGAGTTCTTCCCTTTCAAAATCAGCAACTTGGCTTTAAAATTTGCCATTACAACATTTAAAATTTTCCTTTCAATATCCTGAAAATTCCTCCAATTCCACTATTGTCAAATAAAGTATCCTGCAACAGCTACGAAAACATGTCACTGGAAACAACTTCAAACATCAAATGACTAAACATCAACACTAAAGAAAAGTATATTGCAACGTTAAAAAATTTACTGTTACACAAAACACATGCCATAGTTTTTTTCCTTCTGAATACCACTTTATGAACTTATCCACAAGACAAAAACATGTCTTTGAATGCAATGAGGGAACAAACAAGACAATTCCAATCCATATTATGCCATCAATACTGCATCAGGTAGACAAAGTATCGCCCATTTAGTCCATACTTACATCATCTGATTCAGGACCAAATGCTTTAAAAAACACCATAGGAGCAAATATTGACTACATTAACCAAGACCAAATATCAACATGAAGTCACTCACCAAAACAATGAAACTTAATAAGACCATTCACTTGATCATTTCGTAAACTTCTAACTAACATAATAACTATAAACTACAAGATATATGCAGAATTATACCTAACATGTCGTAGACATGGTTCAGGAATTTTATCAAACACTTTGTACACATTATTAAACTCCCTTTTTCTAACTCACATTTTAACTTGACTATTTTACAGATAATGAAAGAATTTGCTCACCTCAGAGTCCCCCTTGAAAATATCCTATCTGCCACCAACAACTTCGCTCAAGAAAATTTCTGGGGAGAAGCTGATTTTGGAAATCATTACGAGGGACAGCTCTTGTGGTCCGGTGAGTTGATTGATATCCATGCTCAGAGGTGGAATAAAGAATGTGATGATGAAAAAGAACAACAGTTTTGGAAAGAGATTTCAATGCTTTCTAGTCTCAAGCATAAAAATGTGGTTTCTCTTGTTGGGTTTTGTGATGAGAATGATGAGAAAGTCATCATTATCAAGCTTGAGACCAAGGGAAGTCTCGGCCTATTTCTAAGTGACCCGATTTCGTTGACATGGGTGCGAAGATTGGAGATATCTGTCGGTATTGCGCAAGCATTGAGCTACATTCATTATGACGAGCCACGCGATTTCAGCGTAATACACCGGCTCATTAGCAGTGGCACGGTTCTATTAAATGATGATTGGGAACCCAAGTTATGTGATTTTCAATGTTCCATGAAGATTAAAGCTTCTCAAAGGCACCATTCATTTCATACTAATATACTTCATTATGTGAAAGGGTATGGAGACCCAACATATTTAGAGACTAAAAGTGTTAACCACAAGTCTGATATGTACTCATTTGGGATAGTATTGTTTGAACTATTGTGTGGTAGGAAATGGGTAAGTGATGAACAAGATAATAAGTATTTGGGCCCAATGGCGATTTTCCATTATAAAAAGAAAATACTAGATGACATAATTGATCCGGTTCTACGGAAACAAATGGATCTGCAATCATTCAACGTTTTTGTGAAGACAGCATATGACTGCTTGAATGAAGAAAGATCTCGACGCCTGGATATAAGTGAGGTTGTCACAAGACTTGAGAACGCGTTGAAACTTCAAATGGAACGTCAAAATGTTGTAAGATGGTTTTTTTTCTTTCATCTTTCTTTTATAAATAATCTCTATTATTGATAATATTAGCACAAGTTAAATTATTTACTTATTACTATATTTATGATATTAAAGGAACACTCAATTGTTGCGGCCAAAGATGAAGATACATCATCGAATCATGAAAAGGTAATTATTTTTTTATTAGAAACGTGACCTCCATATCTACACGTGTCATTTTTGGAACACTTGGTAATGTTGTCTTGTTTGGCACATATAGGGATCTTTGATCTCCATGCCTACAAACGTTCAGCCTCATGTCAGCAAAAAGACAAAGTCTTTCCTCAAAGATCTTTCTCACTTAAAACTCGGCTGGGAAGATATAAAATCAGCAACCAAAAATTTTGCTGTTGAGAACATTATCAAAGAAGTGAAGCTTGGAACGATTTACAAAGGCCGTCTCTTACATTCTGAACAATTCATCGATATAATTGTAAAGAGGTTTTATTTTGAATATGCAAAAGATGAGAGCAAAAAGTTTTGGACGGAAGTTTCGATGCTTTCTAGTATCAAACATAAGAATCTAGTGTCACTTATTGGGTTTTATGAGTCCAAGGACAATAAGATTATCATATACAAGAAGGAGGTCAACGGAAGTCTCAACGAATATCTAAGTGACCATACCGTCACATGGATGCAAAGGTTGAAGATATGCGTTGGTGTTGCGAAGGCATTGAGTTACATCCATTATGATCCTGGACGAGATTTTAGTTTCCTACATTGCAACATCATGAGCTCGAATATTTTACTGTATGACAAATGGGAACCCAAGTTATCTGGTTTTGAAGTTTCGTTGAAAAATACAGTAGCTCGGAGGCACCGTCTTCTTCTTACTCGTGATATTGTTAAGAATGTATACATGGACCCAAAATATGAAAAGACTGGCGGGGTGACCCACAAGTCAGATGTGTATTCATTCGGTGTTGTATTATTCGAAGTTATGTGCGGCAGGAGTGCAGTTCTTCCGGATGAAGCGTTGGGGGAGGGGTTATTATGTCAACTGGCCAACTCTCATTTGGACGAAATGATCATGCCGCATTTACGAAATCAGATGGACGAAGAAGCATTAAAAATCTTCTCAGAAACAGCATATTGCTGCATAAAAGAGGAAAGAGCAGATCGTCCAAATATAGATCAGGTTGTCAAAGGACTTGAGAAAGCGTTGAAAATTCAATCAATGTATGAAAATCCGGTAAGAAAATCAACTTAGTTATCAACTTTATGTGATAATAACTGTTATATTCATCTACTAATGTCCTCGTCTTTTGCAAATATTATTTTAGGAACTTCCAAGGAATGCAGTTGACAGTACATCATCCAATCACCTGATGGTAATTTACTTCTTTATAGTTTTAGTTCGAAGCTGGTCATTCTAATTAATAATCAAAAAAGTAAATCACACGAATGGTCAACGCCCAAAACCAGAAATCAAAACACCATATGCACCAACTACCATGGACCTGCACATTAGTCACAAATCACAAATCATTTTTAAGCATAAAACAGTAACTGATATAGAAGCAAATGGAATCCATTGGCTGATAATAAAGTGTTGTTGTATCACTTTTTTCTATTAACATCACAATTAGTACAGATTGTGAATCTTTTGTCATTCAATAATTTATTTAAGTATGTTGTTGTATTTTAATGTCACAATGTTGCAGTTAAAGAACTTGGAACACTTGAAGATTGGACTTAATGATATCATGAAGGCAACAGAGAAGTTTGCCGACAAATATTGCATTGGGTCAGGCGGATATGGCATGGTATACAAGGCACAACTCAAACATTTTGATAGCAGTAATTCATCTTCCATAGAAGGGAAGAATAGATATGATGCTTATAAATTTTTACCTTTTACCCAAAAAAAGAAAACGAAACATAGCACGGTAGCCATAAAACGCATTCACAATCGAGAAGGAGAACAAGGGTTCATTGCAGAAATTGAGGTTCTGATTAGCTGTAAACATGAGAATATAATCTCTCTTCTTGGTTTTTGTGATGAAGATCGTGATCACATGATCCTTGTCTATGAGCTTGCTTCTAAAGGGAGTCTTGAGGATTATCTGGGAAACAGTGAAAAAATGACTAATCTTACTTGGATGCAACGCTTGAAAATATGTCTTGGTGTTGCACATGGCTTGAACTACCACTACTACATAATTGGGTTTAGAGACCCCCTCATCAAGACCCTTTATAAAATAAAACGGTCTCAAGTGTTGTTTCTGGCCCGCCCAAAAGATTCAAGACCTGTTTTAAGAAAAAACCCGGTTTTGATGTAAATAAAAAATCTAGACCGGTTTTCTAATTAATAACACGTCTTTATTACTCGTAAAATAAACCGGTATTAATAGTGAAACCCGGCTTCTCTTTACTTTTTAGAAGCAGACCTGTCTTTAACCAGTACCAGGTCTTGGTTCCCAAAAAATATGAGCGGGATTTTTGCCCTCGTAAATATTTTGAAACGTTTTCAATCTTTTTCAACAAAACCCTCCCTAGCTACACTTTAATATGCTATCCCAACACACACACACCTACCCACACCCACACTCCGACGCTGCTCCGACTGACACCACCGTAATACAACTTCAATCGTGGCACAACTCTACCACCACTGCTGAATCGTTCCAACACCATACTATATATTTCTACCAAAGGTTTGTTAAAACTTGAATTAAATCTGTGTTTTGTGGTAATTACTATGTATATTTGAAAAGTGATATATTTGTTTTTCTCAAGATCAGTTAATTGATTAGTTTGCATTAGTGTTTGTCGCAATACTTTTTAAAGGTTATGTGATTGAATTAGAGTTAGTTTGGAAGCTGATTCATGTGGTTTAAAGCTTGCATAGAAGGTGTTTGATGAAATGCTTCATTTTGTTTATATGTTTTCTTTGTTGTTGTTGCATACATATGCTTCATTTTCTTTAATTAAGTATGAATTAAGGTGATGGATGGTTTGAACTTTGAGGAATTTGTAATATTCTTGTCTGTTTTTTATTCTCTATCAAAGAAGGTTTAATATTTAGTACTTTTTGTGTTGCGTGTTAGTAACTCATTTAGCTTGGTTTTATTAGGCATTTGTTTGAGCAACTCTTCATTAGAATGGAAGATGGAGGTTAAAGTTTCAGGTAATTGAATTGAGCTCAAAAAAAAAAAAAAAAAAAAAAAAACTCTAGAATTGTTATTTAAACTTGTTATTGCCCGCCACGTGTTTGATGAAAGTTCCAACTTATTTTTTTGTGACTTAACTGATAACACTTGGATCATATTTCGGTTGATTAATTATACCACGGCTGAGTCAGTTGGATGGAATTGGCAATTATAACTTGTGTTTTTGCTTTGTTTATGATCGAAAATTATGTCTTACGTATGCATCATATCAAAAAACTGGTTGGGTGGTGTTTTGAGGGTGTATAGGATTGCTTATTAAAACTGGTTTCTATATGATTATATAATGTCATATGATGCTTGGTAATGTTTTGTTATGCTTTTAAGTTGATAAGACTGAAATTGGGCATTCATTGATGGTTATGGTTAGGGGTGTCAGTAGGGTCGGGTTGACCCGACCCGAACCCGATAAGGCTTATCTGGTCGGGTCTAATCGGGTCAAAAAGTCTTGTCGGGTTGTTTTGACCAGAACCCGATAACACGATAGTGTTATCGGGTCGGGTTAGGGTTAAAAAAATAATGCTATCGGGCTATCGGGTCAACCCGATAAGACCCGAAAATCAATTTTCCATTTTTTATTTATTAGTTTTTAGAGGCCCAATGTCTCTAAGTTCCATGTAAACGTTTGGTTACCCAGTATGTTAGTTTATGTTGCGTCTGTTATGTTGACTTGTTAGTATTTTTAATTGGTATTATGGTTCAGGTCTGCAATGTGGACCACATTCTGCTGCAATTTTTAGGTAATTGGTATTATGGTAATTGGTATTTGGTAATTGGTATTATGGTTCAGGTCTACAATGTTTCAGGTCTGTGACTGTAACTATCAATTTTCACGCCCGCTGCTACTTGAAGTTTAGGTCTTTAAACTTGTTATAGTATGTTTGGTAATTGGTATTATGGTTCAGGTCTGCAATGTGGACCACATTCTCTGCTGCAATGTCATGCCAACATGACTTATTATCATATGTTTGAATAAGATAAGAAATGTTAGACTAAATAAAGAATTTAATCGAGTGTCAAAATGGACTAGTAATATATGAGCAATATGTTATTTTGATATTTAACTAGTGTCAAAATGGACCAGTAATATATATGAGCAATAGTCTTAAGATTGACATCAATGAAACGTATCATAGGTGGTTGGTCAGTCATTGTTTACCAACACAAACGCAATTCCAAAAGTGATAGTAAATCATACATCTTTTAATCAATTACTCACTGTTAGCCACAAATTGGTTTTTTAACCCGACCCGACTTAACCCGACCCGATAACACTCTTACCCGATAACCCGATTACTTATCGGGTCGGGTTGCAGGTGACTTTTTAAAAACTCATAACCCGACTCAACCCGACCCAACAAACCCGATAACCCGACCCGATAACACCCCTAGTTATGGTATAAAAATATTAACTCTTGTTTTTAATGTGTTTCTAGGTGTTAAAAGTAGCCATATTAATTTGTGACAGCTGAAGATCCTTGGTAATAGTTAGTGTTTGGGCATGGCTCATTAGAATAGAACATGTAGTGAAGAGAAGGAAAGATTGGAAGTGGTATGTTGTGTATTGCTAAAATGGAGATACTTATAGTGTTACACCCATCTATGTACCTGCTCAATGGCCGATAAAGATCACTAATTGACATGATTGTTGGGGTTGTCTTCCTACGCCGTACACCGCTAATCAAGAGAAATTGGCTTTACCTCATGTTATGTTTCTTAGCTATTTATAAATAAATTTTTCCTTCACGTTATAACTTGTTGAATTGCTATTTAAATGGTAAGTTTCGTGGACATGTTCAGACACTAACTTTTGCTTATGATCTTTGCAGATTGAAGATATTGTTTGTGCAACTAAAAAAGCCTGCTAAAGATCTAATTCAATGGCTACAATTGCTTAAGTGAGAATTTACAACTTTCGCGTAGGTTGTCAACTGTAACTTGTTTTAGATGTTTTTGCTAAAAGCTTACACATTTGGTTGGTTGGAACCTTTGTATACTTATTAACTATGTTTTCGGTTGCTTGAACTCAATATTACATGTGTTACCCAAAATGCATGATTCGTAGGGGTTGTTTCGGATTACTTTCTGAATACACTTATAGGGGCTGTTTGGGATTGCTTGTTGAAAGTGGTAACATTTTCGATATGCAAACTCGAAACAGCTGATTTTTTTTTAATTGTTAAACTAATAATAGAGACCGGTTTTATATCTTGAAACCGGTCTATATTTGGCTTTTGAGACCTGTCATTAAGATGACAACCTGTCTCCATTTTGTTTTAGAGGCGTGTTTTAATCATCAAACCGGTCTCAAAAACAATAATCGAGACCTGTTTTGAAACCGGTCTCTATATGATTTCACATGGAGAGCCCCCCTCATATAGACCATACCAAAAACCAGTCTCGATTTTGTTTTGAACGGGTCTCCAAAGTACTTTTTGTAGTAGTGTACATTCACACCAACACAGATCAAGACAAACAAAAGATAATACACCGTGACATCAAGAGTGCAAATATTCTATTGGGCAAAAATTTGGAAGCGAAGATTGCTGATTTCGGGCTCTCCAAATTCCACCCAACAGATCAAGATGTCAGTACTCTCGACGCGAGTATGATTGCAGGTACATATATGTATTTGGATCCAGAATATGAGAAGTCTGGAAGATTAAATAAAAAGTCAGACATTTACTCTTTTGGAGTTGTGTTACTTGAGATCTTGACCGGGAGGTTGGCCCATGATCGTATTTTCACTGACGTCAATGAGAAGGGGATTGCACCCATTGCAAGAGGTCATTTTGAGAAGGGAACACTAATGGAAATTGTTGATCACAAAATCAAGGAAGAAACCGATGAACGTGTCTTTTCTCTAAGTAAAGGACCCGATAAAGAGTCTTTGGATATATTTTCTAAAATCACTTTTCGATGTCTAGCAGAAACTCAAGCTGAACGTCCATCAATAGATGTTGTCTTAAACGAACGCAAAAAAGCGTTAAACTCTCAGGTAAGTAATTGGTTTAAAATATAACTTTATAATTTCCTCATTTATTCTTCATCATAGTGTATATGTGACATTTCATACATTATACTTTAAAGGAGTTTCAGATGCCAAATTGTTCGGTTATATTTTACTTGTCAAATCGATTGATTGTCCGATGATTTGCAGGAGAACCACAAGGACAGCCTCAAGCTGTCACTTCAAGACATAAAGTTGGCTACAAAAACATTCAATCAAGACAATCTCATTGGACATGGAGATTTTGGAAATGTGTACAAGCGTCACACTCTTGGGCATAACTTCATTGCTGCAAAGCGGTTGGGTAGGAAATCTGCTGAAGGAGAAGCTGAATTTATGACAGAGCTTAAAATCCTTATGGATTATAAACATGAAAATGTAATTGGTCTTGTAGGCTACTGTGATGAAGAGGATGAGAAAATTATTGTCTATGAGTATGCATCCCGAGGAAGTCTTGATAATTACTTGAGCGATGATAGTCTTACGTGGGTGATGCGGCTTAAAATATGCATCAATATTGCAATTGGGTTGGAGTTTCTTCATGGAACTATTTCAAGTCCAGAAATGGTAATACATAGGGACATCAACAGCAGCAACATTCTACTGTTTGATGATTGGAAAGCAAAAATTAGTGATTTCGGGCTTTCCTTAGTATGTCCAACAAATCAGGATGTAGACTATGTCATCGACAATGTTACAGGAACAATTGGCTATCGTGACCCACTGTACTCAAAAAAAGGCTTCTTAACCAAAGAATCTGATATATTCTCATTGGGTGCGGTTTTATTTGACATATTGTGTGGGAAACTATCATCCGAAAAGCTAGATGATGAGTATCTTTATTTACCCTTTTTGGCTAAACACCACTATTATGTAGAAAAACTTGATAAATTGGTGTTCGAGGGTATCAAAGAACAAATTGTGCAAGAGTCATATATTACCTTTACAAGGATTGCCCTTAAATGCTTACATCACAGGAGAGAAAGACGATCAACAGCTGATGAAGTGGTCATACAACTCAAGAAAGCATTGGAATTCCAGGTAAGTTTCTATATTTTGACAAAATTGGCTAACTAATTTTGATTTATATATATCAAAACTATGGCCTTTAACTGTTTTATAAACTGTAAGAAAGTAACTGTATGAAACATGAGTTTATTAATTCATTAATGTATATACAGGAGGATCATGAGCTATGGCAGCCAAAATTGCCTAATGACTATAAAGAAATAATCCAGATGTCAAAGTGCCCAGAAATCTATTCTAGCAAAAAGAAAGAGGAACTTTACAACATTTTTTGTAAGGGAATCCTCCTTCAACAGAACAAAGTGGTAACCAGTTCATTCTCATATCTCCTTTATTGGGTGTCTATGTATCTTCTCCTTATTGAGAGATAATACAAAATCACACATGCATTTATACATCATACACATTGAGTCTGATTTGTATTTCGGTTGTATAACAGTTGTTGTCATTCGTTGGTAATGGAGAAAGAAATGAAATGGTTTCAGCCACAATGTTTTCCTACATAAACAGTTGTCCACATGAGTTAAAATCTCTTTCAGAATCAAGGTTATTCTCTCTACCTCTCCGCCTTTGTTAGTTTTTAATGATAAGCAAACCTATGCATTATTGGAAGAATTTTGTTATGCTTTTTAATGCATGACAAATTGTTTTCGGTTGCATAATATGATTATTAA
Source organism: Chrysanthemum makinoi (assembly GCA_910596185.1). Taxonomy (NCBI): domain Eukaryota; kingdom Viridiplantae; phylum Streptophyta; class Magnoliopsida; order Asterales; family Asteraceae; genus Chrysanthemum; species Chrysanthemum makinoi. The sequence continues at coordinate 14,271,741 of OU343217.1, forward strand.
TCATATAATTATAATTATGATCAAATAGGATCAAACTTAAGAACCCCTTTGGCTATATTCTACTAGAACTACTAATCCTCTGCGTTAATCAACAAAGGAGTAGTGCTTCATCATTAGCTCTTTTTAATGTTAAAGTATCAGGTTAATAACAAGATTAGTCCTGCATACGTACATATCAACAACGAGAACTGATGTTGTGCATGACAAAATAGATTTTAATACTCACTATATGGTTGGGAACTATAATGTTATAAACCTTTTAATAAGGTAGTTGAGGTTTGCCCCTGTTTTGAGTCCTCTGTTCTCATGACCGTGAATTATAAATTTTGCTAAGCATCTTGATAATGTTTTTTATAATGTTCTTACCTTTATTTAAATAGAGATTTGTCTGGTACAATAAATTCTAATATATAATTTAAACTCTTGTTCCAAAAATTACGAAATTCAGAAGTAGAAGTGTATGTGAATATAAAGGATATGACTGATTTAGTCTTGGATGTTTATCATATGCGCAGGTTTGGGACAGTGGTGGAGATGTTAGATATTTCCAACTTGATCATCGACATCAAGACAAGAGCTCAATTTTTATCTCCAAGTGTTGTTTATGGGGTCTATTTAGTCTTCAAATTTTGTGATTCAAGAAACTTTTCAAGTAAACCTGTGTATGTTAACCTAAAGTATAGAAAGGAACACAAAAGTCTGCATGCATATTTCGCAACATGGAGAGATGAGCAGTGGATGATGATTGAGTTGCATCGTTTCTCGAAACAAAATGAAGACGTCGTTTTTGAGTTTCTACTTGAGAGCTTTTCATCGTACTATTGTGGGGATGCTGCAGTTTATCTTGAAGGCATTGAATTTCGAGCCATTGACAAAGTAAGTTTGAAAATATCCCTTGGTTACATTCTATGCTCTTTTGTTAAAGTTGTATAAAGCGAACATGAATGCACGGTAACAAAAAAAATCATGTTATAAGTTGCATATCTAAAATAACTGTATACAGGAGAAACATGAAGAGATCGGAAAATTGAAGGAAGTCCAACAAGTCTTGAAATCAGACTTTAATGTGGATCAAGTGCAACAATTGCCAACAAACTTTGAAGAAATATTCAAGGTATGCAGAAACTATAACGAGTTGTTCTGGTTGGGCGAAGTCGATGGAAAGAAACTTCTTGTGCTTTCAGCAAAGGCAGCTTTATACAAATTTTCTAATGTGGATACTTTTACTTTAAGACCACCAGTCCTGTCCAGGTTTGTTCTGATTTTATTTTTATATAAGTAATTTGTTACAGTCACGAAAAACTAGATATGATTATTCAAGGTTCAAATCCTTTTCGCTCCCTAGTTAACTAGCAAACAGTGAATAGATGTTGACAAAAGTTTCACTTCCTGGATTTAGTTACATGTTCTTAAGAATTATGTAAATTACATAATGTAATCATATAATTTATCGTAAATGCAGATTTCAAGAGGTGATTGAGCTTTTGCAACAACAAGTATTTCATATCAACTGTACGATCAAAAGTCAAATGCTGTCATCGGATACGGAATACGTGTGCTACCTACTGTTCAAGCTTTCAGAAAACTGCCAAGGAATGCATTGTCCAGTGAAAGTACGAGATATACTCCACCAAGACAACAAAGAGACTGAATTTCTCTATTTTATAACCCCAGAGCCATCGAATATACATAATATAACTCGGGTTCCAAAACAAAGGGAAGATGGATGGATGGAGATTCAACTATGGAAATTTAACTCAGCTCATGAATTCAAGGATGACTCTCTTTCTATGAATATGAAATTTACAAGTCATGAAGGAACTATGTCTGGCCTAATTGTATGTGGCCTTGAGTTCCGACCAATGTTTTCTGGAAACAACGATGGTATTCAAAGGCAAAGAGAAAATGAAGAAAATGCTGCAAGATGAAGTTACCAAACCCACACGTACATTCAGCCTAAAAAAGACGAAAATGTTGACAGGTTTCGAATTGATTTCCACAGGATCGAATATAAGATTGACAAGAGTTGATTCATTGTATTAAAACAACATAAGAACGATTACATTGTTTACCAAAAAACACTTTACAAATGAACATATGACGCGTATTTATAAGGTTCCAAACGACATGTTTGAACCATCATGTCTTTTCGGTAATAACCGAAAATAACTACCTTGTAACTAACTTCCATAACCGCTAGTAACTACCCATAACCGCTATTCGGTTATTTAACTAACTTTAACCGCTCTATCTAACAAGTTTAGCCCTTAGGCTTTCGTATGTTACATATTGAATCAACAAGTTTATCCAACAAGACTTATGCAATTACGGTGCAACAGAAAATGACAGAAGTATGTCCGATTTTGCTATGATTCCGCATGGTTCTGCATCCCATTCTACCTGATTTCGATCTGGTTATGATATGGCTTTGCATATGGTTTGTATGTCTTATTCTACCATGTTTTGTCTGATTCACACTGGTTGTGCCTTCGCTCTGGTTATGTTATGGTTCTCTCAGCCTGATTCTACCATGTTCCATCTGATTTACTTTGGTTCTGCATCCGATTCCATATGATTCGGATTCTGTTTGCATCCGTCTGATTTCGCTCGGGTTTCGTCTACATATGCTTAATTTTGCTCTCTGGTTCCATCTAGTATATTTTTCAGTTCTATTTTGAGTTTTATTTGTCAACCTTGCAATACATCTTAATGTAGCATTTGTGAGTTTGAGGGGATGTTAGCTTAATAAAGGTATGTTTGCCCATAATAGTTTCGTAAGTTTGTTTTATGTTTAATCACTTGTACTCTCATTTTTCCCTAGCGAAATCAAGTTATGTAAATCTAATTTGTTATTGATTAACATTCATTTCGGATTGAGCCAACCTTCGCATCCGATGTATAGAGAATTATGTTGCGTGGTAGGCCTTTGATGTCGGGCTAAGAAGAGGATGTGACTACATTTCCTTTGACTGAAATAGCACAAGCCAAACCATAGTAGCAGTCCACTCTAGACTCACCAAGTCTGATTCAGAGTGACCATCCAACAAGGCTTCATCAATGCAAACAGACATCTATCTAGACCAAGGGTATAGCAGCACATTCACCCGGTTTTAGTCCAGCAATTAATATGACTAGAAACATTTTTAAAAACTGGATTGGAAAGGTATCGTCTAAACTTTAAAGTCCATGCACAAGCAATATCTAAAAATTAGTATTTTTGAAATTTCTTTCTTATCACCAAGGTTTTTTATTGAAACTAGTGAAAAGTATATAGTTATTCATCAACTTCTTCAAACTACCATCTTTACCAAAAGTTGTTTATAAAGGGGTGTTTGGGAGTGGTTACCTTTTTTGTTGTTTATATTTCGAGATTTTTATTTATTTATTTATTTATTTTTGGAAAAAACTTTTATGGTGATGGCTTTAAAAAGTCAAATTTCAGTCATCACCACCCACGGTAGGCACTCTCCACGCGTGGTTTCCCATAACGGGTGTCTACCATCGCGCACGTTGAAGATAGTTTTGTGTTGGTTTGATGGTGAAGACCACCTAACAAAGGGCACTTATGTGCGACGTATGTGCGAAGTAGAACATTGTAGAAAAGGCTCCTTTCGGAAAGAATTCTGGTAAGACGTGCATCTACTAGTATGACATTTTACTATAGTCCATTTTGCACGTTTTCGCGTTGACGTTTTCGATTTTGCGCGTTTTGCCCCGCTTGCACAGTTTAAGTCCGCTTTCGTCGGTTTTGCGTTTAAGTCGCTTTTCACGCCGATTTCGTCCGTTTTACACGTGCCGCGTTTTGTCCGATTTTGCATGTTTTGCGTTAAACTTTTGCAGTTCGTCCGTTTTTGCCGCAGTTTAGACGTTTTGCCGCGATTTAAGTCGCTTTTGCACGTTTTCTCAGCGTTTTGCGCTTTTGCACGTGCAAAAGCGGACTGGCATCACAAAAGTGCAAAAATGATAAACTGTGCAAAAAGCGGAAGAAATGTGTAAAACTACAAAAACATACAAAAACGTGCAAAAGCGGCGAAAACGCGGCAAAAACGGATGAAACTGTAGCGCGACGAAAACGGTAAACCGGACGAAAACGCAAAAACGATCAAAACGTGTAAAAACCATTTAAACCGCATGCAAAAGGCGAAAATGTGCAAAACGAGGACCCGGCGAACCAGCGGGGCAAAAGCGACGAAAAACGCAAAACCGACTAAAACGTGCAAAAACGGACGAAACGCGGTAAAAACGGATGAAAACGTAAAACGGACGAAAAGGACTAACGGTGCAATAAAAAATTAACGGTCGAACTTTTTTTTCTAGGCATCGAACTTTTTCCTTTTCGGCATCGAACTTTTTCCTATTGTAGCGAACTTGCCTATTTTTTCTTTTAAGGCATCGAAGTTTGATTTTGTGTCACAAAAGGAAAATTAGGCAAGTTCAGTGCTACAATAGGAAAAAAAAAAGTTCGATGCCCAGAAAAGGAAAAAGTGGCAACTTTGATGCCTAAATTTATCATTTTCCCTATGATATTTCCTGAATGGACAACGTTGATAGCTACAATTGACAGGCTACATGCTACATGAGAGTAAAATGACGTCTGAAATAGAAAAAAGTCAATGCAGAGTGGGATGTAAGTTATAACATAAGCAAATGTTCTGCTAAGCTATAGGTTATCGGTAACTTGGAAGCTTTCTTATTGAAAGGGTGGACCACCAGCTTGGTAAGCACTCGACCCATAGAATATGAGTCCTGATAAAGATGACAAACTATACCTCAAACGCATTATATTTGGATGTGTGTACGCAAATGGTATCACAGGAAGCTGCAATATCCATTTCTTTTGGATTGAACTTAACAGTGCAAATGGAGTGAGCATGCCTCCATTAACATTATTACCATAATGAAACAAAAGAGTACTTTGTGGACTAAATATGTCATCTGAACGTGGATTAGGTTCCTGCCTTGGACATCATTTTCCCCGTCTCAAGAAGATAGCCCCAAAATACTTTTGACACCACTCAGAATGCCATAGAAGAATCAGACTCCAATTCAGAATGCCATAAATGTATCTAGAACATACTTAATTCTATATTCCCAATAACATGTTCCAAATTAAATGTGATGCTAAAATTCTGATTGTTATGGGTTGTTATTTTTAGAATACAGCATGGTAATCTCATTAAATCATGCATGTGCTTACTTCTGAATATTTTGCATGTCATTATATTGATGATGATGATTAATTGTGTCAGGGAAATCGTTATCATCTAGTGTATGGATAGCAGTCACAGTAGAAAAGATTCAAAACAACGAGGAAAAGCTTACGGGTTGCAAACATCGCGTAGGCACATTCTCAATCTGCAGAGGGCATGGCCCTCGGCCTCAGCTTTAGCTTTTAGGCACATTCTCAAGGAGCCGGTGTCTACCTTTGGCGCCTTGCTGAGTTCAGAAACAGCAACCGACTTTTGGGACTTCTTTGCAGCTCCCTCTGATGGTATTGACAAAACAGCTTCAATCAGACAGTCAAAAAACATACCCTTATCTTCCATTGATGGCTTGTCCATTTGATAACTGTAATAGGTAAATATATGAACTTATTAAAGTTTCGTACCTTTTCTGCTGAGTATACCCAGCAATGTTTTCCCATGATATCTCAGATTTTGAGTCCTCTATTTTAGGCTCCTTGAGTCCATAGATCTTTACCCCCATCCCCTCTAGACTGGTGATTGACTTATCCATGGACGGTGTAGGAGCGGTTTCCCCTCTCCTATCCGCAATCCTACTCTGTCCACTTCCTGCTAATTTTAGCACGGACACTAAAGCATCAAGCTCCTCAGCAGTAAAGCTCCCTTGTTTTATGAACTCCATTTCCTACATAAGTTTTTCAAAACATTTGGATACCGTTAGGAGATCCCAGATGCGTAAATGCAGATTTAAAAATGGTTTTAATAATGATATCAGGGATTAATGGCAGTATTTTTTTAAAATATTAAAAAAAGAACAACTACAAACAACAACTTTGTAATATCCCAGTAACATTTTAAATTTGTCTCGTGTAATTAAAAACAAGAAATAATGTATGTGACTATTTCTAGAGCACATATCTTTATAGCTTCTGTAGGCCCAAAGTTTTGCACGATTGAAAGTATACGACTTCTAAAATGATTAATTCTAAAGACTTCAAAAGTATTTTTATCTCTTGGGCTTCGATTTGAGGTTCAGTTACAATCTTGAACAATTTCACACACATATGAAAGCATAGGTGTCAAAAAAGTAAAGAAATTATAAAGTTAAAGGGATGGAAGGATAACTGGTTTGTCGGCACTAATGAGTGAGCGGAACAACAGAACGCAAAAATCTCCATCATTTGAATTTGCATCAGCTTCCTTCTTCACCACTGGACGGTTGTGGGTTAGTTTTTATTTTTTCAAAACCCGATAGAACCGACCCGATAAGCCTCTGACCCGACCCGACAACCCGATTGACACAAGGGTCATCCAGCGATTAGTACGTACTATATGAAAGTTGAATGATACATACACTGACCTTCTTGTTGCAGGATACTAATTATTTCGATGTATAATTTATCGTACCTAAAACGATTGTGAGTTCTAGTTTTGGCTTAGGAAAAGGGTATGAAACACTCAACTTGGGACGGATAACAAATGCACCATAGACAGTGGCTCTTAACCATCGGCTATGTGCATGCCACCACAACGTGCCTTTCTGGTCTTGTATGATGAACTTATATGTGTACAAGTCGCCTGGTCTGATTGGACATTGAGTCACGAACTCTGGACCATCGGCTCTGCATCATTCTAAGTCCATGCCTATAACATAAAGTACCAAAAAGGTCAATCAACAAATTACATGGCTGAGTAAAAATAATTATAGTGTGTTTAGATTAGTGAATTTTCGACGCGAATAGAAACAACACCAACAAACTCCAAAAGGATTGCTTATGAAATTGTTAATAAAAATATTTTGCAGACTAATATAATCCATACGTTACAAGTTACAAACATTAAATAAGTAGTGACCTTGCAATCTGTTGGCTCACCATCTCCATATGTACATAACAAATCATCACAACCAAGTTAGCGGTAAGTTCATATCGACCACCTACTGCATCTATCAATATCCAAGCATATACCATGTATAACAAAAAAGAAAAAAAAAAGAAAAAAAAAACTTACTTAATTGTAAAATATCAAAAATTTAAACATACAAAAACACTAAACTAAAAAACCCCAATTCTTATGACCTACCCTAACAAAGCTATTTTTTCAACTTATATTGATTTCTGATATGAAAAATTAAGCAACATGATATAAGAACCAATTTGACCAAAATCAAAGGTTAGGGTTTGGGTTGTGATGAACCCTAATAAAGATCTTTGTAGTAATCTAGTTTTGAGATCTAACACTGAAGAAAAAATCCAGTTGATAATAGAAGCAATGTTACATACCTGATTCTTGAAGGATTGGATCTATAATTGTGCTCAAGAAGTTTGGATTTTGGAATGAGAGGTGTGAGGTTTTGAGTGTGATTGAAAAAGTGATACCGCCTAAGTGAAAAAATTAAACTGTACTTTTGGACCGGCTTTATGTAGCGGGCCGGTCTATTTGTTAAATATATAGGGGGAAAAGTGAATATTATGCTGTCTCACATCTAAGCTTACATGCGAAATCATTAAAAATTTTAAAAAAATACGTCATTTTGGTTAATATTTTTTCAAAATTTGAGTAGTGGAACTAATATATGCATAGTGAAACACATTTTAGTGGTGAATTAAATTAAACCATTGTTGAATATATAACTAATTTGTTAGTTAATGAAATTACCTAACAAAATGATGTAGAAAATGCATGTATCAACATAAACTCAACTTAAGTGATGTTGTGATGAAATCAATAGAAAACGTTAATATTGTGAAGGACATGATACAAATGAGCTAGATTTGATGTTTTTCTTGTTAAAACGACGTAATTTTTTATGGTTTCGCATGTAAGCTTAGATGTGAGACAGCCTCATATTCACTATCCTCATATATAGGCTGGTGGATGCAATACCACCCGGTCTAGATGCAATTTTTATCTTAAAGACATGTTTTTATCAAATGAACGGGTCTATATGCATTTGAGTGTGCAAAAAAACTTATTTAGACACGTGATTTTGTTAGGTTTTTATAAGAAGGTCTAAAAGTCTTTTTTTGTAGTAGTGAAAAATACTAATGATACAATAACACATGACGGAGAAACAAGAATTATAATCAACTCCTCCGTGCTTCCTGTGTGTATCATTTAGCACAACACGTGTTACTCTCGAGCCTCCTGCTTCTGTATTTACAAAGTAAGAAAAACTTCAGCTTTACGTAATTTTATAGAAATTTGGACCAAAGTCAAAGTCTGCAGCAGTAGAAATTTTGACCCATTTACTTAGAAGTTGGGCTGATTTGGGTAATATCATATCTCCAATGGGTCAAATGGGTAAATTTTAATTATAGTTTAATTAGATGCAAGTCACCCAAAGTGTGTCAAAATCTTAAATCATTTTGTTTAGCAATAATTAAATTATTATGTTAAGGCTAATGATCATATAAAAGCGGGTTTTTTGTGAGAAGAGAACCAATGATTCACAAAAAAATAAAAATAAATAAATAAAATAATATCGAAAAGTTCCATAACAGAGGAAGGTTGACTCATTACTTAACCCACGCGTATCTCGGACAGACACTCTAGAAGCATTATATCTATTTTCAGGATAGCTGAAGTATACTCGAGCAAAAGTGGTCAATTAAGATGGGGTAATCTATGGTATTTCGATGAAGATTAACGATGTGACAGAGATAAGCATAAGAATGCGAGTATGTGACAGATAAATCTTTTCATTTTTTCATAACTTCATACGATTGGACAAGGTATCGATGGCCATAACACTTCCAAAGTCAAAGTCTGCACCAGTAGAAATTTTGACCCATTTACTTAGAAGTTGGGCTGATTTGGGTAATATCCTATCTCCAATGGGTCAAATGGGTAAAGTTTAATAATTTGACTGGATGCAAGTCACCCAAAGTGCGTCAAAATCCTAAATCACTTTGTTTAGCAATAATTAGATTTTTATGTTAAGACTAATGATCAGATAAAAGCGGGTTTTTCTGTGAGAAGAGGACCAATGATTCCAAAAAAAAATAATAAATAAATAAATAAATAAAAATTTCCACAACAGAGAAAGGTTTACCCATTACTTAACCCATGCCTATCTCGGACAGACACTCTAGAAGCATTATATCTTCCTTTATCTTGAATTTTGAGTTTTGTGGGCACCGTGGAACAATAAACTAAGCAAAATAGTTGGAAATGTTATGGCCATCGATACTGTTTTCCAATCATATGAAGTTATGAAAAAATGAAAAGATTTGACAGTCACATACTCGTATTCTTATGTTATACTTGTCTCTGTCACATCATTAATCTTCCTTGGAATACCTTATACTCCATTGTTTATTTGGCATGATCAAATTGACCACTTGTGTTCTCAGAACTCGTTTAAATTTTGAGGAATTTGATGTGATCGACCACTTTTGCTTGAGCATGGAGTTAAAAAAAATATTATACTTCAGTTATCCTTAAAATAGATAGGATAGAAAAAGATACATACCTACGGCAGCTCCCGAGACAATTAAGATTTTCCATAATCTCCCTAAATAATTCTTTAGGTGCTGCAATTGGAAATTATGACAAAAACTCATAAGAAATATCATAACTTTGCATTTAAAACCATGCATTTTTAAAACTTTTATGGTGATGGTTTTAAAAAGTCACATTTCTTAGACCATGCATAATGTAGTCATCACCACTCGCGATAGGCACTTCCACGCGTGGTTTCCCATAACGGGTGTCTACCATCGCGCACGTTGAAGAGAATTTTGTGTTGCTTTGATGGTGAAGACCACCTAACAAAGGGCACTTATGTGCGAGGTAAAACATTGTAGAAAAGACTGCTTTCGGAAAGAATTATGGTAAGACGTGCATCTACTATTATGACATTTTACTATAGTCCATCAAAATTATCAAATCTATCCAATTTCTCACAACATCAGCATACATATACATATACTCACAAGAGTTTAGTATCACAAAAATGAGAATACAATGGCTGTCAAATAAAAAATTCCTTATTATGTCTGAACAAAAATACTAATGATACAATAACAAATGACGGAGAAACAAGAACTATAATCAACTCCTCCGTGCTTCCTGTGTGTACCATTTTGCACAACACATGTTACTCGAAATTCGGCTCAGAGTATTTACAAAGTAACAAAAACTTCAGCTTTACGCAATTTTATGTAAATTTTGATCCAAAGTCAAAGTCTGCGGCAGTAGAAACTTTGACCCATTTACTTAGAAGTTGGGCTGATTTGGGTAATATCATATCTCCAATGGGTCAAATGGGCAATGTTTAATAATAGTTTGATTAGATGCAAGTCATCCAAAGTGTTTCAAAATCCTAAATCATTTTGTTTAGCAATAATTAAATTATTATGTTAAGGCTAATGATCAGATAAAAGCGAGTTTTTGTGTGAGAAGAGAACCAATGATTCAAAAGGAAAAAAAAATCAAAAAGTTCCACAACAGAGGAAGGTTGACTCATTACTTAACCCACACCTATCTCGGACAGATACTCTAGAAGCATTATATCTATTTTCCGAATAACTGAAATATAATATTTTTAACTCCATACTCGAGCAAAAGTGGTAATCATATCAAATTCCTCAAATTTAAACGAGTTACAGAACACAAGTGGTCAATTTGATCATGCCAAATAAACATGGAGTAATTTAAGGTATTCCGATGAAGATTAACGTAGTGACAGAGATAAGCATTAGAATACGAGTATGTGACAATCAAATCTTTTCGTTTTTACATAACTTCATACGATTAGACAAGGTATCGATGGCCATAACATTTCCAAGTATTTTGCCTAGGTAACTGTTCCACGCATACCATAAACTCAAAATTCAAAATAAAGGAAGATGGGATAGAAAAAGATACATACCTACGGCAGCTCCCGTGACAATTAATATTTTTCCATAATATCCCTAAATAAATCCTTAGGTGCTGCAAATGAAAAAGTTGGATAAACTCATAAGAGAAGGGAGATGGTAAGATATTAGGCATGCTGGACAGGCATAAAAAGTAGCATTATACGCATGTCCTATAAACATCTCCACCCCTGAAACAATTATGGCTCCACACTCTCCAGCTTCCCTAAGTAATCTCGTAATTTTTGGTGTGGACACAGCATCAAATACCAATGCATACGACTTTAAAGCTTCCTGCCATAAAAAATAGAAAAACTGATCTAAGTGCATACCATTATTACTAAAACATATGACCAGAAAAAGGTAGATAGTCGTACCTTAGAAATAGGAGTAACGTCTATATTTGGCTGCATACCAATTGATGTAGTGTTTGCAAGTATCGTGCCACCTTCTGGACTATAAGTACTCAAATCGGCAAGAGATATAGCCTCTCCACCAATTACGTCAACAAGTTCTCTAGCACGATCTGTGTTGTAACAGTAAGAGAAAACTTTGGTTGATGTATTAGCTATGCATGTGAGAGGTAATGTGAACTATAATCAATTTTTGATTTTTGCAACTGATCATATGGTTACTCTGACTTGAAGTCGCTATAATCAATTTTTGATGTTTTGATAAACCACTCACATTCAAACACCCTCTAAATATGATGAGAACCATATACTTGACTCTAACCTATACTGAATAACTGATTTGAAAATAATGCAATAAAACTAGTATAATGTTTTATTTGCAATCAAGTATGAGCACTAGGAATGGTAATGTGAACGATAGTTGAATCTAACCGTAAGTCCTATTGGCTATCACAATTCTTGCACCCTTCGCTTTTGCTCCATAAGGAAGAGCTAGCTTTCCAAAGACCACCAAAGACCAATAACCACAAATAGTCTACCAGCCAAGGGTGATCCTGTTGCACCATTTTGAACACCTGAGCCTGCAGACAGTTGCAACAATTTGTGCTTTAAGTGAATCTCAAATGGGTCAAATGGGTCGAACGGGCAGAAAGTAACATGTGAAATCATATGAAACGTTTATAAGTGAACAAAAGGCACTGTTTTGACCCAACCGCCCATATTATCACTTTTTTTAGGAAGTATAGAAAGAAACCTCAGACTTTCCTCGATAGCAGAAATAGCGCCTACATAGTCTGTATTACACCCATATAATGTCCCATCATTTAGTCTCCTGATGGCACAATTGACCTCTCCTATTGACTGTAACATACAATCAACAACACAATACATTAAACGCCATACTTTTATCATTGTCTGCATATTGTTTGATGGTAAAGCTTTTTATGACAATGAAAATTACCTTTGCAACCAGATCAACCTCATCACAACATTAAAGTAAATATTCTTTTGTTAGGAATGGTACAACTGCAAACAATAATGATACATTTTACTAATTTGAATAGGAAGAAATAAGGGTTTTTTTCCTTAAAATATCAACGCACTTCCACATGTGTGCCCTGAGTCACAGTAATTTTATATAACATTTGAGTCAATAAAAGATGGCTTTGTATGCCGATTGGGCATTCAGTCAAGTTACCCGACAGTCAACATGATTACTTTTAATCAAAAATGTCAACTTTATTTATATAAATATAAAATTTATATATACCGTTTTGAACGCCTGAACTTGTAAATCTCAAACGGGTCAAATGGGTCGAACGGGTTGAAAGTCATACGTGAAATATGATATGAAAGTACAAAATGAAACCTCGTAGACTATCCTCAATAGCGGAAATAGCGCCTCATAGTCTGTATTACAACCATATAACATCCCATCATTTGGTCTCCTGATGGCACAATTGACCGCTCCTATTGACTGTAACATGCAATCAATAACACAATACATAAAAAGCCGTAATTTAATAATTATCATCAGCTTCAGTGCTTAAGGTTTTTGGTTTCTATGAAAATGAAACTTACCTTTGCAACTGGATCAACCTCATCACAACATTGAAGTAAAGATTCTTTGTGAGGAATGGTACAACTGCATCCGAAAACGATACATTTTACTAATCTAAATAAGCGTAAATACGGTATTTTTCCTTAAAAATCAACGTACTTTCACATTTGTACCCTTTGAGTCATTGTACTTTTATATAACATTTTACTCATTATAAGATCGCTCTGTATACTATTTGGGCATTCGGTAACACAAAAACGATCAGAAAAACGATCAACATTATAAAAAAAAAGATATTTATATATGCGTGATTTAGATTGGATATATAATGTTAAATTTTCCGGTTACCAAACGACCCAAATTGTACACAAAGACTTCCTTTAAAGACTTGTTTATGTACAAAAATAAAAAAAAAAGTAACACTCCACAAACGTAAAAGTATAGATCAAAACACAACCTGAACCCCGCGAAATTTGTAGATTAGTAAGTATCAAGAAAATTCTTTACATTATCCACCAACAAATGCACATAAACTCCATTAAAACCAACTGATCTGAAAGCTTTATTGTATAACAAAGGTGATTTGCTATTGGCTTCCCGATAATGCAGAATACTTTTGTGTCAGGTCCTAATTGTATGAAATTAAACAAGTCAAAAGATCCCTAATTGTGGGCTGTCCGGGTGCCGATACCTTTCCATGCTCAAGGTGCCAAATGTCAAATATCCACCAAATTTCGGGCAGAGTACTCAAGACATCAGACCTTTTTCACCCATCACCATTGCTATTATTGGAACCTAAATGATTGATGAAGGTACTTAAATAACCAAGTAAGCTAATAAAACCGCGAAAAAAATATATCTAATTTACAAATTTCACTAAGTGCATGACTTACGCCGCTTATTTGAGAATTGGCAGTAATGTGAAAGACTCGCGCTACATTAGTTATATCTACAGCGGTTGTTGTAAACTTGACAATGTCAGCTCCTGTTGACTGTATTTTGGCAACAAGGTTCCCAGGCTCTTCTATCGAAGGAGTATTTTGATAATTGTGGGAAGAAACTATGAGTTTGCACTTTGTAGGCTTGTCCCCATGGATTAAGTTGTTGAAATCATCAACGGCCTGCATTTGAGTTACTAATAATAGTATAGAACTTTAGATGAGCCTATGAGAACGAGTAGATGCATTTAATGTCAAGAAGAAAGGAACCTTAAGCTCAACATCGATGTGATCAGCTCCTAATTCCATTGCTAATCGAAGAGCAGCCAATCGACTCTGTTCATCTCCGTCGTACTGACCACCTTCCCATGTTGGTCTGGAAAATAGCATAGAGTCAGAAACCTTCTCGGGAAAGATAAATTCTTACAACGTCATGTAATATGGACTAGATTAAGGGGATGTTTGGTAATGCTTATTAAAACTGCATGTGCTTTCATGAAATAAGCAATTGCTATAACATAAGGCAATGCTGCAAAAAGTGTGTAGATAGGCTTGTACAGTAACGAAACCAGATAATCAGATATTGCATTTGTGTAAGTTTTCGGCAATCAGCTAATTAGAGATTTAAGAAGCAAAATAATCAGAATCGGATACACTGTTTGAATAGGCAACTCGGAAACTGTTACTTATAGCTGTTGCTTAGTTCACCATCAAATGAGCCTATTATCATACCCAAACACTCACACTGGGCGATCTCATAAAACGCAACAAAGGGTGTTTGGGATTTACCATATTAAATGGCTTATACCCATAACCAGAAAATCTACTTATCCAAAACAGCTTATCTCACCTGTAAGGCTAAACTTACTATTCTGAATCTGCCAACAAGTTCAAACTAAACATTCGCAAACTCCTTACTGAAAAGACCTTATTTCACCCCTAAACTAAGTAGATAAGCATAGTCAAATTTACGCATCTGCTCAGATAATCTGTTATAAAAACAATCCAAATTCTGAAACAATCCCATCACATGTCAGACGATTGATGATTTAGTATACAATCAGAAGAAAACTGCATTCATGTGATAAGAGTTCTAACAATATGATGAGCATAAGCCCTTTTTTCATCCGAAAACACTTATCCATTAGGAACACCTAGTTCCCAAACACGCCCCTAAATATTTGTATTATATACTTGCATATACTGCACATTTCATCCTAAACTTGAACTGCTAATTAAAATAGCTTATTTACTCTAAACTAAGTAGATAATATCATTTGCTTAACAAAAAAAAAGCAATAAGAAGATACGTTGTTTACATAAGCAAAAATCCCAAACTCCCCACATCACATGTCAAACAATTCAGTATACTAATAAATCCAACATTCATATCACGAAAACAGTTGCGAATATCGAAAATCAGTCCTAAAAAACTGCACCTGCAAGTAAAAAGGGTAGGGAGAGGACTTAATTTGTAAAGGGTTTGATATCATATCTATCAATAAACCTTTCTTGTTTCGATCTATCCTATCTAATCTTGATTAGGTCAGCACACCTCCCAATCAGCTTATTTCACTCTCAAATAAGCATATAATCATGTCCAGACACTCAAACCTTATCTACAATATCAAAACACAATAAGGGGGTGTTTGGGATTACTATCTCAAACAGCTTATAAGCAGATGATCAGCTTATTTCACCCTAAGAAAACAGCTTATTGTTATTTCAAAATAACCGCAAATAAACAATATGAACAAGCGATTGCCAATCAACTTATTTCACCCTTAAATAAGCATATAATCATGTCCAGAGCCCATACATTCAAAACTGCTTATCCAAAATATCAAAGTGCAATAAGGGGTCAACAGCTACGCAGCTAATAAGCAGATGATCAGCTTAGCAAAAACAGCTTACTTCACCCTAACAGAAAATTTGTTAATCAAATCCACAAAAACTTATCAGTTCATAATAAGCATGGGGTGTTTGTTTAAGCTTATTTGTGGGCTTATGAGCTTATATGATTTCGTCTTACTTTATATAAGCTCAAATTTTATGGCTTATTTTGATATGCATGGGTTATATTAAGTTATTACATCATAATAAGCTTATATGAACCCATAAGTCTCAAAATAAGCCGAAATCATATAAGCTCATAAGCTCATATAACATAAAAATGTGAACTTTTAGTGAATTGAAGGTTAATTTTGTGGGATTGAAAAGTTAGGGAAATTGAATTGGTTTTGGGATTTAATGAAATTTTGGGGGTGTTTGCATTACTAAGTTAAAAACTTATGCTCATAAAAGAAGACCAACTTATCCAAAATAGCTTATTTCACTCCTAATGTTAAACATACAATACTTAATCCACTAATAATAACCAGTTCAAAGTAAACATTCTTAAACTCCTAATTATCAATGAAACTAGTATAATGTTTTATTTGCAATTAAGTCCGGTATTAGAAATGGTAACGTGAACGCTAGTAGAATCGAACCGTAGGTCCGATTGGCTATCACAATCCTTGAACCATTCCCTTTTGCTCCATAAGCAAGAGCTTTTCAGCACCGCCAGCACCAATAACCACAAATAGTCTACCAGCCAAGGGTGATCCTGTTGCACCATTTTGAACACCTAAACCTGCAGACAGTTGCAACAATTTGTGCTTTAAGTGAATCTCAAATGGGTCAAATGGGTCGAACGGGCAGAAAGTAACATGTGAAATCATATGAAACTTTTATAAGTGAACAAAAGGCATTGTTTTGACCCAACCACCCATATTATCACTTCTTTTAGGAAGTATAGAAAGAAACCTCGTAGACTTTCCTCAATAGCAGAAATAGCGCCTACATAGTCTGTATTACACCCATATAATGTCCCATCATTTAGTCTCCTGATGGCACAATTTGAATGCCTGAACCTGTAAACAGTTGCAACAATTTGTGATTTAAGTGAATCTCAAACGGGTCAAATGGGTCGAACGGGAAGTCACACATGAAATATAATATGTTATGACCCAACCGCCCATATGATCACTTAACAGGTAGACTATCCTCGATAGCAGAAATAGCACCTACGTAGTCTGTATTGCACCCATATAACGTCCCATCATTTGGTCTCCGAATACATAAAAAGCCATACATTCATCATTAAATATGCTTTGGTAGCTAGTTAAGCTTACTATAACAACACTTTTGCAACCTCATCACAACATTCTTTGTTAATGATACATTTTACTATCCGATTCATCATCCCCCATTATTATCAATCTCACCTGCACCCAAAAAAACAATAAAAATCCATTTTTTTTTAACAAATTGATGAAAATAAAAGATGGGTTTTGTGAAAAGGTTGGAGATATAACATTAAAATGTGAACTTTTTATGAATTGAAGGTTAATTTTGGGTTAGGGTTTTTCATTTGGGGGAAATTGAATTGGTTTTGGAATTCAATGAAATTTTGGGTTTTTTTAGAGGAAAAGTGAGGCCTTTTTTTTTTTCTTTTTTTTAAACTTTTTGTAACTTTGCAGTGAAGACATATCGTCTTTTGGGTTTTAGGAAAAATGGTACTACGTACTATCAGGTTTGATTCATTTTTGCTAAAGTTATATTGCAAATAGGGGTGTCAGTAGGGTCGGGTTGACCCGACCCGAACCCGAACCCGAACCCGATAAGGTCTTATCGGGTCGGGTTAATCGGGTTAATAAAACTAATCGGGTTTGTTTGACCCGAACGATAACCGAAATTGTTATCGGTCCGTTAGGGTTGACATATTTTTTTTATCGGGTTATCGGGTCAACCCGACAAGACCCGAAAAATGCTACTTATTTCTTTTTTTAAGTTTATAAAGACAACTACTCTTTCTTTCTAAATCACGCTCGGATATTATGCTTTGTACATGCATGTAATTGTAACGTATTAACTATATAAAGATGAAAATTTCACCATCTTTCAAACAATTAATATTAAACAAGGTTTAGTACTTATTTTACACACTCACATAAAGACATAGAACTGATATAGCTCGGGTACCTATATTTAGTCGAGAACAATGGTAATAAGTTTTTTTAATGAGAAGAAGTATACGAATATATTGATTACATGAAGACTTACATACTAGGCACCCTCATTACTTTCAAGATATACTGCAGTAGATAGCTTAGCTTTTCATTTACATATGACAACCATATAAGCTGTTCCAAATATACAATGATATTTGGTTCAAAAACTATATAAGTTGTTTGTCTATTGGTTTATTTGTGTAGAGTTGAATTGATCTTATAACCCGAAAACCCGAATCACCCGACCCGACTTAACCCGACCCGATAAACAACCGAACCCGATAACCCGATTTTTTATCGGGTCGGCTTGTAGGTCACTTTTTTAAAACTCAAAACCCGACTCAACCCGACCCGATAAACCCGACAACCCCGTTAACCCGACCCGATAACACCCCTACCTTTGATATACCTTATATATTGTCTGATTCTCCTTACTTTGTTCTCTGTTCAGTTTCATTATTATTATATCGTTATATCTGTTTACTAGGCTTTTTAAGCTCTCACCGCATTTCTTTTCCTGCGGCAGGTACATAAGCTAGGAGCTGGGGATTGTTTGGGTTGAGAGATGAGCTGATATAGAGACCATGCCTAGTCATCTTAGATTTTAGTTTATTATGTTTTGATAATGTTAGACTTGGTTATCATATTTCTACGTTGGAGTTTTCTTTCTTTGAATTTATGTATTGTAAGTCATTTTGACTTGTTTTTCCTTTGTTTATCATTTAAGATTTCCGCTATTTGATTTAGGTCCATTGTGAATGCTTTGATATGGCACCATACTGTGATACTTCTACCCTTATCGGGTTGGGGTGTTACAGAAGGAGTAGGAGGAGAGCGTAGAATTTTTTTGATTCCGGCCGAGAAGACTAATAAAAGGATGGATCAAGAATGTTATATATTTAAAGAGCTAGATTAGTTTCCGATGAACAAGTCATAATTGCCTCAACAAAAATATATGGAATTTGGCCTAAACAATCCATTTTGGTTCGTTATCGATTATGTATATGTGGGAAAATAAGGATATAAGAATTAAGTAGGTATCAGATCGACCAAAGAACAAATGATAGGTCAATATTTACTTGATGTGTATACCTGTTTTCAGTGTGCCTCATGTATATCCAGCCCAATGTACAATTATTGACGAGTCAAGAAATCCTTCACAGAAAAACCAAAAGCGTCAAATTCTATTGTAAAATTATTATCCCTCGAGAAATGACGAACATAAAAAAGATTTTTAATTATATTAGGCGTGACAAGAACATTGTGAAGGCGTGATGAAAGGAAGGAATAATGCTATGGTTAGTGTTAGTGACGGGAATGGAATTACCATCACCAACATGTACCGATGGATATAAGCGTTTATTAAAAAGAGGACATAGACTACTTGCACTAGAATTTAAATGCGAGGACGCAACAGTGTCCATATTCGATGTCGGGTCTTGGAGAGTCATAGAGCTAAAAGCACTTAGTAGAGATGTGGCTTGGGACGTGTACGTAGCGGGTGCGGAACTGAGAATGCTATGGGAGGTTGATGCAGGTTTTACTGACCAGGTTTTAATATTTATAAGTCTCGTTATACCTATGGTCTACCCTAATGCACTAACGGGCAGTATACCCGGTCGTGTGTAGTGTAGTATTCGGTAAAACCGAGGTCGTCCCAAGAGCTATGTGTGTGGATTTATACTAAGTCTAGGTGTCACAGATTTTAATATGATTTCGATATGGATTTAACTAATAAACTACTAAAGCAGATAAAGGCAAAGGTTGTGATCAATAGAGGAGAGTGGTGCTAACCTAGCTACTCATCCTAACTAGTAATGTTTACGTCTAATTACTTCCAACTACTTCAGGCGGGGTTAAAGTCGCTAGGACAGCATTTGGTCAGTTCGTCCTAACCTATCAGCAAAGGGTGCCTGTTGGGAATTATGCTAAGTAGGAATTCTGCTGATATTACTGCCGATGGATTCTGCTGAAGAACATGGAATCTGCTGAAGAAGAGTTTCTGCTGAAGTAGTGAAACCGTGTAGATTGTTTCTGCGGAAATAGTTATTCCGTGTTTTCAATTGTTAGTTAGGATATGCATGAGCTTTATTAGGAAGTTATTGTGTATATCTTATTTAGTTTTATTATTATACGTTTCTTAGGAAACAAGTTAGGGTTCCTTGTCTATAAAAGGAACACAATAGTATGATGAATGTAACGAGTTAGAAAAACAAAGTTTGAGTAATATAAAGATCTATAGAGGATCAACGAGTTCTTAGTTATTTGTGTTTGTGCTTATATTTGATTTCCGCTAAAGAATATAAGTTGTAGAGATTATCTATTAGTTTGCTTGTGATTACATAAGTAATACTAACGATCTGCGAGTGCTTGAGATCTATCAAGGTCTAACGTTTTCTACAAGTGGTATCAGAGCCTCGAGAGAGTCTCTACGATACTAAGAACAATACTTATACAACCAACACATACAACCAACACAACATTCACCATGCCTGGATCACAAGATGATATTGAAATCTCCAACAACCAGAACACCACTTCTATGCAACATCTGAGCCTTTCAAACAGCAACGCAAAGTTTCCTTACCTAAAGAGGGAGGAATATGATTTATGGGCAATGAAAATGCAAAACTAGATTTCCAACATTGATTGGAATATGTGGGAGATCGTAAGGAAGGGAAACAGTTTGAAGAGGACTACCATTGATGCTGATGGTAAAATGACTTTCGTTCTTCCTAAAATTGCTGAAGAGTTACTGGTGGTTCAGAGAGAAACCAAAGTAAAAACGATTCTTCTTCAAGCTATTCCTGAGGATCAGTTGAGTGATTTTCACTTCATGCAAGAAGCTAAGGATATATGGTTGGCTATTAAAGCCAAGTTTGGAGGGAATGAGGAGTCTAGGAGAATGAAAAAATCGATGCTAAGACAACAGTTTGAAGACTTTCAAATCTCTGAAGAGGAAGGACTTCACAAGGGCTATGACAGGTTTCACAAGATTTTAAGTCAGTTGAATCAGCTTAAGGCAAAGCCAGATAATGATGATTGTAATTCTAAGTTCTTGAGATCTTTACTTCAATCCTGGCTACAAGTGAGCATTGCTTTCAAAACTAAAGGTGGGTTGGATATGCTTACTTTTGATGAGCTGTACAACAAACTTAAAGCTCTTGAGCATGATGTAAGAAGTCCTTATCGTACATCCTCCACTGCTAGTCACACAGCTTTTGTTAGGGCCTCTACCCCTAAGATGATTCATGCTCCAAGTCCTACTTACTCATCATCATCCTACACTACCACTCCATCAAGGTCTCACTCTAAATCTAGTGGTGTAATGGAAGATGTGCTTGGATCCTTCTTTGCTGATTATGATCCTCAGCAGGAACTTGCTTATGAGGATTTGGAACAGATTGATCCACTGGAGATGGAGGAGATGAAGTTGAAGTGGCAAGTGGCCATGCTATCTATGGAAATCAAGAGATTTGAGCGTAAGGCTGGGAGGAAGTTTGGTTTTCAGGGAAGAGATCCAGCCAGGTTTGACAAAAAGAAGGTCAAGTGCTTTACATGTCATCAGATGGGTCACTTCTCCAGGGAATGCAAAGATAGGAAGGTTGGTGATGAGGTGAGATACTCTTCCTATCAGCAGAATCAAAGGGATGCTGGCACTTCAAAGACTGGATCCTCAGTTGCCTTGGTTACTTTGGATGCTAATGTAGACTGGAAGCTGCATGATCAGGAGAATGATGAAAGTTCTGGTGCTGATAACACTGGGTTGCTGGCATACTGTACTTCAGAGGATAGGCATAATCAAATTGCCTTGATGGGCTTCTCTCAGGTACAAAATTGTTTGTTTGGTTGTAGTGAATGTTACAATGAACTTAAAGAAGCCTATGATATTTTGAAACCTAAATATAATGAATGCTATGTTGAAGTTGAAGCTTATAAACAGGCATTAAAAGCATTAGAAAGACAAAAGGTTTGGTTTCAGAAGAATCAAATAGCTTATGATGAGAAGATTAGAGTGTTAGAATGTGATCTAGAATGTACTCAAAATGAATTAAAAAGGTCTGAGAAATTGAAAGCTGATGTAGTTTCTGAAAACAAAGAGCTTAAAGAAAAACTAGATGCTGAAATAGCTAGACATAAACAATGGTTAATATCTGGTGATAATCTAGCTAAAGAAATCTATAGTAGTCAATCTGAGACTTCTACAATAGGTTTAGGTTTTCAAAAGTATGTAGGATTAGAGGCTAAACATGATGGGCGTAAAACTACACCAGCAGGCTTAGCTAATTATGTTAAAGAAGGTGACCTACATGCTGTACGTGGATCTATTAGAGGAATACCTATGCTAGTTGACCTTTCCATTATCAGTGACTTTGATGGATCACATCATCTTTATGGCAAAAAGTCAAAAGACTTGCCTGACCCTGATTCTTCATCTAATGATTTTGTCTCTTGCTCTAACAGTGACAAATCTTATGATCGAGGGTCTACTTCTTTTGCCAGCTGTGATTCAAGTGATAAGTCAGACCTACCCAAGACCTCACCCAAGCCTGCACCCAAGACACCCTACAAGCCTTTTAGAGTTGTTGCTGAAGACTTACAGTCCAAGCCAGTTTCCTCTGAAGACTTGTCTTTTAAGTCTTTACATAATAATACTGTTAAAAACAATTCCTTTAATGTTTCTGGTTTGAATGCTTTTACATGTAATAGAACATCTTTTAATAAATCTTCTAAAAAAAAGACATGTTTTGTGTGTGGAAGTAAATTTCATTTGATTAAGGATTGTGATTTTGATGAGCAAAGACTGGGTGTATGTGCTAATCAGCAGCCATCTAGACCAATGTGGACCAATGTTAATGATATACCACCTTATGTTCCAAAGGCTACTCATAATAACTCTTCTTCATTTCCTTGGAGAAGAGCTGTTAATAAACCATATGTGCAACCTACTAGTTCATATTTTAAACATGGTTATTGGCCTGGATGTGTTGACTCCATGTATGATGGGAAGGGTTATAGAAATACGGCTGTAAAGCCCTCAGCAGGTTGTTCTTGGACACAAAAGGGACCTAAACAACAATGGAAACCCAAGAACAATAGTGGATCTTTTAAACCTGTTTGGCCTAACTCTCATGATCCACAAGGCAGGTTCAAGTCAGTGATGACTTGAGCCTCAAGAGTGTACTAATTTTTGTATATATATTTTTGTTGTTGTTGTAGGATCATCCTCTTAAGCACAAGGACGTTGGCATTGTTGATAGTGGTTGCTCAAGGAGCATGTCAGGGAATAGAGATTTGATGCTTAATTTTGTACCCATTGAAGGAGGAGGCAATGTGACTTTTGGTGGAAGTGATGGTAGAATCACTAGGAAAAGGACCATCAAAACACCTCAACTGGACTTTGAAAATGTGTACTATGTCAAGGAACTACAACACTTCAACTTGTTCTCGGTCTCACAAATCTGTGACACAAAGAACAAAGTACTCTTCTCTGAGGATGAATGTCTTGTGCTGTCTAAAGACTTCAAACTCCCAGAAGATACATCCATTTTGCTGAGAGTTCCTCGTACCCACAATCTATACACATTCAACTTAAATGATGTTTAACCAGAAGGTGACTTAACTTGTTTGGTGGCTAAAGCATCCCTTGATGAGTCTACAAAATGGCATAGAAGGATGGCTCATGTGAACTTCAAGACCATTAACAAGCTTTCTAAACTGGGTCTTGTTGAAGGACTTCCTTCAAAGGTTTTCACCAATGAACATAACCGTGTTGCCTGCAACAAAGGAAAGCAACACAGAGCCTCATACAAAGCAATTAATGCAAAGGAGCCTTATTTCGTAACCACTTCGTTGCTTCACATGGATCTTTTGGTCCAACTCAAGTTCGATATTGATCACAAATACTTTTGTCCGGTAATCACCGATGGGTTTAGCGGTGTTTTGTTGGGTGTTCTTTCTGAGAACAAAAGATGAAACATCTCCAGTTTTAAGAGAGTTTATTACCCTTGTTGAAAATCAGCTGAATAAAAAGGTTAAAGGTATCGGTGTGATAATGGGACAGAGTTCAAAAAAGCAGTTTTGATAGAACTTTGTAAGTATAAAGGAATCAAAAGGGACTATAGCACTCCAAGAACCCCTCAACAAAATGGGGTGGCTGAACGAAAGAATAGGACCCTAATAGAGGCAGCAAGATCTATGCTTGCAGACTCTAAGTTACCCACCATGTTTTGGACCTGCCAGCCACAGACTTGTTATGTTCTCGAACAGGTATCTATCACTAGACCTCACTTTAAGACACCTTATGAACTTCTCTATGGGAAAGTTCCTGCTATTCACTACCTTAAACCTTTTGGCTGTCAAGTGACTATTTTA
The DNA here is from genome assembly GCA_910596185.1 of Chrysanthemum makinoi. Lineage (NCBI taxonomy): Eukaryota > Viridiplantae > Streptophyta > Magnoliopsida > Asterales > Asteraceae > Chrysanthemum > Chrysanthemum makinoi. The sequence continues at coordinate 14,296,127 of OU343217.1, forward strand.
AATACTAGTGATCCACTGGGTAAATTTGATGAGAAGGCTGATGAGGGTTACATTGTGGGTTATTCGGCTCATAGTAAGGCGTTATAGGGTATACAGCTTGAATGCTAGGAAGATTGAGGAGACTTTGAACCCGAGATATCTAGAAGACAAGCCTAATGTTCAAGGACAAGGTCATGTTTGGTCTTTTGACCTTGATTACTTAACGGATTATTTGGGTTATTCTAGACATGTGGCTAACCAAAATGCAGGTTCACAAGAGTCACCCACGACAAGATCTTGCTACCATGAATCCTGATTCTCGATAGTGAGTTTGAGGATGATGAGCATCCTATTGTTGTACCTTCTTTCTCCCTTAATAATTTTTCAGGTGACACTTCCAAAATTACCGATGAGAGTGAAGATGAGTCCAACTATTCAGAGGACCTTGCTAGGCTTAAGAAACAAGAGTATGCAGCTAATCTAGAAGCTGAGAGGAATGCTGAGGAGGCTGCAAGAGAAGCAATCAGCTGAAATCACACTCTCGAGAAGTGATCCTGCTTTCTCCTATCATCACCACGGGAAGGCTATGCCGTTACTACTCCCATTTCTACTAGAGTGTCCACAGACTTTGGTGAACCTTATACACGTTTTCCAAGACCTTCAGATCTTGGTAATCATCAACCCAAAGATGGAATCTTCACCTCACCTTCCTATGATACTGATTTTGAACCAACTGTGACTAATCTTGATACCTCCATTGATGTACACACCACTGCTACTAAAAGGATCAACATTGCTCATCCACAGTCCAATATTATTGGTGATCCTCATGCACCTGTTAGAACTAGGGGAACAGTGGCAAGTTATAAATATGGTCAAGTGGCTTTTATCTCTTATGTATCCAACCAAAGAAAGAGACAATCACACAGACTTTGATCATTGTCTGGTTGCTTATTTTCTTTCTCAAGTGGAACCAACCAGTGTTTCTCAAGCTCTTGATGATGAAAGTTGGCTTGAAGCTATGCAAGAAGAGATGCAACAGTTCCAAAATCAGCAGGTTTGGATTTAGTCCCACTACCTGAAGGGAAGTATGCAATTGGGACAAAATGGATTTTGAAAAATAAAAGAGATGCAAGGGGTGTGGTGATTAAAAATAAAGCAAGATTAGTGGCTCAGGGGTTCAGACAAGAGGAGGGGATTGATTATGATGAAGTGTTTGCACCTGTTGCTAGAGTTGAGGCCATTCGTATCTTTTTGGCCTATGCATCTTACATGGGTTTCATGGTGTATCAAATGGATGTTAAAGGTGCATTTTTGTATGGTGAAATAGAAGAGGAGGTTTATGTCACTCAACCTAAAGGATTTGAAGATCCAGACCATCCAAATCATGTTTATAAAGTAGTTAAAGCTCTCTATGGACTACATCAGGCATCTAGAGCATGGTATGCTAGGCTTTCATCATTTCTGCTGAAGCACGGCTATAGAAGAGGTGCTATTGATAAAACACTTTTCCTGAAGAAGAATTCCACAGACATTATTCTTGTACAAGTTTATGTGGATGATATCATCTTTGGTTCCATAAAAGAGGCTTGGTGCGGGGAGTTTGAGGAGCTGATGAAGGGAGAATTCCAGATGAGTGCTATGGGAGAACTTACTTTCTTCTTGGGTCTTCAAGTTCAGCAGAAACCTGATGGTATCTTTATCAGTCAGGACAAATATGTGTGGGACATCTTGAAGAAGTTTGGAATGGAGGGTGTCAGGACTGCTACAACCCCTTATGAAGCTCCAAAGTCAAAGACAAACAATGAATCAAATCTACCTGTGAATGTTCATCTATATAGGTCTATGATTGGTTCATTGATGTATCTTTTGCTGTGAGTGCTTGCTCAAGACATCAAGTCACTCCACTTGCTTCACATCTGAATGCAGTCAAGAAGATCTTTAAGTATTTGAAAGGCCAACCCAATTTAGGCCTTTGGTACCCAAAAGAGTCTCCTTTTAAGCTGGAAGCATATAGTGACAGTGATTATGCTGGTGCAAATCTGGATAGAAGATCCACAACTGGAGGTTGCCAATTCCTTGGAAAGAGATTAATTTCTTGGCAATGCAAGAAACAGACTATTGTGGCTACCCTCATCATCGTAAGGCAGTATGTTGCTGCTGCAAATTGCCGTGGACAGGTTCTTTGGATTCAAAATCAATTGTTGGATTATGGGTATAACTTCATGAACACAACAATTTTTATTGATAATCAAAGTACCATATGCATTGTTAAAAATCCAGCTTTTCACAGAGAACTAAGCATATTGAAATCAGACACCACTTTATAAGAGATGCATATGAAAAACATTTGATAAAAGTGGTTAAAATTCACACTGATGATAATGTGGCAGATTTGTTAACAAGGCTTTTGATGGACCAAGGTTTCAACACCTTGTAGTCCATATTGGTATGCTTAACCCTTAACCTGCAAAGGGGAGGCATAGGCCTCAGGGGAGGCATATGCCTCAGGGGAGGATTTATGTTGTAAACTTTGTATATTATTTTTGATAACACTAACCAGCTAATGTTTTGTGAGTTTGTTTGTTTTGGTTTGGTTTGTCTGTTTCTCTGTGTCTGTTTTGCAATTCTAGTTTATAAAGTTTGGGTCATTGGAGATTGGTCAAATAAGCTTAAAAGATTGTTTCTTCTGAAAGCTAAGTACTGGAGTGAGTTATTCGTTTCTACTGAAGAGTCAAGTACTAAAGTTAAAGATGCTTATTCATTACTGAAGAGTCAAGTACTGAAGTTAAAGATGCTCATTCATTAAAGATACAGCTTACAGCTTACAGCTTACAGTGCATACAATCAACTTCAAAAGGAAATACAAGATTTATGATTTTACATGATCTACTGAACCTATACTAAGTTCCTATCATCTACTAGCTCATGTCTTCTATTCCAGCTGCTGGATATGCATTTGTGATATGCATGACCGGTACGACAAAGAAGCTAAGGATCAAAATGGGAAGAATGGATTGATGAAAACGATGATGATGAAGATGACCACACATGTCCTTTGTGTTTCATCTACTTGGTTTCACCAAAAAGCAATCCATCCACCCTCCTCAAGCCCTTCTCCTATACGATATGTGATGAAGCACCAAACCATGGTGCAGGAAGAGCAAGCACCACCTCTCTTTCGGCACGAGGCCTTTGTTGAGGTTGAGATGCTGAAGGTTGGGAGTAAGATGTTCTCTTCTTAGTGGACTCATCAGAGTCATCAGAAGACACACTTGGATTCACTACACTATCATCATCTGAAGAACTGAGAAATGGGGATTTCAAAGGTCGTGGGTCATATGGATATGAAAAAATTTGAAGGAAATCACTGGATGATGATGATGATGGAGAAGAGGTTGGATCAACAACCTCTGGTTTATTATTCATGGTTTATTCTGATTGATTGTGGTTCATAGTGAAATTAGGGTTTGTGATGGTATTTTGGGGTAATTGATGAGAGATAAGTGTGCATTAGGGAGTGTTTTATAGACGGTTTCAAGACTTAATGAGATTTAATGTGAGTTGGGTGAAACAGTAAAAAGATATTCTTGAAGCTTCTTGAATACGTGATGTGTTTCTGCTGATTGAAGTCTTTAGCAGAATGACTATTGTTTCTGCGGAAGTTGAAATTTAGATTTGGTAAAATATGCATTACACGTCACTTTGGTCAACAACTTAATAAATTTGACCAAAATTTGGGAAATTTCTACTTATACCCTATTCGAATATCTTCGTCTAAAATTAACTGATTCGCACTTTATTCGATTTAAACACACTTTCAGTTGATTAACTCGTAACTCATTATCTCAATTTCTCATGGCGCTTCAATTGAAAAATGATCATAACAAAGTTGCGTATTTGGGGAAAGCAAAAGGGCATGAAATTTATGAACCAATGGTGGAATTTTTGAAGTGATCAAAGCTTCATTATGCTTTAACGTATTCTCCTGAAGTGGTTTATGAATCGTTAGTTACACAATTTTGGGCAACTGATGTGAAGAGAAGTGATACAGAGATAAGTGCTATGATTGACGGAACAGAGCATGTGATTACAGAGGAGTTGATTAGAAGAAAACTTCGTTTGGATGATGAGAATGGGGTTTATCATTTGAATACAGAGGATTTACTTGGTGGTTTAAGAGCTGTGGGTTATACGGGTACAAGAACTGATATGTGGCTGAAGAGCAAGCTTTGTCCTACATGGAGGTTTTTGGTACACACTTTACTACAGTGTATTAGTAATAAGTCAGGGGGTTGGGATCAATTTTCTACACAATTGGGGTGTGGGGTTGTATGTCTATCACAGGGTTTAACTTACAATTTTTCTAAATATATTTTTGATAATATGGTTGAGAATGTTCAAAAGAAAAAGCATAAGTTTTTAATGAACCCTAGATTTTTGCAAATAATTTTAGACATATCAACCCAAACCCAAGCTTTTTGTCCCATAGGAAATTGACTTCTAAACTGTTTGCTTCTATGAAAACTAATTATGTGGGGGAACATCATCCTTTGCTAGCAGCTATGTTGCCTCAAGGCAATGAGGCTACTGATGAGGGAAATGTTGTTGGATCTCCACCCTCTACTACTATTGCTACTGATGGTAATCCATCAGTTGCTATGGATGAGGGCCCTTCTAATACTGCTGAAGCATCTCATGTTACTCCTAACCAACCACCATCTACACCTTTGACCATACCTTCACCCAGTCCATCACCTACTCAGGTTACTCATACTGATTTTGAGACTGATAGGATGCATACACCTAGTCCTATTAGAGTACATGTTGATGACAGCTCTCCTATGTTTGAGCAAGACCATTTTACTGCTGAAAGATCCAATGAAGCTCCCATTCCCACAGAGCAATCTGCTGGTGGAGCTGAGGATCCTGTTACTCTCACTTCTATCTATGATTTGCTCAACAGGACTGTTAAAGAGGTTGCTGATCTGAAAAAGGAGCTTGCAGATACTAAATCTTCACTTGGTGGTGAGATTGTGGAATTGAAAAGGCAGGTTCAGGATTTGGAAGAACAATTGGGCAATAGTGGACAAAGGAGAATGGATGCTTCTTCTGATGGGGCACAAGTGGATGTTAATTTGGATTCACTTGATATTTTGGCTAATGTGGCTCAACAATCTAATGCTTCTACTCCAATGGCTAAATCTGTAAAACAAAAGGCACCAATTTTGTTTACTAGAAAGAGGAGAAGGCAATCTTTAAGCAAAGATAAATTGCAAAGTGAAGATGCTGCAACTGCTGAAGAGCATATTATTACTGATACTCCTATGATGGAAGTTGCTCCTGAAGTTGGTCAAGCTTCATCTGTGCAAGCACAATCTATACCTTCAGCAGATACTTCTGAAGTCTTTCTTGCTGGAAGAAGTTTTATTTTGGATTCAGCAGTTGATGTCTTTTCAACACCTGTTGAAGAGTTGTCTCAACATGTTTCTTCTTATGCTAATTTTGGAGTCTCTTCTGAAGTTCCTCCTATGGATATTCCTCAAGCTAGTTCTGCTAAAAAGTCTATTTCTACAGAGAAAGAAATATTGATTGATGCAGAGCTTGGTCCAGATTTAGTAAGTGAAGAAGAGTTGAAAGAGCAAGAAAGAATGATCACTGAATGTGCAGAGAGAAAGAAAAGTGAGGATTTGGCTAAACAGATTGCAACTCAGTCTACTTTAAATTTTCCTCCTGAGAGACAAAGAGAACTGGATGAATTGCGTACTAAGATACTTGATGCACAATGGGATACTTATATTCAGCAAGGTGTTTCAGATCCTACTCTTGCACAGACTATTTTAGGTGCAGACTTTAATAGTGAAACATTTGTTGCACAAATGGTAGCTCTTGGTCAAAAGAAAAATCAAGAGGCAACTGACAAGAAGAAAGCTCTTACTGCACAAAAAGCTAAAGCTAGAAGAGAGAAACCACCCATTGCTGCTCAAATGAAAACTTACATGAGAACTCTAGTACTTCATCAGAGTTGTACTATCTTTAATTCTGGGTTGAAAAAGAAGCAAGTCTGGGCTTTACCTGATGATGAGTTGCAGAGACTATATCAAAGGATTATGAAACAAACTTCACCATCTTCTAAAAGGAGCATTGTTGATAATACAGATGCTCCACAGGCAAAGAGGCCTAAGACAGTTGAGATTGTAGATAATTTTGATGATGTTACACCTAAGCAGGACACTCCTGTTGTTACTACTGAAGCTTCTACTGAAGCCTCTACTGAAGATAAACTTTCAGCTGAAAAGGTTCAATCTGCTGAACATAATACTGAATCTTCTACCACATTGCCTAGTGTTGCATTTATTGATTTAGAAGGAGAAGAGATGGGGAGGAAAGCTGAGATTGCAGCTGCTAAATCTAAGAAGGCAAGAATGATGCTTGATAGAATGTATGAATTGAGAAATGTTGGTCCAGTTAAGTCTACTTCTTCTATTCCTGTTACAGATGTCACTGATGAATCTAAGGAGCTATCAAGTATGGACATTTATATACCTAGGAGGAGGATGAAAAGAATGTCTAAACGAAAACATACTTCTTTATGGAGATCTGTTAAATCATCTGGGACACACACATCTAAGGTTAAGAACACTTCTCAGGATAATTCTTTGGATCTTAGAGCTGATGAGTCAACTTTTATTAGAGAAGGATCTGCTAATGTTTTTCCTGAAGAATCTCATGATGTGTTAACTGCTTGGACTTTGACTGAAAGAGAGCTTAATACTATTTTTAGACTGGACAAATCTTTTATGAACTTTAACTTTTTAAAGGAAATCTTTCATCTGGTGGATAGGCAAGACTTGTATACGCTGTACGATCTTGTTTCTAAGCATTATGAGCAAAATACACCACAGGGTTCTGGTTTGTTCTTATTGGTTGATCTTCAAGTATTGTTTGATTCTCAATCTCCAACTGGTAAAGGGTATCATATTTGGAAGAATTCACATAAGTGGCAGGTTGAGACTTGGAGATTTTATCCTTTGCCTTGTGTTCATGTGGTGGAGACAAAGAGTGGGATTAGTGTTTGTATGTTTGCTGATAAGATGTATCCCTTGTCTATGAGGCTTATGGAAAGAATGCTTAGACAAAAGTTGGAAGTTCCTCCAGATCCGATTGGTAATGATAAGTTACATGCTGAACAATGTGTTGGAATCATCAAGACTCAGCTTCTGCAACATAGAGCATCATCTTGATTGTGGTACTTTGTATACTTTGTAATATATTTGTTTTGTGTTATTTTTCTTAGTTACAAAAAAAAAAAAAAAAAACATGTTTGTCTCGTTTTGGTTTGTCTAACTTTTATTGCAGGTTTGTTGTATATTATTGTTGGTTATTGACTCACCAGATGTGCCTTGTGTACATCAAAGAGTTGGCTAGTCCAAAGGGTACAACTTTAGTAAAGACAAATCAAATCTGTTGAAAGCTGTAATGGTTTGCTCAAAATCATAGGGTTTGCAACCACCCATGCTTCATTGCTGAGGGTTGTATGGTAATCAATTCACCATGGTTTATTCCTTTTTGGAATCCAAGAATTGACTAGCCCACATGTATATGGCTTGTGGTAAAGGCAGTGGAATACCATATTTGGTAATCAGTTCACCAATCCGAAGAATTGACTAGTCCTAAGCAAACGGCTACAGGTAAAGACATATCAAATCCGTTATATGGTTGCTGGTTTGCTAATAAATCGATGGTTATCGCAGTACCATAGTTTTCAAACTTAAACATTTGGCTACTCCAGGAGTGATGGCTATTGGTAAAGAGACATCAAATCCATTATTTTCAATGATTCACCTCTCACAGGAGTTAACACACCTGGATGTGATGAGAATAGTATGAAACTAATATGTTTTGATGTACATTATGTCATTTGTTGCTGCAAAGAACTGGAGCTTTTACGATTTGTCATCATCGAGGTGTCATTGTTTGTGTTTCTTTGTTGCTGATGTTTGTATACAATCCTCTGAAGCGTTGAAGATCTATCAAGAAACTGGAACTTAACCAAGTCAAATTCCAGTTTAGGGGAGGATTGTTGGGAATTATGCTAAGTAGGGATTCTGCTGATATTACTGCCGATGGATTCTGCTGAAGAACATGGAATCTGCTGAAGAAGAATTTCTGCTGAAGTAGTGAAACCGTGTAGATGGTTTCTGCGGAAATAGTTATTCCGTGTTTTTAATAGTTAGTTAGGATATGCATGAGCTTTATTAGGAAGTTATTGTGTATATCTTATTTAGTTTTATTATTATAATTCTTAGGAAACAAGTTAGGGTTCCTTGTCTATAAAAGGAACACAATAGTATGATGAATGTAACGAGTTAGAAAAACAAAGTTTGAGTAATATAAAGATCTATAGAGGATCAACGAAGTTCTTAGTTATTTGTGTTTGTGCTTATATTTGATTTCCGCTAAAGAATATAAGTTGTAGAGATTATCTATTAGTTTGCTTGTGATTACATAAGTAATACTAACGATCTGTGAGTGCTTGAGATCTATCAAGGTCTAACGTTTTCTACAGTACCACTGGAGAAATCAGGTGTCCCCTCATAAGTACAGTTGTTCCTGGTCCCCTAAGCCAAGTCATTAAGTATCGCTACATGCTAGGTTTATAATAGTGAGTGCCCGGGCGCTAGCATCTTAAACACTCACCCCCGACTTCTTAAGTTCATCCAAATGGTAGGTGATCAGTTGGTCAAATCGCACAAGTAGAAAGAGTCGTCAGTTGGTCATATCTTACCATTCTCGCCTCATCTGCTTCACTTAGGGTCAGTTGGTCATATCTCCTAAGCAATTAGCCTCTACCGCCATTCAAAACTACCGAAATAAGGGTAGCTACCAATAAACTATGCATGCATACACTTAGAAATAATTATACGGAAGCAATGTAAACGCTAACAAAACAATTAAGGAATCATAACTAGGCCAACACCAAGAGGTGCTTAGCCGCTTATATTAACCATAACAATCAATTCAATTTTTAATGTTACGAAATACATGAATTGAAAGTAAAGAAAAGATAAAAAGCTAATGCTTATCGTAGGGGAGTGATTTCTCCCTTGGAGATAGCTCCGAATGCTCCTCTAGATCTCTTCACCTTCTCACGTTCTTTGATTGTTGTGTGTGAAATGGGATGATTTGAAATGCCGGTGGGATATTTATAGGTGCCGATCCGTTACGTAACTATTAAAAGAGTTACGCCGAACATACAATTTCTTTGTATTTTGCACTAATAATGTTGGTTACGGCGTAACCTCTGGAAGGAGTTACCGTGATATTTAATAAATATTGGTTACGCCGTAGTTGTATCACGAAGTTACGCTAATTATTATCGGGCGCTGAACCTCATTTGACCTAATATGGTTACGCCGTAATCTTGGATAGAGTTACGCCATAATCTTTCGTTAAGTTGGTTTTCGAGCCACGCTTTAGTTACGCGTAATGTGAGAGAGGAGCTACTGTAACTTTTCAAAGAGAGCATACTATGATAAATCTTTAATAAACTCTCCAAATCCGCTTCTCTTTAGCTCCAATGCTCGTAAATTACCTGAAAGTTTAAAACATAGGAAAACAAGCGTAAATCCATATAAATGATATAAAATACGAGCATTATCGGAGGAAATTGACACTTAATATTCAGGATTATTTGATGTTATCAAATATCCCCCCACTTGAACTCTACTTGCCCTCAAGTAGACCTTATTAGATAGATTTCTAAAAAGATAGCTCCCATTACCTGGAAAATATAATTTTACAAATCCCTTATGCTATAATAAAACAAAGCCGGACACCTCACGAAATGGGAACGAAACACTCTGATCTCTCAACTATTCTAAGTGTCAATTTCGGGGTGATCACTCAAACCATCATCATAGCATGTATTCTATCATAAGTTGCCGGGTTACACAAATCTCCACCACTAGAGTTAGGGCTAAACAATCTAAGACAATATGGGTAGACATGACAAAGGTTAAGGGTGACTCGTCATTACTAACATGTCATGCATGGCGGGACAAAATTAATGATACATGACCAAATCCATGGCCAAGACACCTAAGATTGCTCGCTGCATCACCTAGACACGCTTCATGACTAATGGGTAGGATAAGACATGGGATATATAAATGGTGTAAAATAAAAATCAAGCAAATAGTCTAAATCTATAACCAAGTCATCACCACTTACCGTCCGCCCAAAGTTCAAGTATCAAAGTTAAGAAACCGGATCATGATAAACTAGGTAGATGTGTCATTAGAGGACGTCATGATGGGCACACTACCTTTTCTCCAACTGTTGGTGCAATTACCAACTCCAATCTTCAAATGTGACCGAGGTGGACTCCTCGATACTAAATCTATATTAAGCTCATAACATAGCGCTTATAACATTACACTTTACAATCAACTAAATAACAAATACATAACTCTTTTTTTCGAATCACACATTTTTTTTGAATCATAAACATAACAATAAACATAAGATCCCCCCACTTGAGATGAACAATGGGAATTCGAGGGGTCTTCAATGATCTTTAAGAATATGTCATCGATGAAAGCATGATTCCCGAACCCTTCCACTTGAACCTTGAACTTAGGCAAATGATGACTTCCCAATCACAAATAAAGACTACAGCATAGGCTAAGGTGTAGGGTAAATCAAACAATATATTGGGTTAACAAAATGAAAGGAATGGCTCAGATGGGTGTATCTAGGGGTATCTTGCACTAAAGGTGAGTGCAACAAAAGGGTTTCACTTGAGGGTCGAGAAGTCGAGGTGACTAATCGATAGACACACAATGGCAGGCTATTTGGGTGATAATCCTATAATACTGCCTTCTTAAACTGAAAAGTCCAAATACATCGAGCTAACTCAACATACCTCGTCTATGGTCTCTAAATGATGTAAAGGCCAAGTTCTAAAGTTTACAAGCTACCTGCACACTCATAATTTGGTGGATTTGGGGTAATAATTTGGAAACGGATAAGGCTAATCTCACCATAATAAATCAAGGGTTATATGTGCTCGTCTAAGGTCTAATCTAGTTAGGTTAAGAAAAACATGTCAAAATTTTAAAAATGGCATAATTTTTCAAAATAAACTAGAAAATCGAGGGCAAAATAAAGTTCAAAAGATAATTCTACTCCTGTCCCCCACTTGAATTGTACAAAGTCCCTTTTGTACTAAGCGTTAAATAAAGGTGAATTGAAAAGTAGAATTAGAGTGAAAACTTCCCTGAAATTTGCTCCAAAAAGAAAGAAAGCCCACGAAAAAGAGTCGTGCCTTCGCATAAGCATCCATGAGCAAACTTCAATCCCTGAAATCACACTACCGACAAGCATAATCGGAAAAAAAATGAAAAATGAAGAATAAACCTAACTCACTATCGTAGGAATCACGGTTGCATTTAGCGCATGCAACAAGCCTTTTAAACCACTTGGTGTCCTAAGTGGACGAGTGTAGTCTCGTGAGGGCTTACAGGGAACATACCCACAAAGTTCATTTAAAAGACTAATACAAGGTTATTGTGTTTAAAATGAAAGAAGTAATGCAGAGGATAGTTACGTCATAACTCCAGAAGAAGTTACGCCATAACTAGGCAAAACCTGGCATACGCTGCAAAAGTGTAGCTACGGTGGGCAATGTCGATGTCGCTAGAGAAATCATCGGCACTGACTCCTAAGTCTTCTTCTTCAAAATTTACGAACACATCGAAGTCCTTCCCTGAAGCTATACTGCCAAGGTTTGTAGGAGTTTTCGGGGGGTCACTAAGGAAATCTTCCAATGCATTACCAAAATCACCAATGGGGTGAATATCACAAACGTTTTGAGGGATAGATAAAAGTTCATTAGGTCTAAATGTGTCCATTTCCCCGTTAGCTTCGAGAGTTAATTTTCGAGCGAAGACATCCACTTTTGCATCGGCAGTAGCGAGCATTGGTCTTCCTAAAATAATAGGTATTCTGTTGTCTTCGGAAATATCCAGAATCACGAAATCAACTGGGAATAAAATTTTCTTTATTTTTACCAACAAATTCTCAACGATTCAAGGCAGGACGCATGGACCGATCGACCATTTCAATCTTTATTTTGGCTGGCTTAAGATATCCGATACCCATACGTAGGAACATTGAACGAGGCATTATGCTTATGCTCGCTCCAAGATCAGCTAGGGTTTTACACATATTGAGACCGTCACGCAATGGAGAGTGAAACAACCGGGATCTTTTTCCTTTGGGCAACTCATTCCTTAAAACTCTCGTTAAGTTGAACCGTCTCATCGGAATCGTTACTTAATTCCTGCAAAATATTGTTAGGATTAGTCTTAATGGAATTAACAAGAGGAACGTTTACCGGGAGAGTTCCAACGTCAAGAAACGAGAGTTTCTCTTTGTAGATGCTTCGTTTAACCTTCTCCGAAAAGGTAGTGGGCTATTCAAAGATTGTTTCCACTGTGTTGACAACTTCTTCTTCCCGTGTAGCGAGGTAATCCGTTATGGCTTTTGAACATGAGTTCACACTCTTCTCCAAACCTTTTATACGGTCTTCATGAGTCTTGAGAGAAGAAACTGTGTTTTCCACGAATGTTTTCATCATTTTTTCAATTCTTTTATCACGTTCCTGAGATTCCTTGATATGGTCAAGGATTTTTTTCTAAGCTGTTTCCGGTCTTGGTCCCAAATACACTCTTAAGCTTCTCTACCCTACATGCTTCACTTTCATTTGCCCTTTCCAGCCTTTGCTTTTTGAAAATTTCTCCATAATTATATTCCTGCTTTGTCAATGTTTTCATAACCTTATGATCGAAATTGTCTCTTGGTCCATACCCTGTCTCCATATGCCATTTATAGCAATGTTCAGAAATTCGTTAAATACACTCCAAAGCTTGGTCGGGGGTCATGCTTGGAATAGGCCTAGGAGAATCGAGTAATTCACGTGTTACTGCGTTAATCCCCCTATAGAAGACAAAGACGATTTGATGTTTGTTTAAGTCATGAGTGGGACAGCGGCAAAGTAGCTCATTGAATCTTTCCGATGCTTGATAAAGCGTCTCTTCACCTTCTTGAACAAATCGAAGGATCTTATAGAGAAGTTTAGCCATCTTCGAAGGAGGGCAAAATTGTTGAACGAATTCTCTTCTTAATTTACTCCATGTTTCTTTACATTCGTAAGAGAGTTTATTGTACCATCTTTTCGCAGTCCCTGTAAGAGTCATAGGAAAAAATTTGGCTGTAATTGAATAGCTAGGGATACTCCGGACGCTGAAAAGAGATGATAGGTAGAGTACTTCTTCCACATGATTCTGAACATTCTCATTTTCATCTCCTCGAAAACTTAAGCTCGGTAATTCTTGAATAAATTGTCGGAATGGAGAATTTTTCCACACTAGAGTCTTCATGTGAAGGCTCTTGCAGTTCACATTTGGTCGTTCCAAATACTGCTCAATGGTTATTTCTTCAATATTGTTTTCATTAGCGACTTCAGGTTCTGCATCAGATTGCTTAGATTCGTAAAACGAAAAAATGTTATGAATAGGAACTGGAGAGTAAACTTTTTTCGTCCGAAATTGTTTTTCCGGATCATCGAATGGGGTGGCCAAAAATGGCCTTGAGCTTCTAGTCTTGAATCTTGACATTAAGAGAAGAAAGAAAATTAAAAATAGACTTTAATAAAAACCCTAAAATAACTCCCCGACACCGCCGCTAAAAACTTGATGCCGGTTTTACTGACCAGGTTTTAATATTTATAAGTCTCATTATACCTATGGTCTATCCTAATGCAATTACCAACTCCAATATTCAAATGTTACTTAGGTGACCTCCTCGATACTAAATCTATATAAGCTCATAACATAGTGCTTATAACATTGCACTTTACAATCAACTGAATAACAAATACATAACTTTTTTTTTTGAATCACACATTTTTTTTTGAATCATAAACATAATAATAAACATAACATCCCCCCACTTGAGATGAACAATGAGAATTCGGGGGGTCTTCAATGATCTTTAAGAATATGTCGTCGACGAAAGCGTGATTCCCGAACCTTTCCACTTGAACCTTGAACTTAGGCAAATGATGACTTCCCAATCACAAATAAAGACTACCGGGTAGGCTAAGGTGTAGGGGTGTAACTAAACAATATATTGGGTTAACAAAATGAAAGGAATGGCTCAGATGGGTGTATCTAGGGGTATCTTGCACTAAAGGTGAGTGCAACAAAAGGGTTTCACTTGGGGTCAGAAGTCGAGGTGACTAATCGATAGACACACAATGGTAGGCTATTTGGGTGATAATCCTAATACTGCTTCTTAAAGTAAAAAGTCCAAATACATCGAGCTAACTCAACATACCTCGTCTATGGTCTCGATGTAAAGGCCAAGTTCTAAAGTTTACAAGCTACCAAAGACACTCATAATTTGGTGAATTTGGGTAATAATTTGAAACGGATAAGGCTAATCTCACCATAAAAAAAATCAAGGGTTATATGTGCTCGGCTAAGGTCTAATGTAGTTAGGTTAAGAAAAACATGTCAAATTTTTAAAAATGGCATAATTTTTCAAAATAAACTAGAAAATCGAGGGCAAAATAAAGTTCAAGAGATAATTCTACTCCCGTCCCCCCACTTGAATTGTACAAAATCCCTTTTGTATTAAGCGTTAAATAAATGTGAAGAGAAAAGTAGAATTAGAGCGAGAACTTCTCTGAAATTTGCTCCAAAAAGAAAGAAAGCCCACGAAAAAGCGTCGTGCCTTCGCATAAGCATCCATGAGCAAACTTCAATCCCTGAAATCACACTACCGACAAGCATAATCGAAAAAAATGAAAAATGAAGAATAAACCTAGCTCACTTTCGTAGGAATCACGGTTGCATTTAGCGCATGCAACAAGCCTTTTAAACCACTTGGTGTCCCAAGTGGACGAGTGTAGTCTCGTGAGGGCTTACAGGGAACATACCCACAAAGTTCATTTAAAAGACTAATACAAGGTTATTATGTTTAAAATGAAAGAAGTAATGCAGAGGATAGTTACGTTGTAACTCCAGAATGAGTTACGCCGTAACTAGGCAAAACCTGGCATACGCTGCAAAAGTGTAGCTACGCCGAAGGCCTGTTGGGGATACAAGGTAGGTGTAGATAAGTTGTTGGGTTGTCTGCCCAAGGGAGGTGGATGGTGTTGGGCTTGGCGTATGGAGTATGAACCAGTGGCCCAAAGTGAGTTGTAGTAACCAGCGTGAGAGTGTGATGTATTCCCAGGCCCACGAGTTGAAGAACTTTGCCCCGTATTATTTTTTATTCCCATGCGGTTACGATAGTCATGTATAAACTTACATCTTTCACCAAACTTGCACATCCCCTTATTGAAGTGATTGCATAACTGTGGTAATGAGGGAGATTTAGGAGTACCTTTTTGTCCCGATGAGTTAGTGGCCAAAAGAATGGATGGGGATGACGAGCTACTGTACATCGTGTTGGTTGAGTTGCTTGTCTCGTTCAACGTTGACTCCTCAAGGAGAAGCATATTGCTGGCTGTTTCGAAGGACGGTAGAGGCTCCTTATGGCAGATGTGGCGAGCAATGCCTTTAAAGCATTCATCAAGCCCGTTAATAGCATACATAACTAGGTTTCTGTCACTAACTTTTTCACCAAGGTTTTGCAAACGATCCACCATAGTACGTATCTTGGTACAATACGCATTAATAGTGAGACTACAGAGTTTGATGGCGCGGAGTTCACTATCAAGGGTTATTACACGTGCCTCTTTGTTGTCGTGAAAAAGGTCCTTGATGTGGTCCCATAGAGCTTTTGCATTCCCGGGTGTAGTCATGACTTGGTCTTGGAGGGATTCTCCTAGCGTACCTAGTATCCAAACCTTCACTAGGTAGTCTTGTTTGTTCCATTCGGGGTCGGTGTTGCTCGTGGTGGTTCCCTCAATGTGTGGTTTTAATCCAAGACTTCTAAGATGAATTTTTAGGAAGGAACTCCATGAGTTGTAGTTGTGTTTGTCAAGTCTCAGCTTGAAGGGTACGTTAAATGGTACAATTTTGGTGTTAGATGTGGGTGTGGGATTGATAACTTCATCACCAACCATGGATTTCGATTGGTGGTATTAGGTTAAGTTTTACGAACTGGTGAGAAGAGAGGGAGGGAGGGAAGAACCGGTTATGAGACCCGGATTATGTGGAAAAAAAGGAAGGATAGTTCTGGCTATGATACCATGTTGGAGAGAATGAATTCGTGATTTGTATTGATCATGAATGCCAAATATAAAGATTACATGAGATTATTCTAGACATTGTGAATGGGCTAAGCCTAATAATACACACGGGCCATGATACATAACAATATATGAAGCTATACAAATGAATATACAACTGTCGACTAATAAATTAAAGGGAATTGTTACTTACATCACCATTTTTTATTCTTTCACCACAATTATGCATATATTATGTTGTAACTTATGCATTAGTGATGTAACACTACAAAACTAAAAACTTTTTGTGACTAATATATCTATAGGGACTGATAATGAAATTGTAAATAAAGATGGTGCTTAAAAGTTATTAAAAAGAAAACTTAGGAAGTGTTTGGTAGGAGGTTGTGGAACTGTTGGACTAGTATGAAACCAAAAAACGCTTGTTTGTTTGACACATTTTGGAATTACATAAATAAAAGGGCCCACAAGACTCATTCAGTATATTTTGGTGGGTTTTAATCGTGTATCAAAAAGAATACTGACACCAAGTTGTACTTTGAAATTCTCAGCCATACAACATGTACTATTCTCCTTTATTATATTATTCTTTTTTCTATTTTCTTTTAAATTATATTTTTTTAATACAATATAAACTTAAACATTAAATTTATTTATATATAATAATATATTTTCTCTCTCTTATTTTTCACTCATACCAAACCTAAGGGTCGGTTTGGTTTATAAGTGGGGTTGGATTCGGATTTAGATTTGATATAGGATTTAGATTTGAGATAGGATTAGGAGAGAGAAATTATATTTATTTAAATATAATTTATAATAAAATAAAAATAAAAAATATTATTATGTAATTGAAAAAATAAAAACGTGTGGACAATATAAAGAAAAGGACCAAAGCATAGTAGAAATATCAGAAAAATAAGCAATTCTCACTCAAATCCCACTACCTCATGTAGGGTTAACTGTTTTGGCTCCACACCCTTGTGTCAGACTAAAGAAGCAATACCAAACAATTAATTGAGACTTGAAAGCGTTATATACTTATTTAGAGGTTTATTAGTGTTGATTTGTGGATAATGTGCGACTTCGCTTGTAGAGAGGATATTCTATACATTGTATTGAGCTTGATTGTATATGTGATTGTAAATGTTTGTGAATAAGAGGTAAAGGCGACTATTTTGAAGGTTAACGCTCACAAATGTGGTTGTGTTGTTTGTTTATAGGACTTCTGATTATATAAGTCTATTGAGCCGTTTTAGGCATAGGCTATCTGCATTTTTGCATACCATTTGTTTGTGGAGACTTATTAGTGAGTACATTTGCTATTATTGAAGCTGATTGTCTAGTGTTAACCATCTTATTAAGTGAACTTGACAAGTATCTAGTTTTAAATCAGAAACGTCTCTAATGTGCGTGCCTTCGGTTATTGACTTGAGAGAAGCCTTTTTTTCTTTAATTTACTGTCGTGAGCATAAGGTGATCGACCGAGCGAAAAAATTCGTAATGTAATTTTACTAAAATATATGATTGTTTCTGTAATTTACCCCTAACGAACTAATCAAGTATGTGTTATCGTAGTTAATTTTGTAATTCTTATACGTTCAATACATAGTCACATAAATCGCTCAATGGCCCACGATTTGCGATCTGGATCATGCGTTCCCAAACGGGTACGAATCGCGTTCCAAATGCCCAATGGATCGCGTTCAATTCGCTAATTGATTCACGTTTTCAATCAAAGTCAACGGCGTTCCATGTGGATGGTCAAACCGATCCAATCGGGTTCAAATCGGATTTTAGAATGCGTTTTACAACGAATTAGGAACGGGTTTTACAACGAACGACGTTCCATGTTTTGTGGGTTTTTTGTTCATCAGAAAAATGAAGAAGAAGATGAATCGGGAAGTGTGAAAGTCTTGTGGGGTAGTTGGGTGAGTCACTGAGCGGGTAATAAAAAGCTTTTAATTAATTATTTATTTATCCAATAGTAAATATATGGTAGGGGCAAAGCTTTATATCTTTTGAGTTTGGACAATCACAAGTGGGTAATAAAGGCAACAAGTGGGTAATAAAGGCAACATCATGGTTTCACCTATATTTGTAATAAAAAAAACTCAGCTCTTATTTTAAGGTAATTATGAGTAAAAGTTTATTTTATAGACATCTTCACCCGTATATAATGAGTCTTAATTGTATTAATGATGATTGATTTCAACTGATTTTACACTTTTCAAGCATTAATGACGATTAATTTCACATCCCAAATTCTATTAATATGTTTCTTTGTTATTTTCAATTTCATATATCATCCATTCCTTCTAATATTATTACATATTGGGTACACCGTACCATGTTATATGGTACATCGTACCGAAGCGATCCGGAATGAGGCTACCCCCTAGCGTATCGAATTTTAGATAGCCGCGATCTGCGTTCCCGATCCTCGTTCCCGTACCGGAGCGTACCGCGATCTATGTGACATTGGTTCAATATGAGTGAAGAGTTATACGTCAAATGAGTCGTCGATAAAATATTTTGGGTAAAAGGGAACTTCCACCCTGGTAAAATATATTAACCAAAAAAATCGTATAAAGTACAATGGAATGTGGCTTAAATGCCACATTAACCTCAAGCAACCGCTTGAACAACCACTAAATCATTTGTGACATGCCATAAATGAACAACTAGTTACCAACAACTAGAATAACCACTTAAAACATAAAAATACATGCAAAACAAATAAACAAATCCACATAAAAGATTACTTCATCGAACGGCCTTGAAGCTTGAAATCAAACTGATTGTTAAATTCCTCAAACTGCCCAGGTAAGTCATAGACCTGGCCCGCATAATCATCAGAAAGATAGCCTTCAAGCTTGTTATGTCCTCCTGCTGATGAAAAGTAACTGCCCATAGGATCATTTGGCTCAAACACCTCATCATCACTATCTGAATCAACCACTTCACCCACCTTAGAGAAGGGATTGCCCTTCCTTTCACCATCAGCCACCGGAGTAGGTTTATTATTATCATCCACAAGGGTAGCTTTCCCATCAATAATAAGCTTTTCAAGCTTCCCGATTTTGTCAACAATAGGAGTGTTCTCCATAGGCGATGAAGGCGTAGTTTTGGAAGAATTAGAGATAACTTCAGGAGTACACGTAGTGCCAATCACAGGTTCCAAAACCGAATCTTGTTCCATAAGCACATCAAAACTGTTCTTCAAATCAATAAGGTTGATATCATCCACCCAATTAGTATTCTGAATACTTATATGATGGAATCTTTTCCATCGGTAGAAAATTTCGTGTCTATGATGAATCAAATATCTTGGTATATTGATCCACATTAATTTTTAAATCTTTTAGCTCTTATTATTGGTTAAGTCGATGCCATTTGAGTGTACTCAAACCAATATATTAAAAAGGATTGCTCTGTTCTTGAACTTTCTATACCAAACTTTTGATGACATAAATCTGTTATAATACAAAGATTTTCCCTTTAATACATACTTCGCTGCATGGTTCATTAGCAACAGAACAAGAAAATGGGGGGAGAGGAGTGACTGGGAGACCCGTGGGTACATATGGGTCGTTCCAAGTTGGTCAGCAGTCAGCCCATACACACTTTCTTATCCATGTTTAATAAATTTAATAGATTGTTAGTCATGATCACAAAATAATTTAACATACTGAACGAGGCCATTTAGGAGGTTTTATACACATTCAACTTATTTGAACCATTAAAGATGCTACATTACCCATTTATAGGTAAATGGTACTAAACCAGTGCATATAGGTCTTACCATGATTGTGCTTGAAGGGATAGAAGCCAGCTTTTGCAACGCTTACTTCAATTGAGCACTATTAATGATGGGCGGCAATTTATGAATGCCTCTGGCAGCGATGATAATGGTAATCTTCAACTATAAAAATTACTTTTTACTAGTAAAGGAATGCTATGTAGTTGATATAATTACTTGTAACTGAGGGGTTCCTTTCAAGTTACAAGTAGGTCAAGTATCCAAACTTAATAGGTGCAAACAAGCAGCAATTCTAACAAATGACAAACAAAGATGAAGACACTTTTAAACTCATGAAACAAAGGCTCATCATGTTTCACCATTTAACCGTTTTCGTTAAAGTTATTTATTTGAAGTGTGAAACATAACTTTATATGAACCTTCTAATAAGCAAAGGTTTGACATTGACGGACATTAATGTTTCAAACAAACTTGTGCAGTCGCTGAAGATGGTGAAAACCGGAGTGTTGGACAACGACAACTGGTATGCTTAGCTCGGATGTTGCTATAAAAACGCAGCATATTAGTACTAGACGAGGCCACTGCTTCTATTGATAAAGAGACAGATAATGTTATGCAAAAGACGATAAGAGAAGAAACAAGTAGATGCACAGTTATAAACATAGCTCATCGGATACCGACCATTGTTGATAGTGATCTAGTTCTTGTTCTTGATCAAGGTAACAAATTTAATCTGTTTTAACATCATCATAATCAACCGGTAATACATATACATGAATGGCTAACGGGTCGATTCATGTTCAGTCATATATGTAACGGGTCAAATGGCTCGAAACATTAAAAGTTGCTTTTGAAACATAAAAAGCAATTAAAGGTTTTAGATTTTTAGATTTGAGTGTACAATAAAATTACAATGTGTCAAATAGCTTAGACTTGGGTTAATTTAGGCAGGAGAACACAACATTTGTTAACTTGGTTGGGTTTAAAAACTGGAATTGTTGAGCCCAGTTTGATTTAACATGTGTTAACAAATAGGCTTTCAATAGAATTATTAAGTTATAAGCATGGGTAATCTGATGTAGAATTTTGGAATGTGCTAAGCCTGCTAATTAGCCTATGGTTTTGCTTCTAACTAATTTTGCTTGGTTTAGAATGTGCTGAATATTGTCTTCTTTGTGTTGACCATGTTTCAGACTGTTAAAACAGTTGTATTTACCTTGTGCTATTTATTTATGCAGTACCATAAAGGGTATAAGATCAGACGTGGCAAATGTTGCCAGTGCAATGAATTTGAATACAAAGATCCTGTTGACGGTTCCATTTCAAAGAATCATGGAATTCGCTATTTATTTGAAGATGGGTCACCTTTGGTGAGTTGATTCATTCATTTTCTGATATACTTCCTATTCCTTAATTTGTTTGAAGGGTTATTTGCAATTTTGTATGCCAAGGTGCATTTTCGTGGCCCTTTTTATTCATTGTAACAAAATGACCCAAACGGGCACAAATAAATCCTTAAATGACTGGGATGTAAATGAAAACATTAGTGACTAAAACAGGGCTTGTAGAAAAGTAATTTATAACTTATGGACACACAGAAATATTGAATCAAAAGAACGACGAGGGTACTGTGATTGTTTTTATATGCTGATTGAGTAAATAAATTGTATGACGGTTTTATATAAGTTGGTGACTAGGAGTGTCAAACTCCTAAATTTATCTAAATCTATATTGTGTAGGTTTTGTTGTCTATCCGGAACTGAGTTAGAAGGTGCCACAATTCGTCTTTACATTGAGCAATACGAAAAAGATTCACCCAAGACTGGAAGAGACTCCCAGGATGCACTTGCTCCTCTAGTAAATCATCATATCTTAAGATTTCTATTTTCGTTCTTTATACACAATGAAAATGTTCGAGGGTCTGATTGTAGATCAGTACACTGTAGTCGGTGCATCTTTTCTAACAAAGTGTGCACTTATATTTCAAGAAACCTGCATGAGTATTATGTAATTTTTTACGAGACAGTTCATTTTATTTTGAAAAATATAACCGACTTTTGGTTTGTTTGGGCACAGGTAGAGGTCGCTCTAAAACTGTCAAAGATGCAAGAATACACAGGTCGTTCTGCCCCAACAGTCATCACATAAATATACGATACATGCTGCGGCTGCTGTCCACAAGATATGTAATTGTCGTGTTTTTATAGTAATAAAGTTAGTGTTTCATCTGTCTGGGCTTATATGTTAGTTTCACAAGCATCGTCTTTCTTTTTGAATGCTTGATGATTTACAATTTTTTTTTGAATTTATGAATTTGAGTTATTTTCGACTTGTTTTATGTAGTTTTTGAACAGATACAGCATATGAAATGCAATAGAAATAGAAATGGAAAAAATGCAGTAGAAATGGAAAAAAAAAAAAAATAGGTCAAGACTTTTAGTGACAGAATAATTCAGTCACTAACAGTTATTTTAAGTTTTTGTTTCGGGACCTATATTGACACATAATAATCAGACATAAAATCTAGAAGACCTTTTGTGACTGATATTAAGCGTCAAAAAAGACTTTAGTGATGGTTCCTTTAGTGTCTCTTTTTCGTTCAATGGGAGAAAACCAAAATGCCTTTAGTGGCTGATTTTAGGCTTTTTCTGATATTTTTTTCAGTCACTAAATGGCATTTATCTTGTAGTATAACATTGTGGTGAAAGAATAAAAATGGTAGTGTAAGTATCACCTCTTAAAATTAAATGGACAAAATTAACTGTTTGACTAGTAATATGGAATATCATTTTTAACTATATTCCTCATGTGTCACTCCCTCACCCATATGGGACCTTACATAACAATAGGTGTACTTTTTCCATCCTATCTCTACACATATCATGCTATCGTCTTTTTCCTCTGCCATGAAAAACCCATATCTTATTCTTCATATTTTGTTCTTTTCCTCACAAATATAGAACATCTATTTAAAATATGATGCCCCAGGCCGTCGTCCAGCTCGTCCGGTACCAAGGCCGGCCATGGGTTAACTCCAATGGGTCAACTTGGGATACATTTTACTGAAAAGAGATCAAATGGGTATAAGGGTATTTGCTGAGAACTTACTTTTAATGTACTGGTCCGATACTTTAGCGTCTGCAATAACACTCAACCATACAGGGTCCCAACTAGATCCGGACATGTGTGTGCAGACCAACATGTCGTGCACAATGTTGAAGTTTTTCTTAAAAAGCGTCATCCGAGTCTTAATAGAGTTTTCTGAATAAAGCAAATTACTACCCATAAAACGTTGCACTGCGTGAACATACTCATGTTCGATATCAGCATATACATACTCCCCTGATAGATGCAATTTCATGAGTGCGTCAACTAGCAATGTTTCCTCCTCTTTTGTCCAAACATTTTTGGATTTTCCGCCACCTGGTATACCTGCCATCTCTACAACATACAATAATATTCAATTAACATCACCAAACTTATATGTTAGGAGTAATATTAAGTAACTAAAGGTGGGATAGTGGTAAGATGTCTTGAAGGTCTCACAAGGTACCAGGGTTCAAATCTCGCTAAGTAAACATCACGGGATGGCTAGCGAAAAGTCCTGGACAAGGGAATACCCGTTAGGCCGCGTACATCAGTGCCAAAAAAGGCTCGACTTTGTCCGGGTAGCCTCAACATGTCTATTTACCCCTTTTTATATCTACACATTTGGGGTGCTTAGTTTATCTTATTTTCTTGGCTTACTGAATTTGAAAAGCTTGTTTCTCACTTTTTATGAGTTTAACAATTTGGGCTTATGGACTTATATAAGCAACATAAGCTCAAGTTGATAACCTATTGACTCGTCAAAAATGAGCTATGTCCGAACCGAGGATGGGGTTTTTAGGTTAGCTCACCGTTATCCTATATTCATATTGATATTTATGTTTGTGGTTTTGTTACTTATTATTTTCAAACATTGAATTATTCAATAAAAGGAACGGTTCCTATAAGCCATAGACAATTAGTGTGAACTACGTCAAAAAGTCTACTATAATAATAATGCAACTACCAGACCTCCATACGTTAAAGATAACACACTTATCCACATCGTCAAGATACACAAACACAAACCGAACATACTGATCAGCAATTGTATATAACCCAAGCACTCCTTTGCTTCTTTGTATCCATGTCTAATTTTACCGGGTAGAATCTGTATATACTGATCTGCAATTGTTATTGGCATATGAGAAGTATGTAATGTTTTGCAAGTGTTTAATGCAATATGTATGATAAAATGTTCTTTGTACTTCAAATGGATAATTACCTTTAAAACTTGTTTACTTGAACTTTTACGTAATACGTATTTATATGTTTGATCAACAAAAAGTAGAGAAATTGTAAAATAGAAATAACGCTTTTACCCGATTATTTGTATTAACAATCTCCCCTTTTTGGATAATGACAAAATATAAACTCATATTATGTAAAAAATAAATAAATAAATATTTAGCGGTGAGTTTAAATCCTTTCTCTCCCTTTTTGTCGAAGCAAAAAGAGGATTGAAGCAAAGCGAAAAAATATTTGTTGCAAACGCTCCCCCTTGGCATATGCTCCCTCTTGTTAAGGGCACCAATGAGTCAAACGATAGCGACGTACTAAAAAACTAGTTAGTGCAATACCAACACGCCACAACATAACAAAGGATATACAATCAAGAGTAGTGCGATACACCAAAACATGAGAAAATGAACACAACCACAATCATGACTAAACAAGAAACCTAAATAAAACATTTAACACAAGATAAAACATCCTAATAAAGCTAATACAAGTTCCTAATAAGACATCTTAGATAATACATCCTAATACATAAAAGATATGGACAAACAAAAAAATATTAAGAAATCCTAACCAAAGTTACTAAGGAGATGTTTATATCTCTAGGTTGAGAACATGACGAAGGATGGTAGACATCATGACTTTCATTTCTTCACGAAACATACGCAGGTTCTATATCAGCATATACATACTCCTTTGATAGATGTAACTTCATGTATGCGTCAACTAGCAATGTTTCCTCCTCTTTTGTCCCAACATTTTTGGATTTTCAGCCACCTAGCAGACCCGCCATCTCTACAACATACAATAACGGTTACCATCACTAAACTTATATGTTACGAATAATATTAAGAAAAGATGGGTGGCCTAGTGGTAGGGTGTCATGGAGGTCTCAGAAGAAACCATGCGTCAAATCTCGCTAAGTAAACATCACGGGATGGCCACCATAAAGTCCCGACCATGGGAATACCCGTTAAGCCTCGTACATCATAGCCAAAAAAGGATCGACTTTTTTCGGGTAGCCTCAACATGTCTATTTACCCGTTTTTTTATCTACACATTTGGGGTGCTTAGTTTAGCTTATTTTCTTGGCTTACTGAATATGGAAAGCTGATATCTATCTTTTTATGAGTTTACCAATTTAGGCTTATGGACTTATAAGTTTAAGTTAATAACCTAATGACTCGTCAAAATGAGCTTTGTCTGAACTGAGGATGGGTTTTTGAAGTTAGCTCACCCTTATCATCATATTGATATTGATGTTTGTGGTTTTGTTACTTATTAATTTCAAACTTTGAATAATTCAATCAAAGTAACAGTTCCTATATACGCTATAGACAATTGGTGTGAACTTAATAGTAGGTCAAAAAGTCAATAGTCTACTACAATAACAATGCAACTACAGAGTCCATACATTAAAGATAACAAGGAACCCACACGCTTATCCACGTCTTCTTTATATACAAACACAAACCGAAGAGATTTATGTATATTACCCCAACACTCGTTTGCTTCTTTTTCTAACAACCCACACACCCTTGTTTTGTTCAGTTTAACAAACAGATACATACATGATGTCTTCACTCAATCATGACCACCTTGCTCACCTAAAAATATCCCTTGAAAATATCCTGATAGCCACCAACAACTATGCTGACGAAAATGTCGTCGGCACAGGTGGATTTGGAAACCGTTAAAAATCATTCATAAATGAGTTCCGTAGAGATCGAACTTATACAAGCCCTTGATGTTCCTCAACAGTTTTATATTGAAGTTCCTACTTTTCAGATTCACAAATCTGTGATAAGACAGTTAGGGGTGTTATCGGGTCGGGTTATTATGTGATAAGACTCCTAGTACCTTATTAGCCTCTGATGAGTTTCACAATTAGACCATTTGACTTGCAGAGAATATCCTGTATCAAAGAGTATAATATCATGCTCATGCTCTGTTTAACACACTTATAGTTTCATTTAGAGTTTTAACTCCTAGGAACTATTCTAAGATTAAAGCATCTATGTACCTGTCCAAATATTCAACTTTCTGATGTCCTAACAGCATGTAATTGCTCTGAAAAACAGCATACAAACCTTTAAAAGTATCTAATTGCCAATTGCTGTAAAAAAACAGCGTACAAACATGTAATTGCCGTAAAAAACTGGGGTCGGAACAGCATATAAAAGCTGTAATTGCTGTAAAAAAACAACATACAAATATGTAATAGCTTTTAAAAAAAAGTCCATGTAATTGCTGCAAAAACTTGTTTCCAGACAGCCATGTCAAGGCTATGTCCAAACAACATATAAAAGCCGTTAAAACAGCATATAAGCCTGTCCAAACAGCCCATCCTTCTGTTGTCGAAATAGCATATAGAAAGTGTTTAAAACACCATAAAACCTGTCTAAACAGCTTTTAAACCCTTTAAAAACTTGTTAAAAGCAATGTGGAACACATATAAAAGATTTAATGACAAACCCAACCAGATTATAGAGACGGGTAAAACCCGGCGGGTCTCACCGGGTTTTGAATTCTTAAAAACTGGTTTCTTTTGACCTGTATCTACTTCGGAATCACTTCGACTGGTCAAACCGGGTTTCAAAAATGAAAAAAATAAAACTGGTATAGTAAAAGTATTTGTTGATGTCTGCAAACATTTGTGAACTATGACCTCTATATGAAACTGGGGGAGTGTCCCTTGTAGACGATTAAAATTAGAAACTAGGGGATTGCTGAGTTGTAAAGTAAAATCAAAACTGCATCAGGTAGACAAAGTATCGCCCATGTAGTCCATACTTACATCATCTGATTCAGGACCAAATGCTTTAAAAAGCACCTTAGGAGCAAATATTGACTACATTAACCAAGACCAAATATCAACATGAAATCACTAACCAAAACAATTCAACTTAATAAGATCACTTCCTATTTCCTAACATGTCTTAGACATGGTTCAGGAATTTTATCAAACACTTTGTACGCATTATTAAACTCTCTTTTTCTAACTCACATTTTAACTTGACTATTTTACAGATAATGAAAGAATTTGCTCACCTCAGAGTCCCCCTTGAAATTATCCGATCTGCCACCAACAACTTCCATGAAGAAAATTTATGGGGAGAAGCACATTTTGGAAATACTTACAAGGGGCAGCTCTGGTGGTCCGACGAGCTTATTGATATCCATGCTCAGAGGTGGAATAAAGAATGGGATGGAAAAGAACAACAGTTTTGGAAAGAGATTTCAATGCTTTCTACTCTCAAGCATAAAAATGTGGTTTCTCTTGTTGGGTTTTGTGATGAAAATGATGAGAAGATCATCATTATCAAGCTTGATACCAGATTAAGTCTCAGCAACTATCTAAGTGACCCGATGTTGTTGACATGGGTTCGAAGATTGGAGATATCTGTCGGTGTTGCACATGCATTGAGCTACATTCATTATGACGAGCCACGCAATTTCAGCGTAATCCACCCGCTCATTAGCAGTGGCAGAGTTCTATTAAATGATGAATGGGAACCCAAGTTATTTGGTTTTGAATGTTCCATGAAGATTGAAGCATCTAAAAGGCACCATTCATTTCATACTAGTAAACTTGAGTATGTGAAAGGGTATGGAGACCCAACATATTTAGTGACTAAAAGTGTGAGCCACAAGTCAGATATGTACTCCTTTGGGATTGTATTGTTTGAACTACTGTGTGGTAGGAGATCAATAATTCACGGTCAAGATAATAAGTATCTTGGTCCGGTGGCAATTTTCCATTATAAAAAGAAAATACTAGATGAAATAATTGATCCGGTTCTATGGAAAGCAATGGATCCACAATCATTCAATGTTTTCGCGAAGACAGCATATGACTGCTTAACTGAAGAAAGATCTCATCGCCCAAATATCCATGAGATTGTCGCAAGACTTGAGACCGCGCTGAAACTTCAGTTGGAACATGAAAACGTTGTAAGACGGTTTTGCCTCTATTTCTTTTTATGTCATAATAACTACTATGTGTTTATTAATGGTAACTTACTTATTACTGTGTTTATGATGTTAAAGGAACACTCAGTGGCTGCGGCCGAAGTTGAAGGCACATCATTCAGTCATGAGAAGGTAATTATCTTATTTTATTTTTACTCTTGTTGTAACTTGCAACTTAGAGGAAAACATTTATTGATATATTTTTCTAGTTAAATCTTATCCGCTCATTATACTCAAACGGTATTTGTCAAAACAAGAGAAAATTAAAGGATAAAGAAAGATATATGTTCAGATTTTGACAAGGGGAAGATCATATAAACGATAAACTTTACTAAGCCCAATGAGAAACATGCCACATAAGTCATTTAAAGTGGGTGTTGTGTTCAGTTTATAACGTGATGACCGGGTAATTAGAGTGAAAAATTTGACATGTCACATATATATGGGTTACTTAAATTATGGTCACTATGCCTATATTAATATAAATCTTGAATTTTGGTTACAAATAAAAGATATAGGTGCGAGGGCCGTAAGAACCACATAAGTAGGTGGAGGCTCAAAACAATTAAATACATGTCGTATTAGTTATAGGATAATGATATGCAATGTGAAGACACGTGACCATTCATAAAGACTAGGCAAGTACCCGTACATAACATCAAAAATTTATAACGGCAAATAATCATAGTTACGATATTGCGGTTAATTAAGTGTTTCGTGTAACGTTTATGCATACAACGTAAAATAATTAAAATAGTATTGAACATGTTGTAATATACGATAATTCAAATCGATCAAATTTAAATTTTAAACTTAGCATTAAATTTTAAAACAACTAATCTTTTTAACATAAATATTATTACTCACTTTTTATGCATTTTAAGCATTTAAAAATACTTATTCACTCTTTATTTCTATCTCATAAAACCAATCCACCCAGACGAAAATGATGTTGGCAAAAGTATCAACTATTGTCAACTATAGTACTTCCTATATATACTTTAATAATCTTCACCCCTGTTACACAGATTAGGTAAGCATATCGACATGATTATGTTTTATATGAATATTCTTTTACAATTATACTGCACCAGTTGTGCTTTGATCTTTCTTTAACTATAATAGAACCTCTGAAAGATGTATTAACACCACCATGACTATCTCAAAATTAAAGGCCATTGAAAATGACTCATTTATAAAATTATTCTTGAGAGTGATACACAAGATCTTGTATTATATGTACTTAGCTTCTCAACATTTTGTCTCTTTAATAGTAAATGTTTGAATTGGTAAGTTAACCTAACTGAAGTGTTGTTTCACCCTGTCAATCTGTACACTTCGTAATGCTGTCTTGTTTGGTACATATAGGGAACAGTGATCTCCATATCTACACAAGTTGAATCCAATGTCAGCAAAAACACCAAGTCTTTCCTCAAAGATCTTTCTCACTTAAAACTCAGCTTTCAAGATATAGAATCAGCTACAAACAATTTTGATGAAGAAAATATTAACAAAGATGAAATGACTTTCAGAGGTCGTCTCTGGCGTTTCGAAAAGTTCATCGATATCTTTGGAAAGGTTCTCCGATCTAATTCTAAAAAAGATGAGAGCAAAATGTTCCGGATGGAGCTCTTGATGCTTTCGAGTCTTAAACATAAGAATCTAGTATCTCTTATTGGGTTTAATGATGGGGAGGAGGGTAAGGCAATCATATATAAGAGGGAGGCCAACGGAAGTCTCGAAAAATATCTAAGTGACAAGACCCTTACATGGATGCAAAGGTTGAAGATATGTCTGGGTGTTGCAAATGCATTGAGTTACATCCATTATGATGTTGGCCGTGATTTTAGTGTTATACATTGCAACATCAAGAGCTCAAAAATTTTACTAGATGACAAATGGGAACCCAAGTTATCTGGTTTTCAGCTTTCGTTGAAAAATACAGTAGCTCGGAGGCACCGTCTTCTTCTTACTCGTGATATTATCAAAAATGAATACATGGACCCAAAATACGAAAAGACTGGTGGGGTGACCCACAAGTCAGATGTGTATTCATTTGGTGTTGTATTATTCGAAGTCTTGTGCGGAAGGAGTGCAGTTCTTCCGGATGAAGCGTTGGGAGAGGGGTTATTAAGTCAACTGGCTAAATCTCATTTGGAGGATATGATCTATCCACATTTACGAAATCAGATGGACCAGGAAGCATTAAAAATCTTCTCAGAAACAGCATATTGCTGCATAAAAAAGGAAAGAGCAGATCGTCCATACATAAATCAGGTTGTCAAAGGACTTGAGAAAGCGTTGAAACTTCAATCAATGTATGAAAATCCAGTAAGTAAATCAACCTGCTTATCAACTTTATATGATAATAAGTGTTATAATTATCTACTAATTTCCTATTCTTTTGCAAATATTATTTTAGGAACTTCCAAGGAGTGCAGTTGACAGTACATCATCCAATCACCTGAGGGTAATTTACTTCTTTATAGTTTTAGTTCGAAGCTGGTCATCCTAATTAATAAACCAAAAAGTAAATTACACAAATGGTCTATGTGGTCGGGTTTTTTTTTGCATTTGATACGAAGAAATTAGACAAGACATTTATATGATGTCTCATATCCATAACCTGGCACTCTAAAATGATAAACGACCGTTAAAAAATTTAATGATATGGGGACAGAAAAAAAAACAAAAAACAACAAAACATAACATCTATAAAGTTATTGAGATGACGACCTCCACACCACACGATCAACACCCAAAAACCAGGAATCAAAAATACCATCTGCACCCACTACCATGGACCTGCAGATTAGTCACAAATTACAAATTATTATAAAGAGTAAAACAGTAACTGATATCGAAGCTAACGGAATCCATTGGCTGAGAATAAAGTGGTGTTGTATCACTTTTTTCTATTAACATCACAATTAGTACAGATTGTGAATCGTTTTTCATTCAATAATTTATTTAAGTACGCTGTTGTTTTTTGAATGTCCACAATGTTGCAGTTGAAGAACTTGGAACACTTGAGGATTGGACTTAAAGATATCGAGATGGCAACAGAGAAGTTTGCCGACAAATATTGCATTGGGTCAGGCGGATATGGTATGGTATACAAGGCACAACTCGAACATTTTGATAGCAGTAATTCATCTTCCATAGAAGGGAAGAACAAATGTGATCTTCCCAAGAAACGTAGCACGGTAGCCATAAAACGCATTCACAATCGAGAAGGAGAACAAGGGTTCATTGCAGAAATTGAGATTCTGACTAGCTGTAAACATGAGAATATAATCTCTCTTCTTGGTTTTTGTGATGAAGATCGTGATCACATGATCCTTGTCTATGAGCTTGCTTCTGAAGGGAGTCTTGAGGATTATATGGGAAACAGTGAAAAAATGACTAATCTTACTTGGGTGCAACGCTTGAAAATATGTCTTGGTATCGCACATGGCTTGAATTACATTCACACCAACACAGATCAAGACAAACAAAAGATAATACACCGTGACATCAAGAGCGCGAATATTCTATTGGACGAAAATTGGGAGGCGAGGATTGCTGATTTTGGGCTCTCCAAAATCCACCCAGCAGATCAAGAGGACAGCACTCTTAATACCAATATGATTGCAGGTACAGATTTGTATTTGGATCCAGAATATCAAAAGTCAGGAAGATTAAATAAAAAGTCAGACATTTACTCTTTTGGAGTAGTGTTACTTGAGATCTTGACCGGGAGGTTGGCCCATGATCGTATTTTCACTGACGTCAATGAGAAGGGGATTGCACCCATTGCAAGAGATCATTTTGAGAAGGGAACGCTAATGGAAATTGTTGATCACAAAATCAAGGAAGAAACCGATGAACGTGTCTTTTCTCTAAGTAAAGGACCCAATAAAGAGTCTTTGGACGTACTTTCAAAAATCGCTTTTCGATGTCTAGCAGAAACTCAAGCTGAACGTCCATCAATAGAAGTTGTCATCAACGAACTCAAAAAAGCGTTAAACTTTCAGGTAATTATTGGGTTAAAAATATAACTTTATAATTTCTTCATTTATTCGTCATCGTAGTATATATGTGAATTTTCCTACATTATACTTTAAATGAGTTTCAGATGCCAAATTGTTCAATTATATTTTACTTATCAAATCAACTGATTGTCCACTGATTCGCAGGAGAACCACAAGGACAACCTCAAACTTTCACTTCAAGACATAAAGTTGGCCACAGAAACTTTCAATCAATCCAATCTCATGGGCATAACTTCATTGCTGCAAAGCGGTTGGGTAGGAAATCTGCTGAAGGAGAAGCTGAATTTATGACAGAGCTTGAAATCCTTATGGAGTATAAACATGAAAATGTCATTGGTCTTTTAGGCTACTGTGATGAAAAGGATGAAAAAATTATTCTCTATGAGTATTCATCAAGAGGAAGTCTTGATAAGTACTTGAGCGACGATAGTCTTACGTGGGTGATGCGGCTTAAAATATGCATCGATATTGCAGTCGGGTTGGAGTTTCTTCATGGAACTGTGTCAAGTCCAGAAATGGTAATACATAGGGACATCTGCAGCAGCAACATTCTACTGCTTGATGATTGGAAGGCAAAAATTAGTGATTTCGGGCTTTCCTTAGTATGTCCAACAAATCAGGATGTAGACTATGTCATCGACAGTGTTATAGGCACAATTGGCTATCGTGACCCACTGTACTCGAAAACAGGCTTCTTAACTAAAGAGTCTGATATATTCTCACTGGGTGCGATTTTATTTGACATATTGTGTGGGAAACTATCATCCGAAAAGATAGATGATGAGTATCTTTATTTACCCTTTTTGGCTAAACACCACTATTATGTTGAAAAACTTGATAAGTTAGTGTTTGAGGGTATCAAAGAACAAATTGTGCCACAGTCATATATTACTTTTACAAGGATTGCCCTTAAATGCATACATCAGAGGAGAGAAAGACGACCAACAGCTCATGATGTGGTCATACAACTCAAGAAAGCATTGGAATTTCAGGTAAGTTTCTATATTTTGACAAAATTTGCTAATTTTTTATACATGTATATATAAACTATGGCCTTTAACAATTTCATAAATTGTAAGAAAGTAAATGTATGAATAATGAGTTTATTAACTGATTAATGTATGTACAGGAGGATAATGAGAAATGGGAGCCCAAATTGCCTAAAGACTATAAAGAAATAATCCAGAAGTCAAAGTGCCCTGAAATTTATTCTACCATCAAGAAAGAGGATCTTTACAACATATTTTCAAAGCGAATCCTCCTTCAAAAAGACAAAATGGTAGTCAGTTCATTCTCAAATCTCATATATATTTTTGTGCATCTTGTGTCCTATGTATCCTTTAGTTTAGGGGTGCATCGAAATCACACATGCATTTACAGATCCTAACGTTGAGTCTAACTTGTTTTTTTGTTGTATTACAGTTGACGTCATTCGATGATATTGGAGAAAGAAATGCAATGGTTTCAGCGACATTGTTTTCCTACAAAAATAGCTGTCCACATGAGTGGAAATCTCTTCCGGAATCAAGGTTATTCTCTCTACCTATGTTCGTACATATATATTGTTGTTAGATGCACAAATTTCTGTTCTAATCTACAATCTAATATGATCAACAACTTTAAGAATAAGAAATATAAAAAAACTGAGTTTCATTATCAGATATTATACAAAATTGTTTGTTTATCAAATGGTTAATACTTAATAGACTCGAAGAGAACAGTAAAAGTAGATGCTTCGTAACTTTTTCAGGTTCAGTCTGAGCTTCTTAGATTTTTTCTTATCAAATCTAAAGTCTCCTCAAGCTTTAGTTTATTTATACGCTGAACCTTGATATTTACTGAAAAATACACCAAAAAATCTCTTTAAGTTTAAAGCATAAGAATGATCAAGCTTAAGGTTGCATGACATGTACTTTTTTGCTCATCAAAAGGAATGGAAATTCAATCTTAGACAAAATTACATTTGTTATAGGAATTGGATTACACAGTGCCGGTTTTGAAAAAAAAAAATGTATTTTATGTTAACTAAAATGATTATTCTTCCTATATAACACTAATGAAAGGTGAATATCATGAGTAGAGCTACTTCAAAGTATGCTTATGGAATTCTTATATAATATTTTTAGTATCTTAATAGTCTCAGATTTGGAATCTAGGGTGTTATATGATATTAACATGTTGCTTGTAGTCGATATCTACTTTGTAGCTTGATTTTGTATTTATTTACTTTCTCAAAACATGGTAGAGGTACGCCCTGTTTTCTCCCTCTGTTTGCACGGCTATGAATCATAAATATTGCTAGCATCTTACTTGTGTATTTCAGTATATTATCCCTCTAACAAAAGATAACTTAATGGTTAAAACTTAAAAAAAGATGATCATAGTTAATTATGTGTTTATTGATACAATAAGTTTCAGTTTTGAATTTAAGATTTTTCTCAATTCCAAAAGAAATTGTTTTCTCATTTATTTGGTTTAAAGAAATACTAAATTGTAAAGTAGAAGTGTACAGCCGGGGTAATAATTGTTATGACTTACCGGGACTTGAATATTTATAATATGTGCAGATTTGAGTCAGTAGCGGAGATGTTAGATATTTCCAAATTGAACATCGAAATAAAGACAAACGCTCAACTTTTATCTCCAAATGTTGTTTATGGGGTATATTTAGTCTTCAAACTTAGTGATTCAAGAAAAATTTCAACTAAACCAATCTGTGTTAACCTAAAGTATAGAAAGGGACTCGAAAGTCTACATGCATATTTCGCAACATGGAGAGACAGGGACTGGATGATGATTGAGTTGTACCAATTCCTGAATCAGAATGAAGATGTTGTTTTTGAGTTTCTACTCGAGAGCTTTTCATCATATTATTGTGGAGAAACTGCAGTTTATGTTGAAGGCATTGAATTTCGAGCAATTGACAAAGTAAGTTTGCAGTTATATCCCGTGGTTCCATTCTACACTCTTTTGTTTACATTATATAAAGAGGTCAGGTGCATACCAAAAAATTAAACTAATAACCATGTTGTGTAATGCATATTTAACATGGTTTGTGTATAGGTGAAACATGAAGAAATCGGAAAGTTGAAGGAAGTCCAACAAGTCTTGAAATCAAACTTCAATGTGGATCAGGTACAACAATTGCCAACTAACTTTGAAGAAATATTTAAGACATGCAGAAACTACGACGAGTTTTTCTGGTTGGGCGAGGTCAACAGAAAGAAACTTCTTGTGCTTTCGGCAAAGGCAGTTTTATACAAATTCTCTAATGTGGATCTTTTTACTTCAAAAACATTAGCCGAGTCCAGGTTTGCTTCATTATAGCTATTTTTATTACGGTTTCCTTTAACTAGAGGCGGCAATTCCTGGCACTACATGAAACACGACCCAAGGCCGATACAGAAATAAACGAGTTATGGTTGGCTGTAAACTGATTTCGGGTTGTGTTTGGGTTAAATAGGTTGACCCGACAACCCGTTTAAGTTTTCTTTGAAAGAAAATACTAATTTTATACTGCTATGAGGGTTAACTGGGGGCAACCTGCCAACTCAATTAACCTGTTTAAATCGCTAAACCGCCAACCGAGTTAGATAAGCAGGTTAAATGGGTTTTGTTTCAAGTTATGTTTAAACAAGTTGGGGTTGACAAGTTTGAATCCCACACGAATTGCCAGCACTACTTTTAACCACTAAACTATTTTGATGGTACATCCAAATATGTAAATGTCAAACGAAAAAGTAGATTTTCTAACCCAATGTTTTTTTATTTGTAGTTGACAAATAATTTTTTGATTAAATGGTTGACAAAAGTTTCACTTCTTGGATGTAGTTTTCTGTCTTTGTAAATAACTCCGTTCTTAATTGCAGATTTCAAGAGGTGATTGAGCTTTTACCACAAAACATATTTCATCTTAATTGCACGATCAAAAGTCAAATGTTGTCACACGATACAGAGTATGTGTGTTACCTTGTGTTCAAGCTTTCAGAAAACTGCCAGGGGCTGCATTGTCCAGTAAAAGTACGTGACCTACTCCAAAAAGAAAACAATGAGGCTGAATTTGTTTATTTTACAGCCCCAAGCCCATTGAACATAAATGGTATTACTCGGGTTCCAAAACAAAGAGAAGACGGATGGATGGAGATTCAAGTGTGGAAGTTTAACTCAGCTCATGAATTCAAGGATGACTCTCTTTCTATGAATATGAAATTTACAAGCCATGAAGGAACTATGTCTGGCCTCATTGTATGTGGCCTCGAGTTTCGACCCGTGTAAAAGAATTTTTCGTGTTCTTATTAACATTAGTGTTTTACTATGAGTATCGAAAAATGATGAGTGAAACCTGGATAGTTATAAAATCATGTAAGAGTGAAGGTTGATGTTCTTAATGTTTGATGTTCTACAAAGATTTGCATATATAAGCACATGCATTTACTATTGAAAGATCTATATTCTCAAATCTATGAAAAATTGTTGACAGCAGCATCAGCTTACATGTCACAAGAATTTACTATTAGCAGAATAACTTGGAAGTCAAAATTCATCCAAATAAATAATGTGTCCATTCATTTTCTGAGAGTCATGAGTACTATGCCCGTAGCATTTTATAAAAATAAATTTAACTTTAGTATAAAAAAACGAGAATACAATGGCTGTCAAATAGTATAAAATTCCTTATCATGTCCCAACAAAAATACTAACGATACAATAACAAATGATGGAGAAACAAGAACTATAATCACCTCCTCTGTGCTTCCTGTAGGTACCATTTTGCACAACAGATGTTACTCTCGAGCCTCCTGCTTCTGTATACAAAGTAACAAATACTTCAGCTTTACGTAATTTTATAGAAATTTTGATCCAAAGTCAAAGTCTGCAGCAGTAGAAATTTTGACCCATTTACTTAGAAGTTGGGCTGATTTGGGTAATATCCTATCTCCAATGGGTCAAATGGGTAAAGTTTAATAATTTGATTAGATGCAAGTCACCCAAAGTGTGTCAAAATCCTAAATCATTTTGTTTAGCGATAATTAGATTATTATGTTAAGGCTAATGATCAGATAAACGCGGGGTTTTGTGTGAGAAGGGAACCAATGATTAAAAAAAAAATCGAAAAGTTCCACAACAGAGGAAGGCTGACTCATTACTTAACCCACGCCTATCTCGGACAGACACTCTAGAAGCATTATATCTATTTTCAGGATAACTGTGACGGTGGTTACGTGATCGTCTTTAAATAATAAACTTAGGAAGGCTGTGAACCAACTGGCAATTTTATCTATTTTCTGGAACTGGTACATGTCCAGCATTATATCTATTTTCAGGATAACTGTGACGGTGGCTGACTCATTAGGAAGGCTGACTCATCAAATAGTGACGTCTTTAAATAATAAACATTCTGCCTAAAATTCTCATTGCCTAATTTACATCATCATTAGCATGGAAATCCTCCATATCAACTTCTACTTCATCAATATCATTTAGATCATCAATTATGTAATCATTGTCTTCCTCCTTTTCACTATGTTCACTCCCTTCACCGGCTTCACTATCTTGAATGACTGAAAAGACATATACACGGTGGTTACGTGATCGTTTGATTTTTTTGTGTTGTTTTATATGAAACGTCTATTTTATTAGCTTTGCATAGTTTTACGCTGGTCACATGAAAAATTGGGTCTCGTAGGTTGCATAAAAGTATGGTATAAAATTATTGATATTTTTAAAGAATGTAAACCTTATTTGGTTGAGTCAAGCTGGGAAGCCAATGAGATGCTTTATGGGCTTCTTACGTGTGACTAATTTGATGTGTAGTGGTGGTGGCGCGTGACTTTACATCTCACGCTTGACTAACAATGCCCCCTACGACCAGCCTTAGTACTAGTTGGCAATGCTTTATGCTTTCTATAAAGCCCGATTTAAATATAATAATCGTAATAATTACTAGTACTAAATTTAATTAATGTTTGATCTTTGAGAAAGATTGCATACAAAAACACATGTAGTTACTATTGAAAGATTAAACTACAGTGCATCTATATCATAAATTGTTGACAACATCAGTTTACGTGTCACAATGTAACCACCGGTAAAATTTCACTTTTCACTAAATTAATATAATCCATTTTCTACGTATAATTTTTTTTAAATGTTATTAGTTCATAGTGACTAGTTAATGTGGTTTAACTCACATTCTTACTAAACTGCTCGCACGCGAACCAACACCAACATGCCTTATGTTTATTTCAATTAAACATCCCTATATGTCAAGTATAAGAGTTTTTAACTTTTACTTGCCACTTTACGTTAATTCGTTAACGTACGATTATTAAACGTTTAAACTAAACGTTTGCCATCTATTAGAGTTTCATGAAACCCTAAGTTATTATAACTATAAATTCATGTAACTAAACCATAAACCATAAAATACAACACCTCAGAGCTAATGTACAAGCCCTTATAGCACGAAAACCTAATCTTACGTTACAAACCTAAAATTACCAAAACTATGATTTTATTTAAATAAAATCACAAAACTTAATTAATATATATATAATTATTATAAATTAATATTGTACAAACCTTTCATGCACATGTACAAGTTCCTAATACATAAAACCTTAATATTAATATAAATTAAATTATAAACTTTAAGGTACTTACTCTAAAACCCACCTTACAAGACTCTAATGCACCAACATTTAACTTAATATACAAACCTAATGTACAACAACACCTAGCTCTAAGTACAAGTTACTAAAGCTCAAATGCAATTCTATTTGTTTCTCTAATACGAATTGCAAACCAAAACCATGACCCTTTTATATTTTTTTGTACTATTATCATTCAAACCAATGGGTGAACCAAACTAAACTACTTTCAATTTAACCAAACCTAACCTAGATCAAGTGTAAATGTGGTTAGCCCAAACCAGTTCTCCTGTAGATATTTAACATTCTTGGTCAATTGTATCAAGCTAAAACACACGTATCACTTGTAGCATATTCGAACCACATGCTCCTCACTAAAACCTATGTAATCTCATCTCATCATGTAGTAAGGATCATTCCATGCATCCTAATCCCTTTGCATGTATATATAACAACCTAAACATCACCCTTTTCATTCCAACCTCCACTTTCTAACATAATACTCACACACTGTTACCTGCTGTGCAAAGGTCTTGAAGCTTGGAAGCTTGGTTTTTATTTGAAAGTCACCTTGGTCCATCCCTTTCCTAGTCCAGTTCTACTAAATCAGTGAGCCCTTAAAGCCTTTTTGAATTTCTTTCATTGTCATAACTAAGTACCAAGTTATAAACTTGTGTTTTTAGTTTGAAAATTGACATTTTTTATATATGATCTATAAACTTAAAAATGGCCATACACTCAACGTCTCAACCTTGCTTATACATCAACCTGAGTACACATTATTACCTTTAAAACATTGAACTTGTAATATAATTTTACATTTTACGTATGTACAAAGTGATGTTCACTTATGACAATATGTAGAAAGAATTTAAATCCAAATAATAAAGTATTCGATTACAGTAACAAAAGAGTTGTGTCTCAAGAAACTATTTTTGATCTTTCTTTTTGTTCCTGGTCGCAACAGCAAACCATCCCAAGGACCCCTCTTTGATCGGTTTTTAAACCAATAAGCTATAAGCCATGAGCCAAACGGTTAAACCAACTAAATAAGCTCCTAACCTAGTTTAGAAAACCACAAGACCATGACCATAAACTCCTAAGACCAGGTCTCGTTTCCTTTCTTTCTCCTGGTCGCAACAGCCCCAAGCACCCCTCTTTGATCAAGTTTTAAACCCATGAGCTATAAGCTAGCCATAAGCCAAACGGTTTGGCTACCTAAATAAGCTCCTAACAAAGTTTTGAAACCCACGAGACCATGACCAAAAGCTCACAAAACCTCACTTGTATCTTCTCTCTTTTCCTTGTGTCGCAAAATCAGGAACCAAACAACCTACAGTATATTATATTTTTCTTCTTTTATCTTAAGCTCTAACCTACACAATAGGCCATTGAAATAAACTAGAAACTTGTTAATAAGTCACAAACATAAGCCAAAAGGTTTTGCAAGATTTCGGTATTCATTTCTTTTTTTTTTCTTCTTGCCGCGACACAACCCAAACACCCCACTTTAGTCGCGTTTTTAAGCCACACGTCAAAAGCTTCAAGCTAACCATTTAAGCCACTTTAATAATCACCTAGCTAAGTTTATAAAACCACAAACTCTTCACCGAAAACCCAAGACCTCGCCTTGTTTTTCTTGCTTTCTTTTTTATCGTTAGCACAAAACCAAACGCACCATTATGGGCTGTAAAAGCTCATAAGCTAAGCCTTGAGCTAAAAAGCTCTCCACAGCTTATTCTTAGGCTTAAAACATCATATATTTATAAGCCATAACAAGCCACATCCTTCTCGAATCCAAAAACGCAAATTTGTAAAATAAGGACCATGTACGTAACGACAACCATGCATGAGGGTTAAAAATATTAGACTTGGAGTTTCTTGGTCCAAAAATATAAATTTAGTTAATATTATAAAATAAGGACTATGCATGTAATTTGCAAAATGCATGGAGGGCTTGTCTTGCCAAATTTTTAAAACTATATATATAGGACTAAACTTAAAAATAAGTTCATGCATGGGGAGAAAAAGTGTAAATATGAGTTAATAATTTACAAAAGGAACTTCTAATGGAAATTATATTCAAGCAAGGGATATAAAGTGTCACTTTTGAAACCCCAAGGTAGAAACTGTCATTTCACTAAAGTTGAGGGGTATAAATTGTCATTTTATAAAAGTTCAAGGGTATAAACTGTCAATACTAAAAAAATATAATATGAAGTGTAACATATTATATTATTACGGGAATATACTTTTAATACATATCGA
This sequence comes from Chrysanthemum makinoi, assembly GCA_910596185.1. NCBI lineage: Eukaryota > Viridiplantae > Streptophyta > Magnoliopsida > Asterales > Asteraceae > Chrysanthemum > Chrysanthemum makinoi. Next base: position 14,337,386 of record OU343217.1, read on the forward strand.
CTTGATCAATATATGAGATATCCTTGTCTCGTTAATAATCAAACAAACCTTAAAAATAAATATGATGAAACTTATCATTTGTACTTTTCTCATGTAACCGTACGCGTTGTTCTAATTCCACACTAAGATTCACAAATAATTATCGATAAAACACATATTGTATTATTACTAAAACATTACGTATTGATAATGTTTTGAACGACAACAACATACTGAAACTTGACATACCAACTCAGGTCGCGTGTCGGAGCAGTTTATTCACACAACTTGATTTGTCTTCCAACCAAACTACTATACTATCAAGGTGAGTCCATAGTCCCACTTTTATACATTTTCAACCCCGTGGGGAGATACATGCTACAAACATGAACACAAGTATTTTTCTGTATGCTATCCTGATTGATATTGCCTAAGTTCCCACTCATTGCCACTAAAAGACCCTCATATCATGCACCATTAATCACTTGCGAGTGAACGCGAGTATAGTAAATAGATCTATTGGCATCGGCGCCCATTTGTGTTAGCCGGATAGGTAACCAAATGCACTATATTTGAGAACAAACGGGAGAATGGCAAGCTCCTGCCCGAGGGCACTGTTACAGACAGCATCTCTATGATGTCTGTACTAACATCATTTTTATGATGTTCAACTGTTAAGGTTTGCGTGTCATGAGACTTAAGGCAATATACTGCAATATTTTCAACTATCTAAATTGTGTTCAAACTTATTATTATTCAAACACTCTGGATTCACTCAACCTTTGTGTTGACTTTTAGCATGTTTTATCTCAGGTAACTAAAGCACGACTTGGCACGGAGTGGCAATGGACTTTCTTATAAAAAAAGGGTGTCCACTATGTTATCATTCACACTTAAGTACTTCTATATGTATAATATTCCGTTGGGACCTCTCTTTTGTATAAACTGTGAATAAATAAATGAATGATAACTGTTTTATCTAAAAACGTCTATTTTGAGTCGTTTTCTATTATTATGACTACGATACCTGAAGTAATACCCCAAATTTATTTCCGCTGCGTATATCAAAATATGGGGGTGTTACACACAAGAATTTACTATTAGCAGAAAAACTTACAAATCAAAAATCATCCGAATAAATATGACAACATTTGTTTTCTAAGATTCATGAGCACTTCATGCGCGTAGCATTTATAAAAATAAATTTAATTTTAGTATCACAAAAATGAGAATACAATGGCTGTCAAATATAAAATTTTCTTATTATGTCCGAACAAAAATACTAATGATACAATAACAAATGATGGAGAAACAAGAACTAGAATCACCTCCTTCGTGCTTCCTTTGTCTACCATTTTACACAACACATGTTACTCTCGAGCCCTCCTGCTTCTGTATAAAAAGTAACAAAAACTTCAGCTTTACGTAATTTATAGAAATTATGATCCAAAGTCAAAGTCTGCAGCAGTAGAAAATTTTGACCCATTTACTTAGAAGTTGGGCTGATTTGGGTAATATCGTATCTCCAATGGGTCAAATAGGTAAATTTTAATAATAGTTTGATTAGATGCAAGTCACCAAAGTGTGTCAAAATCCTAAATCATTTTGTTTAGCAATAATTAAATTATTATGTTAAGGCTAATGATCAGATAAAAGCGGGTTTTTGTGTGAGAAGAGAACCAATGATTCAAAAGGAAAAAAAAAATCAAAAAGCTTCACAACAGAGGAAGGTTGACTCATTACTTAACCCACACCTATCTCGGACAGACACTTTAGAAGCATGATATCTATTTTCAGGATAACTGAAGTATAATACTTTTTTAACTCCATACTCTAGCAAAAGTGGTCAATCGATCACATCAAATTCCTCAAATTTAAACGAGTTAGCAAAAGTGGTCAATCGATCACATCAAATTCCTCAAATTTAAACGAGTTACAGAACACAAGTGGTCAATTTGATCATGCCAAATAAACAATGGAGTAATCAAAGGTGTTCCGATGAAGATTAACGTAGTGACAGAGATAAACAATCAAATCTTTTCGTTTTTACATAACTTCATACGATTGGACAAGGTATCGATGGCCATAACACTTCCAACTATTTTGCCTAGTTAATTGTTCCACGGTACCCATAAACTCAAAATTCAAGATAAAGGTAGAGAGGATAGAAAAAGATACATACCTACAGCAGCTCCCAAGACAATTAAGATTTTTCCATAATATCCCTAAATAAATCCTTAGGAGCTGCAAATGAAAAGTAGGTGAAACTCATAACAGAAGGGCGACGGTTAGATTTTAGGCATGATGGAGAGGCATGAAAAGTAGCATTATACGCCTGTCCTATAAACATCTTCACCCCTGTAACAATTGTGGCTCCACACTCTCCAGCTTCCCGAAGTAATTGTTAATCAGAGAGTTCCATTGTAATGGGTTTTTCTATATTCATTCACAATTATAATGAGATACATATATAGGACTAGTACAACATAAATCCCATGAAATAAGGAGCTATACATGGACTAGATAAGACACACAATACTTTCTGTGGTTATCCGATTTTATCAATAATATTCAAACTTAGCTTGATCCTTGTTACTGCTCTCGCCAACACTCCCCCTCAAGATGATGAATGGATGTTGATCATTCTCAGCTTGTCAAGAGAGCTGTAAATTGCATTCGTACACACTGCTTTAGTCAACATATCCACCAGCTGATCCTTTGATGCAACATGTGGTAGCTTGATTGTTTTCTTTTCTAAGTGGTCTCTTATAAAATGTCGATCTACCTCTACGTGCTTAGTTCGATCATGGAGTACTGGATTATTAGCAATCTTCACTGCTGCCTGGTTGTCACAATGAAGATTCATAGATTCCTTAACTTCAAAACCCAGATCTCGCATAATTCTCTTGATCCACAGAAGTTCACAAACACCATGCACCATCCCACGAAATTCTGATTCAGCACTAGAGCATGCTACCACCTTTTGTTTCTTGCTCCTCCAAGTTACCAAGTTCCCTCCAACAAATGTGAAATACCCCGATGTTGACTTCCCATCCAACTTATCCCCGGCCCAATCAGCATCAGTATAACCTTCCACTTCAAGACTTCCAGTTTTAGCAAAAAACAAACCTTTTCCCGGAGATGACTTAAGATAGCGTAGGATTCTAATCACCGATTTCATGTGATCTTTATTTGGTGCGTGCATAAAACGACTTACTACACTCATAGCTTATGCAATATCCGGCCGGGTATGGGATAAATAGATAAGTTTCCCAACTAGTTTCTGGTACCTTTCTTTATTCGTTGGAGCCTTGTCGGTTAGATGAGTTAGCCCATGATTTTGTTCAATCGGCGTGTCAATGGGTTTACAGTCTAACATTCCTGTCTCTGTGAGAAGATCAAGTGTATACTTTCGCTGACACATGGTAATACCCCGACTGGATCTTGCCACTTCAATACCTAAAAAATATTTCAATTTTCCCAGGTCTTTCAACTCGAACTCAGCACCCATAACATCTTTTAACTGGTTCATTTCATCTTCATCATCGCCTGTCACCACCATGTCATCGACATAAACAATAAGAGCTATAACTTTTCCTTCGTTGTTCTTAACAAACAACGTGTGATCAGCATCACTCTGCTTGTAACCAATACCCTTCATGAACTTTGAGAATCTCCCGAACCAAGCTCTGGGTGACTGTTTTAAGCCATAAAGAGCTTTATTAAGCTTACACACCTTGTTACCAAAATTCATTCCCGGTGGAGGATCCATATACACCTCTTCTTCTAAATTACCACTCAAAAACGCGTTTTTTACATCATATTGTCTCAGTGGCCATTCTTTGTTTGCTGCTATTGAGACAAGAATACGAATAGTATTAATCTTCGCCACCGGAGCGAAAGTATCTCTGTAATCTATACCTTATTTTTGTGTGTACCCCTTCGCGACCAACCTGGCTTTCAATCTGTCTATCTTCCCAGAGGAGTCCAGCTTTATAGTAAATATCCATCTGCACCCAACTGTTTTTTTTTTCTGGAGGAAGAACTACCTCATCCCACGTCCAATTCTTCTTTAAGGCATCCATCTCTTCTTGAATAGCTTTCCTCCACCTTGGATCTTTAAGTGCTTCTTGAACCGAATTCGGTATGGCTACAGTTGACAATTTTTCTTTGGATACATAGTGATTGATCGGATATTTGGATTTTGATGTCAACTCCGGTTGATATTGTCTCTTTGGTACTCCCCTATTTTGTCTCACCGAGTATCTCGGGGTTACCTGTTCATTATTAGTTTCAGGAGACATAGATAAGATATCGTTAGATGATATACCTTGTGGTGGGATCGGAGTTGGAATCGGGATTGGAGATGGCTCTGGCTCTGGATCATATGAGTTCGCTGTACTATCTTGGTCAGGACTTGCTCCCCCTGTTTCGAAATCTCCACTACCACCGTCTCCTTCGTACCCAGTGTCATCTAGACACTCACTGAACTCGCTATTTTGATGTATTACGTTTCCCTCCAAATTAGTTGTTATCTCCCCCTGAGGGAAAACTTTATGATCAAAAAACGAAACAGTTTCATGAAAGTTTACATCGCGTGTGATATACTTCTTCTTTTCTTTTGGGTCATAACACTGATACCCCTTTTTAAAATCGGCATACCCTAAAAACATACATCTAATAGCTCATGGTTCAAGTTTTCCAATATCCTTGTGTACAAAAGTTGTGCAACCAAATACTTTTGGTTCAAGATTCGGCCCAGTTGGGAGTTCCATAGTTTCATGTAAACGTTGCAGTGGTGTTTTAAAGTCAATACTCTAGATGGAGTTCGATTCATTACATATGCTGCTGTTCGCACTGCCTCACCCCAATATTGCCTTGGTACTTTCATATCAAACAAAGATGCATGAACTATCTCTAAAATTTGTTTATTTCGCCTTTCTGCAAGGCCATTTTGTTGGGGTGTATTGGCACATGAAGTTTGGTGTCTAATAGAATTTTCTTCACAAAAACGTTTCATCTCGTGATTAACATACTCTCCTCCATTATCGGATTGGAGGATGTTAATCTCGCTCTTGTATTGTGCCTTTACTAACTTGTATAGTTCTTGAAATACACGAGAAACTTCATCTTTATGTTTAAGTAAAGAACCCCATACCATACGTGTGCATTCATCAATAAAGGTGACAAAATATCGATAGCCATTTGGGGTAGAGATTCGGGCTGGTCCCCAGACATCCGAGTGCACCTTCATAAAGGGTACTGCAACTTTATTTTCACTTGGAGAATAAGAAATTTGATGGCTTTTAGCCATTTCACACACATCACAATTAAACTCAACATTGTTCTTATTAAAAAATAACTCAGGTTTTAGTTTCTTTAAATAGCTGAAAGATAAATGGCCTAGTCTACGGTGCCATAACCACAAAGGAGATTTCTTCCCTTCAACATTGTATGCTTCTGCTTGCCTCTCTTCTTCAAGATAGTACAGCTTCCCTTTTCTAATACTAGAGCCAAGCATCCGATTCGTTGTTATATCCTAAAAGGTACATTTGTTTGGCCAAAAAGTTACATAACAGTTTAGTTGATCAATGATCTGACTAATAGATAATAAGTTTGATGAGAGAGATGGAACAACTAAGACTGTGTCAAGATTCATTGACTGTGATACTTGAACAGCACCTTCACACATAACAGGTGCTAAACCTCCATTTGCAGTTTTTATTTTTTGTTTGTTAGGCCGACATATGGTGACTAGTTTGGAAGAATCATTGGTCATGTGATCCGTCGCACCTGTGTCAATAATCCATTCATTATTCAACGAGTGGGTTGTATTCGACATACCATAATCATTGAAGGACTCGGTGTGAGTTGCCACGGGGTTTGTGTCATCGTTTTTCGATGTGGCTGTTGAAGCTTGGCCCACTTTTCTTCTTGGTTTCTTGGAGAAATCCCACCACTCAGGGTAACCAACAATTTCATAGCATCCTTGTTTTGAATGCCCCTCTTCTCCACAATAGTTGCACACGAGTTTGTTGCTAGTGTTTTTTCATTTTGAGAACCGGTTCCTAGTGGCTAGGTTAACAATGCTATCGGGCTCGTTTTTTGGTTCCTCCATGGTGGATCGCTGGGTTTGGTCTTTCCGCACAAAGGCATAGCAAGCTTCAAGATCTAAAGGAGGATCTTTGCGCAATATCTCTCCACGGGCTTGATTAAAGTCAGGATCTAACCCCGCCAGAAAAATGTGCACACGGAGCCGGCCAAGAATCTTGTTGAGTGACACAACATGCTCCACGCTATCTTCATGAGACATCAATCGCGTATCGATCTCCTGAAAAATACCGATCAACTCGTTGTAGTACGATGCAAGGGTTCTTCCGTTTTTCCGGGTACTAAACGACCTCCTGTTCAATTCGAATAACTGTGTCTCATCCGTTCCGTCATAGAACGTCTTAGCCACTGCATCCCATATTTCTGTTGCTGTTTTCAGACGGATAAATCTTGGAATCAAAGTCGGGCTCATGGAGTCAATAAGCCAGCTCTTCACACGGTTGTTTTCAGTCAACCAATTTTCGATTTGCTTTTCTCCAGATTCAAGCTTCGTGGTGGATCCAGTGAGGAATCCTAGTTTGTTTCGGGCTCCAATTCGCATCTCCATCAGTTGTGACCACAACTGATAATTCGTGTCATCCAGGATGATCCCTGTTGGGAACGGGGCATCCTGAACCACATATCGGGTTTCTTAAGGAGGAGGAGGGGGAGGTGTTGTTTCTGTGTTTGTCATGGTCTTCGAGGGATTGTTTCTTTTCTATTCAGGATTTCGAGGGTTTTAGTTGGTATGCTCTGAAACCACATTAATCAGAGAGTTCGATTGTAATGGGTTTTTCTATATTCATTCACAATTATAATGAGATACATATATAGGACTAGTACAACTGAAATCCCATGAAATAAGGAGCTATACATGGACTAGATAAGACACACAATACTTTCTGTGGTTATCCGATTTTATCAATATTATTCAAACTTAGCTTGATCCTTGTTACTGCTCTCGCCAACAGTAATCTCGTAATTTTTGGTGTGTACACAACATTAAATACCAATGCATACGACTTTAAAAGCTTCATGTCATAATAAAAATAGAAAAACTGATCTAAGTGCATACCATTATTACAAAAACATATGACCAGAAAAAGGTAGATAGCCGTACCTTAGAAATAGGAGTAACGTCTATATTTGGCTGCATACCAATTGATGTAGTGTTTGCAAGTATGATGCCACCTTCTGGACTGTAAATGCTCAAATCGGCAAGAGAGCCTCTCCACCAATTACGTCAGCAAGTTCTCTAGCACGATCTGTGCAGTAACAGTAAGAGAAAACTTTAGTTGATGTATTAACTATGCATGTGAGAGGTAATGTGAACTATAATCAATTTTTGATTTTTGCAACTGATCATATGGTTACTCTGACTTGAAGTAGCTATAATCAATTTTTGATGCTTTGATAAACCACTCGAATCCAAACACCCTCTAAATATGACGAGAACCATGACTTTCTCCCATACTGAACTGATAAGAATGCAATAAAACTAGTATAATGTTTTATTTGCAATCAAGTACGAGCAACAGAATGGTAATGTGAACGTGAATGATAGTTGAATCTAACCATAAGTCCTATTTGCTATCACAATTCTTGCACCCTTCGCTTTTGCTCCATAAGCAAGAGCTTTTCAGCACCGCCAACACCAATAACCACAAATAGTCTACCAGCCAAGGGTGATCCTGTTGCACCATTTTGAACACCTGAACCTGCAGACAGCTGCAACAATTTGTGCTTTAAGTGAATGTCAAATGGGTCAAATGGGTCGAACGGGCAGAAAGTAACATGTGAAATCATATGAAACTTTTATAAGTGAACAAAAGGCATTGTTTTGACCCAACCACCCATATTATCACTTCTTTAGGAAGTATAGAAAGAAACCTCATAGACTTTCCTCGATAGCAGAACTAGCACCTACATAGTCTGTATTACACCTATATAATGTCTCATCGTTTGGTCTCTGATGGCACAATTGACTGTAACATACAATCAATAACACGATACATTAAACGCCATACTTTTACCATTGTTTGCATATTTTTTGATGGTAAAGCTTTTTATGACAATGAAAATTACCTTTGCAACCGTATCAACCTCATCACAACATTGAAGTAAAGATTCTTTGTGAGGAATGGTACAACTGCAAACAATAATGATACATTTTACTCATTTAAATGTAGAAATAAGGGTTTTTTTCCTTAAAATATCAACACACTTGCACATGTATGCCTTGAGTCACAGTACTTTTATATAACATTTGAGTCAATAAAAGATGGGCTAGATGACTTTGTATGCCATTGGCATTCGGTACCAAGTTACCCGACAGTCAATATGATTACTTTTAATCAAAAATGTCAACTTTATTTATATAAATGACCCAGCCGGTACAACAAAACCACCTTTCAATGACTTCTATGCAAAGAGAGTTAAGTAAGTACGTGCTAGTCAGCTCCTGTTGACTGTATTTTGGCCACAAGGTTCCCAAGCTTGCACTTTCAAAGGAGTATTTTGATAATTGTGAGAAGAAACTATGAGTTTGAACTTTGTAGGCTTGTCTCCATGGATTAAATCGTTGAAATCATCAATGGCCTGCATTTGAGCAACTAAAATCAGAAATCTTATAGAGAATATTATGTCTGATAGTATAATGGAAAATTTTACTATGTAAGAACACTAATAATAGTACTTTAGACAGGCCCATGACACAAAGAAACCGATTTTATGTCAAGAAGAAGAAAACCTTAAGCTCAACATCGATATGATCAGCTCCTAATTCCATTGCTAATCGAAGAGAAGCCAATCAACTTTGTTCATATCCTTCGTACTGACCACCTTCCCATGTTGGTCTAGAAAATGACATAGAATCATAAACCTTTTCGGGAAAATAAAGTGTTACGACGTCATGTAATATGGACTGGATTAATCAAGAAACAAATAGCCCTGGTTGTCCTAAAGAAATATATAAATATCCCTTTTTGTAAGAAGGATTCATAATACTAATATCAAAGGAGTTGTCTGATGTCACTTCAGCATACAAGATCAATACTTGTATCATAACATTGACTTCAGGGGATGTTTGGTAATGCATATTAAAACTGCTTATGCTTTCATGAAACAAGCAATTGCTATAACAGAAGGCAATGCTGTAAAAAGTGTGTAGATAGGCTTCTACAGTAACAAAACCAGATAATCAAATATCGATTTGTTTAAGTTTTCGGCAATCAGCTAATTAGGGATTTAAAACGTAAAATAATCAGAATCGCATATGCTGTTTGAATAGGCAACTCCGAAACTGTTACTTATAGCCAGTGGCGGAGCCAGGATATTGAAATAGGGGGGCAAAAATAGTATTGCCGAAAATTTTTTTAACGACGAAACAATAGTGAACTTAACCGACTTAATATTGCATAAAAAGAACTAATAGTGCTAAAATCAGCAGCAATTCAGCCATCAAATCAGTAGCAATTTTGTGTAAAAAACAGCAGCAATTAAGTACCAAATTTCAGCAACAATCAGCACAAAAAACAGCTCAAAAAAACAGATTTGAAGGTGCAAAATCCTATCCCAAACCTGTTTATAAAGTGCAAAAAAGAGTATATATTAACAAAAAAACGTGTACATCTTGTTCAAGCATAAAAATAACAACGAAAAATGCTTACCTTGAGCAAACAAATATTTTAAAGTTGTCCTTTACGATCTGTCATATTTTGGAACCGGTTCATCACATCTTCATCACTAATATTTGCAAGTGCTTCTCTTTCTACGCCACATATAACACAAGAGTTTAAAAACCCTTGACTAATTCGATTACGCAAGTCTGATTAGGCCATTCTCCTAATCACAAACTCACAATCACAATTCACAAAAAAAAAAAGTAATTGGCCATTCTCCTACAAAAGCTACTGCTAATAGGCCATTCTCCTAATGAAACTAATTGTTAATCAATAAAAGAATAACACAATTTTAAATATCTCTAGGCAAATTAGTTTATATAAATAAAAGAAAAGTTAGGGTTTTTAGTTTCACTTACCAAGTTTTAAGGTTGAAGATGGAGAAATAAAAGGTGAATTTATTGTTGTTGATGAATGATTGAATGAGGGTTCATTGGTTTAGCCACTGCTCGTTACTTTTCCAGGTTTTCCCTCCTCTTTGCTGTGATCGTTTCATATTCTACAATTCTGTCTAATAAATACGTGAACTGATTTTGTGAAGATTACACGTTGGGCTCAGTTTTGTTGAGGGCAAAATAAGTTTTGGGCTGAGGGCATCAAATATAAAAGTCCACTAAAACACAATATTTGCACTATATACAAATTTTTTGGCCCAATTTGTTGAGGGCACCGCCCCCCCTACTTGTATGGTCCCTCCGCCCCTGCTTATAGCTGCGGCTTAGTGCACCATCAAATGAGCCTATACTCATATCCAAACACTCATTACTGCTGATCTACTGAATCAAAACGCAACAAGGAGTGTTTGGCATTACTAAGTTAAACAGCTTATGCTCATAACCAGAAGCCCAACTTATCTCAAAATAGCTTATTTTCACCCCTAAGGTTAAACTAATGATACTGGATCCACTAACAATAACCAGTTCAAACTAAACAATCTGAAACATCTTACTGAAAAGACCTTATGTCACCCCTAAACTAAGTAGATAAGCAGTCACATTTCTTCATCTGCTCAAAAAACACAATAACCCAATAATCTGTGATAAAAACAATTCAAATTCTGAAACAATCCAATTCAGTATAATATCAGAAGAAGACCACATTCGCATGATAACAGTATCAAGGAGATCATTAGCATAAGCACATATCACATCCAAACACTCAAATCTGCTTATCTACCACATCAACAAAATAAGGGATGTTTAATATTACTATTTTAAATAACTTATGCAAATAACCATATAATCAACTTATTCAAAATAACTTATTTCAATCTAAGAGTAAAGTTATAATACCAAATCCAATTCTATTCTTTTAGTATAACATTTGACTCGTAATAAGATCAGCATTATAAAAATGTGAATTTTTATGAATGGCCCAAACTGTACACAAAAAGACTTTGTTAAAAAACCCCTAGAAATAAATTCTCTAAACTCCATTAAAGCCAGCTGATCTGAAAGCTTTATTGTATAGTAAGAATTTTAACAAATTGATGAAATTAAAAGATGGGTTGAGTGTAAGAAGTGGAGATATTACATAAAAATGTGAACTTTTTGTGAATTCAATGTTAATTTTGTGGGATTGAAAAGGAGATTTTAACAAATACCATTAATGCAATTTTTAATACACCCATTAAGTGAAAAGAACAAATTATTAAGCCTATGGTACACACTAGGTATCACAAACTTCTTTCCCATGGTCACAGTTTATGCATCATCGACCAAGTCAAGTTTCAACAACCAACATTAAGAATCAGAAAAGCCAACAACTTCAACCACAAGCCAAGAACAACAACGTACAAACGAAACAAACTACTAGACACAAAAAATAAACAATACACTATCCTAAAACCCATTCAACCTCATTCCATCTCCATCACCAAAAGATCTCACGTTACCACTTATCTCATGAGAAATTGGAGCAACCAAACCATGAATTCAACACACCATATCTCATGACAGCTTGTGGTATTTTGAGTGCAAGAGGAGTAAAAAGAAAGACCCAGACATTCGCTAGACAAACTCGACCTCAAGAAATGACTCAAACTAACACGGAAAACACATAAAACCCGTTTTTTTTTTTTTTTTTTTTTTTTAATAAAAGAGGGCTCTATTAAGGGGCTTTATTCCATTTTCTGTATCTGTAGTAGTGGCATCTACTATTCCTTTAACTCTCAACTACACTTCACAACAAACACAATGCAGAAACATCTTCTATCGACTTAATCTAGAATCATCTAATCTCCACATATTTAACAAAATAATAAAAACCTCTTTTCAAGCCAAAATAATAAGCACGTAATTTTCTCTTGACTACGATCTCAGTTCCATAACAATTTATAACTAACAAACACATCTCACACAATTTCACTATTCCTCAAATTTGAAACTACACTTCATAATAAACAAACAGCATAAACATCTTATATCAATCGAATCACAATTCAGAATTACCTAAACTAGACAAACTAATCTCACTTCCATATCAAATCACATCAGAGTAACTGTCTTAACAACCTCCTACGCTTTTAGCATATACACATCTTCTATACATCAAATCAACACTTGAACGCGTTATCAATGAACATATGCAAATTGAGTTCTACCTATGATAGGATACTAAATCATTTTCAATTCCTAAATTTACAAATTACAATCAAAACGCGGCTAGTAAGAGAACCAAAAGTGGTTCCTATTCTCACATGCAAGTGATAATAAGTTTGGGTAAAAACTGTTAGGAATTATATAACATGAATTTCAATAAATAATCTCAAAACATCAAAGTATACATGCGGAAGTGTATAGGATTTATTAACGAATAATTAATTAACATAAACAAGAATATGCGTACCTTACTTGATTCAAGCCGAACAAGAATCAAATCCACAAACTAGCAATTTGGATGAATCCTAATTTGATTTAATTAGGATTATATGAATTACCCCTTACCGTTTTGTAATTCAATCCAAGAATACTAACAATATTGTGTTAGTATCACTTTCTTGTACACACGTACTATACAGAATTAAAGCAATGCTAGTTTTAATCAAACAAATAACTTCGATTTTGGAAAAGCTTTGGATCGACACCCTTTGTTGTTTGTCGACCGAATACACAAGAAAAACACACAAACTATTTTTAGGTTTTAGCTTATGAGTACAAGAGATAAATTACAAACACCTTTGGTTTTGTATTTATACCAAAAGTAACTTGGTGAACAAGTTGGCTAAGGATTGGGTTATGGTAACCCTTTGGACGATCGGCCTGGGACTCCCACAAGGGATTTTAGAACCTTCTCGATCTCTAATTTCATCTTTAGTCCTTCCCAATTATATTTAACGACCGTTAGTCCATTTCAACTAATTACTTAACGTCCGTTAGTTATTTCGTTCAATTAATAAATAAATACAACATTTATATTTAATTATTAACTTTAATTCTCATACGTGAAGTGTGCAATCCCGTGGTCTCGAGTTCGATCCTAAGTCACGTCTACTAATTTATATCCATAAAACCAACAGTTCCCACTTGGATATATCTTAATAGAGTGATCATATCGTATAGCGTCTAGCAACACTTCAATGCCTCTAGTACGACTCGAGTAAGGCTCCTGGAAAACCTTTTAATGATTTCTCATTATTATTATTATCCTTTTGTTTCTAATACTACGTTAAATAAAGATATGAAATTAAGTCATTCTTTATTAAACTATTATGTTTCTCGTTGTAAGTGATTGACCAAGATTACCAAATATTCTAAATAAATTTAGGGAAGATTTTGGGTGCGGCCGCACAAACATCTTGTCAACCCTACGAGGGGGCCAGCAGTATTAAACTCCAAATAAATTTGAAGGAACACATTCTATCTTGACTATGAGACTAACCCATAAACTTTGTAACATTTCTAAAAACAACCCTTATGACTACTAGTTACGTATACCGTTAAGTTGCTCCACAGAAATGCACTACATTCATGACACTTATCTGGTATCTCAAGTATGAGGATAACTATTCATAATTTACTTATAACAATATCCACAAAGTAAATTATGTAGTTGGGATAAGTCTTATATTCAATTAATTGAATATCATCTGAAATTGGTTTGCATTCTCATCAATATACTTCCAAGTATATTCTACCATATCTCTCAGATTTGTCTTAGTTTAATGATACTCCCATATCATTAATCGACAACGGACATTTAGAATAACTTAGTTACTTACGGATTAAACATGCAAATATAGGACAACAATATTATAAATGAAAATAAACATAATCCAAACTTTATTTCATCAAAATAATAAATGTTTTACAATATCCTTTATCGAAATACTAATCATAGTTATGCATGAAACTATTAGCTAAACGAATTCCAATTCCATTGGAAAGTCCAATAAGCTTGTGTTTAGCCAAAGCCTTAGTGAAAGGATCAGCTAAGTTATCGTCTGTGTGAACTTTCAATAGATTAATTTCACCTTCACGGACTTGTTGAACATAGTGATACTTCCGTAGAAAATGTCTGGTGCCCTTCATGACTCCAGGTTCATTGGCAAATATGATTGCAGCAGAATTGTCACAATACATATCAATAGGCGATTCAATTGAAGGCATAACACCCAAGCCCTGAAATGAATTCCCTAATCGAAACAGCCTCCATTGCACTTCGAAGCAGTTATGTATTCGGCACTTTGTAAGACTCTCATTGTCGTACTTTCTGCTTCTTGCTCTTCCAGTCAACTGCTCCTCCATTGATGACAAAGACATAACCCGTCTTAGACTTCGTATCATCTTTATCACTACCGGGGCCGCATCACAGTAACTGTAAACACCAAGCTTTGTGTATGGATTTCCACCATGCACTAAAAACATATCTTTCGTATTCCTAAGATACTTTAGAATATGTTTAACAATGATCCGTGAAGTTCACCCAGATTCGTTGATATCGACTGGTCATGTTCGGCGAACGCCACATCGGCCTTGTGCATCTCACATCATACATAATAGATCCTACTGCCGAAGCATAAGGAACTTTCTGCATGCGTGCCACCTCAGCAGGTGTTGAAGCACACATATCACTACATAAGCCATGCTTTACTTCCATGAGCAAATATCCTTTCTTGGAATTTTGCATATTGAATCTCTTCAATATTTTATCAATGTAAGCGCTTTGACTTAAACCAGTTAACCGCTTTGACCTATCTCGTTATATCTTGATTCCCAGAATGTATGCAGCTTCTCCTAAATCCTTCATGGAAAAACACTTCCCAAGATATGCCTTAACATTTTGCAAACTTGGAATGTCTTTTCCCATAATTAATATGTCATCGACATAAAGGATAAGGAAAATTACATCACTCCCACTAACTTTGTGATATACACATGGCTCATCAAGATTTTGAATAAATCCATACCTTTTGATTTCTTCATTAAATCTCTTATTCCATTTCCTAGATGCTTGCTTCAATCCATAAATGGACCTTTGTTATTTGCATACACGGTTTGGAAATTGTGGATTCACGAACCCCTCAGGTTGCTTCATATAGATGTCTTCATCTAAGCGACCATTCAAGAAGGCGGTTTTGACATCCATTTGACATATCTCATAGTCATAGTACGCTGCTATAGCTATGAGAATTCTAATAGCTCTAATGTTTGCTACAGGAGAAAAGGTCTCCTCGTAATCTATGCCATAAGTTTGAGTAAAACCTTGCATAACTAGACGAGCTTTATAGACGTGTATATTGCCATCCATGTCAGTCTTAATTTTATAGAGCCACTTACTTCCAACCACCGTGGCGTTTGGAGGTAAGTCAGCCTCTTCCCAGACTTTATTTTCTCTCATGTATTGCATTTCCCCATTCATTGCAACTTGCCATTTTTGCTTTTCAGGACTTGCCATGGCAGCTTTATAACTAGTAGGTTCTCTAAGATCTCCTAATATAGTTTCCTCAGATCGAAGAGCTTTAATCTTCTTTCCCAATTGCAGTTCTACTTCCACTTTAAAAACCTTAAATGTTTCAAACACCTCATGTTTATGCTTAAGTAAATAAACATATCCATATGAAATCATCATAAAAAGGTTAAAAGTAGCTAGCACCTCTCTTTGACACATGTCTAAGTGGTCCACACACATCAGTATGAATAAGACCAAGTAGATCAGACGCCCTCTCCATATTGCTATGAAAAGGTTTCGTCGTCATCTTCCCAGCACATGACTTACATTTATCAAATGATTCATCATTGATATTTTGCAAAAGCTCTTCTTGTTGCGGCTTATGCATGCGAGCCTTGCCTATATGAGCAAGTCTACAATGCCAAAGATAAGATGAATTCAAGTCCAACTTTATTTTCTTATTGATGCTAAACATCAAATTATTGTATTTGTTAGATTCATTTTCAATCACATCAATTTCAAACACACCATTCACAGTAATCGCATTAAAATAAAATACACCATTTAAAGAAATAGAAATTCCATTACGTGACATAGTATGAGTAAAACCACCATCCAACAAAACTGAAAAGCAAACAACACCTCTAATTATAGAAGGTGCGTAATGAAAATTGTTCAATAACAGTACTAAGCTTGAAGGCAATACTAAACTAAACGTTCCTATGGCTTCAACTTGTTTGCATGTCGCCATTTCCCACGCTTAGATATTGCTCCCCATAGGCTAGCTTCCTTTCCTCTAAACCCTATGATTGTATTACAAATGTGAATACCACATCTAGTATCATATACCCATGAATTTTTATGATTTTGAGTAAATAGTTCAATGACAAATAAATTACCTGGCTGAGCCCAAGGACCCTCGTTACTTCATCTGCGTAATTCATCAAGATAGAGAGCACAGTTTCTCTTCCAATGCCCAACGACCTTGCAGTGGTGGCATGCTTGATCCTTTTTAGGATTTTCCTTCCTAGAGTAGGTTACTTCTGGTTCGGTTGATAGGCCATAAATTTTTACCTTTATCAACTTTCCTTTGCCCTTCACCTTCTTGTTGTTCACGCCTTACGGTTTTGGCTTATTTATCCTTCCACCTGAATAGCAAGTACCGGGGATTTGGAGCCTTTTGAGGTCACCCTTTCTCATATTCAATGCAATGCATGTCGGTCAGATAGCTGTCTTCCCAGCAGTGCATATTGAAGTTCCGAACAAAACCATTGAAATCCTTGTTAAGGGATCTGTTGATCAAGTTCACGGCCATGTCATCTTCATAAGTCTTGCCAAGGGCCCTTAATTGGTCCATGTAACTTTTCATTTCCATTACATGAGCACTCACGGGTTTTCCTTCTCCCTTCTTACAGCTGTGTAGTGCATCCATCAAGTCATAAATCTCGACAGCAACTGGTTTCTTGAACATAGTTCGAAGTTCATTGAGCATATTAAATGGGAAGTAGTTTTCGAACTGCTTTTGGAGAGCATGTTCCATCGTTCCCAACATAAGACAAGCCACATCATTATGACGCTTATACTCAATTTTCCATGCATCCTTTTCAGCTTGAGTAGCTTCAGGTGCTATTGGTTCAGCAGGGCAAGGTTCATACAGATAATTCAACCGGTAGCTGAAGCAACTCTACAGACAATTCTCAAAGAGCGGTGCCAATCATTGAAATTCCTAGAGCCAGTAAACTTTTCTCGATCAAAAAAGCTTTTGAACAAAGAACTTAGTGTAGTGTTAGTGTTATCGTTGTTTTGAGCCATTTCTACTGAAAAAAGTTCAAGTATTAGTATTTTCGGTAATACAACTTTTCAAGAAAATAAAATATACCCAATGGTAATATAAATATATAACTATATAATTTTCTTGAAAACTAGGATCCAAATTATCAAAGGTTCATTACATCAGTTGATCTTCTAGTAACGAAAGCATATAATAAGGTAATCTGTCGTACAATAATCGGCAAACAATTTTCAATTCCTAGATCATTATGGGATTTATATTTTCCAACTTTATTGCAAATATAAACATGTTTCATCCCATCTTATGCCATGAGTCGAGTTCTCACTTCCTACTCAACTTAAGTGTCTAACTTAAAGAAGTGCAAATATGTCCATGTAAGGTCTGACTTTACATAGAGATTTACCTCTCCATCACAATCTAGCCAAGTACTGTCATGACGTAAATTGCAACTTCAAGTGTTCCTTTTAATTATATGGCACATAACTTAATTTAAAAGGGTACTTTTGCAAAGATGTACAAAGATGTCATGCGTTCATATTGTAGCATAAATTTAATAAAAAACTTTTTATTACCAATTCATACAGATCAAATTATCAAAGTTTTGATTGAGGTGTTGGGTTCACCAATCAAGGAATTTAGCATCAATTATCGCCCATTATATCGTACTTTTGCATAAGTGTAAACACTTAGTGTTTCGGGTAATTACCACCGAAGTGGCGCATGGAATTAAACTAATTCGCCCTTAAGATGAGTTTGTACATTTATGGCTTACTTAGTAGCTCCAATTTGACTCGCAAGCAAGCGGAGAATTTGGTCAGCGCTGAAGCAATAACCTCCCTCTTTAGGGTCACAATATTAACGCGCTCCCCTCCTAGTACTTCCCACACAGTCCGTCAAATTGGGTGAGCCGTTCAGACCATTTGTACCAAAATCATCAATCAATTAAACTATTGAAAACTTAACTCATCAAAAACAAATCAAATTTCATCATTGTTTAGTCCGTATTATTTTTCTATTCAAAATTACCCTTTGCTTAACACTGTCGCACATAAAAACAATCAAGTAAACAAATAAAAAAGTAAACAACTAAAAACAATGCGCACATAATAAACAATTTAATACGTGTAAACAAGTAGCCACATGCAACTGATTCGATAAAACCCTATTAATAATCAATGTCAACGTTAAATTAATGTATCTATTAATTAGGGCTTTCACTCTCCCAATTGAAAGTGAGCCACATACATCGATGAATCGATTGCATAAACCCATAATTAATAATATACCAAATTGTACATAATTGATTCATTAATGTATATAATTGGAGTCTTCTCCAACTCAATATTTATCGTAAATAAACATGTGATAAATATATCTTAACAATTAAACAATATCAAAGCAACTATCCATGACAAACATGCATGTATTATCATGGATATATCATAACAATTATACAAATAGTCACAAGATCGCATATCAAAATTCCATGTCACATAACAAATTATTCATGAATTAATCACGTAACATAAATATTCATTCTAGGTTTCGATAAGGTTAGCAAACAATTTTCAAACCCTAAAAAAAAATTGAAGTGTCGACTAAAAAAAATAATGGGGTACGCACCAAAAAAAAAAAAAAAAATCGACCCAAAAAAAATTAAACCAAACCCTAGATTAACCATATCAAACAACATACAATTATTCGTTTTTTACGCGTTTAGTAATTAAATACTCATTAAAAACCAATGACTCGTGATGCCACTGTTGGAATTATACAACATGACAATCAATAAATAATCACAAAACATCAAAGTATACATGCGGAAGCGTATAGGATTTATTAACGAATAATTAATTAACATAAACAAGAATATGCGTACCTTACTTGAGTCTAGCCGAACAAGAATTAAATCCACAAACTAGCAATTTGGATGAACCCTAATTTGATTTAATTAGGATTATATGAATTACCCCTTACCGTTTTGTAATTCAATCCAAGAATACTAACAATATTGTGTTAGTACCACTTTCTTGTACACACGTACTATACCGAATTAAAGCAATGCTAGTTTTAATCAAACAAATAACTTTGATTTTGGAAAAGCTTTGGATCGACACCCTTTGGTGTTTGTCGACCGAATACACAAGAAAAACACACAAACTATTTTTAGGTTTTATCTTATGAGTACAAGAGATAAATTACAAACACCCTTAGTTTTTTATTTATACCCAAAGTAACTTGGTGAACAAGTTGGCTAAGGATTGGGTTATGGTAACCCTTTGGATGATCGGCCTAGGACTCCCACAAGGGATTCTAGAACCTTCTCGATCTCTAATTTCATCTTTAGTCCTTCCCAATTATATTTAATGACCGTTAGTTCATTACAACGAATTACTTAACGTCCGTTAGTTATTTCGTTTAATTAATAAATAAATACAACATTTATATTTAATTATTAACTTTAATTATCATACGTAAAGTTGCAATCCCGTGGTCTCGAGTTCGATCCTAACTCACGTCTACTAATTTATATCCATAAAACCAACAAAAACAGGCAATTATATATGAAAAACTAGTCAACTTGATCAGGTGAAGTATTATTGATAACATCAAATAATCCTGATTTTTAAGTGTCAATTTGACAAGATTATACTCATATTTTATAGTTTTTACATGAGTATATACTCTTATTTATTTATACTTCATTTCCAGGTTATATATAAGCATAGGAGCTAAAGAGACGCGGTTTTTGAGATGCACTTTAATGATTTTTACCTTAGTATGCTCTCACGGAAGAAGCTACGGTGTAACTGACACTCTCATTTACGCCCTAGCTATGAATTCAAATATGAAGACCAAGTCAACACTAGTTATGGCGTAACTATCAACTCAAGTAACGCCGTAACCATCTAGGTCATAATGAATTTCACGCCTTCATCAGTGACGCTGTAACCCCTAATATTAGTTATGGCGTAACCAGCACTACGCATGTCTTGATGAGATCTTTAAAGATTACGGCGTAGACATTTTTTGAGTTTACGACGGAGTTGAAGGTATTACGGCGTAATCATCCTTAAGGTTACGCCGTAACCATTCCTACGAGAATGGTAAAAGGGGGATATTTAAGTTATGGTTTAACCACATTATAAGGTTACACCGTAACATGATCAGGCCTATAAATACAAGCCCTAAATTCTGCATTTGACATCATTCACACACCAGAAGAAGTCAGAGAACATGAAGTGGGTCCACAAGGCAGATCTTACACAGCATACGGAGCCATTTCCAAGGGAGAAGTCACAACATATCATCGATAAGCTTTAGCGATTTATATTTCATTACATTTTGATTCATGTCTTCCTTTATCATGTAAAACATTGAATTGAGTGTCCGTTTTAATATGATCGGCTAAGCACCTTTGGTGCTAGCCTAATTATGATTCCTTAATTGTTTTGTTTATGTTTTTGCACTTCTATTATTGCTTCTAGTGTATGCATGCATAGTTCATTGGTAGCCAACCTTGCTTTGGTAGTTTTTAAGCCTAGTTGTACTTGCTTGTTTAGGAGAATTGACCAAAGGACCCTAGGGAAGTAGGTTGCGAGGGTTGATAAAAATTGACCAAAGGACTATCAATCCCTCTCGTGCGAATTGACCAATGGATCACCTTCCAGAGGGCGAAAATTAAGAAGTTAGGGATGTGTGTCTAAGATGCTAGCGCCCGGGCACACATTATTTCGAATCTTGCATGTAGGGCACTTAATGACTTAGCATAGATTACCGGGGACCTCGTCAATCCAAAGGGTAATGCCTTTGTTATCGGGTAGGGATCTATGAGTAATAGGCTAGACGAATTGACCAAAGGAGTCTAGCGAATTTAACCCTCACTTGAAGCGATAGGAAGTAATAATTAGAAAACATAGACATAACATGATAGGATGAATAATTAGGTTAGCACACTTTCTCCCTACTGTTTACAACCTCTTTTAATTTCCAAATTTCATTTCATGCTTATTAGTTTAATTAATCTTTCAAAATGTCTTAAAAACTGTTGGATCGATGTACTCTAACCAAAATAACTTAAATAGCTTGTTAAGGGTTTAATAACCTCGGATAAATCCTAAGTTATTAACAATAAAACACTGAGCAAACTCTATTGAGTATGCGGAATTTACTTAGCAAAGCTAAGAAGAATATAACTTTAACTTTCAATGATTTTATTAATAACTTTAAATCTGCTTGTTATGCAAACTCTTAAACAACTCTAAAACACTAATATTAAACTCTCTAAAACTATAATAATACGTATTGTAAACTTGTCAACTCGTAGACTTGTAAACTCTAATTCCAATCTAGGGGTCCTTTTATAGGCTTAAGGATAACCCTAGTCGGTTTACAATTTGTAACCTTGTACGACAAGTAATCTAAACAAAGAATATTCTAGAATAAACAAAGCTTTCCATATTGAATATATATAGCGGTTCTTTAGCCTTGCAGTGTTACTTTGACAGACAAATTACTTTGACTTCTTCTTTAGCGATTACTTTGACTTTTCCGTGATTTGGTGTTACAACAATATGTCATTAAACGTTATTTATATTTTTGATCTTTGCCTAAGTTTTGTTAATGACAAAAGTAAATTTAATTTATAAAAGCTTAAAGCTTGTCAAGTTTAATAGATATTAAAACAAGCTTTCTCAAACAATATATTCATCATTCAAGCATTTACATTTGTGATTAGTGACATCTTGATATGAATCTAATCATTATGTATGATAGTAGTTTTTAGAATGTGTTAGGTTCTTAAAACCAAACACTACTTAAGCATTTGCATATTTCTAAAAATAGAAATACAACATATGACATCATGTAATGCATCATGGAAATCATTGGAAGATTTCATTAGATATTTTGTGTGGATTTGTACTCTTCATATCTTGCACAATCTAACTTAGATATAGTTGACTTTAGCATGATTTGATATCTTGGCTGTCAGAACCCCATGGTACCAATTTGGTACACAGACGGAACCCTTTTAAGGGTTCCGCGGTCCGTCGGAGCTCATGTCCATTTTGGCTATAAATAGCAATGCCAAGCCAAGTAGTTTCTTCATCCCTTTCTAACATACTCTCATACATATCTTCTCTCTAACCTTTCTAACTCAGTTTCATATCATATTAGTGATCTCTTTTGTAGCAAAGAAGATCAAGTCATATTCAAGCTTCATCGAGAAGTTGGAAGTCTTGTTTGTTTAGTGTTGTATGATCTAGTGTTGATTCATACTTCATTGTTGTATCAAACCATCATAATCTTGTGAGTGTGAGTGGTTAGTATTTTAGTCCTCAAAATACATTGTGTGTGGGAGTGGTTGTACCCTTGGAAAGAACTCGACATAGCTTAGTGTCGGAAATAGTGTAAGCGAAGTGTAAAGGTTTTCTCCGCCGGTGAAAGGAGCTTGTTGACTAGTGAAGTTAAACTCTCGAGTGTGAGACTCGAGGAGTGGAGTAGGGCAAGGAAAAAGAGTCCTTGTAGGCCGAACCACTATAAACAACTTGTTGTGGTTGGATCATTTCTTTCCTATTTACTTATACATATTGCTTGCATATTTCATTAACATACTCAAGATCAATATCAATTGATCTTTCAATAAGTTTCAAAACAAAGTTTTTAATTGGTAAACTATTCAACCCCTTCTAGTTTTCTACAATTGGTACCAGAGCCTCGTTGCTCAAGAATTTCTAAAATTACTTGTATTTTATAAACTTGAAACGATCCATGGATTCTCAAAACTTTAAAGAAGGGCAATCTATGCAAAGACCACCACTCTTTGAAACCAATGGATTTATCTAATGGAAAAACCGTTTTGAAACATATGTAAAATCAAAAGATATAGATCTTTGGTTTATTATTGTTAAAAGAGATTTTAGTTCTACAACAAAAGATGTTTCCGTTGATGAACGAAAGAAATTAGTTGCTAAAAATAATGAAGCTAAAATGATGCTTTATAATGCTTTACCTAGAAAAGAATATGAAAGAATTTTTATGTGTGAAACCGCCAAAGACATTTGGGAATCTTTAATTGTTACACATCAAGGTAATTCATTAGTCAAGAATAACAAAATTGATCTTCTTGTTCAACAATATGAACAATTTGTTATCCCTGAAGATGAAACCATTGATTGTGGCTTTGCTCGGTTTAACACTATCATTACATCACTTAAAGCACTTGATGAATCTTTTCGTAGTAAGAACTTTGTCCGGAAATTTCTTAGAGCACTCCATCCCAAATGGAGAGCTAAAGTGACCGCTATTGAAGAATCAAAAGATCTCTCAATAATGTCACTAGACGAGCTAATTGGCAACCTCAAAGTTCACGAAATGGTAATGGAGAAAGATTCGGAGATCATCAAAGGAAGAAGGAAGAAGATCAAATCCGTCTAAAAAGCAAAGCGGAATCAAGCGATGATGATGAATCTTGTTCCAGTAGTGAAGATGAGGAGTATGCCATGGCCGTTAGAGATTTCAAGAAGTTCTTTAGAAGAAGAGGAAAGTTTGTAAGACAACCTCGAGAAGAAAAGAAGCCATTTCGAAAAGATCGGGATGATAAGAAGAGTAAAGGTGAAAGAAAGTGTTTTAGATGTGGTGATGCAAGTCATCTCATAGGAGAATGTCCCAAGCCACCTAAAAGCAAAACTCAACGAGCTTTTGTAAGTGGTGCTTGGAGTGATAGTGAAGACGATGAAGAATCAAGCAAGGAAGAGATCGCTCTAATGGCACATGAGTCAAATGAGGTACTTTCCGACTCTTCTTATTCTTCTATAGATGATGACACCTTGCAAAAACAATATAATCAATTGTGTGAGCTAAGTCTAAAAATCATAACTAAAAATAAATTTCTAAAAACCAGGAATTTTTGGAAAATGAAGTATATGAGTTGAAAGAAAAAGCAAAACGACTAAAAAGGAAAAGCAAATGACGATGATTGTAAATCATGTCAAGAGCTTAATCTTGAAATAGAAAAACTAAAGCTCACACAAGAAGTTCTAATAGAAAATAATTCTAAGTTTAAAAGGTTTAACAAAAACATCGCTCTTGCCGATGAAATAGTTAAAATTCATAAAACACCGGGAGACATGAATGGGCTAGGTTTTAATGAAGTATTAATTCCAAAGAGTCAAAACAAAACGGCCGAAAAGGGCGAACATTCATCAAAATTGCTGCGATGCAGCCCGGACGAACGGAACCAAAATAAGGGTTCCGTCCGTTGTGCAAAAATGGTGCCGGGTACTTCACGAGAATGTTCGCAATATGGACCGTCTTGAATTTGTTAAAGTAACAAAGAAAACCAATGATAATGTTAAACTAAAACCAGCTATTATATCGGGTAGGACTTGTAAAATGAATTTAGATCAAAAACTACTCAACAACGATATAAAACACTTTTAAGCGCCCCTTTCCTAAGAGCAACCACAACGTTCAAACTAACTACCAACACAACGGTTGGAATCAAAACTTTCCTAGACCATATCAAACTCCAGATTACATGCCATGGAACTCTTACCCATCATTTCCATACATGAATCAAATAAATGGTATGTTTAACCCAAACGGACCCATGAGATATTGGGGACCAAATGCTTGAGTTATTCGCTTCTTAGGTATGCTTGAAAGTTGGATTGGAACCTGATGAATGGATAAAAGATAGTGGATGCTCACGACACATGACGGGCAACAAAAGTCTCTTCTCATCATACCAAGAGTATGACGGAGGTAATGTCACCTTTGGTAGCAATCTCAAAAGCAAAATCATTGGCAAAGGTACGATTGCTCATAACTTCCTAACTATTGAAAATGTTGCTCATGTGGATAGGTTAGGATTTAATCTACTTAGTATTAGCCAACTATGTGATAAAAAGTATAAAGTACTATTTGATGAAAATGGTAGTAAAATACTAAAAGATGGTATCACCATAGCTAAAGGAGTTAGGAAAAATAACATATACGTCATGAAAATAGATAAAACATATAATGACAAACTTTGCCTAACAACATTAGACGATAGCTCATCTCTTTGGCATAGGCGCTTAGGTCACGCTAATATGAGACTTATACAAAACCTATCTTCAAAAGAGTTGGTTAGGAATTTACCAAAACTAAACTATGACCAACACTTTTCGAGCTTGCAAAATTGGTAAACAAACACATAGTAGTCACAAATCTAAAAATATGGTGTCCACATCTAAGTGTCTAGAATTATTACATATGGACTTGTTTGGACCATCCGCTATAAGAAGCTATGGAGGCAACTTATACACTTTGGTCATAGTAGATGATTACTCAAGGTTTACTTGGACGTTATTTTTGAAAACCAAAAATGAAGCTTTTGATAAATTTGAAATACTTAGCAAGAAAATTCAAAATCTTCTAGGTGTCAAAATTGTGTCGATTCGAACGGATCATGGTCGTGAATTTGACAACGAAACTCAATTTGGAAACTTTTGTGATACAAATGGTATAACACATAACTTTTCGGCTCACGAACACCTCAATCAAATGGAGTAGTAGAACGTAAAAATAGAACAATTCAAGAAATGAGTAGAACAATGCTTAATGAACAAAACATTCCTCAAAAGTTTTGGTGTAACGCCGTTGACACTTCTACATATATTTTAAATAGAGTTTTAATACGTCCTTTCTAAACAAAACACCATATGAACTTTATAAAGGTAAAAAGCCAACATTAGGATATTTTAGAGTCTTTGGTTGTAAATGCTTTATTCTTAATACTAAGGATTATCTCACCAAGTTTGACCCAAAGTCTTATGAAGGTGTATTTCTTGGTTACTCTCAAACTAGTAAAGCTTACATTGTCCTAAACAAAGAAACAATGATAGTCGGGGAATCGTTGAACATAACATTTGACGAAAGTCCACCTCCCTCTAAGACATCACCTTTGGTAGATGATGACTTAGTTGAAAGTCAAATAATAGAAAGACAAATTAATAATAACAAGGAAGATGAACCATTAAATAAGGAAATTGTCAACATCAAAGAATCTAAAAGTCATCCATTAGAAAAGGTCATAGGACAACTTAATCAAAGAACCTTAAGGTCACAAGCCCAAAATCAAAGTAATCATTTTTGTTTTGTATCCACCATTGAACCCAAAACCATAAATGAAGCAATAAAAGATGAATCATGGGTAATTGCCATGCAAGAAGAATTAAACCAATTTGTTAGAAATGATGTTTGGAAACTAGTTCCAAAACCCAAAGATCAAACTATAATTGGAACAAAATGGGTCTTTCGAAACAAAATGGATGAAAATGGTGTAGTATCTAGAAACAAAGCTAGGCTTGTTGCACAAGGTTATAATCAACAAGAAGGAATTGACTATGATGAAACTTATGCACAGGTAGCTAGACTTGAATCTATTAGAATATTACTTGCTTATGCATGTGCTTATGACTTTAAATTATTTCAAATGGATGTTAAAAGTGCTTTCCTTAATGGGTTTATTAACGAAGAAGTGTATGTTGCTCAACCTCCGGTTTTACCGACTTTGAGAAACCACATCATGTCTTCAAACTCAAGAAAGCATTATATGGCTTAAGCAAGCACCAAAGCTTGGTACGGTACCGCTTAAGACTTTTCTTATTGATAACAAATATACTATGGGATTAGTAGATAATACTCTTTTTACCAAGAAAAGGAATCACAAATTATTATTGTTCAAATATACGTTGATGACATTATATTCGGATCAACTTGTCAAGAACTATGTGATGATTTCTCTAAAATCATGCATGACGAGTTTGAAATGAGTATGATGGGTGAGTTAAACTTCTTTCTAGGACTTCAAATTAAACAACTAGAAGATGGCATTTTCTTTAACCAATCTAAATATATAAAAGACATGCTTAAGAAATTTGGTCTTGAAGATTCCAAACCAACTAAAACACCCATGTCCTCGGACACTAAACTCACCAAGGACGAAGAAGGTGAATCCGTAGATAACACTAAATATAGAGGAATGATTGGTAGCCTACTCTATCTTACGGCTAGTAGACCCGACATTATGTTTAGTGTTTGTCTATGTGCTCGCTTTCAAGAAAACCCAAAGGCATCACACTTAGAAGCCCTAAAAAGGATTTTAGATATATTAAGGGAACAACGTGTTTAGGATTATGGTATCCCAAAGGAACGGGTATAGAAACCATAGTGTATGACGACTCGGATCATGCGGTGATTATGTCGATAGAAAAAGTACAAGTGGTATTTGCACTTTTGTTGGACATTGTCTCACCTCATGGTTTGCAAAGAAGCAAACGGCTTTGGCCATCTCAACTACTTGAAGCGAATGCGTCTCAGCCGGAAAAGCATGTCAACAAGCTCTTTGGATGAAGCAAGCTCTCGTGACTACGAATTCATCTCAACGACATTGTGATACTTTGCGACAACAAAGGAGCCATCGATCTCAGCAAGAATCCCGTTCAACATGCCTGTACAAAGCACATTGAAATCCGTCATCACTTTCTTCGCGACAATGTTCAAAAAGGAAACATTTCAATCGAGAAAGTATCCTCCGAAGACAACATTGCCGACATTTTAACTAAACCTCTTAAACGAGAACCTTTTAATCTTCTTAGACTTGGTTTAGGATTAATGGAACCAAACATGTAGGATAAACATAGCCTAAAACATTATAATAGTCAAAACAAAACAATTTTGTCTTGTACACCTTTGCATACAGTACGACCAAAGCGACAACAAAGACGAACCAAATTTTTGGTGCTATGGGTCCGTGGTGTCTCTGAGCAAAACTGCTATATACAAATCATCCTCTTCCTCAAAACCCCCTTTACCAAAACGTGTAAAACTTAAACCAAGCTCATTATTGTCATCTTTCCACTCACTAATCGAAGATAACATCATTGTAAGTATCCTAACTACATTTCATCTCTTAATTCTGAGTCTAGGATTCTTATTTATGCACAAAACTATCACAAATCATTACATGGGGTTTTATGTATGCTTTTATACCAAATATGAATTCAATTGGCAAATTGCATAACTAGTCATTGAAATTAGGTACTACATTATCATATTGCATAAACAAATCATGTTTCCCACTAATTGATAGATAATGAATATAAGGCCTTATTCAAACAACCAAACACCCCATGTCAAAAGTTTTTGAAAAGCTTCTCACTTGTAGGAAAACAATTTTTTTTCTCATTGCTAATACAAATAGAAACGTTAAATTTTCATCACTTGCATGCTCTTGAATACTAAAGGTATTGCATAACTAATATGCATTCCCGGGTATATTCAAATGAAGCCACATTGAATTAGGAGCATTTGGGTTATCTCATGGTATTTACCAAACACCCCACTAAAACCATTTTTGTGCATAAAATGAGTCGAGATAACCGAAACTCCAAATTGTTTTCATGTAGGCACACACTAGAACCAAAAAGCGTTAAAAATTTATTCTAATATTTTTTTCTGTCCTTAGGAATAACCATGGTAGCCGCAAGATTCTATGATCACAAAGACACCCTTAACTACATTCCCAAACACCACAAAACCAAAGGACTTACCAAGGAACAAGTAGAAATATTTAGGGGTCTAGAATCAAGGTATTTCCATGAGGGTAGAACCATTCACCCATCCTTCCTTGAACATACCAATCTTCGTGAGAAGAACTAGCGCCATTCAATTCGATTGTCTTCTTGACATCGATGAACCAATTTGTCCTAGGTTTGTGTTAGAATTCTATGCTAGTGTGACAGGCTTTAGTGATGAAGACGATGATGAATTTTGTCTTAGGTTTAGAATCAATCAAAATGACTACACCATCACCTTAGGCAACTTTGCTCAAGTACTAGGAATTCCCAACCGAGGAACTTGTGTCTACATGGATAAGTGGTCACTCACCGCCCTTGATGCAATCAATGCCGCTCTCTCCTACCTAACCCTTTTGGCCGATAAGGATGTCATCCGTGAACACCTTTTTAACCCAAAAGGTGATACAACCCGGTAACCGAAAGGGAAAGAGGTAGACCGAGATCCATATGGAATGGAGCTAAATGAACTTAAGCCCGAATTTAAGAAATGGGAGGAGTTACTTAGAGCCAACGTCATTAGCACCATAGGAAATAGGGATCACATAAACGCTTGTCTTTGCCACATGCTCTACAACTTGTCCACCCGACAACCATTCAACTTAGCCTACTACATAGCTAGGAGAATGATTGATATTCCAACTCAAGGATCGGTTGCTCTTCCATACAGGATGCTTCTCACCCGTCTCTATAGAAACTTCGCTCCAATTCCACCAACCCCCAAAGGGATGCACCTTCACTATGAACTCATCCCTCACATCTTTGTACCTTTGAGTGATGCTCGAGTTGCTAAGACTAAAGGCAAGAGAGCTAAACCTCCAACTCCTTCATCAACATCATCAAATAGCTCGATGGATGGTCTTCCAAGCTCTCATCTTCCACCTCATGAGTATTACATCTCTTCCCGATTGAGAATGAATCGCGAAATTCAAGCAAACTAAGGGAATGTTCAAGTGCCTTGGTAGGATGATGAACAAGATTTACAAGAGGTTGGACAAATAAGGGTACTTTAAGGAGTGTTTGGAACAATGCATTATCGTTAATGTTTGATACTATTTAGTTGTTTTTATTATGTAGGATGATAATATAACTTAAAACAATGGTGTATGCTAACAATCTCATGCAGGGGGATAGCGCAAGTATGCTATCAAATTTTACCCATTTTCACTATATTGTGAAAATCAATAAGCCTTGCTCAAAATCTATGCTCCACTATGTTTATACATGTATTATTTACTTTTCCTAACTAGAAATGTTTAGTATAACAGCTTTTGAGAAACATTTCAGGTTTCGGAATGTCCCGACACCTAAAACATACTCTCTCCATGTTTCTGCCTCCACGGATCGAGCGGCACCATAATTTTGGTACCGTCTTTATGTATATTTTAGTGCCTTGCTTACATGCAGGCCGGACGGGCAACACCTTTTTAGTTCGTCCGTGTATAGATTTTGGTGCCGTGGATCCTCGAGGTAATTTTCGAATTTGACTCTTTCGTGATTCCAAATTACCATCCATCACTTATAAATCAATCTTAACTAGTTTATATACTTATTAGAACTAGTATAATTCACTTAGGTATATAAGAAATCCATTTCCCACCAAAATTCAAAAATTTGAAAAATCCACCCAAGGAGCCCTTTGGCATAAAGGAAGGAACCAAATTTTTGGTACCTTCAAATCCGTGGGTAATCTGAATATTAGGAAATTCCACTCACTAGAACACATTTATTGCAAATCTCTTTTTCTTTCACTCCATCTCTCTTGTATGGATTGACTTGGGTGATATGACTAGCATTCAACCCACTTCCAAATCATTAGGAACCTCATCTCTTCAATGGTTTAACATCAAATCAAACACATTTCTCCACAATTTTTCCTTCTATAAATTGAGAGGTTTTACCATGATCATCCTCACACCTTCTTCATTCTTACTATTATCTAGCAAAGAAAAACCAAAGTCAAAATGACAAAATCATCTCCAAAACCTTGCAAGAAGACCGCTAGAATTAGCGTAAGGCCTTGTTGCTTTGAACTTAGCTCCTCATCAGGTCTTCTCCACTCACAATCTCATCTCCCATCAGAGATGATACAAGCCTTACCTTGCTACACCTATCAATCACACATTGTGATCACCACTCCACCACCAACAAAAACACCAACTTCACCTCCACCCGCACCCATCCAAACATCCAAAACACCCTCACCACCTTCACCAAGGTCTCCAACTCTCGTTCCTATGGAGTTATTTTCAACTCCACCAACTTCACCAAATCCTTTCCTAGAGGACTTGGATGACTTGCCTCCTAGGCCAAATCATCCACCACCATTGCCATCATTTGGCACAATTGAGCGGATGGCTCATGAGTCACCTCGGTCATCCCTTGACCCAAACGCCCCCATTAGGGCCTAAACCTCTTCTCTTCCACCCCATTCACAAAGACATTCATGGTCCATTGTATGGGGACCATCTTCCCATCAATGTCCCCTCATGAGGACATTGAGGAGTGTATGTGGGATGCCAATCCCACTAGAGAGGAGATTCAAGCGGAACTCCACAACCTCCACCAATTCAAAGGCATGGTGGATTCTCACTTAAGTGAGACAATGCAAATGCAAAATGCTTTGCTTGCATCCATCATGACCACTCCAAACATCCCCAACACCACCAACACATCCACCATTCCACCACCACAACCTCCCCAAACATTCTACCCTCCAAGGCATGGTTGCTCAACTTGTAAGCAAACGGGCCAAACCCGTGGAACGGACCGGGTTATGGTCCATGACTTCCATGAAGAAATGAGGTTCATCCTCAACCATATCCTTGAGCGTCTCAACGCTCTTTCCCATCCACCATCACTTTAGGATGGTTTTAGACTAGTCTTTCTTGTTTTTTCCTTTCTTAGGATCTTTTTTATTTCTTGTACTAAAAACACATCATTGTGTTCTCTTTTCATGATCTTTACTCATGAAAAATTTTAACTAATGAATGTTGTTTATTATATTGGTGTCATTACATAGTGTTTGGAAATGCTTGTGAATGATCATTATTACTAACAATTTTTTTTTTGCATTATTTTCACAATCCATGAATCTTCCTTAAAGCACCCAATTTAGGGGAGCTTTGATCAAGGGGAGATAATGGCACGAGGATCATTCATTCACACCCCCATTTACTTTTGTTTTGCGGCCGAATGGAATTCTGAGGATAGACTGTCATAGCACCACAATCACAGTTATATTGAACGACCTAAAGTGTCGTTTAAAAACACATCATTGGATATTTAATAAGCGAGTTCACAACATAGGTCCCAAAAGTTTATAAAGTTTGCGGAAATATAAATATATTACAAGTCCAAACGATGTTTTTGAAAGAAAGTGCCATAATGTAGAATGATATAAGTCGACGCCCATGACTCAAAGGTTCCTTAACATGCCATGATATGCCTTAGTTACCGAAAATACATTGCTAAAACGGTCAACAATAATGTTGGGTGAAATCATAGGTTTATATAAATGTTTTATACGACTACGCAAGTATACACCAGGTATGACAATCATGTCACGAAAAAAATGTTACAATTCTATAAGTCCATGACAGAAACTAGACTGCGTTCATAATGTACCCCAACAGAGTGTTTGCCAGACAACTCAATAATGTTATTAAATGAAATGCATCCGTATGACTAGTTGGGATTCACCAACCTGGATGGAGGAGTCACCCTCGATAGATCTATCCACTCACCCTCGCACAGATTAACGGTTCATGTAATAAAATGGGGACTTTCAATTGGCATGTGGTAACTTAAGCAATGTAAATGAATTTAACATACTTGGTATCGTAATAAAAATGTTGTGCAATGTATTCTCCCCTGTAGGTTTGAAAATAATTAAACATGTAATGACGGGGCTATGAAAACTCACTTGATAAATTGGTATGATGACAAGAGTGAGTACACCGAGATGTAGTGTGATGCTTTAACCTTGACCTATCGTGAATGTTATGATACATGTGAGAGTTATGATGTAATGTTATGCATGCATTTCGTATGTTATTTATACCATTTGCGAGTTTTGAAAATAAGACTTATCGTCGAAAAATACTCTTTTGACGTCTTGACCATTCTTAAATTACTTTACAAGTATTTACGTCAAAATGTCATCCTACAATAGTTTATTAATGATTTATTGTGAAATTTTTAACTTTTCGTCGCAAAATAATGTCGTTGGAAATTTCACGAAAGTGACAAAAATGGCTTCGAAAAGCTAGTCGTAAAATGGTGTACGTCGAACGTTAGGAAACGAACTCGACGGTTTTGGAAAGCTTGTATCAAAATCTAGAAGTTTTAGTACATGAGTTTTCGTCATAGAGGTCTCGAACATAAAGATAATAGAGGTTAAACATGGTGATTTTTTCCAAATGTGGTTTAAAAAGTGAGTTTCGGCAAAGTTTAAGCAACCGTAAATAATTTATTACAACTCCGCTATACAAACGGTTGGTCGTTTTAGAAAATATGCTTGGTGATATCGATTTTATTAGAAGACATCTTGTTACAAAAAGTTCTACGTCATCATTAAAAATAGCCTTCAACATGGTCGTTTTGTTTACCGTAACACTTGTCTCGTAAAAATAATATAGTTTTTCTTAAATAAGAAAGTTACGGCAATTTTATGAAAACATGTATATTTTAGTCGTTATAAATCCGTTTTCTACATTTTATACGTCCTTAGCTTCGTATCAAAGTATACTAATATATTTTTGATAAGTCGAAATAATTTATAAAGCTTAAGTCTCGTTTTTGACTCGTCAACCACGTAAACTGTTTGCTGAAATTTTCAGAAAATATATATATCGTCGTCAAACTTGAAAAATTCATAACTTCTTCGTTATAGCTCCGTTTTAATCCGTTCAAGCGGCCACGGATTCGTTTTAAAGTATATTTTCTAAGTATCAAGGCCAAAAATTCGTGCCTACTGTCGGATTTTCCAGAAATACAAAACAAGATCAGACCACTTCTTATACTTGTCGAAAATAGTTTTTCTCGTACTAAACCTATTCCAATCCCTTCAAAACAACTCCAAAGCTATTCTAATCCTACCATACAGCTTCTTAGGGTGTCATGGGTTCCTAAACATCATCAAGACCAATAAATAACAAGGGATAAATTATAGGATGACTTTTATGTATAAAACTCTTAGAAACAATGTAAAAATGGTATAAATAACAATAAGTCTTGCATGCTTGCTAAGAAAATGAAGAAATACATATGAAATGAAAATGAAAGATATAAAATGAAAGTGATATGCTTACAAGCTACTATGATGAGGTGATTAGAACAAGGATTAACCTAAACACCCTAGGTTTTTATTTCAAAACCTTTAATAAGAGTGTAATCTAGATTGTTTATACTTGATCTTGGAAAAATTTTGATGATCCCTTCTACTCCTTATGTATAACCGGTTTTGAGAGAGGAAGAACCAAGAGAGAAAC
Source organism: Chrysanthemum makinoi (assembly GCA_910596185.1). NCBI lineage: Eukaryota > Viridiplantae > Streptophyta > Magnoliopsida > Asterales > Asteraceae > Chrysanthemum > Chrysanthemum makinoi. The sequence goes on from OU343217.1 coordinate 14,371,932, forward strand.
ACAAATTTTACTAACTTTGAATAAGTGAGGTGAATGAATGAGTGAATGATACTTAGAGTATAGATCTATACATTTGAAAAAAAAACTACCAACCCAATAAATGCAACCCCCCCTTGGTCGGCCAGGGGGGGAAGGATTTGTAAAAATATATTTTTTTTTTCTTTATAATGTGTAAAATTGTTAAAAAGTGTAAGTGAAATGAATTTAAGTTAAGGTAAATGGTAGCTTTTATATACATTAGTGTATTTAAGGTAGTTTTAGGTAAAAGTAATTTTTAATAGATCAAAATAAAGTATAATGAGATCATAAAAATTGTAAAAATACATTTCTTGTAAAATTTGAGTGATATAATAATTATCGTGTAGTTTTTAAGAAAAGTGTCGTAATAATATAAATTTAACGATTTATATACAAAATAAATTTAAAACACTAGGTAAACTCAAAATATAGTTTTTATAAACTAAATGTAAGTATAAAAATATATCGGGATCATTTTTGGAAGTATCGGATTAAATGTTCAAAATAATAACTTACTCGATAACGTTTATTTAATATAAAATTTGGCGTTTAGGTGAAATGAAAGTCATGAATGAACTAACATGATGCAAATGATGCTAATGAAATGTAGACTACACTTAGTCTATATGAAATGTTCGTGATGATATGATCATGAATTCGCCGCTAAACCATAAAGGTTACGCGAATTTGGAACACGTAAACCAAGTTTACGATAAATGATGAAATTGTGAAACGTGAATTGTTTTGAGAAATGACACGAAATACGAGGTGTCACATTAAGCCCATCCAAAAAGGAATTCATCCACTGAATTCCATTGTTGTTCCTGACGGTGTCGGTGAAAAGATGAGGATACTTGAGGCGATCGGTCTTCCCGTTCCAAGTAAACTCGGACCTCTTCGAGAATTCCAAATAACCTTCACGATAGGAATACGACTCTGTTTCAACTGCTTGACCTCGCGGTCCATGATTTCTACAGGTTCCTCCACAAAATTGAGTTTATCGTCGAGTTGAATTTCTTCCAATGGAATAACGAGTGATTCGTCCGATAGACATTTCTTCAGGTTTGAAACGTGGAACGTGTGGTGTACATGACTAAGTTCTGACGGAAGATCAAGTCGATAAGCTACAGGACCGACTCTGCTCAAAATCTTGAATGGTCCAATGTACCTCGGGTTCAACTTCCCGCGTTTTCCAAATCGTACCACGCCTTTCCAAGGCGATACTTTCAACATAACTTTGTCAGCCCCTTGAAATTCTAATGACTTGCGTCTAACATCTGCGTAACTTTTTTGCGGCTCGCGATTCACGAGTCTATCTCAATTTGAACTATCTTTTGTGTTTGTTTCCGTACCATTTCTGGACCCGTGAGTTGTGCGTCTCCAACCTCGGCCCAACAAACAGGTGATCGGCACTTTCGACCATAGAGTGCCTCAAATGGTGCCATCTTTATGGTGTGATAACTATTGTTGTACGAGAATTCTATCAATGGCAAATGGTTAGCCAACTTTCCAAAATCAATTACACATGCCCTCAAAGATATCTTCTAGCTTTGAATTGTCCTTTCACTTTGACCGTCGGTTTGTGGGTGATATCTTGTGCTCATCTCTAATCTGTTTCCAAACGAATCTTGCAATGATTTCAGTTTTGAAGTGAATCGACTATCTCTGTCGGAAATGATAGAAATTGGTGCACCGTGCCTCGAGACTATTTCTTTGACATAAAGTCTAGTGAGTTGTTCCATGGAATAAGTCTCTCTAACAGGTATGAAATGGGCTGATTTGGTAAGGCGATCAACAATTGCCCATATAGCGTCGTAACCTCCCGATGTCTTAGGAAGTTTTGTAACAAAGTCCATTGTAATGCGTTCCCATTTCCATTGAGGAATTTCTGGTTGTTGGAGTAATCCTGAAGGTTTCTATATTGACTTTTACCGGCGGGTAAGACATTTGCCGTACGCGCTTTTTCATGTTCGCCACCAATAAAGTTTCTTGAGATCTTGATACATCTTATCGGATCACGGGTGAATAGAATACTTTGACTTATGCGACTCATGCATAATCAATTCTCGTAGTCCGCCATACAATGGAACCCACATTCTATCCTTGAAACATAATACTCCATGTCTTCTTTACAAAACCATTTGCGTTTTCGGGCATACCATAAAACTTTTCACTTGGTTGGTTTCCTCCTAAGTGCCGATCTGTGCTTCGTGAATTTTCGATGGTAAAGGTGAATTAATCGTCATTCCTAATGATCGAACTCTTAAAGGTTTGGGTCTCTCTTTCCGGCTAAGAGCATCAGCCACAACATTGGCTTTTCCCGGGTGATACTTGATTTCACAATCATAGTCGCTGAGTAACTCCAACCAACGACGTTGCCTCATATTAAGTTCCTTTTGATCAAGAATATATTGTAAACTTTTGTGGTCAGTAAACACTGTGCACTTTGTACCGTAGAGGTAGTGTCTCCAAATCTTGAGTGCAAAAACTACGGCCCCTAACTCGAGATCATGAGTGGTGTAATTCTTCTCATGAACCTTAAGTTGTCGAGAAGCATACGCTATCACCTTTTCGTTTTGCATTAAAACAGCCCCAAGTCCTTTATGCGAAGCGTCGCAATATACAACGAAGTTCTCAATTCCTTCGGGTAGTGCCAAAATTGGCGCCTATGAAAGCTTTGCTTCAACAACTGAAAAGCAACTTCTTGTTTCTTTCCCCATTCATACTTCTTGTTTTTCTGTGTCAACTTGGTCAAAGATCTTGCTATCTTTGAAAAACCTTCGGTAATACCCGGCTAGTCCTAGAAATTGTCTAATTTCTGTAGGATTTGTTGGAGTAGCCCAATCTTTTACGGCTTCAATCTTTGCGGGATCAACTTGTAATCCTTGACTATCAATGACATGACCAAGAAATTGCACTTTGTTTAAAAATCACACTTCGAAAATTTGGCATACAACTTCTCATTCTTGAGTAGTCTTAAAATCGTCCTTAAATGCTCTTCGTGCTCTTCTTTGCTCTTAGAGTAAATCAATATGTCGTCGATGAACACTATCACAAACTTGTCCAAATACGGTTTACATACTCTATTCATGAGATCCATGAATACCGCAGGTGCATTAGTCAATCCAAACGGCATCACTTGAAACTCGTAATGACCGTAACGTGTTCTAAACGCTGTTTTCGGAATATCCTCCTCCCGAACTCTAAGTTGATGGTAACCCGACCGGAGATCAATCTTTGAGTAGATACTAGAACCTTGAACGTCGAACAAGTCGTCGATCCGGGGGTGGGTAACGATTCTTCACCGTTAACTTGTTCAACTCTCTATAATCTATACACATTCTGAAGGATCCATCTTTCTTCTTCACAAACAATACCGGTGCTCCCCAAAGAGGAACTCGGCCCTAATGAATCCGTAAAGTTCTTGCAATTGATTAGACAACTCTTGCATTTCGGATGGTGCTAAATGGTAAGGTGCTCGCGCAATTGGTGCAGCTCCGGGCACTAAGTCAATATGAAATTCTACTTGTCGTGCCGGTGGAAGTCCTGGTAAGTCTTGGAAAGACTTGAGAAAATTCTCGGACAATTGGTACATCTTTAAGTCGCTTCTCCTCCGAATTCTTCTCGGTTATATGGGCTAAGAAAGCAAAACAACCTTTCTTTATGTACTTCTCCGTTTTTATGCATGATATGATACTAAGTCTAGTTCCACTTCGTTCCCCACGAATAATCAAAGTTTCGCCGTTGTAAGGAAGATGAACAACTTTTCATCACAAATGATTCTTGTACGATGTTTGGATAACCAATCCATGCCGATGTGTCGAAACTACCAGTTCTACGGCATAAGGTCTATGTTGAAGGGATGATTTAGAAAATTGAATGTGCAACCACGGACAATGGTGTTGGTGCTAACTAAGTTACCATTAGCTAATTCGACGATGTATGATATGTCTAATGTGGTTGGTTTAATGTTGAGTAAAGGTGCAAATGTAGTGGACACAAAACTTTTATCGGCTCCCGATCAAATAAAACGATGCGTAACGATTATTGATAAGGAACGTACCGTGATAACATTCGGTCCTCCCTAGCTTCTCCGCCTCCTATGACGTAAGCTCTTCCTTGTGCCATTCCTCCTTGATTCTGATTTCCTTGGTTCCTTCCCTTCTTACATTCAGACTTGTAGTGTCCCTGTTCTCCTTAACAAAACATGTTACTTGTTGCGACTTGCAATCCTTAGTTCGGTGATCAACTTTCTTACAATTCTCACATGGATCAGGACATCGACCCGGTTTGTGATGACTCGAACACCTATCACACTTAGGCAAAACCCCCGAGTACCCTTTTCCTTCCTTTGAGCCCTTGACATAAGCCTTTGCAACCTCTTGTCTCTTGGGTGGTTGTTGAGTAGCATTTCTACCCACTGGTGTTGTCCACTTTCGCTTGTTGTTGTTATTGTTATTGTTGTAGTTGGTTCGGTTATTGTTGTAATTGAAGCGGTTGTTGGTGTTGTTGTTGTTGTTTCGGTTGGTGTTGGTGTACTTACCTCTCTTCACCACCTTGCCATAAGCTTCGAGTCACTCTAATAGATTCCTCGATTGTTTGTGGATCAAACGAAGTCACATCTCCTTGAATAACCTGAAGTCCCAGATGAAAGCCTCTAGTAACTTCTCGTTATCCGAAACCATAGACGGGCATAACACGGCCAATTCTTGGAATCTTCGAATGTAAGTGTCAATATCATACCCAATAGTTACTAGTTCATAGAATTCCGTCTCCAACTTTTTCACTTCCGTACGAGGACAAAACTTCTTAGTTACCAAACCTTTGAATTGCTCCCAAGTGAGCTTGAAAGCATTCTCCATTCCTATCGGCTGAGCATAAGAGTTCCACCACGACAACGCTCCATCAAGTAGTGTATTCTAAGTAGCAAACTTGACCTTACTATCATCCGGGCAATTACATAGCAAAACACGGACTCCAATTTCAAACCATCGAACCATGGCAGTGGCTCCTCCGGTACCTCTAAACCGTGGGATCTCCACTTTTGAAATCCTTATATGAACACTTTTAACTCAGGATCCTCATGCATTCTGCATGCTTGGTAAGCCTGGCGCTGCTTCGGCATAGCGGCCTCAGCGGCAACGCTGACCTCGGCAGCAGGCGACCACCATTTCCCTTTCAATCCTTAGAGCATCGGCTATGCTATCATTCACCAACTTTTGAATAGCCTCTTGGGTCATTTCAGGTGTGGCTTTCTTAGGCGCCATTACTCTTCAAAATCACAAGATGAAACAATCATGAGAACTCGTAAGTAGAAACAACCATCACACAAATATATCCACAACCACAACATGCATAAAGTAAATGGAATCACAACGGAACAATAACGAAATATCACAAATATAATCACAACACGCGTGGATAATATACATGAAAATTTCGGCCTACATGGACCGATATCATAGATAATAAAAACCATTCCTACATAGTAGAGTCAATACTTGATACATTTGTTTGTACAACAACCAAAAGACTACAAGTTCTTTAAACTCGTCCAACACCTCGTGACTAGGATAATAGTAGTCAAAACTATACATGATATAAGTCTACATAAGGCACCTCATGGTGCTCTGCCGGCTTCGATCCGAGATCTCGAACCGAGTAGTCAAGCTAGCAACCAAACTCCTCAACTCTCAATCGACCACATGGGTAACTATACTCTCACGGCGAGAGACAACTCACTTGCGGCCAGTATGTAACTCATCTGTGCCATCTCGGCTCGTCGTATAACTCAGGGCATCTCACGCCTCAACTTCGGCAATCGGCTCACTTTCTCTCTAGCGCCTAGTCTCTAAACCTGGTGTGCCAAATCAATAGAAACCACGCCTATCACGGGCCCTCGACCTCCTCCTCAATGGCCCCTAGTCTATCTAAGGGCAGTTCCCAAGCTGTCGCGACATCCTATCTATCTGAACTGTGACTATCTATCGAGCTCCTAACACCTCAGGAATCTAGCGGCAGCAGACCTTAGAGCTCTCGCTAACTCGAACCTAACAGGTGGCTCGGGTTCATAGAAGGTGGTGTCGGGATGTCAAAAGCGAGCACGCTTTTTGGCGCAAGTTGAATGTAGGCAAAGGATCCCTAAGATATACGATGAGGGATGATGATGATGATAGTAGTGGTGATGGTGGGTGTATCGGGTCGTGAGCAGGGCTAACATGTGGAGTAGGTGCGACTTCGCCCTCCTCAAAGGGTTCAGATCCGTGTCAGTCATAATAGGTGGAAAGGCTGGAGTAGAGCCAATCGAATAAGATCTCGAGTGGAGTGCGATGAGGCATCATCCATGTTAGGGTCGGCTGGGACATCTTCCGTGTTAGTGTCCGATGATATAGTGATGGGATGTGAATCTGAAGACATCTCTGTGACAACCGATGTGAAATGAAAGTAAATAACTCGAATAAAGTGTAAATGAATCCGCATGAAAAGTGAATATGCACTTATGATGAAATGATGAGATGCTATGATAATGTAGCTATAGTCTAGGGTCAATGATTCAACCTAGTTCTCTATGTGAGCTCGGTACCAATCATCACACCCCAATTTACTGTTTTGCAGCGGAATGGAATTCACGGGGATGAAGCTGTCATAGCACCACAATCACAGTTATATTGAACGACCTAAAGTGTCGTTTAAAATCACATCGTTGGATATTTAATAAAAGCGTTAGAGTTCACAACATAGGTCCCAAAAGTTTATAAAGTTTGCGGAAATATAAATATATTACAAGTCCAAACGATGTTTTTAAAGAAAGTGTCATAATGTACAATGATATAAGTCGACGCCGCGACTCAAAAAGGGTTCCTTAACCATGCCATGATGAGTATGCCTTAGTTACTGAAATACATTGCTAAAACGGTCAACAATAATGTTGGTGAGAAATCATAGGTTTATATAAATGTTTTATCACTCACGCAAGTATAGACCATGTATGACAATCATGTCACAGAAAAAATGTTACAATTGCAATAAGTCCATGACACCGAAACTAGACTGTTCATAATGTACGCCCCAACAGAGTGTGTGACAACTCGTACTTTCAGGTCATTTCTCAAAACACTATTCATGCATCACTATTTCATCGTTTATCGTAAACTAGGTTTACGAGTATCAAATTCGCGTAACCTTAATGGTTTAGCTGCGAATTCATGAACAATCATCAAGGACATTTCATATAGACTAGGTTTAGTCTACATATCATTAGCATCATTATCATCATATTAGTTCATGCATGGATTTGCATATTTCATTAAACGTGTATTTTCCTATTAAATAAACGCTATCGCGTAATCATTTATTTTGAATATTTGATCCGACACTTTCAAAAATTATCCTAATATATTTTTATACTCATTTTAATTCTATAAAAATTATATTATTAGTTTATTCGATGTTTTGAAATTATTAGTACACATATTGTTATATACATATATTTACGACGGTTTACATGAGTTCGATTCGATAATAATTTATTCACCCAATACTTGCGAGGATTTCATTTTTATAATTTTTATAACTTTGATATATTTTATTTTGTTCACTTCTTTTAGGCACACTCGTGTTATGAACGTACCATCGACCTACAATTTTATTGTCAAATAAATTTCAATGATATGCTCAAACTATTTTAAAATAGTTAGTGTCACCCACACTTAAAACGGTCCATTTTTATGTATATATGTCTTTTAAGCATAAACCGGTATTGCACCTACCTCGTTTGTGTTTGAGACTTACGGCAATTTGAACTAAATTTTTAGTCATCACTATAGTTTTTATTTTATTTTTATAAAGGCTATCAATATCATATAAATAAAAGAAATCATGCATGATCGAATAATTTTTTTTTATATATACAAGTATTCAAGATATAAGTTTCATGCATCAATACAAATGCTATGGGAAAGTAATGTTAAATAGTTGTGTAACACGTCTTTTGATTTCATATATTATAGATATTAGTACTTGGTCTCTAATAGCAAAAAGATAACAACAATTGCCTAAAGTAACTGTAACTAGAAGGACTAAATATAATAGTTACCTAGTACTTGTGTCTTAAGTTTACTAACGTTGATATTGACAAAAATTTTACTTCCTGGCAACAAGATATCACTCCACGTAACTACTTGTGTGTACGTTTCATCACATTCTATCTTAAATAAGAAACTATATAAATCATCCTTGCTAGTGTTTTTAAATAAAAGTGGTTCTAGTAGAGATTATATCTCTTGGCTAAAATTATATAAAGAAAAGGGGGAACTGTTAAAGAATTGTTAAGTACTTGATCTAGTTTGAAGTTCAAAGAAGGTCGTGTCTAAGAGACCTACGTTGGAGGGTTGCTTAGTATATACTCATTGTATTGCTCTTGTACTTGTACTCCCGTCTTACTAGTTAAGGTGAGTTTTCATAGCCCCGTTGTACATGTTTATACCTATTTTCAAACCTACGGGGGAGAATACATTGCACATCATTTTTATTACGATACCAAGTATTTCAAATTCATTACATTGCTTAAGTTACCGCATGCCAATTGAATGTCCCCATTATATAATATGAACCGTTAATTTCATAGAAGCGAGGGTGAGTGGATAGATCTATCGAGGGTGACTCCTCCATCCGGGTTGGTGGTTTCCAACCGGACGGATGCATTTCATTTAATATCATTATTTGAGTTGTTTGGCAAACACTCTTGTTTAGGCGAACATCATAATCAGTCTAGTTTCGGTGTCATGGACTTATAGCAATTGTAACAATTTTATGTGGCATGTTTGTCATATATGGTCTATACTTGTGTGGTCGTATAAATTATTTTCATAAACCTATGATTTCTCACCAACCTTTGTGTTGACCGTTTTAGCAATGTATTTTCAGGTAACTAGACATTCGCATCATGGCACGATAAGGAACCCTCATAGTGTCGCGGCGTCGACACATATCATTGTATATTGTGGTTTTCTTTTCAAAACATCGTTTGGTCTTGTACTAAACTTATTTTTCCATAAAACTTTATCAACTTTTGGGACCTATTTTGTAACTGTATGTTTTATATTAATATCAAGCGATGTTTCTAAAACGACACTTTTGGTCGTTCAATATAATGTGATTGTGATGCTATGACGGTCAATCCCGAAATTCCATTCCGCTGCAAAGCAGGTAATTTGGGGGTGTGACAGATTGGCACCGAGCTTGATTATAGAGAACTAGGTGCATCATTGACCCTAGACTATAACTACATCATCATAGCATCTCATCATTTCATCATAAGTGCATATTCACTTTACATGCGGATTCATGTACATTTTATTCGAGTTATTTACTTTTATTTTACATCGGTTTGTCCAGAGATGTCTTGATTCCGACCTATCCCTATATCATCGACCGAACATGGAGGATGTCTCATCCGACACCAATAACATGAGCGATGCCTCATCACACACACCTGTAGTCTTATCTTCTATGGCTCTACTTCAGACCTACCACTTATAGTAGTAGAGACCGAACCATTTGAGGAGGCGGAAGTTGCACCTACCCCACCTGTTAGCCCTACACATGGCCCGATTCACCCACCATCACCACTTTTATCATCATCATCTTCATCATACTATCTTAAGGAGCCTATACCTACTTGGACTTGCTTGCTCAAAAAGCGTGCTTTCGTTTGACATCCCATGCATCCCCTCTGAGCCCGAACCACCAGCTAGGTTCGAGATAGGTGAGTGCTCAAAGGCTGCTTTGCTAGCACCTTCCACGAGACATTAGGGAACGCGTATTGATAGCCAAGGTTGAATAGATCGATGTTTGGACGGTTGGAGGAATTATCATTGGATGGGTGTGGGACCATTGAGGAGGAGGTTGAAGGCCTCGTGATAGGTAGAGTTTCGATTGATATGGCTCACCAGGTTTAAGTCTAGACGGTTAGAGAGCAGGGGCATATTGTTGAGTTGGGCGGGGAGATGCCTGATTGTATGACAATGTGAGAGGTAGCCGGGGCGAGCTTGGTATCTGCTGAACGAGGAGTTGGCATTAGCTCGTGAGATGTGGTTACCGCACTTGGTCGGATTAGCGAGTTGAGGTTTGGTTGCTAGTTTGGTTGCACAGGTTCGAGATCTAGGTCAGTGGCGAACACCAGGGAGGTGCCTAGTGTAGACTTTTATCATGTATAGTTTTATTTACTATTATCCTAGTCACAAGGTGTGTGACATAGTTTAAAGAACTTGTTGTCTTTTGGTTGTTGTACAAACAAAATATCAAGTATTGACTCAACTATGTAGGAATGGTTTTACTATCTATGATATCGGTCCATGAAGGCCGAAATTTTCATGTATATTATCCACGTGTGTTGTGATTATATTTGTGATATTTCGTGGTTGTTTCGTTGTGATTTCATTTATATTATGCATGTTGTGGTTGTGGATATATATGTGTAATGTTTGTTTCTACTGACGAGTTCTCATAATTGTTTCATCTTATGGTTTTGAAGAGCAATATGCGCCAAAGAAAGCCACACACAGAATTGACACAAAGCTGCTATGCAGAAGTATGTGAATGATAGCATAGCCGAGGCATTAAGGACGAGAGAGCATCGATTGGCGGCTTCTGCTGGAGAATGCTGACAATGCCGAACGCTAGACTTTCTCTTTGCTACGAAGGCGTTCTGGAGGGTCAGGAGTGAGAAGTTGTCGTTATAAGGATTTCAAAAGTGGGGATCCAACTAAGTTCAAGGGATGCTGAAGGGGCAACTGCCATGGTTAGATGGTTAGAAAATGGAATCCGTGTTTTGTTATATGATTGCCGGAGGATAGCAAGGTTAAGTTTGCTACAAGTACACTACTTGATGGGGCAATGTCGTGGTGGAATTCGTATGCTCAGCCAATGGGAATGGAAAATGCGTACAAGCTCACTTGGGAGCAATTCAAAAGGTTGATAACGAGGAAGTATTGTCCGCGTATGGAGGTGAAGAAGTTGGAGACCGAATTTTATGAATTGGTAGCTATTGGGTATGATATTGATACTTGCATTCGAAGGTTCCAGAATTGGCGTGTTATGTGCATCTATGGTTTCGGATAATGAGAAGCTCTGGAGGCTTTCATCGGGGACTTCCCAGGTTCAAGGAGACGTGATTTCTTTTGATCCGCAAACGATCGAGGAATCTATTCGAGTGACTCAAAAGCTCATGGCGCAAGTAGTGAAGAGAAGCAACATAGCCAACACCAATCGAAACAACAACAATACCAACAACCGCTCCAATTTCAACAATAACCGAAACAATTACACCAACTATAACAACAATAATAACAACAAACGGAAGTGGGACAACAACAGAGGTAGAAATGTTACTCAACAACCACCTAAGAGACAAGAGGTGGCAAAGGCCTATATTGCAGGTCCAAAGGAAAAAGGGGTACCTGGGATTTTGCCTAAGTGTGAAATGTGTTTAGTCATCACAAGCAGGACGTTGTCCTGAACCATGTAAGGAATTGTAAGAGGTGGGACATCAAACTAGGGAATGCAAGATGCTAACAGCGGGGAAAATCAGAAACCACAGTGACATGTTTGGTTGCGGGAGAAAAGGGACACTACAAGAGTGAGTGTCCAAAGGGAAGGAAGCAAGGAAACAAGAATCAAGGAGGAATGGCACAAGGAAGATCCTATGTCATAGGAGGTGGAGAAGCTAGGGAGGACCCGAATGTCGTTACGGGTACATCAAACTAGGGAATGCAAGATGCTAACGAATTGGGGAAAATCAGAAACCACCAGTGACATGTTTTGGTTGCGGAGAAAAGGGACACTACAAGAGTGAGTGTCCAAAGGGAAGGAAGCAAGGAAACCATGTGGGAATTGTAAGAGAGTGGGACATCAAACTAGGGAATGCAAGATGCTAACGACGGGGGAAAATCAGAAACCACCAGTGACATGTTTTGGTTGCGGAGAAAAGGGACACTACAAGAGTGAGTGTCCAAAGGGAAGGAAGCAAGGAAACAAGAATCAAGGAGGAATGGCACAAGGAAGATCCTATGTCATAGGAGGTGGAGAAGCTAGGGAGGACCCGAATGTGGTTACAGATACGTTCCTTATCAATATCGTTATGCATGGTTTATTGATTCGGGGAGCGATAAGAGTTTTGTGTCCACTGTATTTGCACCTCTACTCAATATCAAACCAACCACATTAGACACATCATACAACATTGAATTAGCTAATGGTAACTTAATTAGCACCAACACCATTGTAAGGTGGTTGTACACTCAATTTTCTAAATCATCCCTTCAATATAGACCTTATGCCCGTAGAACTAGGTAGTTTCGACATCATCATTGGTATGGATTTGGTTATCAAACATCGTGCAAGAATCATTTGTGATGAAAAGTTGTTCATCTTCCTTACAAGCGGAGAAACTTTGATCATTAAATGGGGACGAAGTGGAACTAGACTCATATTATATCATGCATCAAAGCGGAGATTACATAAAGAAAGGTTGTTTTGCTTTTCTTAGCACATATAACCGAGGAAAGTCGGGAGGAGAAGCGACTTGAGGATGTACGGATTGCTCGAGAATTTCTTGAAGTCTTTCCCGAAGACTTGCGGGACTCCACCGGCACGTCAAGTAGAATTTCATATTGACTTAGTGCCGGGCTGCACCAATTGGCGAGCACCACCGATTAGCACCATTGGAAATGCAAAAGTTGTCTGTCCAGTTGCAAGAACTTTTAGACAAAGGATTCATTAGGCGAGTTCCTCACCTTGGGGAGCTTACCGGTCTTGTTTGTGAAAGAAGAAAGATGGATCCTTTAGAATGTGTATAGATTATAGAGAATTGAACAAGTTAGCGGTGAAGAATCGTTACCCACTCCCCAGAATTGATGACTTGTTCGATCAGTTGCAAGGCTCTAGTATCTACTCAAAGATTGACCTCAGGTCAGGTTACCATCAACTTGGAGTTAGGGAGGAGGATATCCCGAAAACAGCATTTAGAACTCGTTATGGTCATTATGAGTTTCAAGAAATGCCGTTCGGATTAACTAATGCACCTGCAGTATTCATGGATCTCATGAATAGGGTATGCAAACCGTATCTGGACAAGTTTGTTATAGTATTCATCGACGACATATTGATTTACTCAAAGAGCAAAGAAGATCACGAAGGGCATTTGAGAACGATTTTAGGACTACTCAAGAATGAGAAGTTGTATGCCAAATTTTCGAAGTGTGATTTTTGGAATCGCAAAGTACAATTTCTTGGTCATGTCATTGATAGTCAAGGACTACAAGTTGATCTCGCAAAGATTGAAGCCGTAAAAGATGGGCTACTCCAACAAATCCTCAGAATCCGACAATTTCTAGGACTTGCCGGATATTGAGAGAAGGTTCATGAAGGTTTTCAAAGATAGCTAAAGCTTTGACCAAGTTGACCGAGAAAAACAAAAATCGAATGGAGAAAAACAAGAAGTTGCTTTTAGGTTGTTTGAAGCAAAAGCTTTCTTGATCGCGTAATTTTGGCACTACGAAGGAATCGAAAACTTCGTTGTATCTGCGATGCTTCACATAAAAGGCTTGTGGCTGTATTAATGCAAAAGCGAGGAAGATAGCTTGTAGCTACCGACAACTTAAGGTTCATGAGAAGAATTACACCACTCATGATCTTGAGTTAGAGTAGTAGTTTTTGCACTCAAGATTTGGAGACACACTACCTCTACGGTACAAAGTGCCGCAGTGTTTACGGACCACAGAGTTTACAATATGTTCTTGATCAGAAGAACTTAACATGAGGAACAGCGTCGTTGGTTGGAATTACTGTGATTCGATTGTGAAATTAAGTATCACCGGAAGCCAATGTTGTGGGCGCTCTTAGCCGGAAAAGACCCAAACCTTTAAGAGTCGATCATTAGGAATGACGGTCGGTTCACCTTTACCATCAAAATAATT
>OU343217.1:14386025-14487096 GCA_910596185.1 Chrysanthemum makinoi
CCTCAAGAATTCAAGTCAACTTATGATTCTACTACCACCTCATCTCGAGTATGCATTAAGGTGATGATAAATTACTGGCCATTATTGCTCGAGATTTGAGTAGATGAAAGTTCCGCTTCTTATAAAGATCTTGAAGTCACACAAACAAGCAATTGCTTGGAAACTCTCCGACATTAAGGGTATCAACCCTGGATTTTGTACTCACAAAATCTTGATGGAGGATGACTTCAAACCAAATAGCTCAACATCGAGAAGAAAATCCAAAAATCCATGATGTTATCAAACAGAGGTTATCAAACTTGATGCGTGATTGATTTACCCAATCTCAGTATAGTCCTTGGTTAACTAAATTCATTGTGTTCCTAAAAGGGTGTGCATAACCGTTGTCACAAATGAAGAAATGAGTTAATTCCAACTCTATTTGTTACGGATGGCGTTGTGCATTGACTATCGTAAGTTGAATGACGCTACTCAGAAAGACCATTTTCCTCTACCCTTTATGGACCAAATGCTTGAGAGATTAACAGGGAACGAATACTATTGTTTCCTTTGATGGTTTCTGGTACTTTCAGATCCCCATTGATCCAAAGGATCAAGAAAAGACTACATTCACTTCCATACGGAACTTTTGCCTATAGAGCTATGCCTTTTGGCTTATGTAATGCTCCCTCGCACGCCCAACGATGTATGATGGCCATTTTCCACGACATGATATGGGAAACAATGGAGGTGTTTATGGATGACTTCTCGGTCATTGGGGATTCTTCATACATGTCTCCCATTTAGATAAATGCTTCAATTGTGAAGACACCAATCGTTGTCTAAATTGGGAGAAGAGCCACTTTATGGTCAAAGAAGGCATAGTCCTTGGCCATAAGATTTCAAAAATGGGATTGAGGTAGATAGAGCAAAAGTCGATGTTATTGCTAAATTGCCTCATCCTACTACCGTCAAAGGTATTAGGAGTTTTTAGGTCATGCCGGTTTCTATCGTAGATTCATACAAGATTTTTCTAAAATCGCCCGCCCTATGACCCATCTTCTTGAAAAAGATGCTCCTTTTATCTTCTCACCCGAAAGTATCAAAGCTTTTGAAACATTAAAGAAAAATCTTATGAAGCACCCATTCTTGTTGCTCCCCGACCGACTTGCCTTTTGAGCTCATGTATGATGCAAGTGATTTTGCTATCTGCGGTCTTTTAGGGCAACTAGAAACAAGCATTTTCAAATCTATCCACTACGCAAGTAAGACTATGATCAAGCTCAAACTCATTACACCACCACAAAAAGAGCTATTAGCCGTGGTATGCATTTGAGAAGTTTCTACCGCATTTAATCTTGACCAAATGTGTGGTGTATACGGATCACTCTGCTCTCAAATATCTCTTTGCAAAACAAGATGCAAAGCCGAGATTGTTCGCTATTCTTCCTTCTCGTGAATTTGATATTATCATACACGTGATAAAAAGGAGCCGAGAACTCGCCAGATCATCCGTCCCGCCTAGAAAACCCTCACCAAGATGTTTTCGAGAAAAAGGAAATAAATGAAACATTTCTCTCTCGAAAGACACTAATGCGTTTCGTGGAAATTCTACCACCCCATGGCCTTTGACTTCGCAAGTTACCATGCGGGTAACTTCATAGTGAAAGGGATGTCGACCCAATGTAAGAATAAATTCTTCAAGGATGTTAAACATTACTCGGGACTAACCTACTTATTCAAAAATCAGGATCAAGTCATCCGACGGTGTGTTTATGGACAAGAAGCTCTTGACATTCTCAAAGCTTGCCATGCGGGACCCACCGGGGGCCATCATAGTCCAAACTACACCGCCAAAAGGTGTTTGATTCCGGGTTTTATTGGCCCACATTTATAAGGATGCCCGATTTTGTCAAAACTCTGTGCTTTGTTGACGTATGGAAATATTCTCAAAGAAATGAAATGCCACAAAATGCCATTCAAGTTTGTGAGATATTTGACATCCGGGTATTGACTTTATGGGGCCATTTCCATCTTCTCGAGGTAACAAATACATACTCATGGCTGTTGACTATTTGTCCAAATGGGTTGAAGCGAAAGCTTTACCTACTAATGATGCCCGAGTAGTTGTGAAATTTTTAAAATCTCTTTTTGCCGTGTTTGGAACTCCACGTGCTATAATCGGATCGTGGTACACATTTCTACAATGACCAATTTGATCGTGTCATGCAAAAGTATGGTGTAACCCACCGTCTTCTATCGCATACCACCCCCAAACAAGTGGGCAGGTGGAAGTTTCAAACCGTGGTATTAAAAGAATTCTTGAAAGGACAAGAGGCGAAAATCGCGGCATCCCGGTCGGATAAGCTAGATGACGACTCGGCCTTCCGTGACAATTTTACAAAACACCCATCGAGTGTACTCCATACAAGCTAGTGTATGGAAAGGCATGTCATCTTCCGATTGAGCTCGAGCACAAAGCATACCGCCTTAAAACATGCCAATTTCGATATTCGATTGTAGTGATCAGAAAAGTTCAAATGAATGAACTAAATGAACTACGTGATCAAGCATACAGAACTCTTTGATCTACAAACAAAAGACAAAGAAGATTCATGACTCCAAAATCAAGAACCGCTTTCAATTTTGGTGATCGAGTCCTTCTTTTCAATTCAAGATTGAAGATATTTCTGTAAGCTCAAGTCCCGTTGGTCCGTCCATTTACTATCACTAAGGTTTATCCTTATGGTACCATTGAGTTATCTCAAACCGATGGTCCAAATTTTAAAGTGAATGGTCATCGATTAAAGCACTATTTTGGAGAGGACATTCCACTGGATTGTCCCGGATCTACAAACTTTCCCCATAAACCAATGAATGCGGGATCGAGCAAGCTATGACTCGGAATCAAAAACAAGAGTAACACACCATATGGGTTTTCACCCATGTTTATGTCTTCTTACCCCTTTCTACCCACCTAGTGTGGGAGTCTTCTCGCTATTGTATATAAGTTTCGCTATAAAAAAAAAAAAAAAAATGATATATCAAAATAAAATAATGGCCGAATATTTCCCTTTACGATCTAAGTTTCGCATAACAGCCGTACTTTGAATATTGGGGGCAATCTTCTTTCTGGTGGGGAATTCTCACGAATTTTATCATGTAATTATTCCACCCAATTCCGCTTTTAAAACTTTTTTGGAGTAAGTGTTTTCACTTACCAAGAAATGGTAATCATCCACCATGTCTAACCCACATAAGGATTGGCTAATCCAGAGCAAACTCTTGGTAAAGGTATCTCAAACTAGCTTATGGCTTGCAATTTGCCCAAAATTGTATGGTGTTCAATTCACCATATCTTTAAACTAGTGAAAAGTTGGCTAGTCTTAAGTTTATGGCTTGTTGTAAAGGCAGTTGGAAATCCATAATTGGTAATCGGCTCACCAAAGATAATATTGATAATTTATCTAAGAGTTGGCTAGTCCGTATAAACGGCTTCGGTAAAGACAAATCAAAACCTGTGAAAGTCTGGTGATTTGCTCAATATCATTTGGTTATCATTGTACCAAGGTTCTTACTTGAACTAAAACAATTGGCTACCTGCAGTAATGGCTTTTGGTAAAGAGATGAAATCCATTAATTTTTCTCAAAACATTGCTAGGGGCTAGCAATATCTTAGTGTGGGGATTGATTGGTCTAAATACTCATCATTTTTGTACCGTTTATAATGCCAAAAACATCTGAAAACACTCAGAAATGCATCAAAATGATGAAAATATCACAAACAAGTGTTTTATGTGTTTTAAATGCAAGAATATCAAAATCTGGAGAAAAACGTATCAAGTTTGCATAATTGGCAGTTTTAGTCCCCCAAGTTTAAAAAGTTGTCAAAACCAGTCCCTGGTATATCAAAATAGAGAAAAATATCATTTTAAGTCCTCAGGGATTCATGAGTTGTAAAACTTGGTCCTTAAATTCAAAAATTGTAAAATTACAACTTTAGTCCCTCAAGTTTTGAAAATGTCAAAAATAGTCCTTGGATTTATTAAAAATAGAAAATAATCAACTATGGTCCTTGTACTATTAAAGATTGGCAGTTTTGGTCCTTTTGTTAACTTTTGGAGAATTAGTAGATTGGTCCTTCATGTTTGGCAGATTTACACAATTAGTCCTTGTATTAAACTAAAACCAAATGACCCTTTTGTGTATTTAGAACCCAGCCAAACCCAAAAAGAACCCCCTGCCATAGCCTTGACCCCCCATTTTGACCCCCCCTACTTATTAATATCTAAGTCAAATCCGGTCAACCCGCCAAAAACCAGAAACACTGTTTCTCTCCTTCACCTCCACTGTAAAACCAAAACCACCTGGTTTTCTACCTCACCTCCACCTCATCACAGCTATCAAAACCACTCATAACCACCCTTTCCACCTCACATCCCAGCCCACCTTGCAATAAATGCTTCCCCACCCATACATGTCCTGTGAGTAACTCACAAAGTGCTTTTTGCTTTCCACTTTACTATAGCTCCATGCCTACTTCCCACATTGTCCCCTTATACTTCCACAACATACCAAACTTCTTAAATTACAGCAGAACTGCTCTAATCCACTAGTCTCAATTTTGGCGCCAAAAGTCGTTTAAACTGATAGGATGAGTTTGACTCATCCAATGGCTAAGATTTAAAGTGGGAAAGTTTCAGAAGCATGTGGAGAATATCTCAAGTCTATAAAGAAAGAGGAGATGCAGAAGAGAGATATATCTAGAATAATTGTAATTTAGCTTATGTCACTTTTAATTAAGTTTCAAATTCCAGTGTTTGTTTAAACTTTTAAACTCTGTATTTCAAGTTACTAATGTGTAATAAAGTTTTTGTGATAATCAATTTCAAGTTTAAGTCTTATATTCAGTTTATGAAAAATCTTACTTTTGATCAAATTCTCAAAATCTGCAAATGATGTTTGTAGCTGTTGTTAAGGACTGAATGAGCCATATAAGCTCCTCATATAGCTTATTAAAGCTATTAGAGACCTTTAAAAGTAGTTTAGAAGTAAAAAAGAAAAATACCAAAAATACCAAATAAATAGTTGAAAAATCAAAAATCCATGGTAAAGTTTGTCAAGAAGATGGAGCAGGGTTGATTATGGATGGCCTTGGTTTAGTGCTTATTGGGATGCTTTTGTTTGTGGTCTTGGGCCTCAGTAGTCAGTTTTGAGCTTGGATCCAAGTTGTAAGCCTTTTGACCCATTTTGGTACTTCACTGTGTAAGACCTTCATAAGTTTAAATTTCTGTTTGTTCATGTTCATTAATCATAGTTAAGTATCATTAATCAATAAAATCAGTTGCTTGTTCTTTTTAATTTGTAGTTGTTAAAAATTTTAGTTTGACAGTTAAAAATAGTATAAGTCTCAATTCTTAGTTTTATATTGTTATTGTTGTTGTTTAATGATTCTGTAGTCTCATGTTATGATAATTTAAAGATTTGAATCAGTTGCATGGTCTGAATTGGTGAACGTCTTTGGAAATCTTAAAAACAGTCCTATAAATGGGTGTTTGGATTCATTAGTTTAACTGTGTTATAGGTCTCTTGTGTTATTGCTTGTGGTTGTCTTATGTCTCTTTGGTACATAATATCTCAGTTCAACAAGAAAAACTAGTCCTTATTTAGTAAAAAGTCAAAAATGCATTTGATCATGTCCTTGTTATTAACTGTTGGATTTTAAGGTTCTATGATCATGATTTTGTGTTCATAAGTTGTTATTTTAGATCAAATCAGTCTTAATACATCCTAATTCATCATAATCAGTGCATTGAATTGATTCAAAGTTCATATAAGTCAAAATACTTTGTAACTTAAAAAGTCAAAATTGCCCTGTGCACAGTTTTAAGCCCATAATCACAAGCTTGCAAAAAGCTTCTTAGTTAATCATAGCTTGTGATTCTTGGCTTTTTGTGAAGCTAACCTGGCCATCTTTAAGTTCCAAGCTTAATATTTCAATTTGCAGCTTATTTGCTAAGCCTGCAAGTGCTTTTTAGTTTGTCCCATATTACTCAGCATACACTAAGTCTTACTCAGTAGTTTTTCAACTTTTTAATAAGCTCATTAAAAGCTCTCATGGACCCCATGTGAAAGCTTTAGCTTTTTTGGATAGCTTATCTGGTCATCTTGCTAATCCAAGTGTTTGTTTTAAGTTTCTAGCTTATCTAAGTGCTTAAAATTAAGCTAGAAGGTGCCTAGTAAAAACAAAAGTGTCCTGTGCACCAGTTGAGATAAGTGCTTATTTGAGTTTGATTTGTGCTTATTTTTAAGTTAAATTGCTTTTTCAGATTATCAAACCAGCTTATTATCAGTAGCTTAGCTTATTTCCTGTGTATCTTGTGCTTATTTTTAGCTTAAAAGCCATTTGGCTTAAACCTTTTGCTTATTTCTTTTTCATTACTCACTGTTGAGATAAATAAGCTCATTCTGAGCTTATTGGTCATTTTTTAGAAAAAGTTGTAGTTATAAAAAGTGCTTATTTTAAGTAGCTTAACAAGTTTGTGAAGAAAAATCAAAAAAATAAAATAGTTGCAAAAAGGTCATTGCTGGGATTCGAACCCTGGCCACCCACCACCACACACACACACTACCACCTTCGTCTTTTCAGCTTTTTACTTTGCATTATTTAATATATACCCCTTGTTTCCATATTAAGCTTATACGAGCTTATTTGCTTATTTCCAGCTTATTTATACTAGCTTTTTCATCTGTTGTATTTTTCTTAACTTTGTATTAGTATAAAGTATTTTATAAAAAAGTTTCAGATTTTTCTCAATAGTTTAGTATTTTTAAACATTTAATTAGTGTAAAATTGTATTTAATTTATAATAAAAAATATAAAAATCAAAAAAATATAAATCTTTTTTCTAAAATTTTCTTTTGTCATATAGTACGTAAGAAAATTGTTTTTACACTTGTAGGACTTTTATTTCATAAATTTACTTTGCTTTTGCAAGACTCGCTGCATTTTTATAAATAACGTACGTTTTCATTTTAAGTCACGTTTTTAGGTAATTTAAGTTTACGTTTTAGTTAAAATAGTTTATTTAAGTTATTTTGTTTTATAAAATCACAAAAACATCATTGTAAAAATAGTGATAGCGTTTATTTAATATATTTTAACTTTTTAATTTTCTTTAATTTGCATTTAAGTCAGTAATTTCATAATCTTTTCTTTAGGTATAAATTATCCATCAAAATCCTTATTGATCACTATCCTTAGTGATTATTCGACACTGCCCTGTTTAACACCAATTCATCCTCCTGGGACTTAACAACCCGTGAATCCACTATATTCCTCTGATCTAAATTGCATTTTGTGTTTGAACTGTTTTAAGTTTCTTACGGTTAGCCATTCACAAGTGGCTAGCTTGTGTGAGAAAACAAGCTTTCTCAAATAATATATTCATCATTCAAGCATTTACATTTGTGATTAGTGACATCTTGATATGACTCTAATCATTATGTATGATAGTAGTTTTTAGAATGTGTTAGGTTCTTAAAACCAAACACTACTTAAGCATTTGCATATTTCTAAAAATAGAAATACAATATGCATCATGGAATTCATTGGAAGATTTCATTAGATATTTTGTGTGGATTTGTACTCTTCATATCTTGCACAATCTAACTTAGATATAGTTGACTTTAGCATGATTTGATATCTTGCAGCCGTAACCCCATCAGTACCAATTTGTATACCTGACGGAACCCTTTTAAGCGTTCCGCGGTCCGTGGACACTCCTGTCCATTTTGGCTATAAATAGCAATGCCAAGCCAAGTAGTTTCTTCATCCCTTTCTAACATACTCTCATACATATCTTCTCTCTAACCTTTCTAACTCAGTTTCATATCATATTAGTGATCTCTTTTGTAGCAAAGAAGATCAAGTCATATTCAAGCTTCAACGAGAAATTGGAAGTCTTGTTTGTTTAGTGTTGTATGATCTAGTGTTGATCCATACTTCATTGTTGTATCAAACCATCATAATCTTGTGAGTGTGAGTGGTTAGTATTTTAGTCCTCAAAATACATTGTGTGTGGGAGTAGTTGTACCCTTGGAAAGAACTCGACATCTAGCTTAGTGTCGGAAATAGTGTAAGCAAAGTGTAAAGGTTTTCTCATTTGGTGAAAGGAGCTTGTTGACTAGTGAAGTTAAACTCTCGAGTGAGACTCTGGGAGGAGTAGAGGCAAGGAAAAAGAGTACTTGTAGGCCGAACCACTATAAACAACTTGTTGTGGTTTGATCATTTCTTTCTCTATTTACTAATTACACATTGCTTGCATATTTCATTAACATACTCAAGATCAATATCAATTGATCTTTCAATAAGTTTCAAAACAAAGTTTTTAATTGGTAAACTATTCAACCCCCCTTCTAGTTTTCTACACTTTGTCATTCTTCAGCACTTTCATATCCCAACAATCCTCCCCTAACTTGAATTCTACTTGCTTGACTTCAAGTTCCGTTGTAAATTTATCTTTAACTTCTCCATCTTCAAGGAAAGATTGTGTCTTTGTCTTTAGATTGTATCTTTGTAGTCTCTGTGCTTATATCAGCATTATCAAAGTTTTATTTAGAATTTATTCTTTACAACATCATTCACAAGCTCCATCTTTTTCAACACAAAGAACATATGACAATTTGTACATTAATTGCTTTTAAGTTGCGCCTATTCTAATCACTTCCAGTGTGTAAACTCCGGTGAGAGGTGAATCATTGAAAATTTAATGGATTTTGATGTCTCTTTACCAAAGCCATTAACTCTGGAGTAGCCACATGTTTTGGTGTGTAAGACCATGGTACATTGATAACCATATGATTTTTAGCAAATCATCAGCTATCAACATATTTGATTTGTCTTTACCAAAAGTTGTACCCTCTTGGACTAGTTAGTTCTTTCATCCATGGTGAACTAATTACCATATAATGGTTTTTCCACAGCCTTTACCACAAGCCATTTTCTTGTGGGCTAGCCAACTCTTCACATTTACTGATATGGTGAGTTGATTACCATACAACTTATTAGCAAGTTGTCAACTATAAAACGGATTTGAGATATCTTTACCAGAGCCGTTTGCTCATGGATTAGCCAATCCTTTTGTAAACCATGGTGGATTGATAACCTATTGTTGCTACCATCTCAAAAACCATTTATTCCTTTGTTTCAAAATATTTGTCACTTAACAAAAGTTTTCTTTTCAAAATCATTAACTTGTTTAAAGCTGCAAGCAGTACTTTGATGAAAGTACTGATATTTCAAAAATAATTTATTCAGTTAAGATTCATACCAGTTATTCATCATCATCAGCCATAGTAGTCCATCTGATAAACAATTTGATGACCATAAGAGTAGTTTCATTATCTTCTTCAACTTCCATACCATGCTCTAGCATTCTCCTCATAAGTTTCGATGTAGCGGATATCTTCTGCTCTTTAACATATGAATCATAATTCTATCTTCTAACTCTAGAACATGTACTCCAGATTCTTCAAAGAATCTCCATCTGATAATCTCCCAATCTTCTTGGTTTTTCCAAATCTCATCATTGCTTTATCATTTCCCCAAATAGTTGTGAGATCTCCAAGTAAGATTAAACCAACTCTTTCTCGATGGATCAGGTTGAAAATTTTCTCACACCAAATGATATAGATGAAATAAATCCACTCTATCTATTATGTGCAATAGATCCCATGGCATATTGAACACCCTGAAGCTTTCATCCTTTGATTCTACAACTTCAAAAGTAGTTATTGGAGATTTGTTCTTCTTCATTTCAGCATCATCTTTAGAATACTCAAATTCTACTACTCTTAAGTAATTCCTTAGTTCATCATCGATTCCATCCTTAATTCAATCTTCTTTGATGGCTGTGTATCTTCAACTTCAGTTGTTCTTTTTCTTTTTAAGCTTCCTTTCTTAACATCCTCTTTCTGAGCATCATCATCTTTAAAATCTTTGATACTCTCAGCATTCTTCTGATAAGCCTCTCACTTCATACAATTCTTTCATTTGAACATAATTCAACTTCTGCAACCTAACATATCCTTGACCTTTCAAATAAGTCATCATTGCATTTATGTCCTTAGCACGATTTGGTCTTCTTGGTAGAGGAGAAACAGGAATAAGTGACTTTAATGGTACAGAAGCTTCAGCATTCAATTCTTTTTGCAACTTCTGAGCTGCTTCTTCATTCATAACTTCTTCATTAGCAACTTCAAAGATTCAACTCAGGCTTGTACTTTTCTAGTCTGCTTCCACATTCCTCAAACTTCAATTGCTCTTATATCCCCAAGTAAGCTTTTTTCTTCTTTGTTTCAATCAGCTTACCTTTTCCTTTATCTTTTGGATCTATAGAAGGTTGAGAAGCTCTTGGTTGTTCTTCTGTTACTCCTAGAATACTAACACCCCTTGGCTTTAATAAATCATGCAAGATCTCAGCAATGGTTTCATCATCACTTGCAGTGTGTATAGGTTTGGGTGTATCAGCTTCCTTTTCTGGTATGACTGTTGAAGGACCAACTTCCTCTTCATGTATAACAGTTGAAGGACCAGCTTCCTCTTCAAAGTCTAACAACCTTGGTGTAATTAATTCTTGCCTATAGGTTCCTTGAAAAGCAGTACTTTGATCTTCCGTACCTTGATCCTCAATACCTTGAACTCTAGTGCTTTCTTCCTCAGTACTTTCAATATTGACTTGTTCTTCAGTACCTTGAGGTTGAACATCAGTACCTTGAGGTTCAGCTTCTTCATTCAAATTCTTATCTTTCAATTTCCTCCCAAATTGGAATGAAGATGATTGTTGAACCTTTTTTGCCTTTGGTTGTCTTCTTAAATTGCCTAACTGGCCTGCCTTGCTTTCTTGAGACTTGACCATAGAGCGATGATGTTGAACCAATGGCTAGACAAAATTCTTGATTCTTCTAAACTTAAGCTTCAACTTCAATCAGGTAGCCTTTGTTCTTCAAAGGATTTCTTCAATCTAGTCAATTCTCCGATAAAGCATAATTGTTTAAAGTTGTACTCGTGCACCATAGCTTCTTCATCTCCTCTCGATGGTGAGTGGTCTCTTGTTGAGAATCATGAGCGAGACTTGTGGAGATGGTGGAGGTGAAACCAATATCTTCTTGAACTTCGGCACCTTGTGAAGCAAGACTTTGTGATGCGCATTGGGATGCGCACTGTGATGTAGTACCTTGAGAAGCACCTTGTGTTGAGCAAGTACCTTCTCTCGTCATCACTCTCTGCAGCCTCATCTCTTATTGCTTGAACAACCTCCATCATTGTAGTGGTTAATGGAGTGTGCCTGCCAGTGAATAGATCACTTTTCCTAGCCATAAAAGTGAAAATCTTGGCTGGTTGCACCACAATAGGTAGTAGACTGGTAGCCTTTGGTACATCAGCAAGTTGCTTATTTAGGAACACTTGAATAAACCTTGGATACATCAATCATCTTGATCCATGAGAGATGTTTAAGAACATTCCATCTAAGATTAGCCGTGAAAAGTTGAAAATGCGATTTGTAGCCAATCCCACTATAGCAGATGCTATGTTAGACCCAAATTGCTCCCATGATGTACTTTTAGCACTAATACAATGAAGCAAGACATGAAATAAATACTTCCAGTGTGGACAAAATAAGGGTTTCTTGAATGTTTGTTCAGTTAAGGACCCTTCATACCCAATATCTCTGAATGTATCCCAAATTAGTTGCTTATCAAAACGAACAACTCCGTCTTCATCATCAAACAATAAATCCTCCCGAATTGAAGCTTCAGAAACCTTCACTATCCTCCCAACAACTTTAGCTTGAATATAGGAATCATCATTCTCTATATGAACACTAGCAGTTGCCCAAAACTGTTGAATCCATGGCTCAATTATATCTGGTTCCACTAAAAGCGCATAACTAATCGGAGACCCAGTGAGAAAATCAATGATATCATGAAAGTTGACATTAGCTTCAGTTTTCTCTAAATTCGCCACCATGTTGTGTTTTGAAACTGTATTACGATTTTCCATTGATGATTTGTTTATAGAGAAAGGGATTTGATGAAGAATATTGGTGAAAGAGAGAAGAATATTGGAAAAGATTATACTGTATAAATATGAGAGGGAAATTCGGAGAGTAGTTATTTATAGGTGAGATTTAAAAAATCACATACTTAATAACAAAGTTACCGTTAGTGAAGTTTACCCTCTATATTACCGTTGGAAGCGATTACTTTGATAAGACAAACAGTTTTTCCACGCAAAGTGACTTTCCAAAGCGGTACTTCCAAGCAAGCATTTCATAAAACCAAAAGCATTTGCCCATTTCCTCTAAACACTTCAATTAAACATGAATTTCCTCCCCTCAAGCAATGCATAGGACTACGCTTATACTAAATAGTCCTTCCCTCAAATGTAGCTCAGTAATTAATCATGTCAATGCTTACCACCAAGTGATTGAATATTGAAACATCAAAGCTTTTGGTGAGTAAATCAGCTACATTATCATCCGTGTGATCCTTGACAACATTAATGAGCCTATGCTCATAACAATATCTGATGAAGTGATGCCTAATTTGAATGTGCTTGGTCATGGAGTGATAAACTGGATTCTTCACAATGCAAATTGTACTCTCATTATCAATATTGATAGGAGTATTCTTGAAGTTGAACCCATAGTCCAAGAGTTGATTCTGCATCCACAAACGACTGCAAGCCTACATATACTCGCTTTAGTAGAGGATGTTGCCGCAATTATCTGCTTCTTA
Source organism: Chrysanthemum makinoi (assembly GCA_910596185.1). Taxonomy (NCBI): domain Eukaryota; kingdom Viridiplantae; phylum Streptophyta; class Magnoliopsida; order Asterales; family Asteraceae; genus Chrysanthemum; species Chrysanthemum makinoi. Next base: position 14,398,806 of record OU343217.1, read on the forward strand.
CATTGCCGTGAGACTAATCTTCTTCCAAGATATTGGCATCCATCAGTTGTTGATCTTCTATCATAGTTATCACCGTATAATCACTATCCTAAAAGCTTCCAAGTGATAAGGTGAATCCTTTGGATACCACAACCCCAACTTAGGTTGTTGTTTCAAGTAACTAAAATCTGTTTCACCGCATTCATATGAGAGACTTTAGGTGAGACTTGATATCTTGCACATAGACAAACAACAAACATAATATCGCCTAGATGCATGTGGGTACATAAGACATCCAATCATGGATCTGTACAACTTGACTTCAACATGTTGTCCATCTTCATCCTTGCCCAATGAGTTGATAGATTTAATAGGTGTAGTAACCGGCTTCATGGCATCAAAATTGAACTTCTCAAGTATGTCGATACATACTTGTCTTGACTTATGAAAATTCCCTCCTTTGATTGCTTAACTTGAAGTCCCAAAAAGAAAGTTAACTCACCCATTGAACTCATTTGAAATTCATTCTGCATTAGCTGCTCAAACTCCTTAACCATTGACTGTTTGGTAGCTCCAAATATGATATCATCAACATATACTTGAACCAACATCATATCCTTCTTATCTCTCCTGATAAACAAATTCTTTTCAATGGCTCCTCTTCTGAAACCATGTTGCAATAGGAAAGTAGAGAGCCTCTCATACCAAGCTCTAGGAGCTTGATGAAGCCCATAGAGAGCCTTAACCATCTTGTAGACTTTGTTAGGATGAGCAGGATCTTCAAAACCAGGAGGTTGTTTAACATACACCTCCTCAGTAATCTTTCCATACAAAAAGGCACTCTTGACATCCATTTGATAAACCTCAAATCCCATATATGATGCAAAAGCAAGGAAGATTCGAATTGCTTAAATCCTTGCTACAGGAGCAAATACTTCATCATAATCTACTCCTTCTTCTTGTTTGTAGCCTTGAGCTACTAACCTTGCCTTGTTCTTGATGACATTCCCTCTTTCATCTCTCTTGACTCTGAAGACCCATCTTGTACCAATTACCTTCTTTCCATCAGGTAGATCACATAGTACCCAAACTTCTTGAAGTCTAAATTGAAGAAGTCTTTTTGCATAGCTTCAACCCAACTGTCTTTAGATAATGCCTGAGCTATATTCTTGGGTTCTTATTGAGAGATAAAGCAAGTGAACAGGCATGTTTGATGATCCTTGTGATTCAACCTGTTTTGTTTATAAACAAAGCTAAGTAAAGCATTGTGAGGTGTAGAAAAACCCTTAGCTTTGGTTCTTGTAAGCACTCCATGAGAAGAAGTTCCAATGATTTGACCAGTAGGATGATCTTTATGAAGTTTTAAGGTAGGAGTCTATGGAACTTCATAATTATCACCCAAATTGGTGAAATCAGCATCTTCTTTGGAATATGAGAAAATACCTTTATTATCTAACTCGTCATCAATATCTTCTAAGCCACGCATGGTAGGATCATCCAAATCATCCAAAGTACTGTCAATAGGTGCAGCAGTACTTTGATCTAAAGTACTATCACCTAAAGTACTGTGATAGAACTCTGCAGTCTTGTTCTTTTTCTTTGCTTCTTCATAAGCTCTTCTTTGATTATCATTATAAGAATGTGCTACTACATCTTGAAAAAGCATCTGATTAAGTTCCTCTTGAATAGCTTGATCCTCAGCAGATAGTGAGGATTTTGGTTCATCGATACTTTGATTTGGTTCAACGGTATGGATTCTTCATCGAGAACAGCATCGGGTCTAATATGGACTCCATGAACAACATCTTGTAAATCTTCTCCATTTGCGCGGGTTGATTTTCTTCTCTAACAAGTACATAGTTCATAGAAGGAGTCAAAACTTCAAGATCAAACATCCAATCGGGACCTTTACCCTTGATTTTTTGATCTTCTAAAAATTCAACATGAAGACAATCTTGAACTTTCTTGGTGACTCTGTTGTACACTCTAAATCCCTTGCTGTTGGTAAAATATCCCAATAAATATCCTTCTTCTGACTTGCCATCAAACTTTCCCAGATCAATTGTATTTAGAATTGTTAGAGGGCATCCAAAAGGCTTCATAAAACGAATGTTGGGTTTGTTACCCATCAGCAACTCATAAGGTGTCTTCATTTGAGGTTTGGTGACTGATAGTACTTACAGCTTTAGCCTAGAATTGAATAGGTAATTGTGAATCTGCAAGCATAGTTCTCTCTGCTTCAATCAAAGTCCTATTCTTTCTCTCTGCAACACCATTCTATTGTGGTGTTCTTGCAATGCTGAACTCCCTCTTGATCCATTTGTTGGCACAAAATTCATCCATAAACTTATTCTTGAATTCAGTCCCATTATCACATCTAATGCCTCTAACCTTGCGTCTCAATTTGTTTTCAAGTGCTATTATAAAATTATGAATAGCATCAAAAGTATCATCTTTGAATCCCAAGAAAAATACCCAACTGAATCTACTGCAATCATCTGTCACAACCAAGCAGTACTTTTTCTTGTTTAGACTTGCAACAAAGACAGGTCCAAACAAATCCATGTGTTGACTCAAGGTTCTCTAATAGTCCTTTCCTCAAGCCTCTTGCATGAAGCTTTGTGTTGTTTACCCTTATTGCACGCCAAACATGAGTGATCATTCTTTTAAGTATTTGAAGGTAAACCTCTAACTAAATTTCCTTTGACCAATTTGTTGATATTCTTGAAATTTACATGGCCCAATCTTCTGGGCTACTTATGTGCTTCTTCAGATGTTGCTTTTGCCACTAAACATGTGGCTCTCCCAGAAGAGTGAAGACTCTTCATATCCAGACTGTACACATCATTGGTTCTTGGTACTCTAAGTACTACCAAGTTATCATCAACAGGCTTGAATTCAGGGGAAAGGATGAGACATTCTGTGTCAGTGAATAACACAGGTGCTTTTATCATAGATCGAGATCTTGAAAAAAGGTTGAACTTGAGCTCCTTCACATATCTAACATTCTCAAAATCTATATACACGCTTTGATGGTTCATTTTCCAGTGATTCTTCCTCCATTGGGATCATTCCCAAATGCAACTCTTCTCACAAATAGTTCTAAAATCTGACAGAATCTCCTTGTCTTCTATCAAGCTTCCAGAGCAACTGCTATCCACAATTAGATGATCTTTAAGCTCCTCTTCTGGGTTGCCCTCCACAAAGATAAAAGAGTTAGTGTCTTTTAGGAACCCAAGCCATTACTGACTTGTGTTCCCCCTGTGGAGTAACAAACTCAAATTCCTTAAGTATGTATCCTTCACAGTTTTTGTATACAGAATCAAGTATTATCTTTTGTCTTAAAACTTGTGGTGGATTTTTAGCAAAAATTTCATTTTCAACAGAAATCTCCTTTTCTTTTTCCACAAAAACATCTTTATCAAAAATCTCTGTTTCACCAGTACTTGTGGAAAGTACTGTTTGTTCTTCATCAATACTTTCTTTCTTAACCCATTTAGTTTTAACTTCTGGTATAGAGTCCCTTGATGTAGCTACTCTTTTGGAGTTGTAACGCCTTCTAGATTGATAATAATTTGATCTCCTAGGCTTTCCATTCCAAAAAGTGTTTTCAGTACCTTGATTGTTTGAAAATCTAGCAGTACTTTGAGAAGGTACTGCTTGAGTTCTTTGAAAATTATTTAAAGGTACTGGTGGTTTAGAAAAAGGTCTTCTCTGGTGAGGGTACCTATAGTCTTGTGAAAAGTTGCTATGATTAACCCTATCTGAATGAGTCCAAACTGGTTTATTCTCTCTAGGTTTTTGGTTTGCAGTTCTATTCTTTGGGAATTTGCTTAGATACTCTGAGTGAAAGTCACAGTGCTTAATCAGATGATCAGGACTATAACAAACAAAACTCAATTTTTGACCCAAACTCCCAAAATTTCTTCCTCTATGTCTATGACCATAACTATTCTGTCTTCTAGGTGAATGATTAAAACTGTTTTGACCAAAATTATCCCAAAAGGTTTACCATATTTTGAAAAGATTTTCCTAAAGGTACTGCTGAACATGTAGCAGATACTTTGAGTTGAAGTACTTGCTTGACTTTTAACATCAGTATCCTTAGGGTTTTCAACAGTTTCTTTTGGGGTTTCAGACCTAGATTGACCAATAAACTTTTTCCTAAACTATAGATTGTCTACACCAAAACGAGAAACATCAGGCCTAAGGGGTTGATGACTTCCATGGGATGAGGGACCATGATGATAACCGTTGTCTTTCTTAAACTCAGGAGGTGTTTCACTAACTGATTCCTCATTACTAGATGTGTCTACATAGTTAATAATTTCATCATCACTAGTGGTTATATCCTCAAAATTAAGGTCATCCTTATCACTAGATTGGTTTTCTTCTATGTTATTAAAGTCCATACCAAAACCTAGGCCAGTTCTAATGTAAGCTCTTTTCTGTTTTTGAACATAAGTAACATGAGAAAGACCAGATTCTTTCCAGGCATCAAACTTTGCTAACAATTCATCTCTCTCCTTAGTCAGTTTCTCAATTTCAGAGATTTTACAATTTAACTTCCATTCACTTAATTTTAAGCTGATAATCCTTGTTCATACTTTTCAGCCCAAGCCATTTCATTATTTTCATGTGTTAGGATTTTGGCTTCCATTGACTCTAAGGTTATTTGATAACCTGCCTCGACCTAGCCCTTATCTGATTATCTCTTTCAGCTACATAACTATTCAGTACTTTTTGATAAAAGTCATGACACTTAGAGCATACCTCAGAGATAGGGGTGAACTTGGTGAAGTAGCCATCATAGCAAGTAGAAACGGGATCATCTTCACTCTCCATGCTCTAATCAAAGCTTCCTAAACCATCTGCGATTCCAATGCGGCATGTTCAGTTCCTCATCAAAAGGCGTGCTCAATCAAACTCTTCCACTAATTCCTCCACCGCTACCATACAATAGTTCTTGGTTCATCATCAAAATCAGCACTCCAGTCAACCTCTGATAAACTCTCTTGAGCAACCAAAGCTTTTGTTTCATAATAGGAATTTCTTTTGCTCAAGCTTTGGTTTATCAGATCATCTTGTTTGATTGATATTTAGCAAACCTGCATTCCCTTGCAAAGTGTCCAGTCTTTTGACAATTGAAGCATTCAATTTTGGATTTGTCAAAAGTAATTCCCCTTTTGGTTTAAAGTCAATGCTTTTTCTTATCTTCTTCATAAACTTCTTGATCCTTGCAATGATCATAGCAACTTGCCACCTGATATCAATTTCTTTAAGAGCATCCTCTTCAATCTGTGAGAGATCTTCTTCATAAGTGACAGGTAAAGTAGCTTCTTTGTACAAAGAAGGAGCATACGACTTCATCGAGTGGAGTGTATGTGTTGGTCCGGCTTGTGAGCAAAGGTGGGGTAGAATAGGCAACAATACTTTGGAGCGGTACTTTGAGTAAGAAGCGATACTTTTGGATGCACTCTCTTTTTGAATGACGAAAGGCTATCGTGAGAGTTTGAACTTGTTTGGCCATTCATCTCTTGCTCATACACCTTCAGATGATTGTAGAGATCATCAAAGTCCATAATATCCAAACCAGGTTGTCCTCTGGTCATTGTAGCAATCACATGCCATGTCGAAGGCAGACTCCTTAAGAACTTTAGATTAGCATCTTCAACGAAACCTCGCTTTTATAACTCCGATACTGAGAATATTTTGGAATCGCATAAGCAGCATCAAGGCCTTCTCTTTCTCCAACAGTGAATATTTCAAATTGTTGCTTCAGCAGATTCACTTGCATCTTTTTGAAGCATCATTACCTCAAACCTTGTCTTGAGAGCAACCCAGAGTTGCTTTGCATCTTTAGCATCATGGAACTTGAGAAGATGACCATCTGGGATAGCATACAAGAGTATGTTGAGAGCCTTATCTTGATTCATTATTGTAGCTGCTAGTAAGACAGCCTTAGGTGCTTTGGGTTGTCCAGGAATATTAATAGGTTCTGGAAAGACTTCATTACCATTGACAATTACATTCCATAGTGCATGGTCTGTAATTGCAATGTACTGCCTCATCTTCATGCTCCATAGGTCGTACTCTCCCTTCTTAATGATGGGTATCCCGAGGTGAGTGATGGATGGTGGTGGAACGACTTTAGTCGACATCTTTAGGTTTTGTTAACTAGGTTTTAGGGTTTCTTCTTAGTCGAGTTTCCACACAGCTCATACCACTTGTTGGATCGATGTACTCTAACCAAACTAACTTAAATAGCTTGTTAGGATAAATCCTAAGTTATTAACAATGAAACACTGAGCAAACTCTATTAAGTATGCGGAATTTACTTAACAAAGCTAAGAAGAATATAACTTTAACTTTCAATGAATTTATTAATAACTTTAAATCTGCTTGTTATGCAGACTCTTAAACAACTCTAAAACACTAATATTAAACTCTCTAAAACTCTAATAATACGTATTGAAAACTTGTGAACTCGTAGACTCGTAAAATCTAATGCCAATCTAGGGGTCCTTTTATAGGCTTAAGGATAACCCTAGTCGGTTTACAATTTGTAACCTTGTACGACAAGTAATCTAACCAAAGAATATTCTAGAATAACAAAGCTTTCCATAAACGAATATAGCAGTTCTTTAGCCTTGCAGTACTTTGACTTCGATAGCAGTACTTTGACTTCTTCTTTAGCAGTACTTTGACTTTTTCCAGTACTTTGTCATTCTTCAGCACTTACATATCCCAACAAAAACCGTGACACTAGACTTAATTAGGATCCAAAACTACACTGCTTTTGGGAACGACCTCAGCTTTACCACACTCTATACTACGCACGACCAAGTTCACTGCTCGTTAGTGCAATAGGTAGACCTTGGGTAGATGAGACTTTAGAAATTCAAATCCTAGTCGGAAATCCTGCATCAGAATTTTGGCACCGCTGCCGGGGAGCTATATTAGGATTTTTGTTCAAGTCTTTTATTTTTGTTTTATTGTTTTGTTTTTCTCACGATTTACTTTTAGTTTCAGATAATATGGCAGTTGTGGATATCAAAAACCTCACTCTGGAAAAGTACTTGGCAATGACCATAGATGAGCAAGGGTTGGCGCTTGTTTGGCCAGCTATTAGAGCAAATGTACAATTCGAGATCAAGCCACAATTCATGAGAGAGCTGCGTGAAAATCCTTTTTCCGGATGCATGTCCGATGATGCTTACAAGCATGTGGAAAATGTAGAATATATTGTTAGCCTCTTTAACATTCATGGAGTCTCGAATGATGTTGTTATGATCCGACTATTTCCAATGACACTCACTGGAGCCGTGAAAAGATGGATCAATAGATTGCCCGTCGGGGCAGTTGATACATGGGCCTTTCTCAAGAGACATTTCATTCAACGATATTTCTCTCCTTAGAAACTCAAATTGGGCAGCTTGCTAAAAATTTTGAAGCTAATGTATCCGAAGCTGCAACCATAGCATGCAAGGCCGTTTTCACACCACTTCAGCAATCACTAATGACCTTTGTAGAATTAATTACCTACAGGAAGATGAAGAATCTAAGGATGACGAAAGTTTTCCATGCCAACTACCTAAAAAGGAACTTAATCCTGGATACTTTCGATTGCCTTGCACTATTGGTAACTTTAAAATTTCTGCTTTTTCTGACTTGGGAGCTGGAGTTAATCTTAGTTCTTCTTCATTGTTTGATATTTTAAAACTAACCAATCTTAAAGAAATGAAAATGATGATTGAAATGGCTAACACTTCTAGGGCCATACCTAAGGGAATCGTTGATAACCTGTAACTTAAAATTGGCAAATTCGTTTTCTCTGTCGACTTTGTGGTTATAGGCATGGGCGAGCGGCAACATAATCACTTAATCTTAGGTAGACCATTTTTAGCAACATGTCATGCTCATATAAAGGTCTTTGAAAAATAGATTTCGTTGTGAACGAGGGGAAACCGAATTACTTTTAATATGAATGAACGATTGAACCCTCATTTTTAATCTTCCAATGAAATCAACGCAGTTAAAGCCCCCAATAAACCTTTGTACCCCTTTAATAGTAACGCTGAGTTATCCTTGAATGATTCACCTTTATGTATAAAGAATGAATTTAACAAAAAAAATAAAAAATAAAAAAAATAAAAAAACAATGTTGATAGTTTTAAGTAGGAACATGGTAGAAATGATCGCATCATGGACGTAGTCTTTGAAGAAGGAGCACCTGTTTTGACTAAACATTACTGCAATCCGGTTATTGTAGTGAGCGGTGAAACTACGCAGGCTTGGCTATCATGTAACCCGTTTTGCAACAAATGTAATGGGGATAATGGAAAGTTAGAAGAAGGTCAGAAAACCAAAGTGGAATGGACATGTTTCCATGGGGCAGGAAGACGAGATATCGAGTTTGGGAATCTATCTTTCCAAGATTGGTATAAAATTAGATATGGGAGCGCTATTATTAACACGGGTCTGACTAGAAGATTCAAGCGCGACCACAACAAGTATCGCCTTCATCTAGAAGAGTTATTTGATAACGGTTCAATTGAGAATAAGATGAATGATTACTCGGAGAAACTCACAACTAAGGATGATTCTCAAGTTAAGAAGATTGAAGACGACGAATATGGTGAGCCATGTTTATCATTCAACGAATGGCTTACGCATAGGTTTGGTACCTCAAGGGGTTGGAAATGCGGTTAGGAAAAAGGTTTTTATTGAGTGAATGATTGATTGCTACCCAGGAGGAGGTGATACAGGAAAAAACGATAATGTGATAAAGGGTTTATTGAACACCACATTTGGTGGTGCTTGACATAACCCTGTAGCTTTGAGTCTAACTTAAAGACTCATTAGTAAAACAAAAGTGCTCTTCGGGAGACAACCCGAATTATCCCTTTCATTTCTCCTTTATTAGAATAGTTTGGTTTTGTGCATTTTTTTTAACCTTTTTTTTGCAGGAAATGGAGTTCGAAGATTGGCATTAGGCTCACTTGTATTTCATCCCGTTAAGCCATTTAGAGCTTAACTTTTATCATATGTTATGTCGTAACCGTTCTTCAGTATCAGTTCACTGTGTTTTAACCATTTACGACGTAACTCTCCTCTATTGTTACGCCGTAACCTGTCTTCCTATTAGAAGGTTTCCAGGTTCAAACCAAATATGGCGTAACTCATTATTTTAGAACTCGGGAAGTGTATTGAGTTCTTTGTTTGGTTGCTTGGTGTGAGGTATGCGCCTTCATTTATGTTTACTTTGGGGGTTCTCCTCTATCGGGTCAATATACTCTTTTTTACCAAAAAGAATTAATAGTCAGGTACCATAGGTATAGTATATTCCAACACTTCGGATAACCACTTTACATTGGCACCTTGGCTAGGTAGATACGTCCCGCTCTCCAGACCTCACCTCTTTGTTTTATGATGGATTTTGGGTTCTTTGTCTCAGATTTGTATTTGGGTAAAGTTTACTCTGAAATTGCATATGAAGTTTGGAAAGAATTATAGGAAGCATATGATAAAATGGATGGTTCTGTAACTTATAACCTAGTTTATAAGATTAATGGAATTAAACAGGGTGATTTGTCTGTGCCTGAATATTATCATAAATTGAACTCTCTGTGGAGAGAATTTGATATCCTTACCTTATTGCCTGTATGTACTTGTGCTGCACATGAAGGGACTTTGAAGCATAACCAATTGGTTAGGCTTATGCAGGCTTTAATGGGCTTAAATGATGTCTATCAACATATTATGAGTAATTTTCTTGCTAGAGATCCTTTACCTGATGTAAATGATGGTTTTCCTATTATATCCAGGGAAGAGTCACAGAGAGGACTTGCCCCTGGTAGTATCTCTGTTAAGTCTGCTCCTTCTGCTATTGTTGTCAGGACTAATACTTCCAATAAAAAATTCTAATAGAAGAGTTAATAATAATATCAACAATAACATAGGACCTAATCCTAATGTGGTATGTAAGCATTGTGGATTAATTGGACATACTGTTGAGAGGTGTTATGAGTTACATGTTTATCTTCTTTGGTTTCAAAAGAAACCCTAATCTTGTTAGGCAGTGTGAGGTTAAAAATTTCAATGCTAATGTTCATGTGTCTCAAAATGTTGATCCTTCTTCTTCTGGTTCTATTTCCATTTCTTTCACTAATGAATGTATGGTTAAGCTTTTGAGTCTCGTTAATTACAAACCTTCTGCTAGTGCTTATGCTCATATGGCAGATATAAAACCAAGTTTTTTTTTAATGGAAATGTGTTCTTTAACTTGAATTTTGAATTTTTTAGTGCTAAGAACAATTATTTCTTCTATAATGTTACTCTTGGTTGGATTATTGACTCTGGTGCCAACCAACATATGATTGTCACAACTAAAAATATGTTTAATGTTGTTGGTATTTGTAGTTTGATGTTAATTGTTGGTCACCCTAATGGTACTTTCGCTAAAATCACTGCTATTGGTAGTTTAAGGTTGTCTAGTGGTGTTGTCTTATTTGATGTTCTGGTTGTTCCTGAATATAATGTCAGTCTTTTGTCTGTCAATAAAATGATCAAATACAATAAATATTTTATTAGATTTCATGAACACAAGTGTTATATTCAGGATTTGAAATTGGACAAGATTGTGGGGACTGGTAGTGAGTCTGGTGGACTCTACTTGTTTGATGATAATGCTAGTGGTAAGTCTAGTATTGGTATGTATAATTCTGGTATTGTTTGCAATATGTCTAAAGAATTATGGCATTGCAGGCTTGGTCATCCTGCTGACCAAGTTCTATCTGTTGTTAGTAAACAACCTGGTATTACCAAGACTCATCACTTGTCTCCTTGTGACACCTGTCATAAGGCTAAACAGACAAGGGAACCTTTCCCTTTGAGTGATCATAATTTTGTTGGTGTTGGTGACTTAATTCATTGTGATGTTTGGGGTCCCTACAGGGTGGTTGTAGGGATGGTTACAAGTATTTTCTTACTATAATTGAAGATTTCAGTAGATCTGTTTGGATTTATTTGCTTAAGGCTAAGGAAGAAGTGTTTGAAAACATTAAAAACTTTTTGAAACATGTTCTTACCCAATTCGGTTTGAAAGCTAAGATTGTCAGGTTTGATAATGGGATTGAGTTTTTGAATAACAGGGTTAATGATCTTTTTAATGAATGTGGTATTATTCATCAGACCTCTTGTCCTTATACCCCTCAGTAAAATGGGATTGTCGAAAGGAAACATAGACACCTTTTGAATGTGGCCAGGAGTCTTATGTTTTAGGGGGGATTCATTTATATATGTGGCCTGAGTGTATTTTTTACTGCTTATTTTATTAAGAGGTTACCCTCCTCTGTTCTGAATGGTCTTTCTCATATTAGGGCTTTTGGGTGTTTCTATTATTTAATTATTTTATCTGGTAATGACAAATTTGATGTCAGGTCTGAAAAGTGTGTTTTAATTGGTTTTTCAAGTGTAAAAAAGGCTTATAAATTGTATAGTCTTGATAACAAAAATGTTTTCTACTCTAGGGATGTCAGATTTTATGAAATTTTGTTTCCTTTTAAAATGAAGTCTTTATGTGTGTCTTAATAAGGTTTGTGTGAGTCTGCAAAAGGTTTTGATAAAAATAATGACTGAGACAAAGATTTTTTAAACTTTTTTTATACCTGATAACATCAAATAGTTCTGAATATTAAGTGTCAATTTCCCCCGATAATGCTTGTAATTTATATCATTTTTATGGATTTACTTTTTTTTCCATTGTTTTCCACTTTCAGGTAAATTATGAGCATTGAAGCTAAAGAGACGCGGAATTGGAGAAATATCAAAGACTTATCATAGTATGCTGATTTTGAAGAACTTACGGCGTAACTCATCTCTCACATTACGCCGTAACTAAAGTGTGACTCAGAAAACCAACTCATCAGAAGGTTACGGCGTAACTCCCCGAGACAACGACGTAACTATATTAGGTCAAATGAGGTTCCACGCCGCTGATAACTACATCGTAACTATTCCACCAACTACAGCGTAACCAAGTAATATTGAAGATACGGCGTAACCACTCATAAGGTTACGTCGTAACCAGCAGATCTAGTGCAAATAATGGAGAAATCAAGAAGATTACGCAGAACTCTTATTTTAGTTCTTAACCCGATCAGAGCCTATAAATACCCCACGATTTCCAGCATTTTAAAGCATCCCATTCCACACACAACAACCAAAGAAGGTGGGAAAAAGCCAAAGGCAGGTCTAAAGGAGCATACGGAGCTGTCTCTAAGGGAGAATTCACTTCCCTACGATAAGCATTAACATTTTATCATTTCTTTACTTTCGATTCATGTATTTTGTAACTTTGAATATTGAATTGATTTGTATGGTTAATATAAGCGGCTAAGCACCTCTTGGTGGTGGCCTAGTTATGATTTCTTAATTTTTTTGTTTGCGTTTACATTACTTCCATATAATTATTTCTTAGTGTATGCATGCATAGTTTATTGGTAGCTACCCTTGTTTCGGTAGTTTTGAATGGCAGTAGAGGCTAGTTGCTTAGGAGAAATGACCAACTCACCCTAAGTGAGTAGACTGAGACGGGAAGGGTAAGATATGACCAACTGACGACCCTTTCTATTTGTGCGATTTGACCAACTTATCACCTACCGTTTGGATGAACTTAAGAATTAGGGGGTGTGTGTTTAAGTTGCTAACGCCCGGGCACTCGCTATTATAAATCTAGCATGTAGCGGTACTTAATGACTTGGCTTAGCAGACAGGAACAACTGGACTTATGAAGGGACACCTAACTTCTCCAGTGGTGGCATCTTTGCTGATAGGTTAGGGCGAATTGACTAAATGTTGTCCTCTCGAATTTGACCCCACCTGAAGTAATTGGAAGTAAGTAGACGTAGAAATTACTAGCTAGGAGGATTAACTAAGTTAGCACGACTCTCCTCTATTGATTAAACCTTTACCTTTTATCTGCTTTTATCTGCTTTAGTAGTTAATTAATTAATTCCATATCAAAATCATTATTAAAATCTGACACCTAGACTTAGTAATAATCCAACACACATAGCTCTTGGGACGACCTCGGTTTTACCGAATACTACACTACACGACCGGGTACACTGCCCGTTAGTGCATTAGGGTAGACCATTGGTATAACGAGACTTTATAAATATTAAAACACGGTCAAGAAAACTCATCAAGTTTTTGGCCCGCTTCGGGAGCTATTTTAGGATTTGACATTAAGTCTATTTTAATTTTCTTTCTTAAATGTCAGGATACAAGACTCGTAGCTCGAGGCCTTTTTTGGCCACCCCATTCGCTAATCTGGAGAAACAATTTCGGACAACGAAAGTTTACTCTTCGGTTCGTATTCACAACATCTTTTCATTTTACGCATCAGACCAGTCTGACACAGAACCCGAGGTCATCAATGAAAATAATCTTGATGACTTAACTATGGAGCAGTATTTGGAACGAGCAAATGAGAACTGCCAACGAACCTTCACGCAGGATTCTAGTACTGAAAAATGCTCTATGCTAGATCAATTTATTTGAGAGTACATGAACTTAAGTTTTCTGGAGATGAAGATGAAGACGTTTGGAATCACGTAGAAGAAGTACTCTACTTATCCTCTCTTTTCAACGTCAGAGGAACCCTGAGCTATTCGGTCATCGCAAAGATTTTTCCTATAACTCTCACTGGATCTGCGAAAAGATGGTATAACAAACTCCCTAACGAATGTAAAGGAGTGTCGGATAAAGTAAGAAGAGAGTTCGTCCAGCAATTTGGCCCTCCTTAAAAAATGGCCAAACTTCTTGGTAAAATCTGTCAATTTGTTCAAGTTGGAGAAGAAACACTATCCCAGGCATGGGAAAGATTTAATGAGCTACTTTATCGATGTCCCACCCATGATTTGAACAAACATCAGATCGTCTACGTCTTCTACTGGGGAATTAATGCACTAACACGAGAATTACTCAATTCCCCGAGACCTATTCCTAGCATGACTCTTGACCAAGCCTTGGAATGTATTCAACGGATTTCTGAACATTGCTACAAATGGCACATGGATACAGAGTATGGACCAAGAGACAATTTTGATCATAAGGTAATGAAGATGATAACAAAGCAAAAATACAATTATGGGGAAATTTTTGAAAAACGAAGGTTAGAAAGAGAAGCTGAAGCATGTAGGATTGAGAGGGTTAAGAGTGTATTTGGGACCAAAACCGGGATCAATCTTGAAAAGAAGATTCTTGACCACATCAATGAATCAAGGGAACGAGATGACAGAATTGAAAAAATGATGAAGACATTCGTGGATAATACAGTCCCTTCTCTCAAAATTCACGAAGATAGGATTAAAGGTTTGGAAAAGAGTGTGAGCTCATGTTGGCAAGCCATCACTGATTACCTAGCAGCTCAGGAAGAGGAAGCTGTCAACATAGTAGAAACTATCCTTGAAGAACCGACGACCTTTTCAGAAAAAGTTAAGCGACGAATCAACATAGAAAGACAATCGCTTATGGACCAAGCTTTACCGGTAAACTCCCCTATCAATAATTACACTAAAACTAATCATGATGATATTTCACAGGAATTAAGCAATGATGAGACAGTTCACCTCAACAAAAGATGTTCAGCAATTTTGAGAAATGAGACAGTTCACTCTCCCTTACTTGATCGGGAGTCTCAATATGTGTAATGCCCTAGCTGATCTTCGAGCAAGTATTATCATAATGCCGCGTTCGATGTTCCTACGTATGGGGATTGGTGACTTGAAGCCAGCAAAGATGAAAATTGAAATGGCTGATCGATCTATTGAATCACCGTTGGCCATCGTCGAAAATGTGTTGGTGAAGATTAAGAAATTCCTTTTCCCAGTAGATTTTGTGATTCTTGACATTTCGGAAGACAACAGAATACCTGTCATTTTAGGTAGACCTATGCTTGCCACTCCCCATACTAAGGTGGATGTCTTTCTTTGGAAAACTAACTCTTGAAGCTAATGGAGAGATTGCAACGTTCGGACCTAATGAACTCCTATCTACTCCTCAAAAGGTATGTGCGATTGACCAGTAGGCAGTTTTGGTGATGCTCTAGAAGAATTTCTTAGTGACCCCCAGATCCTGGCGAGATTGATTTGGGGAGAGATTTTGATGTTTTCGTCAACTTCGAGGAAGAGGATAATTTAGGAATCAGTACTGACGACTTCTCAAGTGACGTAGAAATGGCCCATTGGAAAGATAACTCTGTGAAGGCTTTTTTCGCAAACCAATCAACCTAGATTTCATGATATAGGAACCCACATACATCATAGAAACCCTTATTATCTAAAGATCTCATGCAAAATCGGGTTCATCGACTTCCACCCATTTATTGACACAACTTCCCCAGTCAATATCATATCGAACGAGTGCTACAACCGAGTTATGAAGAAAGAATTAGAATATAAGGGGGATAACTTTCTTGGGTTTGCAACTAACATCCATGTCTTCGTTGAAACTCATTCATTTTTTGTGGACTTTATGGTTTTAGACGACGTAAGCGAATTTGTGGAGGATTGACTTGCAGGAGTAATTTTAGGATAGCCTTTTCAGGAAATGTCAAGGTTAGATAAAAATGAAAAACAAGGGTTAGTATGGTTAAAGATAAATGACGATAAGACTATCTTCAAAATGCCGAGAACTATTAAGAATTATAAAAATTGGACCAAGAGGCAGTTAAGCCAAGCCCAACCATTGCTCGATATCACTGAGGAAGACAAGGCAAAAGGTATTGACCAGCCTTACCAGAAAATCAAGAGCTTCTACTCGGGTACATTTAGAATTAGGGGATGACTACAAACTGGATGAGAATCTGATAAGTTGGATCCAACGTGGAGATTGCCATATCCACGAAATGACCAACAAGCACTGGTATCCCCGCGGCTCTGAGTCTAACTTAAAGACTCGTAAATAAAGAAAAAGGCTCTTTCGAGAGACAACCCGAATTATCCCTTTTTTTTTTTATTTCCATTTCTGTAGGGTTTTGTGTTTTTAACCATTTTTGTAGGAAACGAGGAAATGATTGCTGCTGTAGTTACTGATCTGACCATAGTTACGGCGTAACTCATCTCCGTGATTACGCCGTAACCAACTTTTTGCAGCAGAATTTTAGACGCATTACCAATTATGGTGTAATATCATCTCAGTGGTTACACCGTAACCACTCCCTTTGCAGCCTATGTCAGGTTTTTCCAGTTACGGCATAACTCCCTCAAAGAGTTACGACGTAACCTTCCTATGCTTTACTTATTTGATTTTAAAACGCAATAACCTTGTATTAGTATTTTAAATAAACTTTGTGGGTGTGTTCCTTGTAAACCATCATGAGACTTCACTCGTCCACTTGGGACACCAAGTGGTTTAAAAGGCTTGTTTCATATGCTAAATGCAACCGTGATTCCTACGAAAGTGAGTTAGGTTTATTTTTCATTTTTATTTTTTTATTTTTTTAGAATTATGCTTGTTGGTAGTGTGATTTCAGGGATTGAAGCTTGCTCATGGATGCTTACACAAAGGCACGTCTCTTTTTCGTGGGCCTTCTTTCTTTTTGGAGGAATTTCAGGGAAGTTCTCGCTCTAATTCTACTTTTCTCTTCACCTTTATTTAATGCTTATTACAAAAGAGACTTTGTACAATTAAAGTGGGGGGACGAGATTAGAATTATCTCTTGAGCTTTATTTTGCCCTCGTTTTTCTAGTTTATATTGAAAAGATTATGCCATTTTTAAAATTTTGACATGTTTTTCTTAACCTAACTAGATTAGACCTTAGCCGAGCACTTACAACCCTTGATATTTATGGTGAGATTAGCCTTATCCGTTTCCAATATTTTACCCCAAATCCACAAATTATGAGTGTGCCGGTAGCTTGTAAACTTTACAACTTGGCCTTTGCATCATTTCGAGACCACAAACGAGGTATGTTGAGTTAGCTTGATGTATTTGGACTTTTCAGTTTTAGAAGGCAATATTATACGATTATCACTCAAATAACCTACCATTGTGTGTCTATCGATTAGTCACCTCGACTTCTCGACCCCCATGTGAAACCCTTTTGTTGCACTCACCTTTAGTGCAAGATACCCCTAGATACACCTATCTGAGCCATTCCTTTCATTTTGTTAACCCAATATATTGTTTTGATACACCTATACACCTTAGCCTACCCTGTAGTCTTTATTTGTGATTGGAAATTAACCATTTGCCTAAGTTCGAGGTTCAAGTGGAAAGGTTCAGAAATCACACTTTTGTTGATGAAATATTCTTGAAGATCATTGAAGACCCCCCCAAATTCCCGTTGTTCATCTCAAGTGGGGGGATATTATGTTTAGTTATTATTGTTATGTTGAAAAAAAAGAGAGAAATTTTTATGTTATTCAGTTATTGTAAAAGTGCATTGTTATAAGCACTATATTATGAGCTTAATAGATTTAGTATCGAGGAGGCCACCTCTCTCACATTCGAAGATTGGAGTTGGTAAATTTTCCAACAGTTGGAGAAAAGGTAGTGTGCCCATCACGACGTCCTCTAATGACACATCTACCTAGTATTTCATGATCCGGTTTCTTGACTTCAAAGCTTGAACTTTGGGCGGACGGTAAGTGGTGATGACTTAGTTATAGATTTAGACTACCTGCTTGATTTTTATTTTACACCATTTATCTATCCTATGTCTCATCCTACCCTTTAGTCTTGAATCATGTCTAGGTGATGCAGCGAGCAATCTTTGGTGTCTTGGCCATGGATTTAGTCATGTATCATTGATTTTGTCCACTTCGCTGTGACATGTTAGTAATGACGAGTCACCCCTTAACCTTTGTCGTGTCTACCCATATTGCCTTTGAGAATTGTTTAGCCCTTAACTCTAGTGGTGGATATTTGTGTAACCGCCAAGCTTATGATAGAATACATGCTATGATTGTGCGATTGAGTGATCACCCCGAAATTGACACTTATAATAGTTGAGAGATTCGAGTGTTTTGTTCCCATTTCATGAGGTGTTCGGCTTTGTTTTATTCTACCATAAGGGATTTATAAACTTATATTTTCCAGGTTTTGGGAGATATCTTTTTAGGAATCTTTCTAATAAGGTCTACTTGAGGGCACGTAGCATTAAAGTGGGGGGATATTTGATAACATTAAATAGTCCTGAATATTAAGTGTCAATTTCCCCCGATAATGCTTGTAATTTATATCATTTATATTGATTTACGTTTGTTTTCCATTGTTTTCCACTTTCAGGTAAATTATGAGCATTGGAGCTAAAGAGAAGCGGAATTGGAGAAATATCAAAGACTTATCATAGTATGCTGATTTTTTTTTTGGTAAAAGGTCAATGACCCGGTAAATATATTACTCCAAAAAACGTTTTAGTACAAAGGATATGGGTAAATCCCATATCTCAGCCCGTTACATTGGCGAAAAGCTTACATAACAAGATACTTCCTATTTTCTAAAGAAGAAAATAAACCACTAATCAAAATATAACATCAGACTCCTATGAAGATAACATTTACTTCCTACCAAGGCCTTGGAGCTTGATACCATATGTGTCATAGTAGGCATCCAAATTACCTGGAAGATCGTAAACCTGATCCGCATAGTTATCATAACCATAGTCATCAAAGTCATCTTCACGATCATGACCAACACCAAATAAGTTACTCTACTCATCAAAGGTGTTTACAACCTCCTCATCATCACTGTCGGAGACAACAATCTCTCTCACCTTAGAGAATGGGTTAAACCTCTTAATAGAAGAAGTAGACGGAAAATCCTTTTTACCTGTATAATCAACCTTTTTAATAGGATTACCATCATCATCAACAAGGGTAGCTTTCCCATCCATAAGAAGCTTTTCAAGCTCCCCAATTTTCTCAACAATAGGGGTAGTGCCAACCTCGTTAGCTTCCATTGAATCACTCACAAGCGGCTCCTTAGCTTCCATTGAACAACCAGAATCCACTACATCAGTAGAAATACCACATTAATCAGTATCGATCATATTAAGTGCATCAAACGGGTTAGATGTAGCAATCGTCTTCCCACTCATACTAGCCACTTTAGTGGCTTTCATCTTAGAATTATCCACCTGCTTGGGATTAGGGGGCGCTTTAGGTTGATACCAAAATTTAGGCCCCACACCAAGTTTATTAAAACCTCCCTTACCAGGAACATTTATACCACCATTCCTACCCTTATTCTTGTTACTTATAGTTTGGAAACCATCAGTAATAGTCTTTTTATGCTGAGTAGATGGTGGAACAAATTTAGGACAGTCAAGCAGCGTATGACCAAACCGTTTACACGTATCACATCTTGGCGGTTTCCATTCGTATTCAATCCGGATCTTTTCAAAAATAGAACCCGATCCATCCAGTAAGGGTATCTCAACAATGAGGCTTTCCCGAAGAGCCTTATCCGCATGAACTATAATCAAGCACCTAGCAAAACTGCTACAGCTCCAGGAATCCAAGCACATTTGACTAGTGTAAGAATCTAGCATTTTCGGAGTACCAATCAATGTAGCTAGGAGACTGAGACCTTCATCAAAAAACATAGCAAGAGGAACATCATGAAATTTAACCCACACCGGAATGTTAGTCAAATCCTCTTTAAGCAGATTAGTATTCAACGTCCAAGTTTTAAGAATAATTGGCACATTCCTAATCATCCACGGCCCGTTTTCAAGAACATCATCAACACCTTTACGAGTGGAAAACTTAAAGAAAAGAACCCCTTAGCATTCATCATAACTTTTTGAATACCATACTTGGCCCATTTATACGAACATAATAATCAACAACTGGAAAAGCAATATGTTTACCAAGAAAATAACCATAAAGGGTATTCTCAAATTTAGAGTTTACCTCATCCACTACTTTCATAGGAACTGAGAGATCCACCTCAGTAGACTTGTTACTACATTCCAACCTACGAAAATTAGGCTTGTGTTTCCTAGAATCATTAGACGTAGTACCCGCATATGAAATCGGCTTCGCAACTTGAACCTTGGGAGACGATATATTAACACCACGCATAGCCTCTTCAAAATTCTGGCACGCCGCCAAAACAACCGGATCACGACTTGGCTCAGCTTCATTCCCACTATTACTAGGATATTTATCAGAACTTTTTCCAAAATTTTGTGAATGGCAAGCAACATTAAAGCTCGAAACAAACACCGGATCCCCACCACTCTCACCACTCGGGTTAGAATGAGTGTTATGTGGATTCGTCTCCACATGAGGATCAATTGAAGACTCATTCGAATGAGTACCAGGTACATCGACATCAGTAGGAACACCCTCCATGAACAAAAAAGAACTAACCCTAATACCGAAACAAAAAAATAGATCGGAACACGAAGAAAACCACGGAAAAACCAAATCCACGTATTCCCAACGTTTGCAGTTAAACCCTAGTCATAAACTAGGGTTTATAAGCATGAAGAACATACGGCTATCCCATGAAAACAGAAAAATCAGAGATGAAACTGTAGGTGCAGAACTCGACTTAACCCTAAATAGTGCTTCCAATAATATCCCTAATCGAAGATGTAATCAAACTCAAGCACAAATCAGGATTATAAAAAGAGTAATAATCAAGAAAAGGATCCTGAATTGTAACTAAAAAAATGAATAGGGGAAGAGGTGGGAATCGGAAGTCGCCAGGAGTGTAGGTATAGTATGCTGATTTTGAAGAAGTTACAAAGTAACTCATCTCTCACATTATGCCGTAACTAAAGTGTGACTCAGAAAACCAACTCATCATAAGGTTATGGCGTAACTCTCCCCAAAGACTACGACGTAAATATATTAGGTCAAATGAGGTTCCACGCCGCTGATAACTACGCCGTAACTATTCCACCAACTACGGCGTAACCAAGTAATATTGAAGATACAGCGTAACCACTCATAAGGCTACGCCGTAACCAGCAGATCTAGTGCAAATAATGGAGGAATTGAAGATTACTACATAACTCTTATTTTAGTTACGCCGTAACCCAGATCTGGCCTATAAATACCCCACGATTTCCGGCATTTCAAAGCATCGCATTCCACACACAACAACCAAAGAATGTGGGAAAAAGCCAAAGTCAGGTCTAGAGGAGCATACGGAGCTGTCTCCAAGGGAGAATTCACTTCCCTACGATTAGCATTATCATTTTATCTTTTCTTTACTTTCGATTCATGTATTTCATAACTTTGAATATTGTATTGATTTGTATGGTTAATATGAGTGGCTAAGCACCTCCTGGTGCTGGCCTAGTTATGATACCTTAATTATTTTGTTTGCATTTACATTACTTCCGTATAATTATTCCTAAGTGTATGCATGCATAGTTTATTGGTAGCTACCCTTGTTTCGGTAGTTTTGAATGGCGGTAGAGGCTAGTTGCTTAGGAGATATGACCAAATGACCCTAAGTGAGTATACTGAGATGGGAAAGCTAAGATATGACCAACTGACGACCCTTTCTACTTGTGCGATTTGACCAACTGATCACCTACCGTTTGGATGAACTTCAGAATTAGGGGGTGAGTGTTTAAGTTGCTAACGCCCGGGCACTCACTATTATAAATCTAGCATGTAGCTGTACTTAATGACTTGGCTTAGGGGACCAGGAACAACTGGACTTATGAAGGGACACCTGACTTCTCCAGTGGTGGCATCTTTGCGGATAGGTTAGGGTGAATTGACCAAATGATGTCCTCTCGAATTTGACCCCACCTGAAGTAATTGGAAGTAAGTAGACGTAGACATTACTATCTAGGAGGATTAACTAGGTTAGCACCACTATCCTCTATTGATTAAACCTTTACCTTTTATCTGTTTTAGTAGTTAATTAATTAATTCCTTATCAAAATCATTATTAAAATATGTGACACCTAGACTTAGTAATAATCCAACACACATAGCTCTTGGGATGACCTCGGTTTTACCGAATACTACACTACACGCGACCGGATACACTGCCCGTTAGTGCATTAGGGTAGACCATAGGTATAACGAGACTTTATAAATATTAAAACATGGTCAGTAAAACCTGCATCAATACCCATGGTCCTAAAAGTCCCAATGATGAAGAGGGGGCCTCTCCTAATGTGGAAGGTAATGGTTGTGCAGCTTTTGATGATGGTAGATACAGTTGAGGACGAAGTTACAATCATAGCAACTCAAATAAGAGAAAATGTCACCTCTGAAGGAATCATTTCTTAAAATCCAAATGGTGAGGGTTTCTTAGGTTCAAGGGAAGTGTCTCAGACTGTATTGAGGAGGTATGAAAGACAAAGTAGGTTGCCTTTAAGGTTTAATGATTTTGTTGTTAGTAGCAATGTGATATATGGTCTTAAGAAATATGTGAAGTATTCTAATTTGTCTGCTATTAACTACTGTTTCACTACTACTCTTGATAAATCCGTTGAACCTAAAAATTATTATGAGGTATCTAGAAGTATGTGCTAATTGATCTGCTTTTAGGAAGAAAAGCTATAGGCTACAAATGGATCTATAAGATTATATATAAATCTTGTGGTTAAGTGGATAGATATAAGGCTAGATTGGTTGCTAGAGGGTATAGCAATAGGGAAGGTTTGGATTATGAGGAAACATTTATTCATGTTATTAAAATGGTGACTATGAGGTGCCTAATTGGGTTAGCTGTGTATCATAACTACCCATTATATCAACTGGATGTTAATAATGCTTTCTTATATGGTGATTTGTATGAGGAAGTATATATGACATTGCCTCCTGGTTACTATGATAAAAGTGAAACAAAGTTTGTAAGTTGGTCAAATCTTTGTATGGTCTGAAACATGCTCCAAGGCAGTGGAATGAAAAACTTACCACTACCTTGGTTGGAAATGGTTTGTGCAAAGTAAAAATGACTATTCTTTACATGTTAAACATAAAAATGGGTTGTTTATTGCCCTATTGGTTTATGTTGATGACATTGTTATTACTAGTAATAATGCTAAGGAGATTGAAATTTTTAAACAGTTTTTGAAATCCATGTTGACGATAAAGGATTTGGGTGGTCTTAAATATTTTCTGGGTATTGAGGTTTTGAAAAATGAGTCTGGTATTTGTTTATCTCCAAGGAAGTATTTTTTGGAGTTGTTAAGTGAATATGGGCTGCTTGCTTGTAAGCATGTTGCTACTCCTTTGCAGCAGAATGTTGTTCTGAACAGATCAGGATAAGTATCTTTCTAATTTTATTGAGTATCAAAAGTTAGTTGGAAAGCTTATTTACTTGTCTGTCACTAGACCTGACATTTCATATTCAGATTGCTGCAAATCCTGTTTTTCATGAAAAAAACTAAACATTTTGAGGTTGATTTACATGCGGTTAGAGAAAAGGTTTCATCAAGTGTAATTAAAACTGTTAAAGTTTCTTCTGATAGTAACATTGTAGATATATTTACCAAAGGTATAAATATTACTCAACATAAGTTGTTTTGTGAAAAGTTGAACTTGATAGATATGTTTTTAGTATAAGTTTGAGAGGGGTGTTGGAATATATAAGTTTATGGCAAGCTTATACCTTAAAATGTACAAGGACCATTCTTGTACATTTTGTGTTATGTTTGATAGTTTGGATTTGTTTGTTCTAGTTCTCTTTCTACAAGGGTTGAAGTGGAACATGGCTGTATATAAGCCTCTTTATCCCAACCCTAGATCATTAATCCGATTGTAGTTTTCCTCTCTAAACACACAGTTTCTCTTTCAAAGTGATTACAAGTCTGAGCTAAACCTTGGCTAAACCTTGGAAATCTTAATGCCATAATGCCTTTCAAATCCTCCTAGCCATTATCCTCTTTGCAATAATTCTTGCTAAGAAGAATGCCCATGTTGTGGCATATTGATCATCTTGAATCTGGTTTAAGTATTTGGTTACGATAGTTTGAGAGTATTGTAGTGAGGCAGTTTGTATGTATCATATGTAGTGTGATAGATAGCATCCTTATGAAGGAAACTATCTGATTTCTTTTGTATCTGTTTGGTGAGCACACATTTGTGGACTCATCTTCTTGTACTGTTTAAAGTAATAAAAGATTTTCATCGTGGGGTGGTTGGTTGGGTGAATTGATTGTGTTGAGGTTGTGATTCTTGATCCGTTTTAACAATCCGTAAGAGACAAAAGTCTAAAGAAACTATCTTTTTAAAGGATGATTTATGCAAAAAGTTTGGCGAAAATTATCTTTCTCGGAGATTATTTTTGTGGAATTCTTTGCATCTTAAGGATAATTCAATACATTGTCACGGTTTCTTGCTCAAATGGTTGTGTCAAAATGATTTCATAGTTAACAAAATAAGCATACTAAAATAAATGTCTTTGGTTATTGAACTACTCCGTAATATATTGTCCGTCTTATCTATACACAACTCAACTTATACAAACAGTTGCATAAATTAGCTACCATTACTAAACCAGAACTTGAAGTCACGCAATTCGCAAAACATTAGTACAGTAACAACATAATGTTGCGCAAAAAAAGTATTTTCCTTAGGTTATGTAACCATTAGCAACCATTTGCGCCATACGAATCTTTCCCTCATCATCCAGCCGTTCAAACACTAGTGAAAGTGGTGCACTCCTACCGAAAACATACATTGCTAAAAGGCGTTCATCAAGAGTAAGACCAAGTGAATCTTTCATTTGAGTCGTTATTATGTCCATAATCTCATTCGCCTCATTGATTCATTGCTTAGCCACTTTTGTTTCCACATAACTTTCATTTAGCTCGCTAGTTTCATCTCTCTTACGTTTATTACCAACACTCTCTTTACCTCAATAGAAGAAAGAAACATCCACACTATCCGGAAACTATTCATCTTCCAAACTCGTAGTCATATTGATTTCTTCAAAGTTGTCTTCACCTTCAACATTGTCTTCAGTTTCAAATCTCGTATGGACTTTGATTTCTTCAACGTTCTCTTCACCTTCAACGTCGTCTTCAGCTCAAAAACTCGGGTTTATTTTGATTTCTTAAACTTCGTCTTCACCTCTAATAACATCTACTTGAAGGCTCTTAACTCTTTCTTTACCATAGATGATGCAAAGCTTGTTATAATGGGGAAAAGACCATTTTCTAAACCGACCAACAGTTTTTTTAATCTACAAGAAATTACAAATACACGCCAACTTATTTTGGTTTGTATGAAATTAGTAATAATAAGCTGCTTAGACTTTAGTCGATACCTTGATGTACTTATCCCATACATGATCATCTGCGACAGCACACGATTTCTCCTGGTCCCAACTAAATCCACTCATGTATTTGCCATCCAACATGTCATTTACAATTTTTAAGTTGTTTTTCGAAGTCTTCAATCTAGACTTTATATCAGGATCTACTTTTATCCCCATGTTTTAAAGACTTGCACTCAACATTCGTTCCAATGCCTCAAGATACCCAGTTATAAATGTATTATTATACAGGTTTGTGTAGTTTCCCAGATAAATGTATTTCCATTAGTGCATCAACTATCTTTGTATCTTCATCGATAGGTTGTCCAAATTCTCATGTTTCTTTTTACACCCGTCATTATAAATTAATATTAATACTACATCTACAAGATAACATGTAGAGAGAATGCCATTTTTATAACCAATTCGATGCTTATGGTTATCATAAAACACCAAAATGCCATAATTGAACATACGACTTGAATTAATTTTTTTAGGGAATTATTAAGCCAATTTTTATTGCAAAATGATCCAAGATTTCCACTTAAGGAACTGTTTACTTTCTGCAATATTTAAACTCGAAGAAAAGAAAAAAAAAAGTATGTATTTTGATGTAGCAACCTACTCCAACATTCAAACAACTATTATCAGAAGTTCAAAAGTTAAACATATCCGTACACTATATGATTTTAATTACTACATATAGCTCTTAGGGGTGCTTTAGATTGCTTGAATAAACAGCTTCTTGTTCTAAGCAACTTGATGTCCTCACAAGAGGTCTCGGGTGCGAACCTCACTAGGTAAACATCTTGGGGGTGACTTGGGAAACTATTCAGAAACAGGCATGGGATAACCCTGTTAGGCCGCGTACATTGAGTCCAAGAGTCTCCCTACCCTAATAAATCATCCGGGAAAAGCTCATCCGTTTACCAGTTTACTAAAGTAGCTTATTGACTTCTTTCTGTTTCAAACATAATATGCCCAAACCATGGAGCTTATTTGAGGGCTTATTGACTTATTTTTGTAGATTATTTTTGGGGATTTTTGGAACTTCTAGTCACATCATAACTAGTTATGGATAGAAGGAAAGAATACTAGTTATCTCAAACATAAAGTTATCAATTGCTAATGAGATAACTAGTGTACATTTGTATAAACAATGAGTTATGCATTTCTTAAAGAAAAAACACTGGTTACCTCATTATAGCGCATTTGCTATAAAATATCACATTATCAAGAACTAATTGTAATAATTAACTATAAATCTTATGAAATTCCAGCACTATAAAATTAATAATTTAACCAACATATGCTATAAAATATAATTATTTAGTAAAATGAAAACATGAGTTTTTTTAAGGGTTAATGGTCCAAAAAATATACAAACTTGCCACCTTTTACTATTGTGACAATAAACTTTTAATTTTCCTATTAAAACAAAAAAGTTTCTTAATGACTCTTATTGTAACCAAAACTGACACGTGGCAAAATTAATTAACACTTAACCCAAAAAAATCATTTATACTCGTTTCATAATTCTGAGGGACCATTTTTGCCACGTTACCAAACCTAAAATACAAAAACGTTTTCTTAAACATAAAATACATTTGAATTTTATATCTAGTTAGTAGTTAGTTTAAAGTTCAATGCATCAGTACAGACAACATGAACTTGTGTGTTGTGCATAACACAAATTTATAACATATTCAAGTATTACAAAGAAACTAATACAGTCTTTTTGGAAGTATTTTCATTTGTCTCAATCTTCCAACCCATGGCGCTATGCTCGCAAGTGTATCTGCATAACCGTGAAATCCAAATTCGCGGCTTTTGTTCATGCTACAAACATGTTGAATCTCGAGTTTCAAAACCACATCAACCGCACATGTTACCTCTTCCATTTTGGTCTTGTACAATCCATTTTCTTCCACAATTTTGTCCCAAACTTGTCCTTTATCCTTCATGAAGTCCACAAAATCGAACTTCTCATTCTTGTCAAATGGCACAAACTCGACATCAAACACATCACAAAGCACTTTCCATAACATTTTCCATGTAAATACATCGCCACAATTTTGTCCCAAAATTGACCACGAATCCTTTATGATACCACCAAATTGAAGCTTGAATCGGCTAGTACACACCTTGAATTGCAAAACCCCCAATCTAATTTTCGAAAACCCTAACATTTACCCAACCCTAATTTTTGTAAAAATGATGATGAAAACTCAATTGGTGCCTCTTTCTACTCGATTCAGTAAATAGAAGAATAAATGGGATTCCTTGACTTCACTTTTCTTCTTGGGTCTTGGTGAGGAACCATTTCAAGCTAAACTTGCTTTCCATCCTCATAACTGGACACACCCTCGTGATCACTTGTGGGAAAAGAGGAGGTGAAGATGATAGGCTCTTCATCTAGTCATAGGTCTTAAAGTTTTGACCTTGTGTTGACGCATGCGATTGGTGGCAGAAAAGGAGCAAGAGACAATTTGTTTCATGTATTTAGGGGTATGACTATGAGAAGAAGAAAGCTGGGTTTGTAGCAGGTTTGGGGAAGAAGAAAGCTGTTTCATGTACTTAGGGGTTTGTAGCAGGTTTGGGGAAGAAGAAGTACTTTTGCATAATCAAAGGATAAAAGTACTTGGAATTAAAAAACGAATATAAATGATTTTCTATATTAGTATTTAGGTTTGGTAACTTGGCAAAAATGGTCCACCAGAATTATGAAACGAGTATACATGATTTTTTTGGGTTAAGTGTTAATTAATTTTGCCACGTGTCAGTTTTGGTTATAATAAGAGTCATTAAGAAACTTTTTTGTTTTAATAGGAAAATTAAAAATTTATTGTCACAATAGTAAAATGTGGCAAGTTTGTATATTTTTTGGACCATTAACCCTTTTTTTAAACTACAATATAAACATCTTTATTTTTAATCATTCATGGGTGGTTTAATGAAAAAAAGCTTGTGAGCCTCGTCACTAAAATATTAGATGTCTCATGTTCAATTTTTGCTAAGTACAAATACTTTAAAACCGGCTACGCCAAACTAATAAGGTTTGTCTTATTTAAGTCGGTTTGACGATGTATTCAGTCTCCTTAAATTAGTCACTCAAAAACAAAAAACTGTTGTAACACAAAAAGAATAAAAATAAACATCTTTAATCCATAACAATAAGACTATTTTTTCTATCATGTCTCCATTCATATCATGCTATCGTCTCTTTTCCTCTGCCATGAAAAACCCATATCTTATTCTTCATATTTTGCTCTTTTCCTCACAAAATATAGAACATCGATTTATCATATGATGCCCCTAAATACTTGATGCCCTGCGCCGTCGCCCAGCTCGCCCGGTACCGGTACCAGGGCCGGCCGTGGGTTAACTCCAATGGGTCAATTTGGGATACATTTTACTTAAAGAGATCAAATGGGTAATAAGGGTGTTTTCTGAGAACTTACTTTTAATGTACTAGTCCCATACTTTAGCATCTGCAATAACAGTCAACCTTACAGGGTCCCAACTAGATCCGCTCATGTGTGTGCCGACCAACATGTCGTGCACAATGTTGAAGTTTTTCTTAGAAAACTTCATCCTAGTCTTAATAGAGTTTTATGAATAAAAGAAATTACTACCCATCCAACGTTGCATTGCGTGAACATACTCAGGTTCAATATTAGCATATACATACTTCCCTGATAGTAGTAATTTCATGATTGCGTCAACTAGCAATGTATCCTCCTCTTTTGTCCCTTTTTTTTTTTTTCCTCCACCTAGTATACCTGCCATCCCTACAACATACAGTAACATTTACCATCACTAAGCATATATGTTACGAGTAATATTAAGCAAGTAAAGGTGGCTTAGTGGTAAGGTGTTCTGAAGGTCTCATAAGAGACCAGGGTTTACATCTCGCTAAGTAAACATCACGGGATGGCAACAGAAAGGTCCCGGCGATGGGAATACCCATTAGGCCGGGTACATCAGAGCCAAAAAAGGCTCGACTTTTTCCGGGTAGCCTCAACATATCTATTTACCCGTTTTTTTATGGGAGGTGATACTCACACCACACTTTTTAATTCATGCACCACCAGTTGTGCATTATAGTATTGTACTGTACAATACTGTAATGCATGGATAGTGGTGCATGAATAAAAAAATGTGGTGTGAGTATCAATTCCCTTTTTTTTATCTACACATATAGGGTGCTTAGTTTATCTTATTTTCTTGGCTTACTGAATTTGAAAAACTTGTTTCTCACTTTTATGAGTTTAACAATTTGGGCTTATGGACTCATATAAGCAACATAAGCACAAGTTGATAACCTATTGACTCGTCAAAAATGAGCTTTTTCCGAACCGAGGATGGGTTTTTGAGGTTAGCTCACGCTTATCCTATATTCATATTGATATTGATGTTTGTGGCTTTGGTACTTATTATTTTCAAACATTGAATTATTCAAAAAGTAAATAGTCTACTACAATAATACATGCAACTACCAGACCTCCATACATTTAAGATAACAAGGAACCCACACGCTTATCACATCTTGTATTTATACAAACATATACTGACCAGATTTATGTATATCAACCAAACACACACTCCTTGCTTCTTTTTGTAACAACCCACTCACCCTTTTTTTGTTCAGTTTAACAAATAGATACATCATAATGTCTTCAGTCAATCTTGCCGACTTTGCTCACTTGAAAATCCCCCTTGAAGATATACTATCCGCCACCAACAACTTCAGTGAAAAAAACTTCTGGGGAGAAGCTAGTTTTGGAAATCATTACAAGGGACAACTCTTGTGGTCCGGTGAGTTGATTAAAATCCATGCTCGGAGGTGGAATAGAGATGAATGTGACGACGAAAAAGAACAACAGTTTTGGATGGAGATTTCCATGCTTTCTAGTCTCAATCATAAAAACTTGGTTTCTCTTGTTGGGTTTTGTGATGAATATCATGAGAAGATCATCATTACCAGGCTTGAGATGAGGGGAAGTCTTGGTAACTATCTAAGTGACTCGATGTCTTTGGCCTGGGTCCGAAGATTGAAGATATGTGTCGGCCTTGCGCATGCATTGAGCTACATCCATTATGATGAGCCACGCGATTTCAGTGCAATACACCAGAAAATCAACAGTGGCACAGTTCATTTAAATGATGACTGGGAACCCAAGTTATCTAGTTTTGAATGTTCCATGAAGATTAAAGCATCAAAAAGGCACCATTCTTTGAGTCACAAGTCAGATATGTACTCCTTTGGGATAGTATTGTTTGAAGTACTATGTGGTAGAAAATCAATAATCGACAGCGACAATATTAAGTATTTGGCTCCCCTAGCCATTACCCATTATAGAGAGAAAAGACTAAATAATTGATTGGGATCTGTGGAATCAAATGGACTCAAAGTCATTTGACATTTTCGCGAAAACAGCGTATGACTGCTTGAACGAAGAACGATCTCAACGCCCAAATATTGATGAGATTGTCACGAGACTTGAGAAAGCGTTGCAACTTCAACTCGAACATCAAAATGAGGTAAGACGGTTTTACCTCTTCCATCTTTCTATTAATACTTCTTCCGTCCTATAATTATTGTCGACTGTTGACTTTTGAAGTATTTATTTTTCAACTTTGACTTTAAATATTTTTATTCGTGGTATATAATACTAGATGAAAATTATATCAATGAAAATAAATTTAATTTTGTACCCAATCCATTCATATATTTTTCATCAAGTAAAATTTAACATAAATAAAATAAAATTTAACATAAATAAAATAATCTAAGATCAAAGCTGATAAAGATTTCAAAAATCAGTAGTGAACAATAATTATGAGATGGAAGGAGTAATAAGTACTACTATCGATTTGTTTGAGTGTATACACCGTCACTCTGATTAGTTTACAATTTAGCCAGACCCTATAAAACTGGTTATACATAATTACTCGGCCGCACTAAACCTTTAGACTCTTAACTCGATCGTCACCCACCCTCCTAAGTCGTCGACTCTACCAATCCTAGCTAGTTAATTAGCCTAAATCTGTCGCTATATTAGTTGACTAAACATTTTTTTTGAAAGTGCTACCTGTAACCTTATTTTGTCAAAGACAATGACTGATGGGTGAAAATATTTAATTGTGAATTGGCTAATAAGTATGGTCATACAATGTAGGTTAGTGACAAGTTTTATGAAGTTCTTTCATTTGCCACTTTGTAAGACTTTTGTGAATTTATTTTTCTTGTAATTAAATACATATCCATATCAGTTATATTATGTAACTTAATCGTGACAAGTTTTTCATACGAATTTAAACTAACACTATAATAATAAGTCATATTTTGTCACCGAAATATTATTTGAAAATTCGGCCAAATGGCTTGTGTTCTAATGGCATCACATGATGTGAGAAGCTCCAACTAAATGGTTGCAGGTTCAAGTCCTGCTTATAACACGTGATATATATTTGTGGTGTAAATTTTGTGAGATACTTAGAATTATTGTCCAAAAAAAAAGTTATTTAAAATTTTGTGGAATTGTCATTTTATGAAGTTAGATAAATAAAGATCATTTTTTTCTAAAAATCAAATCATCTTAGCAATCCATTTTTTATCAAACAAAAAAAAACAATTTTATTTTTTCAAACGACATATCTTGCAAACGGTAAATTGTGAATCTACGAAAAATATACTATCACGACGAGAATATATTTATCTTTCACTATACGGGCATTTTGATATACTTTCGATATTTTTTAATGTTGAAATTTCTGCTCTAGAAAATTAACACGTGATTTGTAAAATCACTTGTGATTTGTTATTTTAAAAATCTCGTGTGATTTCATAAATCACAAGTTTAAAAATCACATATGATTTTAGTCGGCTCGTAGAGTCGAGTCGGAAATTCAAGTTACCAAAGAAAATCACATGTGATTTCACAATTCAAGTGTGATTTTTAAAGTAATAACTCATATGCGATTTTTCGGGGTGTAAAAAAATAAAATATAAAAATAATCATCGAAATATATAGAAATGCCTATCGATAGAAAGACAATTTAATTCTCGTCGAGATGATATAACTAATTTCGCGTAACGATTAACGGTTTGTTAGATATTTTAATTAAAAAATGTAAAAAATTAAGTTTTTTTTTTTTTAATTTGATATAAAAAATGGATGAATACCCATTTGTTCTTTATAGAAAAAGTCTTCTCTATTGAACTTTTCTCATTGTATGAATAACAATAGCCATTGAAGAAATTATGAATTATTAATAATTATTTTTTTAACAAAAATACACAAATATATAGTTAAATCCCTTTAGTGTGACTTATGTCACAACTGTGTGCATGCATGAAGGTTTAAAACTAGTATATGAAGAATAAGAAAGAGAATATGAATATCGATGGTTACCCTAATCCTAACCCATATTATTTGACCCGCCACCCACACCAAAGCTTATTGGCTTATTAACCATTTTACATAAACAACTGGCTTAGCAACTTGCTTTTGGTTAGTTTTCATTCAAGCATTCCAACCAAATGAGTACGTGAAGAAAAAAGGACTAGCAAGAGTCTTAACATGATCCAAAGTCACCTACAACTAGCTTATAAGGAAAAAAAATGAAAGTTTGTATTTATCATACTCAACTATAAATAAAACCCAAACAAACAAAATAATAAATAAATAAATAAATAAATAAATAAAATTAACGAGCCTAAACTAGTAGGACCCATACTTTACATTCTTTTGTTAGGTTGTTTATTCATCACTCAATCCTAGTACATTATTAGCCTCTAATCAGTTTCACAATTAGACCATACGACTTGCAGAGAATATCCTGAATCAAAGAGTTTAATATCATGCTCATGCCCTGTTTAACACACTAATAGTCTCATTTAGAGTTTTAACTCTTAGGAGCTATTCTAAGATTAAAGCATATATACCTGTCCAAACATCCAACTTTCTGATGTCTAAACAGCATTTAATTGCTCTGAAAAACAGCAAACAAGCCTTTAAAAGTATCTAATTGCCAGTCGCTGTAAGTAAACAGCATACAAACATGTAATTGCTGCAAAAAAAATATGGTTGCCGTAAAAAACAATATACAATTATGCAACTGCTTTTAAAAAAGAGAGCATGTAATTGCTGCAAAAACTTGTTTCCAGATAGCCATGTAAAGGCTATGTCCATACCATATAAAAGTTGTTAAAACAACATATAAGCCTGTCCAAACAGCCCATCTTTCAGCTGTCCAAATAACATAGAAAGTGTTTAAGACACCATTTAAACCTGTCTAAACAGCTTTTAAAGCCTTTAAGAACTTGTAAGAAGCAATGTGGAACGCATATAAAAGGTTTAATGACAAACCCAGCCGGAATTGTAGAAACAGGTAAAACCCAGCGGGTCACACTATGTTTTGAATTCTTAAGAACTGATTTCTCCGTTATCTAAGCAGGAACCTGTTCGACAGGTCGAACTGTGGCCAGCGGGGTCGAACCAGGTTTCAAAACATTGGAAAAAAGAAAAGTGGTATAGTAAAAGTACTTGTTGATGTCTGCAAACCTTTATATGAAACTGGGGGATTGTCCCTGGCAGACGATTAAAATTAGAAACCACGGGATTGCAAGTTCATTACGATATAAACAAGCTAGGTAGTATAAATGGCCAAGCTAGGTAGTATAAATGGCCTTTGCTCTGTAGTTTGTCCAAGCTGTAGATCAGAAGTAATTTTCTTCAAAATTACATGTAAGCTACATATGAGTTGTCCATCTCCTTTTTGTTTGTGTCTTTAACCTCAAAACTTAAACTTTTAGGGACTCTAATCTACAAGTATTTTCCTATTTCAAAATTATCTACGAAAGAAAACCACAGATATTAACAGACATATGACACATTGACCGGAAGAGAAGCAACTTCCCTTATACGGGTTCGACTCATTTACTTGTAAATTTGTTAGTCTAGGTTATGGTTTGTCTCTATGTGACGATAAAAATATGAATAACTAATAAAAAAAGGGTCAATTAGGGCACTGGGTAAAACATGTTAGTCCTATTTTTCTTGGACATTTTCTTTTCAAGTTAAAGTAAGAGATTAAACACAACATACCTAATAACTATTAATTACAAGATATATGCCCCTTTTTAATTAACCTACAATACATGGTTCAAGATTTTATCAAACACTTTGTAGGAATTATGATGCAGTTCATTAAACTCCTTATTTGTAAATCACGTTTTTACTTGACTATTATGCAGATAATGTCTTCACCCAGCAAAGAATTTGCTCACCTCAGAGTCCCCCTTGAAAATATCATATCTGCCACGAACAACTTCGCTCAAGGAAATGTCATCAGAGAAAGTGTGTTTGATAAGAGATACAAGGGACAACTCTTGTGGTCTGGTGAGTTGATTGATATCACTGCTCGGAGGTTGAATAAAGACATGAAGCAAGCATAACAACGTTTTTGGACAGAGATTACATTGCTTTCTAGTCTCAAGCATAAAAATCTAGTTTCTCTTGTTGGGTTTTGTGATGATAATGACGAGAAGGTCATCATTATAAAGTTTGAGACAAGGGGAAGTCTCAGCCAGTATCTAAGTGACCCGATGTTGTTGACATGGGTGCGATAATTGGAGATATCGGTCGGTGTTGCGCATGCATTGAGCTACATTTATTATGACGAACCACGTGGCTTTAGCGTAATACACCGGAAGTTATGCAGTGCAACAGTTCTATTAAATGATGACTTGGAACCCAAGTTACGTGACTTTGATTGTTCCATGAAGATTAAAGCTTCTCAAAGGCACCATTCATTTCATACTAATAAACTTAAGTATGTGAAAGGGTATGGAGACCTAACATATATTGAGACTAAAAGTGTGAACCACAAGTCAGATATTTACTCCTTTGGGATAGTATTATTTGAACTACTGTGTAGTAGGAAATCAATAATAGTCAGCGACAATAACAAGTATTTGGCTTCTCTGGCCATTACCCATTATAGAGAGAAAAGACTCGGTGAAATAATTGATAGGCGTCTATGGGATCAAATGGACTCTCAATCAGTTAACATCTTTGCGGAAATAGCATATGACTGCTTGAATGAAGAACGATTGGAACGCCCAAATATTGATGAGATTGTCACGAGACTTGGGAGAGCGTTGGAACTTCAGCTCGCGGTAAGACGGTGTAATATATTAGTAGTAAACTTAAACATATATTAGGGACTTAAGTGTACTTTGTAATTAGATTAGGTGTTAGACATAAACTAGGATTAGTTAGCTTGGAGTGCAAGGCAAGTTAATGTTTCTACCCCCTCATCTCTATAAATAGAGATGAGGGGGGATGCTAGTTATTCATTCTTCTTCCTCGTTGTAATAGCTTTATTAGGTTTTTAATAAAGGTTTGGTACGAGGGTATAACGTGTGCAATATTCTTGTCGTTTCTTTGTAGTATATCGTGTCTCTCGTGTTTGCTACGTGTGCTCGATACAACTCGCGATCTAGCGTTCCGCGATCGAGCTTCGGGTTGTTGGCGGTTTTGTCCAACAAGTGGTATCAAGAGCCGCGGTTATTGTGGTCATCGAAGTTCGAGTGCTAGATCGAGGTTTCGAGTTCGTTCGAGGTTTCGAGGTTCGGTTTTCGAATCGTATTTTTGGAGTAGCGATCGATCGAATAGGAGAAGGAAGAAGAAGTTGACGTGAGGTGTGTTAAAAGGAAAAAAGAACCTTACCCCACGTGAAGTATCCTAAGTTTACTACAAAGGTGACAAGAAAAATATAACTTTTAATAATTAAAAAGTTCCATTTTGTTTAATTGGTTTACGTGGGTCTTCTTTAAACACGGCTAATTAAAGTGAAGGGTTTCTGTTGCGGGTTTTCTTGTGGTTCAAGTTTTGATCGTGGTTAGCTTGGGTTTCAAGTTTACGATCGGGTTTGCTTGTTCAAAATCGAGGGTTTAGGGTTATTCTAATTAATTCGATTTGCAAGAAGGGTTTATAGCAACAAGGAGAATATTGCACACTACTTGTGAGGCTTGTCGGTAAAGTTGGTTAAGAAACAACTTGACAAGGATTTTAGCAAGGTTAAAGAAGAATGGCTAGTTCGATAACTAGGTTTAACGTCGAAAAATTCGATGGGAAGAATGACTTCGGGTTATGGCAAATAAAGACGCGTGCTTTAATGGTACAGCTGGGATGTGATGCTGCATTAGAGACATTACCCGAGGACATGGAAGCAGGTGAAAAGGCTGCTTTGATGAAGAAGGCATACAGTACTTTGATTCTATGCTTGGGAGACCGGGTTTTACGGTAAGTTACCAAGGAAACAACTGCTGCAGAATTTGGAAGAAGTTGACTAGTCTGTATATGACTAAGTTCTTAGCAAACAGACTGTATCTCAAGAAAAAGCTGTACACATACTATATGAGTCCAGGTACGAAACTGGGTGATCATATAGATGAGTTTAATAAGTTGATACTTGATTTGGCGAATATTGATGTCGAGATTGAGGATGAGGATCAGGCACTTATGTTACTTACGTCGTTGCCATCGTCTTACGAAAACTTTGTGGAGACATTGTTGTATGGGAGGGAATCCTTGACAATGGAAGATGTTCTTGCGACTCTAAATTCAAGGGAGTTGAAGAGAAGAACTGAAGGCACAAAGGAAGAAACCGGTGACGGGTTATATGTAAGGGGAGGGTCAGATCATTCAAGGAAAGCTCATTCTGGTGGAAGTTCGCGGTTTAAGTCAAGAGGTGGAACTGGTAAACTCAAGTGCTTCATATGTCATTCAGAGGGTCATCTAAAGAGAGACTGTCCAATGAAGAAGTCAAGTGGGTTCGTCAAGAAGGGTAAGCATGATCAGGATTCTGATTCTTCTGATGACGAGGGTAACGCCTACTTTGGAGAAGCCTTGGTGGTAGTCGGTAATGATGAGATGGCTGAATTGGTAATGGATTCAGGTGGGTCTTATCATATGACACCTAGGAGGGATTTCTTGTATGACTTCAAGGATATTGATGGTGGTTCGGTTCGGTTAGGTGATAACAGGACATGCACTATCAGAGGGACAGGAAAAGTGAAGATACAGTTGCATGATGGTTCAAGCTTTATACTGGAAGATGTCAGGTATGTTCCAGGGTTAAGAAGGAGCTTGATTTCATTGGGTACTCTTGAAAAAGAGGGTTATGCTGTGAAGATGCAGTTGGGTAAAGTCAAGGTGATCAAAGGTTGTCGGGTTATGATGACCGGGATCAGGGGAAAGAACTGTGTGTATACTCTTGAAGCAAAAGTCAAGACTTTTGGTGTACAAAAGCATGGAGGTTCAAAACAAGTTGGATTCAAACAACTTGGTCAAAAACAAGTTGAGTTCAAACAACTTGGTCACAAGCAAGTTGGGTTCAAACAACTTGGTCCTGGTGTTAAAACAGGAGTCCATGGAGTACAAGTTAATGAACGTGTTTGGTTTGAGGTGGAACTGCAGGGAGCTCAGGAAAATCGTGAAGCTGTGGTTGTTCAGGATAGTAACGATGATGCTGCAGTGGCTCAAAGAAAGTTGGAGGTTAAACAACTTGAAGAAAAAACAAACACGGACTGCTTGGTAAAGGAGCAGGAAAAGGTACACCTTGGTATAAAGGTGGGGGCAGACATTATGGTAACCGGAGTACCTGGTCAAAAGGGTGCCGAGGGTAATGTTGTTGAAAAGAAGAAAGTGAAGGAGTCTACGGAAGCTAATCTTGGAAAATTACTGAAGTACAATGCCTGGTCGACAAGGTGGTCCCCGGTCCGAGGTTCCAGTACAAGGAAAAGGTGCTGAGTATCGGTTATGTTTAAGTGTTACTCCTAAGGTGGAAATTGTAATATATTAGTAGTAAACTTAAACATATATTAGGGACTTAAGTGTACTTTGTAATTAGATTAGGTGTTAGACATAAACTAGGATTAGTTAGCTTGGAGTGCAAGGCAAGTTAATGTTTCTACCCCCTCATCTCTATAAATAGAGATGAGGGGGGATGCTAGTTATTCATTCTTCTTTCTCGTTGTAATAGCTTTATTAGGTTTTTAATAAAGGTTTGGTACGAGGGTATAACGTGTGCAATATTCTTGTCGTTTCTTTGTAGTATATCGTGTCTCTCGTGTTTGCTACGTGTGCTCGATACAACTCGCGATCTAGCGTTCCGCGATCGAGCTTCGGGTTGTTGGCGGTTTTGTCCAACAGACGGTTTTTCCTCTTCCATCATTCTTTAATAATAGGTATTACTATCTATTTGTTTGAGTTTATAACTGTATACAGCTTCACTCTATCAGTTTACAGTTTAGCTAGACCCTATAAAACTCCTAGTACCTGATTAGCCTCTAATCAGTTTCACAATTAGACCATTCAACTTGCAAAGAATATCCTGAATCAAAGAGTATAATATTCTGTTTAACACACTTATAAGATTAAAGCATATATACCTGTCCAAACATCCAACTTTCTGATGTCCAAACAGCTTGTAATTGTTCTGAAAAATAGCATACAAACCTTTGAAAGTATGTAATTGCCACTCGCTGTAAAAAAACAGCATACATACATGTAATTGCTGCACAAAACAACATGGTTGCTGTAAAAAACTGTTTCGGAACAGCATATAAAAGCTGTAA
The DNA here is from genome assembly GCA_910596185.1 of Chrysanthemum makinoi. NCBI lineage: Eukaryota > Viridiplantae > Streptophyta > Magnoliopsida > Asterales > Asteraceae > Chrysanthemum > Chrysanthemum makinoi. The sequence goes on from OU343217.1 coordinate 14,437,688, forward strand.
TTACTGCTAAAAAACAACATACAAATATGTAATTGCTTTTACAAAAAAGAGCATGTAATTGCTGCAAAAACTTGTTTCCAAACAGCCATGTAAAGGCTATGTCCAAACAACATACAAATGCTGTTAAAACAGCATATAAGCCTGTCCAAACAGCTCATCTTTCTGCTGTCCAAATAGCATATAGAAAGTGTATAAAATGTTAAAGACCTGTCTAAACAGCTTTTAAAGCCTTTAAAAACTTGTAAAAAGCAATGTGGAACACATATAAAAGATATAATGACAAACCCAGCCGGAATTATAGAAACGGGTAAAACCCGGCGGGTCACGTTGGGTTTTGAATTCTTAAAAACCGGTTTCTTTTGACCTGTTATCTAAGCCGGAACCAGTTCGATCTGTCAAACTAGCAGGGTCGAACCGGGTTTTAAAAAATTGAAAAAAGATGACTGGTATAGTAAAAGTACTTGTTGATGTCTGTAAACATTTGTAAGCTATGACTACCCAACCGAGATTTTGGCAGGAAGTCCTGCAAACCTTGGTATTATGGGTCCCCTTCTCAAATGCTTTGGAAAAATCATTTTGTGTCTGAAACAAGAATGAGTAGTATATAAGAACTGGAACGAGTGCAGCAATAGCATAATCATTTGATTTCGAGAAGTCTATAGAAAGATTACTTAGATTTCAATATTTCGCTACAAGATGAAAAGCCTTGAAAAGTTAGATAAGACAACATGAAGAACCAAAACATTTCAAGTTAATAAGACCAACCACTTCCAAAACTATAACTTTAAAGTACATTATATATACATTGAAGGCAAAATGCATAGCTCAACATATCTTAGAAAGGGATTTCATCCAACAGTTTGTAGGCATTATTATGCACTTCAATAAACTCCCTTTTTCTAACTCACATTTTTACTTGATTAACAGAAGGAATTTGCTCACCTCAGAGTCTCCCTTGAAAATATCCGGTCTGCCACCAACAACTTCGCTCAAGAAAATCTCATTATAGAAAATAGGTTTGAAAAGAGATACAAGGGACAACTCTCGTGGTGCGGTGAGTTGATCGATATCCATGCTCGAAGGTGGTTAAATAAAGAACAACAACAGTTTTTTATGGAGATTTTCATGCTTTCCCGTCTCAAGCATAAAAATGTGGTTTCTCTTGTTCGGTTTTGTGATGAGAATGATGAGAAAATCATCATTTACAGGGATGAGATGGCCTGGGGAAGTCTCAGCCAATATCTAAGTGACCCGATGTTGTTGACATGGGTGCGAAGATTGGAGATATCTGTCGGTATTGTGCAAGCGTTGAGTTACATTCATTATGATGAGCCACGTGATTTCAGCGTAATACATCGAAACATTAACAGTGCGACAGTTCTATTAAATGATGAATGGGAACCAAAGTTATCTGATTTTGAACGTTCTAAGAAGATTAAAGCATCTCAAAGGCACAATTCTGTTTATACTGATACAGTTGAGTATACGAATGGGTATGGAGACCCAACGTATATTGAGACTAAAAGTGTGAACCACAAGTCAGATATCTACTCCTTTGGGATTGTATTGTTTGAACTACTATGTGGTAGGAAGTCAGTAATTGACAATCAAGATAATAAGTATTTGGTTCCAGTTGTCCTTTTCCATCATAGAGAGAAAATACTAAATGATATAATTGATCCAATACTATGGAAGCAAATGGATCCGCAATCACTCAAACTTTTCGTGGAAACAGCGCATGATTGCTTGAACGAAGAACAATCCCAACGTCCGAGTATTGATGAGATTGTCCCGAGACTTGAGAAAGCCTTGGAACTTCAATTGGAACGTGAAAATGCGGTAACACCTTGTTTCACTTTCATCATCGTGTCAACATAATTACTGTAAAAAGTATTGATTTAGTTCTTTCACTTGTTATTGCAGTTAAATGAACACTCAATTGTTGCAGCCGATACAGCATCTACTCATCAGAAGGTAATTACTTGTCGAGTAAATTACATAAATTAAAAAGTCCATGTTTTTATCTAGACTATGAATATAATTACTCTTGCATTAAAGTTACAATTTTTGTTTATCTTACAGAATTTGTGTTGCATAAATAATCATTTCTAATTCTCATTTTTGAAAATGACAGCAATCCACTTTTGAAACTTATGCTTTTGGTTCGTCAATTTTAGTTTATAGATTAAAGTTTATTATATATATTTTACCTGAGTTTTAGAGTTTATCAACTTAAATAAGAAATATAAACTCAACTACACATAGGCTCAGCTCATAATTTTAAAAATAGTGGGCTTTATGAGTTTTTCAAAATATAGCCTGGTAAATAAGTAAACACAACACCACCTTATTAAAATCATACTCAGTAATATTTAACTACTATATTTTTTATTTAGTTGCTTTTCATTTATCAATTACGTGAAAACAAATATATTTTTAAGAACGATGAATGATTATCTAATTATAACGAGAATAAATTTACCCGGACTTTATGCAGTGGTAATATTTTAATCATGTCTGTTTTATTCTATTCGTTTGCATCCGAGTAAAATTTGAATTGCGAATATTTATCACATAGAACATTTTCAAATATTATAAAGAAAACACCCAACCTTCTATATATGTCTAGCTATGAATTATTAGTAATAATAACGTGATAATAATCATAATAGCGTCGTCATTTCTAATCTAGTTGATGTGTTAATCCGGTTTTAGTATTTATAACTAATCTAACAAGAAATAGAGTAACTCTTACGGGTAGTGTACCCGATGGTGTATTGTATATACTCGATAAGACGAGGTCGATCGCAAGATCGACGGGTTAAGTTGATAAAATTAAAATGGCAATAAATTTGTTGGGGAGGGGGCTATGTTAAACGGGGATCACCAAGATTTTAAGCATTAAAAAGTAAAATAACAAGACAACAAAAGAACAAGAAATAAAATGGATGGAAAATCAATAAACGAAGAACGTGCTAACCTAGGTATTTCCCTGCATGTACCAATGACTCGATTAACCTGTTCAATGTTAAGTGTATGCCCTATTAGTGATGTTATATGGACTAGACCTAGTTTGGGTAGCTAGAACCTAACACATATGTTTAGTAGTAGCCAATTTGATGGTGATAATGGTTTACTAATCTACACTCATTAAGTGCTCAATTAATCATTGAGATTCATTCTTGATACTAACTAATCCTAGTTTACTTAATGTTCACAATTATTTAATTTTATCCTAATAGTCTAGCAAGCGTTTATCCAATTAATGACATTTTATATCCCTAATCAAGCATACGCGAGATGTCTAAACATATGATTACCGATGTGAAATTGCTTAATATTCAAAGCTCATTCGGTATGAATAAACTCAACAATTATCTAAAAGGGAATTCATTAAAACATGTAAATGGAGTCAAATAATAAAGATAATTGGTACTTGGTAGTTTAAGCGTGTGGATAACTTGTCGTCAAAGAAAAAACAATAAAAATAGAAAGAATATTTTATTATGTTTGATACGCCGGTCCACTATCATTTAGCTGCTATTACAATTTATACAATAAAGAAGTCTTTTTTACTTGATTTCCAACTTGACATTGCGAGTCGACTAATCTCAAGGCAACTACTTTTTTGGATAGCCCGGAGTCGGTGCATGTGAACCTCCGTGGCCACATGAGGATTAATTTTCTCCCTGTTGGATTCGTTCCTTTAACCTCCTCTTTAAAAAGCTGGCATTCTTACCATTAGATCACCTCTTGTAGTTAGAAGTTTTGAAGGTCGTATATATTTTTTGGTATATGATAAACATTAACAAACGTTGACATGTATAAATTGTATGCCCCTTCAAACTAGCCGTCTACTCATGAATTTAACATTTTCAAAACAACTAAAATTACCACAAATACAAATGTTTTAGTATTAAATATTGCACTTAAGGCTACAAATAGCAAAATCTACGATTTTTTAGTGAAAAAAATGGATGCATGACACGATAAAAAAAGTGATATATTTTCAATCGAATGGTGTTAATGTGCATGAAAATTGTGGAATATTAGTGTCTTTGTTTAATCTATAATTTTGAAATACGAGTAAAATCAACCCGATATTGGAATAATTCTTATTTTTGGAAGATAAAAATCGCAAGATATTTAATAATTGCAATTTTTATGATTAGTTTCATAATTTCTTATTTATTTTAATATATAGTTTGGTACAAATAAATTGTGCTTTGGTTAATTTTAGCGATTTTTACCAAAATTTTAATACGCGAGACTTTTATTAGCCCTATTGCTAGGATGAGAGTATCGTGATGACTTGCTAATAAATTAAATGTGTTATTATTATGATATGTTAGAATTTTTTTATAACCATGGTCATATTAAATTAAGATTCTTAATTACAAGTTTAAATATTGTTTGAATTCGTTCCCCGCATGAATAAAATTCAAGCTTTTAGTTTGTGCGGGCTAAAAGATCCTTGGTACTGTATAATACAACACTTGTTCCTTTTTTTAATAAAAAGAAACATAATATAACCTGAAACAAGTCAGTTGAGGCTTTTGATCGTTTTCATATTGTATTAATTTCATTCGGTTAAAAAACAATTTCTTTATAATTTCACTCCCATCCTTACTAGCCTTTATGGGGTGATTCATAACTCCACTATGTTGCAGGGGAAGAGCTTGGAACACTTGAAGATTGGACTTACAGATATAGAGTTGGCTACCGAGAATTTTGCTGAAAAATATTGCATTGGGTCAGGTGGATATGGTAAGGTATACAAGGCACAACTCGAACATCTTGATAGCAGTAACTGGTCTTCGATAGAAGGGGTGAATGAGTGTGATCTTCCCAAGAGACGAAGCACGGTAGCCATAAAACACATTTTCAATCCAGAAGGAAAGCAAGGGTTCATTACAGAGATTGAAACTTTGAGTAGCTGTAAACATGACAATATAATCTCCCTTCTTGGCTTTTGTGATGAAGGTCCTGATCACATGATCCTTATATACGAGCTTGCATCTAGAGGAAGTCTGGAAAATTATATTGAAAGCGGTGATAAAATGACTAATCTTAAGTGGGTGCAACGTATAAAAATATGCCTTGATATAGCACATGGCTTGAAATACATTCACACCAACACAGATCAGGAGAAACAAAAGATAATACACCGTGACATCAAAAGCGCGAATATTCTATTGGGTGATAATTGGGAGGCAAAGATTGCTGATTTTGGGCTCTCCAAAATCCACCCAGCAGATCAAGAGGCCAGCACTCTCAATACCGACACGATTGCAGGTACAAATGTGTATTTGGATCCAGAATATAAGAAGTATGGTAGATTAAATAAGAAATCAGACATTTACTCTTTTGGAGTAGTGTTATTCGAGATCTTTACTGGGAGGTTGGCCTATGATCGTATTTACACCAAGGTCAATAAGAAGGGGATTGCACCCATTTCACGGCATCATTTTGAAAATGGAACACTACTCAAAATTATTGATCACAAGATAAAAGAAGAAGCTGATGGACATGTCTTTGCTCTAAGCAAAGGACCCAACAAAGATTCTTTGGACATATTTTCAGAAATTGCATATCGATGTCTGGTAGAAACTCAAGCCCAACGTCCAACAATAGACGACGTCATCCATAAACTAAAAAAAGCGTTACAAGCACAAGTAAGCCATATTCTAATCCCATGGTAATATGTGACACTTCACGCATTCACTATCTCGTAAGCTAGCCTTTTTGTCTACGTGAAACTGTGTAAACAGAATATAAACATTTTTTGATTGCTGAATGAGTCTCACTCAAACAATCACATAAGATCATCTATCACAAGCCCTCGTTTATTCACCTTAATAACTTAATTATATGAATCCGAAATCTTTCATCTTAGCGGAAGAATTAGTCTTAGAGCTTTTGATCCTTACAACTGGAACACCAATCTATAGTCTGCAACAACATTAACCCATAGAAGCATGTTTAATATGCAAATTGTATTGCAGGCTTATAATCACATTATAAAGAAGCATGCACTAACTTGTCTTCTCATTCACTAAAAATAAGAAATTTTGCCCATTCAACTTCAACAAAACATAATAAACTAAATGTTTGAGTTTTAAGGATATTAATACGTAACCCAGAAGAACCTTTTAAATACCTTAGAAGTCATAAATCTTCTTTCAAGTGATAATGCAGAGGAGAATGCATATGTTGACTCGGAAAGTGTTAGGTTTAGTTAAAGTCACATTTAGATTATTTTACCCACTAATTTATTGATATAGCAGTATTCACTTGTATAGGAGTTGTAGCAAGTTTAAAACCTAAGATACTCTAAAAATAAAAAATCAAAATAACAACTTAAAAGAATTTTAGATAGCAATCCATTTCTATTTTCTTTTTTAGTTATCAAATTGATCGACTTTCCAATGATTCACAGGAAAAAAGCCAGAAGGAAAACTTCAAAATGTCAGTTGAAGACATTAAATCAGCCACACAAAACTTTAGTGATGACAATATCCTTGGAAGAGGAGGTTTTGGGAATGTCTACAAAGGAGTAGCTTCTCATGTTAATGGACATACCATCATTGCTGCAAAGCGGTTGGATAGGAGGTTATTTGGTCACGGTGAAACTGGTTTTTTTAGAGATCTAAATATCCCTTTTAAGTATAAACATGAGAATGTGATTGGTCTTGTAGGCTATTGTGATGATGAGATTGAAAAAATCATTTTGCATGAGTTTGCATCGAGAGGAAGACTTGACGAGTACTTGAGCGACGCTAGTCTTAACTGGGTGATGCGGCTTAAAATATGTATCGATATTGCAAGCGGGTTGAGTTTTCTACATGCAACTAATGTAAATCAAGAAGTGGTGATACATAGGGATATCAAAAGTAGCAACATTCTACTATTTGATGATTGGAAAGCAAAAATTGCAGGTTTTGGGCATTCCTTGGTATGTCCAGTAAATCAGGATACAGAATATGTCATCGATGATGCAGCAGAAACTATCGGCTATTGTGATCCACTATATTTGAAAACACACATTTTAACTAAAGAATCCGATATATTTTCATTGGGTGCTGTTTTATTTGACATATTGTGCGGGAAACAAGCATCTATAAAACTAGATGATGAGTATCTATTTTTGCCCTTTTTGGCTAAAAATTGCTATCAAACAGGAAAACTTGATCAGCTAGTGTTTGAGGGTATAAAGGAGCAAGTTGATCCGCAATCGTTTGTAACATTTGCAAGGATTGCATATCAGTGCTTACATCACAAGAGAGAAAGACGGCCAAAAGCAGGTGAAGTTGTGATACAACTCAAGCAAGCACTAGAATTCAAAGTAAGTTTCTATAATTTCATAAAACTTCGAAACATTATGTATCATATATATCCATTTTATTACATGTAAATTTTGTGATATCAATATTTTATTTCAAAAAGATAATTCAACGATTTTACCTCAGTTTCTTGTCAATTTTTCAGAATTTTTGAACAAAAGTTACAGTTTAACGTAACTTCATAGTCCATTTAAACTGTGAAGATAATAGTATTTGATTTTTTTTCCAGCGATTTTACTTCTTTTTACCTTTAGTTTCTTGTAAAGAAATTCATATTCTTTCGAGTAAATTTAAAGTTTAAACTTAACTTCACAATTTATTTTTTCTATGAAGTTTATGAAAAACTCATAAAATATTCATCAGTTGACTTCTTATTATTTCAAGGTTCGTGTTAACTTTTTAAATTATTACAACTACTTCACAATATAATTTTAATATGAAGATAGTTTTTTTCAGTAAATTTCTATGTTATAACCTTTACTTTATTGCCAAAAGTTTTAAATATTTTCAAGTACATTTAATTTTTAACAATAACTTCATACTTAAATTTTACCATTGAATTAAAGTGACGTCGCTAACTTCTCCTAGTATATCTTTAGTACATATAAAGAGAAAAAACAATTGCTTAAAACTTATAAACTTAAAAAATTATTAATGTTGTTAGACTAAAATACACCTATTTATAAAAGGTAATGAAATCTATTAAATATTTAAATACTTAATTACAATTTAAAACACTTACTTTCTCTACTCTCAATCTTTCCACACCTATATGTTAAAAAATTGTACACACAAATTAACGTTACTTTACGCCGTTGCGCGTATAATCGTCTAGTATATAATAGAATGTGCTAAAAAGTAACTTAGTGGAACACGAGTTAATTGTTTGTCTAAAATAAATATACAGGAGGATCATGATCTATGGGAGTCCAAGTTGCCCTCAGACTATAAAGAAATAATTCAGATGTCAAAGTGTCAAGAAATCTATTCTACCAGAAAGAAAGAGGAACTTTGCAACAATTTTTCTAAAGGAATCCTCCTTAACCAGGACAAAGTGGTAATGAGTTCATTCTCGTATCTCTATTGTTTTGTGTTTCGTGTGTTCAATGTATCTTATATGTTTTGGGGAATAGTTCAACATACACTTGAATTTAAAGCATTATAAAATTTGAGTCTGATTTTTTTTTTTTTTTTTTTTTTTTTTTTTATTTGTTTTTTTTTTTTTTTGGTGTAATAGTGGCTATCATGCAACAATAATGGAGAAAGAAATGAAATGGTATCGGCGACAACATTTTCGTACATAGACAGTTCTCCACATAAGTGTAAATCTCTTCCAGAATCAAGGTTAGTCTCTCTTTCTTTCCACCACTTTTGATAAGTGATATCATAACTATTGTTGTTAGATTTGTATATTTATTAAACATTACATATGTGTACATATGCATTGTTGTTAGATGCATTGTTAGTTAGTTTAGCGTTAATTATTAGTTCACAGCATACCTATGTATTTTTTTTTTCTGCTTATGAAGTGGTGAATTCAAGAGTAATGCTAATGTGTTCATTTATTTAGTTGAGGGAAATAAAATAAAGCGTTAAAGGGTGTATTGGTTCCGGTCGGGTCAATTTAACACAATTTTGTTTGTTCGGGTTGGGACGACGGTTATCGCTTGGTACATACAACTAAATCATTTTACATATACTAGTGTTGCTTTATATCTCCATGTATTGGTTCCCCCTTATCCTCAACGTTTGTTGTTTGATGATCATATGTAAAGTAACTAGATGATTGTATCTTTTGTAAGAACATTAACATATGGAGAAAATAATAAATTAATAAGATTTAAACTGTTAGAATAATAACATTTCTACTTCATAATTACATAATTTGGGCCCTAGAAAGTAAATATTGAAACTTATAAAACAAAATGGGGCATATATTCGCCCATGTATCCCCTAAAGGATTTCTATTTTTGAAGAGGTTTCTAGGAATGACACACCAAAAGCATGGATTCGCCCTTGTGCTTAGAGTGTTATGAATGATATAATTGGTAAAATTCTTGGAAGGTACTTTTTGCACATCAAAAGGAGATGAGTAGACGTTCAGTTTTCACCAAAGAATCTTTTTTTGTTTTGAATTGGATTATCATAAGCCTCTGATGAGCAAGAAATTAGTCGATACTCGATACACACATTGGCAAAGTTGGTATTTTTGTTTCTTTTTTGGCAACTCTCCCCATATAATAACACTAATTAATGGGTAATAATCTGAGTGGGCCAACTTAGATTCTGCGTCCATTAGGTTCATATATGAAGATGGTAGAATTTGAATATAATGTGTCTCAGTTTCTAATTTTGCACTAGCACACATGCACTTGCCGGAGTTCTCGTTGGAAGCAGTCTCTCTACACACGGGTTTACCCAGGTGTAGGGGTAGGATCTGTCTACATTTTACCTCCCCCATACCCTGCCTATGCGGGATTGGGTTGGTTGTTGTTGTTGTGTCTCAGTTTCTAATTTCCTTTCTGTTCTCACAGCTATAAATGATTATGTTCTCGCGGCCATAATGATTTATATGAGTATTGACACAATAAATCTTAATATTGAGAATTTGAGATGTAACTCTTGTCTTACAACATTGAATTTATGTCAATTTATGCGTCGAAAATAATTGTAAATCCAAATGTAGTAGTGTGTATTTTAGAAATAAAAGCTATGATGATTGAAACCAGAATAATATGTGCAGGTTTGGGACATCAGTGGAGATGTTCGATATTTCCAACTTGAACATCGAAATCAAGACAAAACCTCAATTTTCATCTACTAATGCTGATTACGGGGCCTTTTTAGTCTTCAAATTTTCTGATTCACGGAATTTTTCGAGTAAACCTATGTATGTTAACCTTAAGTATAAAAATGGGAACGAAAGTCAACATGCATATTTTGCAACATGGAGAGACAAGGAGTGGATGATGATTGAGTTGGACCGAGGCTCGAAGCAGAAAGAGGACGTCGTGTTTCAGTTTCTACTGGAGAGCTTTTCAACCTACCAGTATAGAGATGGTGCGATTTATGTTGAAGGCATTGAATTTCGAGCCATTAAAAAGGTAAATTTAAATATATTCCTTTGTTATGTTCTAAATTATTGTTTACAACATAGAGTAAACTGTAAAAACCATCCTTATGGTTTGTCCAACTCACGGGCGCAATCACTATAACTTCGAAAGTGTAGGCGCAGTTTATTTTTGGGAACTTTCGGTTCACTTTTTGTCCTGGGAAAAAGTGAAACGACTGAAATACCTTCATTTGGGTAACAAAAAAAAGGTCAAATATGGGTATGCGAGTCCTTTCACTCTGGCCAGGGACGAAAATTGTTGGCCTCAATGGGGCATGGATCAATGATCTTACTAACTAAAGTCAAAATATACCAAGTAGATTTGAAACAAAGATTATGTAAATGCTTTTGTATTAATGAATTATGCCATCTAATGTAATCCGTTACAAAGTGCTAACTATTTATAATAAACGAATGGGTACAATGAAAAGTTGTGTCTTTGGGGAATATAGCAGTTATATCGTAACTGCCATTTGACAGTTATTTTGTAACTGTCATAAACTAATGTGGTTGACTTTTCTATGTTTGACTTCTGGGATGACCGAGTCATATGGTGTTGACTGGGTTGATTGGGATTAACCCAATATTCTCCCCCTTAATCACAATTTCTTTGTTGTAGATCTTTGACTCCGATTAGTTGTCTCATTGTTAGGAATCTGATCTTCGGTAGTGCTTTTATTAGTCTGTAGACTTTTCTATTATCCTCTTTCTTTATAAATCCTTCGGGTTGTGTAACATACACTTCTTCTTTCAAGTCTCCATGTAGAAATGCATATTTGACGTTAAGGTGATGTACTTCCCATTTATTATTAGCAGCTATGGCTAATAGTAATCGGACTGTTTCCATTCTTGCTACAGGTGCAAAGACTTCTTCAAAATCTATGCCATGATCTTGTATGTAGCCTTTGGCTACTAGTCTTGCTTTATGCTTGACTATATATTCATTAGCATCTTTCTTGGTCTTGAATACCCACTTTAATCCAATTGATTTATGTCCTTTGGGTAGAGTGGTTAGTTCCCATGTATTGTTTCTGTTGATGAAATCTAATTCGACCTTCATTGCTTCAATCCATTTTAGATCGTTTGATGCTTCCTTGTAATTCTTAGGTTCATCTTCAGCCAATAATAGTTGCTCGGGTAATATTTCCTCAGTGTTATCGTATATATCATTTAATGTTCTAAAACCTTGTAATGGTGTATGATCAAAGTTTAGATATAAATTTCTGGTTCTGTTTGAATTACTTTGATTGGTTGATAGAACTAAGGTAGTTGGTGTAATTTGAGCGTTTACTCGAGATGAAGTTGTAGATGGTGTGTGAAATGCTTGTTAGGGTGAGTTTGTTGTTGATGTTGTATTTTCATCATCATTTGTAGGGTTATCGTTGTCTTCTTCATTTGGTTGGATTTCTTGCTCTTGACGATTATTTGTGGCTATTGACTTCGAAGTCAATCCATTCAGGTTCATTGTTGGTGTGTTCGTTCAAGTAATCCTTTGAGTCCCATGCTTCATCCTCTTTAAACTTCACATCTCTACTAACACATATTCTTTGTGTTGTTGGATCAAATAGTCGGTAGGCTTTTGATCCTTGTTCATTTCCTAGGTATACCATTTTCTTGCTTCTGTCATCTAACTTTGTCATATGTTGTGATGGTACCTTTGCATATGCTATGCAGCCGAAAACTTTTAGATTTTCTAGGTTTGGCTTTCTTTGTTTGATTGCTTCATATGGAGTGATGTGAGTGATGTCTTCTAAGGTTTTGTAGGAACGCTGTTTAGAATGTATATTGCATGTCTAACAGCTTCAGCCCAAAAGTTTTGAGGCATGTTGGTTGCTTTTATCATGCATCTTGTTGTAGACATAATTGTCTTATTTCTTTGTTCAACTACTCCGTTTTGTTGCGGTGAGTAAGGTGCGGTAAGTTGTCGTGCTATGCCATTTTCTTTGCAGTATTGAGTGAATTTGTTAGATGTGAATTCTCCTCCACGATCTGAACATTTTTAATGTTGTCCTTAGCTCCTTCTCTTTTTTTGTATTCCTTAAAAGTATCAAATGCTTGATCTTTCGTGTTTAGGAAGTACGTCCACATATATCTTGAATAGTCATCGACTAGTAAGAATATGTATCTTTTTCCAGATGGTGTTGTGGTGTAATTGGTCCAACTAAACAAACATCACAGATTTGTGTTGTATGTTTAGTGGCAGGTATTCCTTGAACTAACTCTCTTTGAGTAATTGATTTTAATGATTCAAAGTTGAGATGTCATAATCTTGCGTGCCATAACCAAGTGTTGTCCTTCAAGTTTGCTAGTAGGCAAACAGGTGTGCCTATCTTCAGACTTGCTTTGTATAGACGGTTTTTTTTGTCTTGTGACTTTCATGAAGATTTTTTTGTTCATGTCATAAAGTCGTAATTCATTGTCTTCCATTACTACTTTACAACCGATTTCGGTGAATTGTCCAAGGCTCAATAGGTTACTTTTTAGGCTGGTAATGTAATATATGTGTGATATGATTCTTTGTTTTTCGTCATCACATTCTATTAGGATTGAACCTTTTCTTTTGATCTCTATGTGAGATCCATCTCCGAATCTTACTTTTCCACTAACGTTCTCATCTAGCTCTTTGAAGTGTTCTCTCATTCCAGTCATGTGATTGATGGCTCCATTGTCTAAGTACCATAGACTATCTACATTTTTCTCTTTATATCCTACATCTTCATCGTGTAGCAAGGCAGTTTGATCTTTAAGTTTTGTTACATGTCGGATTTGAGTGTTTGAATTCTTGCTTGTTGAACTCTGTCTTCACCAATGCGTCTAGTTTTCAAACCATTCCAAATGTCTTTGGCGGTTTTGTGCTTTGTTATTTGAAGTAATTGTTTTTCGGGTAAGGCTTGGTATAGAAATGCAATAGCGGTTTTGTCTTTTTTCTTATTGAAATGAGTGGACTCAGTCGGCTCTATTGTTTCCCATAAGCTATTTGCTTCGAGAATGATTTGCATGCGAATTGCCCATAATGAGTAATTCGCGGGCTTTAGGATTGGGCATTGAAATTGGGGTGTACTATTTGTAATATTAGTACTAGGTTCCTTAGTACCACTGTCTTTCGTCATATCTTAAAGACATTGACAATAAATCTCCAAGAGAATTTTAACACGATGTGTGTTGAAATTTCTTATTTTTAGTGTGCTCTAATGTTTTATTTTCCTTAAAGGTGTATAAATCTTTTATAGGTCTAGTTTTGAAAAACTATCCTGCGATATTAAAAATTCTTAAATGAAATATCCTAAGGTTAGTTACTCCTTAAAAATTATTTATAATATAGTAAGCAGTGTAATCACTAGGTTACTATATTTAAAAAAAAATTGATGAAGTACTAAATTTGTAAATTAAAGTAACTTGTCAAACAAAAATAATATATATCAAAAATGAAATATATACTATATATAAAAGAAATGAAAGAGTGGTTTTGTAAATTTTGGAACCTGGAGGGGTTGATAGTCTAACCCGATGCCTTAAATAAAAAATCCTTTATTGCCCTAAATATTGAGCGCCTCTTTGTATATTTTCTTATCTTCTTTTGTGAGATAAAAATAGATACGCTTCTTATATATATTTCTTATATCTCTTATTTGAGATAAAGAAAAAAACATAAAATGTCTCTTTGAGACTTTATATTCGTCTCTCCCTTTTCTGGGAATTGATCCGTTTTTGTTTTCTCTCCTTCTTTATGGTCAAACGCCTGTGATAAGGCTTAAATGGCCTTCCTCTCTTCTCCGGTGTGTGGTGTTCTTCGCGAGCACTGATTCCTTTCAATCGAAGCTTTTAAGGTTTCGGTGAGTTTAGGGGTTTTCATTTCGTGTGAGATATGGATGATTGGAGACTGTAATTAAGTCGATTGGTGACTCAATTAACGTTCTGGGCTTGATTCGTTAATCTGAACATGTGTGTTTGTTCTAATTCGAATTGTTATATTTTTGCCCTAATTGATGACTTCGTTATTAGTTTTGTTTGAATCAAAAGATAAACGATTTAATCGTTTCCAATCCTATTGGATTTGATGATTTTGTTTCGATGTAAAAAAAAATTTATGTGCGAATTGTTTTCTGATGCCATGCTTTGAGTAATCACGGTTGTGATTGTTCCCTTGTTGCGACAAAACCAGGAACACAAAAATGATATCTTGATTTGTGTTCGGATTATTTTGCAGAAAAAAAAATATCGAAACAGTTTCTTGTTCTTATTTATTCTGAAACTAAAACGAAAGATTGGTAAGTGATGATTTTGGTTAGTGTGACCAAACCGCTCTGATACCAATTGTTGGCCTCAATGGGGTACGGATCAATGATCTTACTAACTAAAGTCAAAATATACCAAATAGATTTGAAACAAAGATTCTGTAAATGCTTTTGTATTAACCAATTATGTCATCTAATGTAATCTTTTACAAAGTGCTAACTATTTATACTAAACGAATAGGTACGATGAAAAGTTGCGTCGTTTGGGGAATATAGCAGTTATATTGTAATTGCCATTTGACAGTTATTTTGTAACTTACTTTTCTGTGTTTGACTTCTGGGTTGACCGGGTCATATGGTGTTGACTGGGTCGATTGGGATTAACCCAATAAAAATTGATAAAAATTGAACTGAAGGTTCCCCACATGAATTATGCCTGCACTTTTGATGTTATTGGGATTGCGCCTGCGATCTAGGCAAACCACGTGGACAGTTTTTGCTATCCACTTTATATTTTATAAAACTGGTGGATGTATGAAAAAAAAGTGTAGATTCTATGGTTTTTTTAGGTACATAGGATGCGGGTGAATGAATTACTCCAAAAAACGTTTAAGTACATAGGATGCGGGTGAATCCCTGATCTCAGCCTGTTACATAGGTGGTAAAACTAACATAACAACACACTACTATTCCAATGAGAAAAGAAACATACGACTATCCACTAGAATAAATTTGACTCAATACCAAATATAAACTAACGTCTAATTTGGCTACGAATACTAATATCAAACGCATCACATAATGTCAGTTGTTCTTCAGTTAAATCTTCAAGTTCATAGTCATAATATGGTCATAATCCTCTTTCCAACGCTCATACAGGCTTTTGTTTCCATATCACTTCCACCTTTTGATTTTTTTGAAGCCATGAATTCCAAAGTTTCATCATACACATCTTCCACGTCAGTCTCAATTTTTTTTTTAAAGAAGTGACGTGGAAGATATGTATGCCGAAATTGCGAACTTCATGGCCACATATTCTAAGTTAAATCCTTATAAAATGATTTCTATACAGGTGAAACTCGAAGACATTGGAAAGTTGGAGGAAGCCCCGCAAGTCTTGAAATCAAACTTCAGTGTACGGCAACATTTGCCAACTATGTCTAAAAAATTATTTAAGAAGTACACAAACTCTGAGGACATTATCTGGTTGGGCAAAGTAAACGAGAAGAAACTTCTCATGCTTTCCGCAAAAGCAACTATATTCAAATTTTCTGACGTGAATCTTTATACTTCAAGAAGATCAACTAACTGCAGGTTTGATTTTCTGAACAAAATTTAGAACATTATTAATTAACATATGGATTTAGTTTTCTGTGTTTCCAAATGACTTTGACTTCTTTAAGATGTATGTGACCACATGCAGATTTCGGACGGTGTGTGAGCTTTTACCACAACAAGTATTTCATATCAAATGCACAATTGAAAGTCAAATGCTATCACCGGATACAGAGTACATTTGTTACATTGTGTTCAAGATTTCAAAAAATTGCCACGGGCTGCATTGTCCGGTGAAAGTACGCGATTTAATCCACCAAGAAAATAACAAGGCCGAATTTTTCTATTTTATTACCCCAACCCCATTGAATATAAATAATTTTACTCGGGTTCCAAAACAAAGAGAAGATGGATGGATGGAGATTCAACTGTTGAAATTTAACTCAACTCGTGACCTTGAGAATGACTCTTTTCCGATTAATATGAGATTTACAAGTCTTGAAGGACCTTTATCTGGCCTCATTGTATGTGGCCTCGAGTTTTGGCCACTGTAAAAGGTCTATCTGCGGTAGCTAGTATTTTATGATTTTACTTCGCGTATCAGAATAAGGTTTTTATTGTTGCACCCAGATAATAATAAAAATGATGTGTGAAGGTCTATCTTATGCATGTTTTATGTGGAAAGAAAATTGGCTTCTTTTTAACAGACAATTACAAGGATTAGTTGTGCCGGACTCATACTTCCAGCTTTCGAACAGCTTCCCAAGTTGCTCTACAGGCGCAAAATATGTGCAAATTTTATTGTAAAGATAGTTTGAAAAAGTTTATATTTTGTTAAGAATGATTCATAGGCAGAGGCGGAGCCATGTAGAAACTAGTGGGAGGACATGCCCCCAACAAAGCTTGTACGAACATACTATATCAATAGGAGAAAAATGCCAAACTTGAAGAAAAAAGTTCCATTGCCGTCAACCCAAAAAATGCAGTGCCCTCACATCTTCACCGGGGATGACCACGGTTTAATCGCTTAACTGAAAAGTAAATAACAAGAGCTCAAGAGTGAGAAGATGGTTTTTCTAACGATGGGTCTGTGGTTCTTTACTTTTCCTCGTTAATCTGTTATGGTGAAAGAAGAGCAGGGATGAAGATGAACCGTTGTTACTTTAGATGAAAAGTAAATCATTTGTAGCCACTTAATAGTTATCTACACGCTTTACACTTTTTTTCCTAATTAAATTAAAATATAGTAATAATATGATAGTTTAATTGTTTTGGTACCCACAACTCCTACAAGCTACAATCCATCTATTTTGTTTAGGAATAGTGGACTTTATTACTTTGTTTCAACTATTACTTGTGGTATAATACTATAATAGTATAATGTATGAGAACTCAGAAGTTTACGATGTCTTTGTTAATGCAGACTATTTTAGTTTGCAAGCTATTAAAGTTCGATATTACACTTCATTTTGTTTGTTATTATAACATTTTTGATACAATGAAACGAATTTAGTTAGAGCTACAACGCATGTAACACGACCCGACCCGACTCATTAGGTTAAAAATTATCCAAAATGTTATTGACATGTTGAATTGCTTTTGCCCCCCATACTTGTATTTCTTGGCTCCGCCACTGTTCATAGGGAAACACCAGGTATTCTTTGTGTTTCAGACATTAATGAAATTACCAATCATAGAATCAGGTTGTACTATTCCGATTGTCTTGTGGGCAAAAATTGATGTCTCAAAGATATTCATGGTTTCTTTCATTAAAACTGTTTTAACAGTAAATTCATCTGATATTTTGTTAAATCTGGGTTGTAGTTTTGTAAAACTAGATTCTTGGATCACAAACTAAGAACTTCAGTAAGACTTCTGACAAGTTTATATCCTATGGTTACGTTATAAGATCTCAAGGATCAATGGATTTGAACACTGGAATCATTTAACCTACCAATTTTCTAAAGGGTATGCAATTGTCTAATTTATTCGGATTAGGTTTTATCTCTAACAACTCAAATGAGTGAATTCAAGAAGATTAACTACTAAGACACTGCAATTCAAAACTTTGTCACAAAAAATTAAGTTGTCCTTGCCCGAGCCCAAAGGATGATAATGGTTGTGCAACGATTAGAGGTGGCAATATGGGTGGATGGTGCATGTTTTGTAATGAGTAGAAAAGGTTTAAGGTCATAGTGTACAACTTTATGGCACATGCTGAGAGTTTGGTTGGGGTTAGGGGTATTCATGGGTTGGGTAATATCCGAATAAACCGAAAACCGAAACCGAACCAAACCGAACCAAACTCGTAACCGAACCGAATTTGCCAAAACCGAACCGAAATAAAAGTTTGGTTTTCGGTTCGGTTATGGTTTTAGCAATCCAAACCGAAAACCGAATTTAAATGAATATATATATTTTTTATATATTTATATAAAAAAATATATTAAAACTCTTATAATATTATATATAATATTTTTTAAGCTTGAAAATTATTTTTTCAAAAAAATATATAAATAAATTAATAAATTATAAAAATTAGGTAATTTGGGTTATTCGGTTCGGTTTTCAGTTCGGTTTTCAGTTCGGTTTAGTCAAATTTGAATTCGGTTCGGTTCGGTTCTCGGTTATACCCAGAAAAAAAATTAACCGAACAAACCGAACCGAACAAACCGATAACCGAACCGATGAACACCCCTAGTTGGGGTAGGCGCGGAACACTTTTTGTGACAAAGTTTCGAATTGCAGTGTGTTGATATTACACTTGCAACTTTCTTTCACTCGTGACTTCGGTCACATTTTGGATCCTTACCAGACACGGGAAACAAAACGATCGACCAGCCCAAACCCTCATACGTACTATACGAGTATACATAAACATGGCGCCATCCGTGTTATACGAAATTAATAGCCGCCATTTTCTCCTCTTTCCACTTAACAGGAAAATTTTATAGTTGTGAAATTGTGGAAATTGTTTTGTGTATGAAAGAATGAATATTGTTAATGGGTTAACTTTGACTTAGAAGTAGTCGTGTAATGAAAATATATATAGATGTAAAGTTGAATATCGGAAGGAATAGGGATAAATATAGATGTAAAGTATAATATCGGAAGGAATAGGGAGTAAGGATAAATTAGTAATTTCATAATTTTCACTTCGAAAGTTTTTACTATTATGACATTTTACTATAGTCCATCAAAATTCTCAAATCTATCTAATTTTTCACAACATCAACATACACATACTCGAAAGAGTTTACTATCATGACAACAAACCTACAAAGTCACACTTTATCCAGATAAATATGGATGACGTTCGTTTTCTAGGATTTATGAGTACTTAATTTATAAAAATAAATTTAATTTTAGTATCACAAACCTGAGAATACAATGGCTGTCAAATATAAAATTCCTTATTATGTCCGAACAAAATACTAATGATACAATAACAAATGATGGAGAAACAAGAGCTATAATCACCTCCTCCGTGCTTCCTGTGACCATTTTGCACAACACGTTACTCTCGGGCGTCCTGTTTTTGTATACAAAGTAACTAAAACTTCAGCTTTACATAATTTTATGGAATCAGCCAATAAAGCTTTTCATCGAAAGTCAAAGTCTGCAGCAGTAGAAATTGACCCATTTACTTAGAAGTTGGGCTGATTTGAGTAATACCCCATCTCCAATGGGTCAGATAGGTAAAGTTTATTATTTGACTAAATGAAAGTCTTCCGAATGGGTCAGCTGGGTAAAGTTTAATATCTGACTAAATGAAAGTTACCCAAACGGGTCAAATGGGCCAAAAAAGATACATACCTACGGCAATTCCCGAGATAATCAAGATTTTTCCACAATCTCCCTAAATAATTCTTTAGGTGCTGCAAAAGAAAAGTAGGATAAAAAAACTCATAAGAAAAAAAGAGATGGTAAGATTTTAGGCATGATGGTAAGATTTAAAAGTTACCAGGTAACCTTGTAAATCTCTCGTATTGTTCATACGCCTGTCCTATAAACATCTCCACCCTTGTAACAATTACGGCTCCACTTTCTCCAGCTTCCCGAAATAATCTTGTAATTTTTGGTGTGTACACAGCGCGCATCAAATACCAGTGCATACGACTTTAAACCTTCCTGCCACCAAAAATAAGAAAAGAAATAGAAACTTTATCTCATGCACAAAATTATCTCATATTACATTTCTAAAACATATGGACCCAAGAAAGGTAGATAGGAAAATTCTAGTTGGTGTATAAACTAGTCAGTATTTGGCTGCATACCAATTGATGTAGTGTGTGCAAGTATCATACCACCTTCTGGGCTGTAAGTGCTTAAATCAGCAAGAGATATAGCCTCTCCACCAATTATGTCAGTAAGTTCTCTAGCACGATCTATGCAGTATCAATAAATGAAAACTCTAGTTGGTGTATAAACTATGCATATAAGAGGGTCTTTGGATTTCAATGTGAACACTGGTAGAATCTAACCATAGGTCCGTCCGATTGGCTATCACAATCCTTGCACCCTTCCCTTTTGCTCCATAAGCAAGTGCTTTCCCAGCACCGCCAGCACCAACAACCACAAATAGTCTACTAGCCAAGGGTGATCCAGTTGCACCGTTTTGAACGCCTGAACCTGTAAATCTCAAACGGGTCAAATGGGTCGAACGGGTTGAAAGTCACACGTGAAATATGATATGAAAGTACAGAAAGAAACCTCGTAGACTATCCTTGATAGCATAAATAGCGCCTACATAGTCTGTATTACAACCATATAACGTCCCATCATTTGGTCTCCTGATGGCACAATTGACCGCTCCTATTGACTGTAACATGCAATCAATAACACAATACATAAAAAGCCGTAATTTAATAATTATCATCAGCTTCAATGCTTAAGGTTTTAGGTTTCTATGAAAATGAAACTTACCTTTGCAACTCGATCAACCTCATCACAACATTGAAGTAAAGATTCTTTGTATGGAATGGTACAGCTGCATCCGAAAACGATACATTTTACCAATCTAAATAAGCAGAAATACGGGTTTTTTTCCTTAAAAAATCAACGTACTTTCACATTTGTGCCCTTTGAGTCATTGTACTTTTATATAACCTTTGACTCATTATAAGATCGCCCTGTATACTATTTGGGCGTTCGGTAACACAAAAACCGACTGTCAAAAACGATCAACATTATAAAATAAATGATAGGTTTATATATGTGTGATTTAGATTGGATATATAATGTTAAATTTTACAGTTACCAAACGACCCAAATTGTACACAAAGACTTGTTTATGTACAAAAATAAAATAAAAAGTAACAATGCACAAACGTAAAAGTATAGATCAAAACACAACCTGAACCCCGCGAAATCTGTAGATGAGTAAGTATCAAGAAAATTCTTTACATTATCCACCAACAAATGTACATAAACTCCATTAAATCCAACTGATCGGAAATCTTTATTGTATAACAAAGGTGATTTGCTATGTCCAACTGGCTTCCCGATAATACCGAATACTTTTGTGTCAGGTTCTAATTGTCTGAAATTAAACAAGTCCAAAAGATCCCTAATTGTGGGCTGCCCGGGTGCCGATAGCTTTCCATGCTCAAGGGTGCCAAATGTCAAATATCCACCAAATTTCGGGTAGAGTACTCTAGACATCAGACCTTTTTCACCCATCACCATTGCTATTATTGGAACCTAAATGATTAATGAAGGTACTTAAATAACCACGTAAGCTAATAAAACCGCGAAAAAATATATCTAATTTACAAATTTCATTAGATGCATGACTTACGCCGCTTACTTGATAATTATCAGTAATGTGAAAGACTCGTGCTACATCAGTCATATCTACAGCGGTTGTTGCAAACTTGACAATGTCAGCTTCTGTTGACTGTGTTTTGGCAACAAGGTTCCCAAGCTCTTTTATCGAAGGAGAATTTTGATAATTGTAGGAAGAAACTATGAGTTTGCACTTTGTAGGCTTGTCCCCATGGATTAAGTTGTTGAAATCATCAACGGCCTGCATTTGAGTTACTAATATCGAAGGAGTTGTCTAATATCAATTCAGCATACAACATCAATACTTCTATGATTACATTGACTTCAGGGGATGTTTGGTGGTAATGCATATTAAAATTGCTTATGCTTTCATGAAATAAGCAATTGCTATAACAGAAGGCAATGCTACAAAAAGTGTGTAGATAGGCTTCTAAAGTAACGAAACCAGATTATCAGATATTGCATTTGTTTAAGTTTTCGGCAATCAGCTAATTAGGGATTTAAAACGTAAAATAATCAGAATCGGATATGTTGTTTGAATAGGCAACTCCGAAACTGTTACTTATAGCTGCGGCTCAGTTCACCATCAAATGAGCCTATAATCATATCCAAACACTTATTACTGCTGATGTACTGTATCAAAGCGCAACAAGGGGTGTTTGGCATTACCAAGTTAAACAGCTTATGCTCATAACCAGAAGATCAACTTATCCAAAACAACTTATTTCACCCCTAAGGTTAAACTTACGATACTGGATCCACTAACAATAACCAGTTCAAACTAAACAATCTGAAACTCCTTACTGAAAAGACCTTATTTCACCCCTAAATTAAGTAGATAAGCATACTCAAATTTATGCATCTGCTCAAAAAACACAATAAGCAGATAATTAAGTAAGGGTAATATGAACACTAGTAGAATCTAACCGTAGGTCCAATTGGCTATCACAATCCTTGCACCCTTCGCTTTTGCTCCATAAGCAAGAGCTTTTCCAGCACCAATAACCAGAAATAGTCTACCAGCCAAGGGCGATCCTGTTGCAACATTTTGAACGCCTGAACTTGTAAACAGTTGCAACAATTTGTGCTTTAAGTGAATCTCAAACGGGTCAAATGGGTCGAATGGGAAGTCACACATGAAATATAATATGTTATGACCCAACCGACCATATTATCACTTAACAGGTAGACTATCCTCGATAGCAGAAATAGCACCTACGTAGTCTGTACTGCAACCATATAACGTCCCATCATTTGGTCTCCTGATGGCACAATTGACCGCTCCTATTGACTGTAACATGCAATCAATAATGAATACATAAAAAGCCATACATTCATCATTAAATATGCTTTGGTAGCTAGTTAAGCTTACTATAACAATACTTTTGCAACCTCATCACAACATTCTTTGTTAATGATACATTTTACCATTCGATTCATCATCCCCAAGTATTATCAATCTCACCTGCACCAAAAAAACAATAAAAATCTCCTTTTTTTTAACAAATTGATGGAAATAAAAGATGGGTTTTGTGAAAAGGTTGGAGATATAACATTAAAATGTGAACTTTTTATGAAAGTTGGGGTTAGGGTTTTGATTTGGGGGAAAGTGGAGGGAAATTGAATATGGTTTTAATTTTAGAAGCAAAATGAGGCATTTTTTTTTTACAATTGCATATATATACCAACTAAAATTTGTATATTTGCATATATATATATATATATATATATATATATATATATATATATATATATATATATATATATATATATATATATATATATATATATATATATATATATATATATACTAGTTTTCGAAGCCCGCCCAATGGGCGGGCATGACTTATAATTATTTGTTTGTTATTCATTGTTAATTTAAAAGCTTTATTTATAATTGTTTGTAAAAAGCTTAAAAATTATTTTGTTTTGATTTAATTGTGTTTTAAAATTTTGTTTTGTTAATATTTATATAAAATGTTATTTGTGGTGTGTATGTAAATTATAGAAACGTAATGATATAATTATAGTTAGTGTATGTTTGTATTTTGTTTATTTATAATTGTTTTAAAAAAAGTTAAAGCTTTATTTATAATTGTTTGTAAAAAACTTAAAAATAATTTTGTTTTGATTTAATTGTGTTTTAAAAATTTATTTGTGGTGTGTATGTAAATTATAGAAACGTAATGAAATAATTATAGTTTATTTATAATTGTTTTAAAAAAGCTTAAAAATTATTTTGTTTTGATTTAATTGTTTTTTAAAATTTTGTTTTGTTAATATTTATAAAAAATGTTATTTGTGGTGTGTATGTAAATTATAGAAATGTAAGAAATAATTATAGTTAGTGTATCTTTGTATTTTGTTTTATATGTAAATTTTTAGCAGTATAATTATTTGTTTGTTATTCATTGTTAATTTAAAAGCTTTATTTATAAGGGGATAGCTTGGCTACAATTTTTGTACCCAATTGGCTACAATCCTTCATTAAAAGTACACTAACAATGATTAAGGGACCCACAAAAAAGAATTAGGACCCAAAAAAATAATCAGGGGCCCACATTTTTAGTACAAAATTGTAGTCAATTGGCTACAATTAATTGTAGCTAATATATTTCATATTTATAATTGTTTTAAAAAAACTTAAAAATTATTTTGTTTTGATTTAATTGTTTTTTTAAATTTTGTTTTCTTAATATTTATAAAAAATGTTATTTGTGGTGTGTATGTAAATTATAGAAACGTAATGATATAATTATAGTTAGTGTATGTTTGTATTTTGTTTTATATGTAAATTTTTAGCATGCAACATAAGCGTTTTATTTTAATTATGTTGAATAACATTTAAAATATAAAGAAGTTATAATTTATCATGTAAAAGTATTTTGTATGTTGTTTTAAAACATATTGTTCGGAGACTTAAAAGGATATATTGAGATACGAATGACAAGTACCTGTCGTTACAAAATACGACATGTAAAAGTATAACATAAACACATTCTTATAAAATTGACGTTTGCGGTATTTTACTAATGAGTAGATGGAATTTTATTAAATTTGTATGTTACCTATCATTTGGTAAGTTAGAAAATACCTCTCAATTTTAAAAGTTGTATTTGTTTTGTGTGTGTATGTTTTTAAATAACTCTACATAATACACAAAAGAAAATATATTACTGCTATCAATGCATAGCATCATTGCTAGAAGAAGTTGATATTAGTTTTACATAGATTAGGGTATGATTTTTTGTTATATATTGACTTTTGGGTTGATTGGTATGTTTAGTCTTTCCAAGTCACCTCCTCTTTCTTCTCCAATACGCCATCAAACACCGGTTAGTTTGGGTTGATTTGTATCATATGTGTTCGTCGTTTTTTTTTTCTTTTCGTTGTTTTTTATATTGTAGTTTTACTTGATCTATCAATCGTTGTATGATTATAGCATTGTTAGAATGAACAATAAGATGATTTTTAAGATGCGATATATATTCCGATCTTGAATGCATGCGTGGTTTAGCAGAAAAGTTAAAGGTGTTTGTTATCATATTCGTTGTTAGTCATCAAGAAACATTGTTTTTTGGTAATAATAGTGATTATCAATTGTTGAGTTATGATATTTGGTTGAAAAAAGATGTATGTTGGAATTTGTAATATGACTGTTGATTTTTTTTTAGATTATGATTTGTTTTTAACAACTTTGTTATTTTAGTATATGATTTTAGTTGAGGGTTTAGTTGTTTTTAATGAAGATCAATTAGTTGCGAGATTTAATTTGTTATTAGTAGCATCAGATGATTAAACATGTTGTATTAGTTAATGATTATGTTAATGATGGTAGATGTTTGATATGGTTAAAATCCAGTAAAAGTGAACGGTTATTGGTTGTTAGGTTTAGGTGATTAGTAGTTGTGTTTGTATGTTTGTAACATAAATTATTACGTAATATATTTTTTTGAATTACAGGGAGATAATTGTTAATAACATTGTTGTATATGAAGGATAATTGAAGCATGCTTGTATTATAACATTGTAGTTTTTGAAAACTTGCGTTTTTGTTCTAATAGACGTTTGTTTTCTGTTTAAATAGAATGACGACTCAATTTATCGTTCCGGCAAACACACGTAACTTTAGAACACTACAGGTAATTTTTAGCCGTTGTTACTTATAGTATATATATGTTACTAAATTTTGCAATATGGATATATAGAAAGTTGAAATTAATTGACGTAGTGTGTTCTTGAATGCAGATTTTACCAAGTGTCTTTACGTATGAGATGTACACAGGCAGTCGATGGCTGTATTTAATTCACAACAAATGTACAATGCACAAAGTGTTTATTCAGAAAGTTCCTGGTAACCTTTATGCACTGTTTTCGGACGAATGGAAGCAATTTGTTGATGAGAGTCGTTACCGGAACGTGGCAATGCTACATTTCATACGTCAAGGAGAAGACATGTATTATGTAACTGCGTATGATAATGCAGGTGCTGAAGTTGGTGGATATAAGAATGCTGATGTTGGAACTCGTAAAAGGCGGTGTTTTGGTATGTTGGGAAGGCTTGACCAGTCAGATGTAAGTTATTTTGCCTTAATTTATTGACGGTCATAGTTTAATTGATATTGTATATGCTATGTTTATCACATATTTACTTTGTTATGCAGCTGATTCCTCAGCAATTTATGCCTCAAATTAAGAGAGTAAGAGTTATGGTGAGTGGTCGGTTGGCTGCGACCGTCATACAGAATCGCATTGCTCTTCCTGGTAACACACAAGGATATGTGTTTAGTGGAGTTGGATGGGATTTGTTGGTTTTTTTAGAAGGATTGAAGGTTGGATCGCGTATGGTGTTCACTGAGATTGGAGAAGGAACCGTGTCTATGATTTCATTTGCTGACGATGGTTTAGGAATGCGTTTGGAGAACATCCCACGTGTGATTTTGAATGACGAAAAACCGTTTAAAAAAAGCTGCATTGACAAAGGTATGTTTTTAGATTGTAATTTTGAATAACATGTGTTTTGATGTTATTTTGAGATTGATAATAATATAGTTGCATCTTTTAATATCATTGGAATGTACAAAATGTAGATCCTCGTATGAAACATAAATGTGACTGGTTTAATCACTCTGATCATGATGATGAAGTTGATTGCTTTTATCAAGATGTTGTGGCTTACGTAACTGGCAGAGGTCGGCTGGTAAGTGTTTGTTATATTTATTGCGACAATGTTTTACGTTTGCAACATACAGTTTTGTGTTACTTTTTGGATTGTGCATTTACTTATGTTTTGTATTCCAAAATAATTTGTTGAATGCAGACTATACCATGGGATTTTGCTGGGCCTTATGAAATGTATAAGTACCACAATGCGTTCGATTCACGATGATGAAACTTTCTATGTGAATGTCGACTGGGAAAAACATAAAGATAGGCCTGACAGTAAAAATCATGTGACTATCAAGACTAATTGGAAGGATGTTGAGAAGAGGTGCGAGTGGGACAAAGACAAAACTGTGAGGTTCAAATTGATTAGGATGGTAAAGGATGAAAAGCAAACTGTGAATGTACGTATGCCGGTGATGATTCCATTGTTTCATATGTGTTAGAAGAAGATGGTTTGGATGGTATAATATATTTTGGTACCGTATCAGACGAAACCTTTAGTATGTTGGATTTGAAAATATTTTATGTTTTTGTTTATTTGCTGGTGTATGTTTAATTTCTGTGTGGTTTTGTATGGCATGATAGTTTTGTTGAACAATGCTACTTGATATGGTGGTTATAAGTTAATCTGTGTTATGTATGTCGTATTAAACTTTAAAGTATTGTTTTAAATTGCCACAGACATCAGTTTTATGTATTTCGATGTTCTGTATCTGAAGTTATTTGTCTGTGTTGGCAGGATCGAAATTGGTATAGATGCTGAAGCATGTATTGGTAACTTCACAACTGAGACACTGAAACATGAGTATATTGCATATTGAGATTTAGAGATTAATATATTAACATTGAGTAGTGAATGGATTGAAGTGAATGCAGGTTTTTCAGTTGGTTTGGCAAATATTTGTTTGACCCTATCATTACATTTGTTTAAATAATGAAGGTGTTTAGTTTGTATAATGAAATTTATTAGTTGCACAAAAATTGAAAGCTTTAATAAAAGGAATAGGAGTTTGGGTAGTAAAATTCAATTCTGATTTTTGTGTAACTGTAAACCTGTTTTGGATTTTTCCTTGTTGGTTTGTTTTTGGTTTGTGCAAAGCGTCGTTGACATGAAAGCGAAATTGAAATTTAACCCTTGTTTATGTAAAGTGATGGATTGTTAGCATGACGTTGTATATAATTTTGTATTTGTTAATGAATCGAATGTTTTTTGTGAAGTTTAGATAACGAAAATGTATTAATGTCATATAACGATGAACTTAAATTATGAACAAAGCTTCTTTGTAGACAACATTAGTAGTTGATTTTGCGTACTTCCCTTCTTCGTCACAACATAAAATCTTCAATCCTTTTCTGCTTTTAACCCTTGAAACTGCTACGTACAGTTGTCCGTGTGAAAAAATTGGCCGTTGTAGAAACAATCCAACTTGTGTTAAAGTTTGTCCTTGACTTTTGTTTATGGTCATTGCAAAACACAATGCAACCGGGAATTGTCTACGATTGAATTTAAACGGGATTTTATTATCAGAAGGACTTAACACCATCCTTGGGATTGCGCAAATTGTACCCACATTACCACCTGATATAATTTTGGCTTCTATTATGTTTACTCCCATCCTCAGCACTTGAAGCCTTGTTCCGTTGCATAATCCCGCCATTTGATCTATGTTTCTCATACACATAACTGGAGCTCCTATTTTAAATGTTATGGAATGGTGTGGAAGGCCAGGAATGCGAATGCTATTTAGGAACTCAGTTGTGTAAAGTGATTCGTTAAAGTTCGCATCCATATCGATAATACCAACTGAGTCGTAGCTGTTGTACGTGTCAGATTCTCCTGGTAGTTTTTGTAGCATTCGATCGTTGATCATATCCACAAGCTCATGAGTCGGTGCGAGGATTGCTTTTTCTTGGAAGAATTTTGGTCTGTAGAGGTTTTGGACCAAATCTGGGTATGTTTCTTCGATGATTTGTGCGATATGGTCGTCTGAATCTGGTATCAACATATCATCCGGGAATTCGACCGTGGCTTCTCCGTCGTTCTTTCCACCGACTGTACCGTTTCCTATGCTTAATATCCAATCCGCAAAGTCTTGTATTTCTTTTCTCTTAGAGTTAGTTGATCCTGTTCCAAGTCTGATGTTTATAGTTAGCCGCATGACTTTGCAATGTTGCCACAGATATGAAGCGTTGATCGAAGCATGAACGACATCATATCGGCTGCCGTTTGTAACCACTGGCAATATTTGTCGGAAGTCTCCGCCAAAGAGAACCACTTTACCTCGAAATACTTTTTCGGATTGTTCAAATGTGGATGTCCGACATATGTCTCTTAGCGTCCTATCGAATGCCTCATAACAGTTTCTGTGTGTCATAGGAGCCTCATCCCATATTATCAGTTTACACATTCTTAGCAATTCGGCTAGGTCACTGTCCGCTGGAATATGACATACTGAATCTTCCACAACGTTTATAGGGATTGCGAATCGAGAATGTGCGGTCCTTCCGCCTTCTAACAAAAGTGATGCGATGCCACTTGATGCTACGTTAATGACTATTTCGCCTTTTGATCTTAATGCGGCGGATAATGTTTTGTATAGGTATGTTTTACCGGTCCCACCATATCCGTATACAAAGTACATTCCTCCTTTTTCATTGTTAACAGCGTCCATTACTGTTCGGTATATGTCTTTTTGTTCGTGTGTTAATGTCTTGAAAAGCGTTCCGTGCTGTATTCTCAATTCGTCTTTGTTGTATTTAAGCTCATCATACACCAATCTGTTGTAGTTGCCCATTGTTAACATCTCGTTAGGGTATGGCATGTTTGGTATATTTTTTAAGCTTTTGTTGTTACAAAGTAGCATGTGCTCAATATATGTTAGACATATATTCTTCCTCTCAATGTCTGTAAGCTCCAAGTCTGCAAATGGAAACAAATGGATAGGTTATGTAATTTTTTTATAATTTTTTTTTGTATTAAATGTATTTCTGCATGTTACATAGTATATCAAGTTGCATTGAACTTAGAAGATAGGCAATCATTTCACCTATTTTTTTCTCCACATTATATTTACTTATAATTAATACATTGTTTTGTTTTATTTTTCTCATAAATTATTAATCTCCCACCTAACTTCTTCCTCCACCGATTCTCCGTCTATCAATCTAAGGTATTTTGCGTATTTTTTTGGTAAGCCGTTAGTGTAAATTATTTTTCTGGGTTTATAGACTTGTACTGTTGTTGGTTTATCAGTATGTTTTAATGTCGCCATTGAGTTGTTGTTTTAGTTTTCCGGTTTGAATAGTGGTTGTTAGTTAATATTTTTTTTTAAATGTAATAAGTGGGGTATTATGTTTACAAATTGTTTGTTATTTGATTTTTATGTTTGATTGTTGTTTGGTTTTATATTTTAAAAACGCCTAACTTTTGTAATGATTAAAACTGTAGATGTGTTTGCTGTTGATGTTTATGTTTTGGTTTTATTGGGTGGAAAGTGTTTTATATAATAATGTATTGAATACAAATTGGTTGTTTTGTTTTGATGTTGTTCTATGTGGTTTGTGTTTGTAATTTAATTGTTGTTTGTTGAAGTATTGTTTTATTTGCATCTGGTTTTTTATTTGGAAGTTTGAGGTTGTGTAGCTTTGTGTTTGTCACTTGTTTTGTGTACATGATGTGATCATTGTTGGTTTAACATACTTTAGAAGCTTAAGTAGTTTGTTGTTCTACATGTTTAATTTTTAGTTTGACTTGTTATTTGACTTTTTATTTTTGTTTTTTTATGTAATATGGTATATGAATTGGAATAGTCATTTTGGTTTTATATTTTTGACAGAGTTGTCGTTAGGTAATTACGTCTATGAGGTATATGTTGTTGTCTTTAGATAATCATAATGGTGACAACACACATTTTAATAAGTCATATGTTAAATGATGTTTATAAAGTTGACGTTAAAATTAGTGTTAAATTGAAAATACGGTTTTTTTTTAATTTGTTTGTTTATGATTATTTGTAAATATTTAGTTCTCGTGAACTCATATTTACGTCTTGTAATTTTGTTTGTATGGCGTTTTCTTACGTTGGTTTAACTTGTATGCTTTCAAATTGATAGGGAAATGGCTATTGAGTTTGTTACAATGCTGGATGTTTTTACTTTTCCTGATTGTCAGGCATTCATTGGTTTATTATGGTATACTCTTTTATGTTTAATAATTTGATTAATATACGCTATTTTTTTTGTAGGTCCTTCCGTTTGTTTATAATTTGGAGGCTTATAATGGTAGTGACCACGTTTATATTGTCAGCTCGGATGGTTATCGTTTCAGAGTGATGTTGAAGAAACCACGTTATGGACAATGGTACCTGTGTGGGGAAAAATGGAAGGAGTATTGCAACTGATACCTTGATGAGGAGGTTCAAGTTTTACACTTTGTGGAGGAAGGAAACGATTGCTTTTACGTGACTGGCTACTATAGCAACGGCAAAGAAGCTTATGGTTATGAAGGGCCGTTTGCTTCGTTTAATAGGTTTAAGATGACTGTGATGCCGTATCCGCACGTTCTTCAGGTTGTGTAGTTTAATGCTATTTGTTTTTTTAAATTTTTTAAAACATAATATTTTTGTAGGTTGTTATGTGTTAAAATTGTAGGATTTAGATTAACGTTTGTTTTGTTGGCGGTTTTCAGACAATCCCGGGTTAACTAATGTTTGGATTAGGAAAGGAGGATGAAATAAGAGTTGCTGTAAATGGTGTTTCTTTTGGGTGTAATGTGCGACGTCAAACCGTAACTAATGAGTATCAGTTGGTTTCTGATTCATTTAACGCGATGATTGAAGCAATAGGACTTGAACCCGGAACATTATGTGTGCTGACCAAAAACAGGGGACGGAGATTCTAGTTTGATGCTTTCAGTGACGATGGGAGTATTATTACTGACCCTGTTTTCAAAGGAGCAGCAACGTTAAGAAGGCAGTAGCTTCAGTTGACGGGTGATGAAAGGCGTAAGTTGACTTGGTTATAAATTTTTCTTCATAATGTTTTTAGAATTGTTTGCGTAATTCTTTTAGAATGTAGTGTTTATAAATTAGTTTTTTGTAGTTGATGATAGGATGAAACATGTTTGCTACTGGTCGTTCCACATGGATCACTTTGGAGAAGGTCACAGGAGCTTTTATAAGAGTTACGCGCATATTCAAGCTAAAAGCAGATTGGTATGTGTGGTGTTTACTTTTCGATCGAATGTGTATGTTTTAAAATATGTGGCATTCGTATTTGTTTTAACTGTAATTTTGAACAGGCCATTCCTGCGTCATTCCAACTGAACAATCCTATGCACATTTACAACAGAACTTTGATCATACACCAAGAATACAGGGACGAATTCCGAGTACGTATGGAGTTTCACCCGAAAATCCTACCGAACTAACCATGTAAATGTGTTTGGGAGGTGGAGGCTGTTAGCGGAGTCATGTCGGTTCCCGTACTCAAAGTTGATCAGGTTTAAGTATGTTGGAAATGGTTATACGGTGGATGCTCCAGAAGGTGAAAACCCTGAATATCCGATATTCCATATCTGGCTGAAAACAGAGTATTTGTTGTTGCCGTTAATCGGAGGAAGATGCACATTGTGTTTTGCGTTTTGATTGTTGGTTCAAAGATGATGTCGTATGGTTTAGTTGTTTAAGTGTGTGCAGTTTATTTCAGAAAGGTGTAGATATGTGTTTCTATATTTTGTTATGTATTTATGTTTAAATAGTCTGTTTGGATGTATGTTGTTGTTTGTAGGTTGCGTAATATGTAAGTATGGATGTGAATTAAGAAGACTATGTTTCTGGTTGTGTAAGATATTGTAATGTTATATTATTATGACGTGTTATTCTATTTTGTGTTTGTATCCTTTATTTTATGTTTTAAATGAATTTTAGAAATTATTATACCCTGGATGGTGTGTTTTTAAAATGGTGAGAGCATCATATGTTTCGTTGTATATTTGAATGTGTAATGACATTATATTTTATTATTATTTTGTTTGGGTTGCGTAAGTTTTATTGTAATTTTGTTATTCGAAAGTTGTTTGTTTATTGGTTGTTGTATTATGTACGTGTCATTTGAGTTGTGCATCGTTTTGTTTTGATGCTGGCAGAGTTCGTTTAGCGTATACCGTCTTCAGCCTTGAGTTTCGGTTTGTTTTCTTTGAGTGATATATTTTAGTTTTCTGTGTCAGTATTGTGTATTTTTTCAATTGTATTTTTGACTTTTATTGTTTGCGTGCAGGGAATTGGAGCTAAAGGGCGTCTGTAGTTTGTTCTTCAGACGTCCGGGACGTATTCTCTGGTGGATGTGGTTGCATTTTTGTGTAAGTATTTTTTTTCATATTTTTTATTGAATTAGTACTTTAGTGTTTGCTATATGGTTTATTTACATTTGTATCTGTTATCCATTTATAGATTTTGTTGGTAAAAGACATAAGTACCTTTTCAGTGATGTGGGTGGTGAGTGTTAAGTATAATATTTGTTTGTTTTGATTATTTGTAAGTAGAAGGTACTTGTTGTAGACATACCGGGTCATTTCTTTTTACGCTCGATATATATAACGTCTTCTGCCATTTTTCCCATGTTTTTCAGAAACAATCTCGGCCTAGACATGCTGTCCGTCATAAGTAGCATCACATAAAAAGACCGCAAGTAGTTTCCTGTTCCCCAATTGCTGGCTTCCATCAAACCGTCTATATATTCTTTGTCATCTTCCAACAGACCGCGTGCTTGACAGGCTTCTTTATATGTTGGGTAAACAACACCATCGTACTCCTTAAAGTCCTTCCAATCTGTTGCTCCTCGAACCTTTTTTAGCAATACTCTTAAGTAGAACATTTCTCCGAAAGAAGGTGGCACATGATGTACGCGTCCAATACATGTGCCTTTTTGCCTTGGAAGCCAGATCCTTTCTTCTTGCTTCCATACATAATGTTCAGGAAACTCATGGTAAAGAAGTTTCTGAGCTTTTGTGTCGGTTTTGTTTCGTTCCATCCAGGCAACAAACTTTGTTTCATTGACGAAGCCTTTCCAATGCAAAATCAATGCTTTATGTTGCCTCAAATATAACAGATTGCTCTCCTTCTAAGTGAAACGGTAATCTTTCTACAGGTGGGAACCTGTAGTGTATGTCAAACCCATAGATCCTCCAAGCTGCTTCGCACGCCGACAGATATCTACAGTCGTAATAATCTTTGATTTCATCTACATCTTCATCTTCAAGTGCCATTGTCGCTCTGTCCGGTCCCTTGTTAATATATTTGAATAGATATTTTATGGAACCAACTTGGTTGCACCACTCTACGTTTATATGTGATTGAAAACGCCTCAGTAAGCCTGGATTGTACGGGGTCAAAGGAACTTCCTTTTCGTCGAGCAAGTTTTTCAACACCCTTGGCAGTGAACCTAATCGTTGTAGTGTAGTATTAGGGTAAGCCACGGGTATTGATATCGTTCTCTAGGGGAATAGGAATGCTAATGAGAAGTTACTACGCTAAGGTTGAGGTTGAGGAAGATTATTTTTTATCTTTTTTTATGTTTTTTAGAAAATGGAAAGGTGCGAATCTCGGGGTTTGGATTTGGGGGGATGGTATTGCTACCGATTACTCTACTTATCTAATTATCTAATCTAAGGTGTATGTAGTCTATGTCTAATTATTGTGTGCTCGTATGATAGTTTAAAGATGTGTTTACTTAGGTTTTACTACTCCTTAATTATCTCCTATTGGTGGTTAAATTGTCACGTCCTTATTCTTAGTTGCGTTGCGTGTCTAAGGTTGTAGGTTATGCGTTTCTCTCTAACTCTTTGAACTTACCAAAGGGTCTCGTCTACAAAACCCACTAGGGATAATAAACTCTTACTCTAAGGCACTCTTTGCATGGTTTAGCTTACAACTACTCAAGGAGTTATATTCTAAGGTTCACAAAGATTTAATCAAGAATTAAGTACACAACGAATGACCTATCGCATTACTAGATCATTAATCAACTAAGATAAGAGACAACCAATCAATATTCAATAATTAAGTTTCATATTCCCTAAGCAAACACACAAGTAAATTAGCCGTACATGGAGAACATGCAAGCATACACACAAATAATCAAAGACATAATTGTATTAATGAAGTAAAACACTTATCTTGATGTAAGATAGGGTTTGGAACCCTAAAATACTGTACAAGACAGCCTTGGTTCGGTTTAGGTTTTTACTCCAAAATACTACACACCAATACTGAAAAATTCGGATTCTATATATAAGATTACACATGCGACGGCGTCACCTTATGTTTTGTGACGCCGTCGTGTCGCCGTCATTAGGGTTTCGTCTTGGCCACGTTAGACTTGCGACGGCGTCACCTTATGCTTGTGACGCCGTCCTCTTCAGCTTCTGACGCCGTCGGGATTGCATCTAGGCCGTCTGAGTTGCGACGGCCTACTCTTTTATAACTTGACGTCGTCACTTGAAAATAGGAGTTTTGGCTTCTGTCCCGTCACAAAATCCTCCGACGGCGTCGCGTATAAGCTGTGACGCCGTTACCTTATGTTTTCAGCAGCTTTGAGTGTCTCGATTCTGACTTTGGCCATTTTCTTCGTATATTCGCTCCTTTTCGTTCAAATAAGTGCCATTCCAGCATTTTGCCTTCAAGAGACCTAAAAAGTGAAAAGGAACGATATTAAGCAATAACGGATACAAAAGTGATCAAATAAGGGCTTAAACGACCCCTCAAAAAGGTACCTTTTAAAACCTTATCAATAGGACTTATCCCACCCGCATGATAATACTTTATGGATCTTTGTCATTAAGTATATCATGGATATTTATCCTCTGACTTGAGATACCAGAGATATGTCATGGATGTAGTGCATTTTTGTGAAGCAATTTAACGCTATACGTAACTGGTAGTTATAAGGGTTGTTTTCAGAAATGTTGCGCAATTTATGAGTCCTGCTTGTAGTCAAAATGGGATTTGTTTCCTTCAAATTTATTTTAAAGTATAATACTACTGGGCCCCTCGTAGGGTTGTTAAGATGTTTGCATGGCCATGCCCAAGGTCTTCTGGAATATGTTCAGAAGAGTTGGTAATCTTGATCAATCACATAAAGCGAGAAACAGATTAGTTAATTAAGAAATGAGTGAGATCCATATTCTTATTAACATGGTATTAGAAACAAAAGGATGAATATGATGATGAATCATCGAAACTTGGTTTTTCTCCAGAAAACCATACACGAGTTGTACCGGGGGCATTGGCTTGTTGCTAGACGCTAACCAATGTCATTTCACGTTTTGTAAACATATCCAAGTGGGAGCTGTTGGAAATGTATATATTTACAAACACGTAAATGTCCGGATTCGAACTCGTGACCACGGAATTGCACACATTAGCGAATGAGAATTAAAGTTAAATAATTAATGTTAATGTTTACGATTAATTATTGCACATAAAGTCTGTTTAACGATCGTTAAGTATTTAACGGAAAAATGACTAACGACCGTTAAATGGAAAGATAAAGGACTAGTAATGAAAAATCTTGAAATGGAAAAGTTTTGGGTTTTCTCTTGGGCTTGCATCATGGTCGGCCAAGGGGGCTTCTCCAAGCCCTAATCCCTAACTTGTTTTTCAAGATTTCCATTCACTATATAAGCAAGGCTAGGTTCTAGGGTTTTTCATATATCTTTGTGCATTGAATTAACCCTAGATCTCTCATCTCCTCTTTCTCTTGCAAATCTCGGCCGAACACCCCTAGTTAGGCAGTTTGGTTTCGTTTTTCCTCAAAACGAGGACTTGTGTTAGATCTAGCAATCGCTTGATTCGTTGGTTAATTCGTGTGTACAAGAACGTGATAGTAAGACACTATTCTTACACCAATTGGTTTGAGTTGTAAAATGGTAAGGGACAACTCTTTAAACCACTTCTTTGTTTTGTTCAAGAGATTTGACATTCGCAAGAGGTACGTTACGCATACTTTCAGTTAATTATTTATTTGTTATGATCTTAAGTCTTCCGCTGTGTACTCTTGATGTCTACATGTTATTATTGTATGTCATGTATTATAAACTCAACAATAGGTTCATTGACTCATCAAAAAATTTCAGAACCTATTCTTCATCACTGTCAGAATCAATAATCTCTCCCACCTTAGAGAATGGATTAACCCTCTTAGTAGAAGAAGTAGACGGAAAATCCTTTTTAATAGGATTACCATCATCATCCACAAGATTAGCTTTCCCATCAATAAGAAGCTTTTCAAGCTCCCTAATTTTCTCAACATTAGGGGTAGGACCAACCTCGTTAGCTTCCACTGAATCACTCACAAGCGGTTCATGCAATGTATTACTACTTTTTGGAGACTCATTATTCTTTTCTTCCATTGTACTACCATCATTCACATCCTTATTCACTTCCTTAGTAGGAATACCAAAGTCATCAGTATTATCCATACTAAGGGCATCAACTTTATTGGATGTAGCAACCTTCGTTCCACTCGTACTAGGCACATCAGCAGCCTTTTTCTTAGTAACATCAACTTGCTTAAGTTCACCAGGAGGCTTTTTGGGTTGATATTGGAACTTCTTACTCACATTAAGTTTCGTAAACCCTCCTTGACCCGAAGTAGTTGGACCACCTTGCTTACCCTTCTTCTTGTTGTTGAAAGTTTGGAAACCATCAGTAACACAAAATAAGAGAATTATACTAAGAATTGACATGAAATCATGGACTTTAGACTTGTACAAACATATAGAAGTTGTAGAGGAAGTTAAAACAATAATATGGTATGTGGAATTGCGTAAAAAGGGCTTATGGTTTGAAAGTTGTGGCTAGTTAAAAGTTACTAAAAGAAAAATTGGTGTTGGGTTTAATAGCGCACTAATCTGATTTTAAAACAAAGTTTTGACCCCTTTATGGTCCGAACCAGCTAAAGTGTAAAGCACGAAAGTTGTTCGAAATGATGTTTTACTAAGGACTATGCGAGATTATAAGCCTGAAAGTGTAAAACAAGGGCTCGTCACCACAAAAACCAACAAGGGTTGTTTTACCAAAGTTGTTTTTCCAAAAGCTTTGTCGTGATAAACCATGTTCCCGAACTTGGTAACTTACCAAACTCACCATATTTCATAAAAATACAACAAACAATATTTTCATAAAACTTCATCGTTTATTTGACCTTCAGAATAATGGATTTCATAATTGACGAGAAATATGACCAAAAACCATTTTGACTCATTTTTCATCACAAGTAGCTTTTACTACTTAAGTATTACATTTATGCTTATTAAAGACCATAATCATTAACGTAATAACACAAACGTTTTCATAAATATTAAGTCACGTTTTAACTCAAAATGGGCATAAGAGAACATTTAGACAAACGACATTTTAAGATACTTCATACTCGTTAAACTTTTGCTATAACGACTTATTTGACCACTATAAGCTCTATGTACAACATTATAATCAAAGTTAATAACTATATATAAACTTGTTACACTTTCACGTTATCATACCTTATTCAAAGACACGATCACTATACTTTCGTAGGTCATCGTTAAAGCTTGTGACTTCACGATACACTATATATCACTATAATCCACTGCTTGTCACTACGGTGAGTTCATAGCCCCCATTTTTATATGTTTTGTATTAAATTTGGGGTGAGAATACATGCTCATTTTTACTTAAACTCATTATTAGTTTTAAATATGGATACAAGTACATTAAATATTTGTTGATTGCCTAATTACATAGATTAAGCGTGAATATTGTGAATAGATCTATTGGGGGTAAACTCCCCCATCCTTGTTGGTCGCTCCAACAGGAAACAGACGCATTTAATTTGATGTTGTACAAGTGTAGGGCAAAGCACCTGGTTGGGGTGATACATAACTAACTGCCAATGCTTCGGTTTCATGAGCTTAGTGCAATAGAAATACATGAACATATTTGAATTACAATTGTCATTAAATTCTTGTAGTCCACACTGCTTATACATATTTAAACCTATGAACTCACTAACCTTTGTGTTGACACTTTTAGCATGTTTATTATCAGGTTTCGTAAGACATAACTTTGGATTGGAGCATTACAGTCGCATGGCATGTTTTGAAGACGGGGATGCATTATATTCGCCATTCCATAAAACTTTTATAAAACATTCATGTAATATTATACTTTGGGACCTCTTGTTATAACTCTGATATTTTTTTATCGAATGGTAATTTTCAAAACGTCTCATTTAGAGTACATTTTCTATAACTTGTACTTTGTGCTATGAAGTAATACCCTAGTGACACTATATTCTGCTGCGATATTTTGGGGGTGTTACACCAAACCATGGAGCTTATTTGAGGGCTTATTGACTTATTTGTGTAGATTATTTTTGGGGATTTTTAGAATTGCTAGTCACATTATAACTAGTTATGGATAGAAGGAAAAACACTAGTTACCTCATACACAAAGTTACCAATTGCTAATGTGATAACTAGTGTACATTTGTATAAACAATGAGTTATGCATTTCTTAAAGAACAAACACTAGTGACTAAAGAAAGGTAATTATCTCCCTTGATTTTCATTAGGTTACACAAAACCAATAAATAGAGAACATAAGATTATTTTAGAACCCATGGACTGGGCTAGGCCTACATAATAAAAATATTAACGGGCCATGTACAATATATCGTCTAACACTCCCCCGCAGTTAGAGCGGGAGGAGGCCGAACGCTCAAACTGAATCAAAACTCTTCAAATAATGCGGAAGGCAGTCCCTTGGTGAAGATATCTGCATACTGATAACGAGAGGGTACATGTAGAATGCGCACTTGACCAGCAGTAACCATGTCACGAACAAAATGTATGTCTATCTCAATATGTTTGGTCCGTTGGTGTTGAACAGGGTTAGTAGACAGATAAACGGCACTAATGTTATCACAGTAGACAAGGGTGGTAGTAGACAGAGAAGAGTGTAGCTCACGGAGAAGACTACGAAGCCATGCAGTCTCAGCCACAACATTAGCAACACCCCGATACTTAGCTTCATCACTAAAACGGGAGAGGCTCTGTTGAAGCTTGGAAGACCAAGACAATAAATTATCACCCAGAAAAACACAATAACCTGAAGTGGACCGTCGTGTAGATGGGCAACCCGCCCAATCAGCATCTGTATAACCAACAAGAGCCGTGGTGGAAGATGAATATAAGTGAAGACCAAAATCCAAAGTCCCTTGAACGTATCGTAAGATACGTTTAAGGGCAGCTAAATGTGGCTCGCGGGGATCATGCATGTAAAGACAAATTTGTTGCACTGCATAAGATAGATCCGGTCGTGTAAATGTGAGATACTGAAGACCACCTGCAAGACTGCGATATAAGGTAGGATCCTGAACTGGAACACCTTCGGGACCCAGTTTGGACTCTGTATCAACTGGTGTTCGAGAAGGGTTACAACTAGCCATGTGTGCACGCTCAAGAAGCTGAATAGCATACTTCCGCTGAGATAGAAACAACCCTGTAGAATGATGAGTAGCAGATATACCAAAAAAATAATTAAGTACCCTGATTGGTGCTAAACAGTCAAGTCAAATCACACAAGCTAGCCACTTGTGAATGGCTAACCGTAATAGACTTAAAACTGCTTAAAACACAAATGCAATTAAGATCAGAGGAATATAGGGAATTCCTGGGTCGTTAAGTCCCACGGAGGATGAATTGGTGTATAAACACT
Organism: Chrysanthemum makinoi; assembly: GCA_910596185.1. NCBI lineage: Eukaryota > Viridiplantae > Streptophyta > Magnoliopsida > Asterales > Asteraceae > Chrysanthemum > Chrysanthemum makinoi. Next base: position 14,478,363 of record OU343217.1, read on the forward strand.
TGATCAGATGGTAGAATGATTACTAAGGATAGTAATCAGTAAGGTTTTGGATGGAAAATTACCTAAAGAAAAGATTTACAAATTAAAGCGACTTAAATGCAAATTAAAAGAAATTAAAAAGTTAAAATATATTAAATAAACGCTATCACTATTTTTAAAATGATGAACGTTTAAAACCTAAAACGTACGTTTAAATAAAATTACGTAAACGTACAAAATAAAACGTGAGTTTTAAAGAAATAAAAGGCCTACAAATATGAAAATGATATTTTTACAATCCTAATAATAAAAGAAAATTATTAGAAAAATAAAATTATTTTTACAACTATTTATTTAATTATTATTAATTAAAACTATTTATTAAGTATTTAAAATGCACTAAAATACAAGAAAATACAAAATTAACCTAGAAAAATGAAATTATAACTTGGAAAAATCTAAAATATGATAAAACTTATTTTAAAACTAAAAATATATTTTTTAGACTTTATATGTATTTATTATTAATTTAAAACTATTTAAAACTAATTAAAATGCTAAAAAATAATATTTAAACCAAGAAAATTATGGAAAAATACTTTTTATTACTTTTATATTTATCTTAACCTAAGAAAATTGAAAAATTATTTTTTTGAACTTTTTATAATTTATTTGTATTAAAAGCTATTTAAAAAATGCCTAAAAACTGTTTTTAATTAAGAAAAATAGCAAACAGTTATGGAAAATTATGAAAATTTCAGGAAAAGTCTATTTTAATCTACTGAATCTAATAAAAATAGAAAAATATGGGCTTGTGTGGTAGATTATGGAACTGCAGTTGTAACTGCTTATAAATAAGCACTTATGATAAGCCAAAAGCTACAATAAGCTACCAAATTGATACACAAGCTACAATAAGCTATAAGAACTCTAAATCAACTAAAAACAACAAACCACAACCTCTGGATTGCAAGTTAGCACAGATTTGATATTTTGACTTTTAAGCTAAAAACATATTTGGGCTAGCTACTTTAAGCACAAGAATAAGCAACACAATAAGCTAAAAGTGAAAACTACAAATTGTAAACTAAAGTAGACCTGGGTGAGAGTGTCTAAACCAAAACTCAGACCTGGGTGAGCTCATATGAGCCCTATGCAACCACTGCAATAAGCTGAGAAGCATTCAGTATTAACTGAGTTCAGTGAGCAGGGCAACTAGGCCCAAGTTGATAAGCTTGTTTGGAGCTTTTAAGAAATTTGCAAAAATCTGATAAAATGATGACAAGAAAGGGGACCAGTTGAACTTTTTAAAACAACAAATTGCACTGAAATTGATTTAGAAATGAACCAATGAAAAATAACTCTCAGTTGGCTCAAAACAAGATTTTTCACCTTTTGACTTTTGAAGTAAAAATGAAACTTTGACTTTTATGAAGTTTGATCTCAATTTAAAGACTGAATATGTTAAGTTAAGCTATGATGAAGCTAAATTAAGCTAGAGTATCAACTTTTAAGCTAGTGTGTGAAATATAAGACTTATTACACTAACAGTTAAACATATGGATTAGATTGAGTTCTATTTTGACTTTTTAACTACTGAGACCTATATATTATAACAGATATGGACTATGTTGAACTCAATAAACATGCAGTAACAAGAATCAACAATAATATCATGCACTAACTCACAGTAACATCTTGATCCAAACACACCTTAGCAAGGCAGTTTTGATGATTAGTGTTGTATAACAACAAATTAGACCATGAGATTGATTCCAGATACTAGTTTATGATATTATTAGATCAGATGAACACAACTACACAGATAATAACAACTTTAATCTATGAAACACAATTAAGCTATGTTGACTATCAAATATGAAACAACTAGCAACTAAGATTTCCAACTGACAACCTACTAATATTAATCTATATTATCACTAACAATCACCAAATAAGCATAAAACAAGAGAGATTAAACTAAATTAAGAACTAATACAGTAAAATGGCATAATCAAGAAATATGCTTACAATTTGAATCAAGGCCAAAATTTGAGAACCAAGAACTGAGTACCACACCTAAATGCTCTCCACAGAGCTCTAAACCAAGGCCATCAAAAATATACCCTGCTCCAGCTTTTCTTCTTCATCTCCATGTGATTTTTTATTTTTTAACTAATTAATTGGTATTTTTGTGAATTTTTGTGTTATTGATACTCAACTGTTTTTTAAGGTATCTAAAAGCTTGAATAAGCTTTATAGGGAGCTTATGTGAGCTTCTAAGTCCAAACTAACAACTGCTAACAACATTTCATTATATTGAGATTTTTGGATAATGAGAAAATTGCATAACTTGAGATAAGACCTTAAACTTGAAATTGATACTTGATAAAGTTTTACAATACACTGAATATGCTTAACAAAGTACTTATAAGCTGGAAATTATACTGGAAATTGAAAGTTAATTAAAAACGACAATACATAAAATGAAATTAAACTAGATTGGTTCTCCATTGCTTCCTTTTCTTTATTTATTGACTTGAAACTTCCCTTGTCGACCTCTGAACTAATCCCAACACATCTTGACCATTGGATTGAGCCAGATCATCAGATTTTCCATTTGGCGATTTTGGCGCCAATTTTCAATGAGCAGGTTTTCTGAATTAATGGGTTTTTGTTTGATGTGGAGGTGGTATTGGAGTGTAATCAAGTGGGAAAATGAGGTGGAAGGTTGAAAATGAGGAGAAACCATCACTGGTTTTGGTTTACAGGTGTGGTGAAGGAGGTGAACAGTGAGCGCGGTTTATCTGTTTAAATTTCGGGTTTGAGTGTTGGGCCTGGGTAATGGATTTTGGGCTTGGGTTGTGTTTAATATTGGATCCGGATGGCTAAGGTTAACAACAAGGACCATTTTTGCAATTTTAGTAAACTTGAAGGACTGATCTTGAACATTTTCCAAAGCTCTCACAAGGACTAAAACTGCCAAATGTGATTAGTACAAGGACCTATATTGATAATTTCCATTTTTGTAAATCCAGGGACCAAAACTGTCAAGTTTGAAACTTGAGGGACCAAACATGTAAATTCTCCAAAGTTTATCATAAGGACCATTCTTGTCATTTATAAATAGTACAAGGTTTATTTTTGATTATTTTCACTTTTTAAATTAACCAAGGACTATTTATGACATTTTTCAAACTTGAGGGACTAAAGTTGTCATTTTGTGATTTTTGAACTTTAAAGGGTTTGTTTTGACAACTTTTGAATCTCATGGACCTTAAATGACATTTTACAAGTTTTTGAATTACCAGGGACTGTTTTTGACAACTTTTGTAACTTGGGGGACTAAAACTACCAATTATGCAAACTTGATACGTTTTTCATCAGATTTTGATGTTTTTGCATTTAAAACATATAAAACACTTGTTTGTGATATTTTTATCATTTTGATGTGTTTCTGAGTGTTTTCAGATGTTTTTGGCATTCTAACAGTATAAAAATGATGAGTATTTAGACACTCATCAATCCCCCACACTAAGATATTGCTAGTCCCTAGCAATGATTTATGAAAAGTTAATGGATTTTATCTCTTTACCAAAAGCCATTACTTCTGGAGTAGCCAATTGTTTTGATTCAAGTAAGAATCTTGGCACAACGATAACCAAATGATTTTGAGCAAATCATAAGTCATGTGAACGGATTTGATTTGTTCTTTACCGAAGCCGCTTGCTTCTGGACTAGCCAACTCTTAGATAAATTATCAATATTATCTTTGGTGAGCCGATTACCAATTATGGATTTTCCACTTCCTTTACCACAAGCCATAACCTTGCGGGCTAGCCAACTTTTCACTAGTTTAAAGATATGGTGAGTTGAACACCATACAATTTTAGGCAAATTGCAAGCCATAAACGGATTTGAGATATCTTTACCAAGAGCCGTTTGCTCCTGGATTAGCCAATCCTTATGTGGGTTAGACATGGCGGACTGATTACCATTTGCTGAGTAAGTGAAAAACACTTACTCCAAAAAAAATTTGGCCAAAACAATGGGGGAATTGGGTGGTATAATTACATGATAAAATTCGTGAGAATTCCCCCCCACACTAAGAAATGAATATTGCCCTCAATATTCAAAGTACCGGCGGTTATGCCGAAACACAGAACATAAAAGGGAAATACTACGGCCATTATTTTGTTTTTGATATATACTTTTTTTTTTTTAGAGAAAATTAATGATATGTACAACAGCGTGGGAAAAACTCCCCCACACTAGGGTGATAGAAAGGGGATAAGAAGACAGAAATATGGATGAAAATCCATATGGTGTGTGCTACTATTTTTGATTCCCGAGTCACTAGCTTGACTCGATCCCCGCATTTATTGGTTCATGGGGAATGTTTGTAGATCCGGGACAACCACAGATGGAATGTCCTCTCCAAAGTAATGCTTTAATCGATGACCATTTACTTTAAAATTGGGACCATCAGGCTGAGATAACTCAATGGTGCCATAAGGATAAACCTTAGTGATAGTAAATGGACCAGACCAGCGGGACTTGAGCTTTCCTGAAAAAATCTTCAATCTAGAATTGAAAAGAAGGACTCGATCACCGACGTTGAAAACGCGGTTCTTGATTTTAGAGTCATGAATCTTCTTTGTCTTTTGTTTGTAGATCAAAGAGTTCTCGTAAGCTTGATCACGAAGTTCATTTAGTTCATTCATTTGAACTTTTCTGTGATCACCACTGTCTCAGATATCGAGTTTGCATGTTTTAAGGCCCAGTAAGCCTTGTGCTCTAGTTCAATCGGAAGATGACATGCCTTTCCGTACACTAGCTTGTATGGAGTACACCCGATGGGTGTTTTGAAAGCTGTACGGAAGGCCCAGAGTGCGTCATCAAGCTTATCCGACCAGGATGCACGATTTTCGCCTCTTGTCCTTTCAAGGATCCTTTTAATACCACGGTTTGAAACTTCCACCTGCCCACTTGTTTGGGGGTGGTATGCAGAGATAGACGGTGGGTAAAACCATACTTTTGCATGACACGATCAAATTGGTCATTACAAAAATGTGTACCACGATCACTGATTATAGCACGAGGAGTTCCAAACCTGGCAAAAAGAGATTTAAAAAATTTCACAACTACTCGGGCATCATTTGTAGGTAAAGCTTTCGCTTCAACCCATTTTGACAAATAGTCAACAGCCACGAGTATGTACTTGTTACCACGAGAAGATGGAAACGGCCCCATAAAATCAATACCCCATATGTCAAATATCTCACAAACTTGAATGGCATTTTGTGGCATTTCATTCCTTTGAGAGATATTACCATGACGTTGACAAGCGTCACAGGTTTTGACAAATTCGTGGGCATCCTTATAGATTGTGGGCCAATAAAACCCGGAATCAAACACCTTTTGGGCGGTGTAATTTGGACTATGATGGCCCCGGTGGGTCCAGCATGGCAAGCTTTGAGAATGTCAAGAGCTTCTTGTCCATAAACACACCGTCGGATGACTTGATCCGCACAGATTTTGAATAAGAAAGGGTCGCCCCGAAGTAATGTTTAACATCTTTGAAGAATTTGTTCTTCTCCGGGTCGACATCCCTTCACAATGAAGTTACCCGCATGGTAATTTGGCGGTCAGAAACCATGGGGTAGAAAAGTCTCCACGAAAAGAAACCGCATTGAGTGTCTCGAGAGGAAATGTTTCATTTATTTCCTTTTTCTCGAAAACATCTTGGTGAGGGTTTTCTAATCTGGACAGATGATCAGCAGCCAAGTTCTCAGCTCCTTTTTTATCACGTATGATGATATCAAATTCCTGGAGGAGGAGAACCCAACGGAGCAATCTCGACTTTGCATCTTGTTTTGCAAAGAGATATTTGAGAGCCGAGTGATCCGTATACACTACACATTTGGTCAAGATTAGGTATGGCCGAAACTTCTCAAATGCATACACCACGGCTAATAGCTCTTTTCTGTGGTGGTGTAATGAGTTTGAGCTTCAGTCATAGTCTTACTTGCGTAGTGAATAGGCTGAAAATGCTTTGCTCTACGTTGCCCTAAGACTGCACCGATAGCAAAATCACTTGCATCGCATATGAGCTCAAAAGGCAAGTCCCAGCTCGGGAGCAACGAATGGGTGCTTCAGTAAGCTTTTTCTTCAATGTTTCAAAAGCTTCTATGCACTCGGGTGAGAAGATAAAAGGAGCATCTTTTCAAGAAGATGGTCATTGGCGGGGCGATTTTGGAAAATCTTGTATGAATCTACGATAGAAACCAGCATGACCTAAAAAACTCCTAATACCTTTGACGGTAGTGGGATGAGGTAATTTAGCAATAACATCGACTTTTGCTCTATCTACCTCAATCCCATTTTTTGAAATTTTATGGCCAAGGACTATGCCTTCTTTGACCATAAAATGGCTTTTCTCCCAGTTTAGACAAAGATTGGTGTCTTCACACCGTTTGAGCATTTTATCTAGATGGGAGAGACATGTTTGAAACGAATCCCCAATGACCGAGAAGTCATCCATAAACACCTCCATTGTTTCCCCGATCATGTCGTGGAAAATAGCCATCATACATCGTTGGAACGTGCCAGGAGCATTACATAAGCCAAAAGGCATATGTTTGTAGGCAAAAGTTCCGTATGGGCAAGTGAATGTGGTCTTCTCTTGATCCTGTGGATCAATGGGAATCTGAAAGTAACCCGAGAAACCATCAAGGAAACAATAGTATTCATTCCCTGCTAATCTCTCAAGCATCTGGTCCATAAAGGGTAGAGGAAAATGGTCCTTACGGGTGGCGTCATTCAACTTACGATAGTCAATGCAAACACGCCATCCCGTAACCAGCCGAGTTGGAATTAACTCGTTATCTTCATTCGTGACAACAGTTATGCCACCCTTTTTAGGAACACAGTGAATTGGGCTAACCCAAGGACTATCTGAGATCGGGTAAATCAATCCTGCATCAAGAAGTTTGATAACCTCTTGTTTGATAACATCATGGATTTTTGGATTCACCCGTCTCTGATGTTGAACTGCGGGCTTGAAGTCATCCTCCATCAAGATTTTATGAGTACAAAACTCAGGGTTTATACCTTTGATGTCGGAGAGTTTCCAAGCAATTGCTTGCTTGTGTGACTTCAAGACCTTTATGAGAGCAACTTTTTCATCTTTACTCAAATCTCGAGCAATAATGACGGGTAATTTATCATCACCTTCAAGAAATGCATACTCGAGATGAGGTGGTAAGTCCTTAAGCTCAACCTCAGGAAATTCTTCAGTTTTCTCAACTCATTTGATTTCCTTGTTATGAAGTTTAATGGGAGGGAGTGGAGGAGAAATGTCATGATTTAACAACTTCTCAAGAAGAATATCTCCCTCCAGATTAATCTCATTTTGAATTGAATCACTAGTGTGAGGGGCTGATGATGGATCATCATTAAGCAACTTCTCAATGAGAAGTATGTCTCCCTCAATGTCAATTGGAGCGTGATCAATTTCCCATGGAACAGAATCACTAGATAAGTAAGCTTCAATCTCTTCTAAGATGAAGTCACTTTCCTCAAATGGGGTGAGAGAAGGAGTAGAATTGGCGATGATAGGTTGAGATGAATGAGTGAGATTATCACTCGAAGAATTATGATCATAACCAAGAACTTCTTGAGAGTATTCTTCAGAAGCAACATCAATGATATCTATTCGGTTAACCGATTCAGAATCATAATTTGCGGAGTACCCGGAAGTTTGATCAAGGTTAAAGGTGACATCTTCATTACCCACACGTAATGTGATTTCTTGCTCAATACATATATGAGAGCACGGCCCGTTCTCAGGAATCCTCGACCAACAATTAGAGGAACCCGATGATCGGCATCAAAATCAACAACCACGAAGTCAGCTGGAAATGGAACTTTCCTACTTTCACAAATACGTCCTCGGCAATGCCAAGAGGACGGGATATGGAACGATCTGCAAGCTCGAGGGTCATGCATGTAGGAGTGAGTTCCGGAAGAGATAGTTTCTTCCATACTGAATAAGGCATCAGATTGATGCTTGCACCAAGATTGCTAGGGCAAAGCATTCAACCATTCCTGGAAATACACAAGGTAAGAGAAAATTTCCAGGATCTCCAAGCTTTTCTGGAAGCTTCTTCAGGATAACTGCAGAGCAGTTCTCGTTAAGAGGAGTTTTAGCCATTTCAAACAGCTTTCCCTTGTTGCTTAACATGTGTTGAGAGTGATGCAAACTTGGGCATCAGCATGATAGCACCGCAAAGCTTATGTCAAATGTAACTTTTGAAAATTTGGAAAAATGTCCATTGTGACTAGCTTTTTCACAGAGCTTTTGCTCATTCAAACGTGATGGATAAGGAATAGAAGATTTGGATTTGGTATTTCCGGGGAGCTACAGGTGGTTCAAAAACAACTCCTGGATTAGACTTGGGCTTCTGGACAACTTGAGGTTGGACTACCGAAGGTAGGAAGGTGTGTGGTCTTTCCATTATTAATAGGAAAGTCCTTGGCCTTTGTAGCCTTGGTAACTGTGACTCATTTCTCCTAGTGGAGGAGGCATGTGGAGTCGTAGGTCCATGTGTGTGTCTAGGTTCAAATTTCCACTACCTTCGGTAGAGAAGAAGAAGAAGAGGTAGTAGGAATAGCAGGTCCATTGTATGAAAACCACCACTTCTGGTCGTGATCGCCTTAGCATTTGCCCACGGGTTAGCGATCGTGTTTTCTC
>OU343217.1:14487196-14793065 GCA_910596185.1 Chrysanthemum makinoi
AAAGGTCAAAAAGGATTATTATGGGTACTATTGAGAAGGTATTTGTCTCGTTTTCTTGATGTTTTGTTTATTGGCCATCATTAGCTACATTTTTCGTCTTTTTAACATGTCGGTTTTTGGTGTTTCATGGTGCTTATGCGATATTAATGTTGCTTTTATTGGCTGAGGTTACTAGGTATGTTGTGTTTAATCTCTTACATTAACTTAAGTGTGCGTCAGGCTAGGTTGACTTGAAAAAAAATTTTGTCCAAGAAAAACTGATTGTCAAATATGTTTTATAGCCATATTATTCAAATAATAATATAATTTTTTATATATATAAAAAGGATACAGAAAATTTTATTCACTAAAAATACACTGTGGGTGACTATCAAGTCTTAACCAGTGACCTAATTGACCTAATTGACCTTTTTTCCTATCAGTTTTTCGTTTTTTAATGGCCACACAGAGACAAACCATAACATGGACACACAAATTTATCATCATAAGTCTATTAATATTTGTGATTAATTTTGAAATGGGAAAATACTTGAAGATTAGAGTCTTTAAAAGTTTAAGTTTTGAGGTTAAAGACACAAACAAAAAGAGGATGGACAACTCATAAGTAGCTATATGTAATTTTGAAGAAAATTAGTTTTGATCTACAGCTTGAACATTTGTGTGTATCGTAATGAACTTGCTAAACTACAGGTAGATTTTATAACTGTACTACTTTTAAAATTTTGATTTTACATTGTAACTCAGCTATCCTCTGGTTTCTAATTCTAATCGTCTACCAGGGACACACTCCCCCAGTTTCATATAAAGGTTTGCAAGCCATCCTAACAAAATCTCGGTTGAGTGGTCATAGTTCACAAATGTTTGTAGACATCAACAAGTACTTTTACTATACCACTCGAAACCCGGTTCGACCCGACTGGTTCGACCGGTTGAACCGGTTCCGGCTTAGATAACGGGTCAAAAGAAACCGGTTTTTAAGAATTCAAAACCAGGTGTGACCCGCCGGGTTTTACCCGTTTCTATAATTCAGGCTGGGTTTGTCATTAAATCTTTTATATGTGTTCCACATTGCTTTTTACAAGTTTTTAAAGGCTTTAAAAGCTGTTTAGACAGGTTTTTATCGTGTTTTAAACACTTTCTATATATGCTATTTGGACAGCAGAAAAATGGGCTGTTTGGACAGGCTTATATGCTGTTTTTACAGCTTTTATATGTTGTTTGGACATAGACTTGACATGGCTGTCTGGAAACAATTTTTTGCAGCAATTACATGGACTTTTTTTTAAAAGCTATTACATATTTGTATGTTGTTTTTTTACAGCAATTACAGCTTTTATATGCTGTTCCGACCCAGTTTTTTATAGCAATTACATGTTTGTACGCTGTATTTTACAGCAATTGGCAATTAGATACTTTTAAAGGTTTGTATGCTGTTTTTCAGAGCAATTACATGCTGTTAGGACATCAGAAAGTTGAATATTTGGACAGGTACATAGATGCTTTAATCTTAGAATAGTTCCTAGGAGTTAAAACTCTAAATGAGACTATAAGTGTGTTAGACAGAGCATGAGCATGATATTATACTCTTTGATTCAGGATATTCTCTGCAAGTCGAATGGTCTAATTGTGAAACTAATCAGAGGCTAATAAGGTACTAGGAGTCTTATCACATAATAACCCGACCCGATAACACCCCTAACTGTCTTATCACAGATTTGCGAATCTGAAAAGTAGGAACTTCAATATAAAACTGTTGAGGAACATCAAGGGCTTGTATAAGTTCGATCTCTACGGAACTCATTTATGAATGATTTTTTCCTTTACCATCTTACGGAGTATCTTGTAGCGAAATATCGAAATCTGTTGAGTTGGTGTAATCTTTCTAAAGACTTTTTGAAATCAAGTGATTATGCTATTGCTGGATTCATCCAGTTTTTATTATACTACTCATTCTTGTTTCAGGCACAAGATAATTTTTAGAAAGCGTATGAGAAGGAGACCCATAATACCAAGGACCAATTGAAGGACTATATATGGAAAGCCTTGAAAAGTGGCAAGGCAATGTTTCAAAGCAGATCAATAATCCCAGAAAGTCAACTGATAACTTCTTATATAATACAGTAAAAGAATAAACACTGAAAATAGAAGGTTGTTACCCATTTGACCCATAGCATTGTTTCAACATTCAAAGCAGATTAGCTATCCCAAAAGGTTGTTACCCATTGCTTGCATACAATATTGATAAGGAGTTCGGGAGCGTGTTGAGTGTAGATGTCAAATCTTATTTCGTTGAGTATTCTTTTCTGAAACTAATACGTGTCTTATCTTTTCTGTTTATGCCTCTGTTAGGCGGAATAAAGAGGCCAAGGGATCATATTAAGATAACCAAGGTCAAAAGGATTATTATGGGCTATATTGAGAAGGTAGTTGTTTCGTTTTCGTGATGTTTTGTTTATTGGCCATCATTTAGCTTCCTTTTTCGCCTTTTCAACATGTCGGTTTTTGGTGTTTCATGGTGCTTATGGGATATTAATGTTGTGTTTAATCTCTTACAGTGACTTCAGTGTGGCTGGGTTGACTTGAAAAAAAAAAAAATCGTCAAAGAAAAACTGATAGTCAAATATATTTGATAGCCATATTATTACAAGGCAAAAGTTCAATATATATCTCAATATAGAAAGTTTTATTCACTAAAAATACACTGTGGGTGACTATCAAGTCTTAACCAGTGACCTAATTAACCTTTTTTTTCTTATCGGTTTTTCGTTTTTTTATCGCCACATAGAGACAAACCATAAACTGGACAGACAAATTGACAAGTAAATGAGTCGAACCTGTATAACGGAAGTTGCTTCTCTTCCAGTCAATGCCTCATAATTAAGTCTGTTAATATTTGAAGATTAGAGTCCCTAAAAGCTTTAGTTTTGAGGTTAAAGACACGAACAAAAAGGCGGTGGACAACTCATATGTAGTACATGTAATTTTGAACAAAATTTGGACAAGCTACAGTGCAAGGCCATATATACTACCTTGTGTATATCGTAATGAACTTGCTAAACTACAGGTAGATTTAATAACTATACTATTAAAATTTTGATTTTACTTTGTAACTCAGCAATCCCCTAGTTTCTAATTTTAATCATCTACAAGGGACACTCCCCCAGTTTCATATAAAGGTCATAGTTCACAAATGTTTGCAGACATCAACAAATACTTTTACTATAGCAGTTTCATTTTTTTCATTTTTGAAACCCGGTTTAACATGTCGAAGTGGTTCCGAAGTAGATACGGCTCAAAAGAAACCGGTTTTTAAGAATTCAAAACCCAATGTGACCCGCCGGGTTTTACCCATTTCTATAATTCCGGCTTGGTTTGTCATTAAATATTTTATGTGTCCTACATTGCTTTTTAAAAGTTTTCAAAGGCTTTAAAGTTGTTTAGACAAGTTTTTATCGTGTTTTAAACACTTTCTATATATGCTATTTGGACAGCAGAAAAATGGGTTGTTTGGACAGGCTTATTGTTAGTTTTATGGATATAAATTAGTAGACGTGAGTTAGGATCGAACTCGAGACTACGGGATTGCACACTTTACGTATGAGAATTTAAAGTTAATAATTAAATATAAACGTTATATTTATTTATTTATTAAACGAAATAAATAACGGACGTTAAGTAATTAATGTAATGGACTAACGGGCGTTAAAGGTATTTGGAAAAGGACTTAATTGCAAATATTGGGAAGGTTCAAGAATCCCTATGGGATACCATGAACCGATCAGCCAAAGGAAACAAGGAAACAAGAGCCAACTTGTTCACCAAGTTAGTTGGGTATATATACAAGGCTAGGGGTCTTGTTATCTAATTGTTTTGTGTGTGTTTTGTCTCCAAACCGATCGTACAACCACAAGGGTGTCGCTCCACTCTTTTTCCACAAACCAAGTTATTTGTTTGATAAAAACTAGCATTACTTTAATTCGGTTTAGTACGTGTGTACAAGAACGTAGTAATAACACAATCGTTGTTATTATCTTAGATTGAATTACAAAACGGAAGGGTATTCATATAATCCCATTAAATCAAATTAGGGTTCTTCCATTGCTAGTTTGTGATTTGATTTTGTTCGGCTAAAATCAAGAAAAGGTACGCATATTCTGTTATGTTAATTAATTGTTCATTAATAAATCCTATACGCTTCCGCATGTGTTATTTGATGTTTTTGTGATTATTTATTGAATGTCATGTTATCTAATTCCAACAGCGGCATCACGAGTCATTGGTTTTTAATGAGTAATTAATTACATAAACGCGTAATAAAACAAATACTTGTATGTTGTTTGATATGTTAATCTAGGGTTTATGTTTTTTTTTATGGGTCGATTTTTTTTAATTGGGGCGTTCCCCATATTTTTTTTAATGACGACACATATAAAATTTTTAGGGTTTTGAAAATTGTTTGCTAACCTTATTAAAACCTAGAATTAATATTGGTTACGTGATTAATTCGTGAATAATTAGTTATGTGTCATGGAATTTTTTATATGCGATCTTGTGACTTATTTGTATAATTGTTATGATATCCATGATAATACATGCATGTTTGTCATGGATAAGTTGCTTTGATATTGTTTAATTGTTAAGATATATTTATTTACGATAAATCTTGAATTGGGGAAGACTCCAATTATATATATATATATATATATATATATATATATATATATATATATATATATATATATATATATATATATATATATATATATATATATATATATATATATATATATATATATATATATATATATATATATATATATATATATATTAATGAATCAATTATGTGCAATTTGGTATATTTTAATTATGGCTTACGCAATCGATCGCCGATGATATGTGGCTTTCTTTCTATTGTTGGAGTGACAACCCTAAATTAATATATACATTAATTTAACCTAGATATTGATTATTAATAGGGTTTTATCAATAAGCTGATGTGGCTACTTGTTTACACGTGATAAATTGTTTATTATGTGCATTGTTTTTAGTGGTTTATTTTTTATTTATACTTGTTTGTTTAATATGTTAGACAGTTTTAAGCAAAGTGTAATTTTGAATAGAAAAATAATATGGACTAAAAAATGGCGAAATTTGATTTGTTTTAGAAGAGTTAAGTTTTCAATAGTTTAATTGATTGGTGACTTTGGTACATATGGTCTGAACGGCTCACCCGCTAGAATGAACTATAAAAGGGTTAATAAAGAAGTGCGACAGTCACACCAAAGGATGTCTAAGGTTATGCTTTGCCGCTTCCGTCCTCCCCTATAAGTTCGAATGAAGCTACTTAGTAAGCCATCAAATGTGCAAACTCATCTTAAGGGCTTAATTAGTTTTAATTCCATGCACCACTTCGGTGGTAATTACCCGAAACACTAAGTGTTTACACTTATGCAAAAGTACGTTATAATGGACGATAATTAACACTAAATTCCTTGATTGGTGAACCCAATACCTCAATCAAAAACTTTGATAATTTGATCTTTAAGAATTGGTAATAAAAAGTTTTTTATTAAATTTATGCTACAAGATGAATGCATGACATCTTTGTACATATTTGATTTAACCACATAAAATCAAAACTAGTACCCTTTTAAATTAAGTTATATGCCATCTAATTAAAAGGAACACTTGAAGTTGCAATTTATGTCATGAGAGTACTTGGCTAGATTGTGATGGAGAGGTAAATCTCTATGTAAAGTGAGACCTTACATGGACATATTTGCAGTTCTTTAAGTTAGACACTTAAGTTGAGTAGGAAGTGAGACTTGGACTCAATGGCATAAGATGGGATGAAACATGTTTATATTTGCAATAGCGATGGAAAATATAAATCCCATAATGATCTAGGAGTTGGAAATTGTTTGCCAATTAATGTTCAAAGAGATACCTTATTATATGCATTCGTTGTTAGCGTGATCAACTGTAATGAACCTATGATAATTTGGATCATAGTTTTCAAAAAAATTATATGGTTATATGTTTATATTACCTGGGTATATTTTTTTCGAAAAGTTGTATTATCGAAAATACTAAAACTTGAACTTTTCTCGTAGAAATGGCTCAAACTAACAATAACACTAACACCGCACTAACTTCTGCTCAAAAGATTTTTGATCGAAAAGTTGATCGCTCTAAGAATTTCAATGATTGGCGCTCTTTGAGAATTCTGTCAGAGTTGCGAATCGGTTGAAATATCTTTATGAACCTTGTCCTGAACAACCAACTGGTCCTGATGCTACTCAAGCTCAAAAGGACGCTTGGTAACTTGAGTATAAGCGTCATAATGATGTGGCTTGTCTTATGTTGGGAACGATGGAATCTGCTCTTCAAAAGCGCTTGAACATTATTTCCCATTTAATATGCTCAATGAACTTCGAACTATGTTCGAGAAACCAGCTGCTGTCGAGATTTATGACTTGGCCGCTGCCACATCCAGGGCGTCGAGGGTAAACCCGTGAGTGCTCGGTACTGGAAATGAAAGGTTACATGAACAGCCTAAAGGCACTTGGCAAAACTTATGATGATAACATGGTCGTGAATCGATTAATAGATCCCTTAACAAGGATTTTAATGGTTTTGTTAGAAATTTCAATATGCAATCGTGGGAAGACAGTTACTGACCTACACGTATTGCTTATTGATTATGAAAAAGGGTTGCCTCAAAAGGTTCCAACGTGTACTTGCTATTCGTGGTGGAAGGATTAATAAGCTAAAACCGCACAGTAGTAACAACAAGAAGAAGGGTAAGGGAAAGGTTGACAAAGGCAAACAGGTTATCGCCTATCAACCTCAACCCAAAAATAACCCTACTCCTAGGAAGGAATATCCTAAAAAGGATCAAGCATGCCACCACCTGAAGAGGCTGGGCATTGGAAGAGAAACTATGCTCTCTATCTTGATGAATTGCGGGCAAATAAACGGGCACGGGGTCCATGGGCACCGTTTGTGTAATTTATTTGTCATTGAATTATTTACTCTAAATCATAATAATTCCTGGTATATGATACCGGCAAAGTGGTATTCACATTTGTAATCGACGCGGAAATTGCGCACATGCACTGTTGAAGCCATAGGAACGCTTAGTTTAGTATTGCCTTCTGCTTAGTACCTATTGAACAATGTCATTACGACCTTCTATAATTAGAGGTGCTGTTCCTTTCAGTTTTGTTGGATGATAGTTTTACTCACACTATTTCAACGAATGGAATTGATGTTTCTTTAAATGGTGTATTTTATTTTAAAGCACCATCGTGGAATGGTGTGTTTGAAATAGATGTGATTGGAAATGAATCTAACAATAATAATAATTCAATGTTTAGCATTAACAAGAAGATAAAGTTAGACCTGAATTCTTCAGATTTGGCATTGTAGACTGGCTCATATAGGCAAGGCTCGCATGCATAAGCTGCAACAAGAAGGGCTTTTGCAAAATATCAATGATGAATCATTTGATAAATGTGAGTCATGCATATCTGGGAAGATGACTAAGAAACCTTTTCATAATAATATGGAGAGGGCTTTTGATCTACTTGGTCTTATTCATACTGATGTGTGTGGACCACTTAGACATGTGTCAAAGAGAGGTGCTAGATACTTCTTAACCTTTACTGATGATTTCAGCCTTTATGGTTATGTTTATTTACTTAAGCATAAACATGAGGTGTTTGAAACATTTAAGGTTTTCAAAGCTGAAGTAGAACTGCAATTGGGAAAGAAGATTAAAGCTCTTCGATTCGATAGACGAAGTAGTATCTAAGCCAAGAGTTTAAAGATTACTTAGCTGAGAATGGAATTGTCCATAATCTCACTTCTCCATATACTCCACAACAAAATGGTGTATCAGCGGAGAAGAAATCGTACACTGTTGGACATGATACGATCTATGTTTAATCTTACTACTCTACCTTTATCCTTTTGGGATTATGATTTGGAATCAGCTGTTCGCATTCTAAATATGGTTCCTACAAAGATGGTTGATAAGACACCATATGAAATATGGCATGGTAAAGCTCCTAACCTGTCTTATTTAAAGGTCCTGGGTTGCGAGGCGATGTTAAACGTGACTCAAGATAAACTCCAACAAAGATCTCAGAAGTGTATCTTCGAGGATACCCTAAGGAAACTATGGGTTACTACTTTTACTATCCAACTGAAAATAAAGTAATTTTTGCTAGGTATGGAGATTTTCTTGAAAGAGATCTCGTATCTCAAGAATTCAGTGGGAGAGTTTATGATCTGGAAGATGATCAAGAAGATGTATTACCTTCTGAAAACACTAACGTACTTCGGTAGAACCCGATAGTCCGGGTCCTCCACCGAAGTTGAAGTGATTACCGTTCGTAGATCCGTAAGGAATACGCGTGCACCTGAACGTCTATGTCTTAATGTAGAGGTTGAGGAAACTATGTTAGGAGATCTTGGAAAGCCTACTAGTTATAAAGCTGCCATGGAAAGTCCTGATAAGGACAAATGGCAAGTTTCAATGAATGGGGAAATACAATCCATGAGAGAAAATGAAGTCTGGGCAGAGGTCGATTTACCTCCAAACGCCAAGTTGGTTGGAAGTAAGTGGCTCTATAAGATTAAGACTGACATGGATGGCAATGTACACGTCTATAAAGCTCGTCTAGTTGCGCAAGGTTTTACTCAAACTTATGGCATTGATTACGAGGAGACCTTTTCTCATGTAGCAGACATTAGAGCTATTAGAATTCTCATAGCTATAGCTGCATACTATGACTATGAGATATGGCAAATGGATGTCAAAACCGCCTTCTTAAATGGTCACTTAGATGAGACAATCTATATGAAGCAACCTGAGGGGTTCGTGAATCCACAATTTCCAAACCGTGTATGCAAACTTCAAAGTTCCATTTATGGATTGAAGCAAGCATCAAGGCAATGGAATAAAAGATTTGATGAAGAAATCAAAAAGTATGGATTTATTCAAAATCTTGATGGGCCATGTGTATATCACAAAGTTAGTGGGAGTGATGTAATTTTCCTAATTCTTTATGTCGATGACATAATAATTATGGGAAAAGACATTCCAAGTTTTCAAAATGTTAAGGCATATCTTGGAAAGTGTTTTTCCATGAAGGATTTAGGAGAAGCTACATACATTCTGGGAATCAAGATCTACCGAGATAGGTCAAAGCGGTTAATTGGTTTAAGTCAAAGCGCTTACATTGATAAAATATTGAAGAGATTCAATATGCAAAATTCAAAGAAAGGATATTTGCCGATGGAAGTAAAGCATGGCTTATGTAGTGATATGTGTGCTTCAACACCTGCTGAGGTGGCACGCATGCAGAAAGTTCCTTATGCTTCGCCTGTAGGGATCTATTATGTATGCCGTGAGATGCACAAGGCCGATGTGGCGTCGCTCAAAACATGACCATCGATATCAAAAATCCGGTGAACTTCACCGATTGCTGTTAAACATATTATGAAGTATCTTAGGAATACGAAAGATATGTTTTTAGTGTATGGAGGAAATCCGCACACGTAACTTGGTGTTACAGGTTACCGTGATGCGCCCTGGCAGGTGATTAAGATGATACGAAGTCTCAGACATGGTTATGTCTTTGTCATCAATGAAGGAGCAGTTGACTGGAAGAGCAAGAAGCAGATTACGATTGCGATGTCTGCGATAGAAGCCGAATACATAGCTGCTTCGGAAGCTGCAATGGAGGCTGTTTGGATTAGGAAATTCATTTCGTATGGTGTTATGCCTTCAATCGAATCACCTATTGATATGTATTGTGACAATTCTGCTGCAATCATATTTTCCAATGAACCTGGAGTCATGAAGGGCACCAGACATTTTCTACGGAAGTATCACTATGTTCGGGAACAAGTCCGTGAAGGTGAAATACATCTACTAAAAGTTCACACAGATGATAACTTAGCTGATCCGTTCACTAAGGCTTTAGCTAAAGACAAGCTTATTGGACTTGCCAATGGAATTAGACTTCGTTTAGCTAATAGTTTCATGCATAACCGTGATTAGTATTTGGATAAAGGATATTGTAAAACATTTATTATTTTGATGAAATAAAGTTTGGATTATGTTTATTTTCATTTTTAATATTGTTGTCCTATATTTGCATGTTTAATCCATGAGTAACTAAGTTATTCTAAATGTCCATTGTCGATTAATGATATGGGAGTATCATTAAATTAAGACAAATCTGAGATATGTGGTAGAATATACTTGAAAGTATATTGATGAGAATGCATACCAATTTCGAATGATATTCAATGAATTGAATATAGGACTTATCCCAACTACATAAGCTACTTTGTGGATATTGTTATAAGTAAATTACGAATAATTATCCTCAGACTTGAGATACCAGATAAGTGTCATAAATGTAGTGCATTTCTGTGAAGCAACTTAACGCTATACGTAACTGGTAGTTATAAGGGTTGTTTTCAGAAATGTTACAAAGTTTGTGGGTTATTCTTATAGTCAAAATAGAATTTGTTCCTTCAAATTTATTTGGAGTTTAATATCTGCTGGGCCTCGTAGGGTTGACAAGATGTTGTCAGCCGCACCCCAATCTCCCCTAAATATTTTTAGATGATTCGGTAATCTTGGTCAATCACTTACAACTAGAAACATAATAGTTTTATAAAGAATGACTTAATTCCATATCTTTATTTAACGTGGTATTAGAAACAAAAGGATAATAATAATGAGAAATCATTAAAAGGTTTTCCAGAAGCCTTACTCGAGTTGTACTAGAGGCATCGAAGTGTTGCTAGACGATAACCGATGTGATCACTCTATTAAGATATATCAAAGTGGGAGTTGTTAGTTTTATGGATATAAATTAGTAGACGTGAGTTAGGATCGAACTCGAGACTACGGGATTGCACAGTTTACGTATGAGAATTTAAAGTTAATAATTAAATATAAACGTTATATTTATTTATTTATTAAACGAAATAAATAACGGACGTTAAGTAATTAATGTAATGGACTAACGGGCGTTAAAGGCATTTTGAAAAGGACTTAATTGCAAAGATTGGGAAGGTTCCGGAATCCCTATGGGATACCATGAACCGATCGGCCAAAGGAAACAAGGAAACAAGAGCCAACTTGTTCACCAAGTTAGTTGGGTATATATACAAGTCTAGGGGTGTTGTTTTTCCATCTCTTGTGCTCATTGCTAAACCCTAAAAATTGTTTTGTGTTTGTTTTGTCTCCAAACCGATCGTACAACCACAAGGGTGTCGATCCACTCTTTTTCCACAAACCAAGTTATTTGTTTGATAAAAACTAGCATTACTTTAATTCGGTTTAGTACGTGTATACAAGAACGTAGTAATAACACACTATTGTTATTATCTTGGATTGAATTACAAAACGGTAAGGGGTAATTCATATAATCCTAATTAAATCAAATTAGGGTTCTTCCATTGCTAGTCTGTGGATTTGATTCTTGTTCGGCTAGAATCAAGAAAAGGTACGCATATTCTTTTATGTTAATTAATTGTTCATTAATAAATCTTATACGCTTCCGCATGTGTTATTTGATGTTTTTGTGATTATTTATTGAATGTCATGTTATCTAATTCCAACACTTATATGCTGTTTTAACAGCTTTTATTATATGTTGTTTGGACATAGCCTTGACATGGCTGTTTGGAAACAAGTTTTTGCAGCAATTACATGGACTTTTTTTAAAAGCAATTACATATTTGTATGTTGTTTTTTACAGCAATTGCAGCTTTTATATGCTGTTCCGACCCAGATTTTTACAGCAATTACATGTTTGTATGTTGTTTTTTTACAGCGATTGGCAAATAGATACTTTTAAAGGTTTGTATGCTGTTTTTCAGAGCAATTGCATGTTGTTAGGACATCAGAAAGTTGAATATTTGGACAGTTATATATGCTTTAATCTTAGAATAGTTCCTAAGAGTTAAAACTCTAAATGAGACTATAAGTTTGTTAAACAGAGGATGAGCATGATATTATACTCTTTGATTCAGGATAATCTTTGCAAGTCGAATGGTCTAATTGTGAAACTGATAAGAGCAATAAGGTACTAGGAGTTTTATAGGGTCTAGCTAAACTGTAAACTGATAGTGTGAAGGTGTATTCACTCAAACAAATAGATAGTAGTAGTAGTTATTATTATAGAAATATGGAAGAGGAAAAACCGTCTAACCTCATTTTGATGTTCAAGTTGAAGTTCCAACGCTTTCTCAAGTCTTGTGACAATCTCATCAATATTTGGGCGTTGCGATCGTTCTTCATTCAAGCACTCATACGCTGTTTCCGCGAAAATGTCGAATGACTGCGAGTCCATTTGATTCCACAGGTCCCAACCAATTATTCCATCGAGTCTTTTCTCTCTATAATGGGTAATGGCCAGAGGAGCCAAATACTTGTTATTATCGCTGTCTATTATTGAGTCCCTACCACAGAGTAGTTCAAATAATAATATCCCAAAGGAGTAGATATCTGACTTGTGGTTCACGCTTTTATTCTCTATATATGTTGGGTCTCCATACCCTTTCACATAATGAATTCTATTAGTATGAAATGAATGGTGCCTTTTAGATTCTTCAATCTTCATGGAACATTCAAAACAAGATAACTTTGGTTCCCAATCATCATTTAATAGAATTGTGCCACTGTTGAATCTCCGGTGTATTACGCTGAAATCGCGTGGCTCGTCATAATGAATGAAGCTCAATGCATGCGCAACACCGACACATATCTCCAATCTTCGCACCCATGTCAACGAAATCGGGTCACTTAGATAGTTATCCAGACTTCCTCTGATCTCACGCTTGAAAATGATGATCTTCTCATCATTCTCATCACAAAACCCAACAAGAGAAACCAGATTCTTATGCTTGAGACTTGACAGCATCGAAATCTCTGTCCAAAACATCTGTTCAATTTCATCATCTTTATTAAACCTCCGAGCAGTGATATCAATCAACTCACCGGACCACAAGAGCTGTCCTTTGTAATACTTTCCAAATCTACCTTTGCCGACGACATTTCCGTGAGCAAAGTTGTTGGTGGCTATCAGGATATTTTCAAGGGGTATTTTTAGGTGATCAAATTCGTCAGATGAAAACATCATGTTTCTATCTTTATCAAAAAGAGGGCAAAATTTGGGTTACAAAATGATACGAAATGAAGGAGTATTCTCACGAGATCTGAAGGTGGTGGACTGATAGTCAATAGTCAAAAAGGAGGGAGGTAGCTGGTGGTGATACAAATGTGTTTAGCATATGCGTTTGTGGTCTTGTGGATAAGTATCTATATATCTTTGCATATTTTTATTCTATTAATAAAAGAAGACTATATTGACTTCTGCAGTGTACAGGAAACTTCCCTTATTTGTTATACTAGCTAGTAGTTACTCTTGCAAATGGTAAAAAGTTAAAAACGGTATTACTTTGACAATAAAACATTACTAATTGCAAATATCAAAATCTTTGACACTAGTTTATGAAAGATGCTTATAGTACTTTTTTGTTTATACAAATAAAACTGAATGATAAATTAGAAAGAAAGAAAAAAAACCTACAATACTCCTTTAAATATTACACATGAATAATCTCGAACACAACAAAATATATGCATAAATGAGATATTTAGTATGAACTATCAACTATGAAGGGGGACAGTGTGCTTTAGACAAAAGAGACATCAAAGCGAGTATAGTTGACCATAAAAGATGATGGTGGGTTGTCTCTTCAACTTTCAAGTAAAGAGAGTAAGGGCTATGTTATGCAAACCCTCCCTATATTGTCACATTAATAGGTTTTGGTCAAACCGTACAACCCGCGGTGCACATCGTACTAGCCGATGATGCATCCAATGTTTGGATACTCTCCCTTTGAAGGGTGTGGATAACTAACCCTAGAGAGTAATAGTCCATGATTATTGATTGCTTATATCTAATTTTTTAGGGCCGCAACATGAAAAAAAATTACATTTTACAAATAAATGTACATAAATACTTTAAAGTTCAAGAAGATAAAACTTGCGACAAAATTAGTATTGAAAATACGAAGCACTTTACATATAAATGTAGATAAACAATCCAAAGTTTCAAAAGATAATTAGAAAAAAAAGGAAAAAATAACAAAACAACAAACATGATGGCACCTTCTCACCAAATTGTCATAGATGTTAAATTGGTCGTTAAAGGCTGCTGCTAGTGCCTAGTGGCAAAAGAATTCAGTATGTGATTGGCATTATGGACAAAATAGCAACTCAGATGAAAGATTACGTGGTCTTACACTGGATGAGCATCTTGTGGTGATGTCCATGATTGGTAGCAGTGAGCCACTTTCTGTGATCAGTTGGATGACGATGGAAAAGTTCGTACGGCACAAATGGTTGCAGTTGGCCGGTGTGATAAGCTAGTCATAGTACGTAGTATATGTTTCATTTTGTGGCATCAAGTGAATGTTACGATTTCTTTTGTGTGACGTTTTGTGAACCTTTGTGACTAATATAATCGCGTTAGGCGTGAGACTCGTTAACCCGAAGATTATGGTCTGCGCGGAGCTAGAAAATTTTTCATGGGAAGGCTGAAACAAATTTTGTTCAGGAAATACATTAAATGGGATAGCCCCTAATAATTTTTCCCCCGGAAATAAACATGAAATTGTAAACTATAATCTCGCCATTGCTTCTAACTCGAATGACCAAACTTGCTCGTTACAAAGATAATAACCGACTAGCGATTAATAGCAGTTACATAACTGCCAAAAACGGTTATGGGTAGTTATATGAAAACGGTTACAAGCAGTTACATGCTAACCGACACATTGTTTGGGTCGCACCCTTTCGTTTAGTATATATACTCGATGTAATGAATCATGTCAATAGTTAGACGATTAGTTATTCAAAGTTCTTATTATTGTTTGCATTTTCATTATCGACTCACTCAAATATACACGTTAGGGACCAACATTTGGCATCAAGAGCCTTAGTTACATCTTGCTACACCATCATTTCAAACACCAGATTTCTTGTTAACGAGGCAATATCAAACCAGATCCTTGTTAAGCGAGACAGAATCAAACCAGATTCTTGTTAGCGAGACATAACCAAACCAGAAAGGAACCAACGAGAAGAAGAAGATAACCAAAACCAGAAACACAAGCACTGGTCCTTTGGTTCAGGAAGAAGAACTACACGCTGAAACTTTGTTTCAGGAAAAGAAGACGTTACTTGGATAACTAGGACATAAGATAAGTAGTATACGACTTATCTTTGTGTCGAAATTGCAAACGGAGAGGACACCAATTCCATTGTGGTGTCGAATACCTGTTGTGAAGCCCCGTACGTAGCAACAGAAGAGAAAAGGGATACCTTGTATATTATACGGTATATACAAGAAGAGAAAAAGAGGCGTTGCTTGGAGATAGAAGTTAGACCCGTTAAGAGAAAAACAATCAAAGATTGTTTTTGGAAGAAAAGACGCTAGCAACACAAGATATTAAACAAGAAACGCAACCTGATCAATTGTGTTTTGTTGTTGGAAAGAATACCGAAAGGTATTTTTTTGGTGAAGCATACTCGGTGTGGAACAAGAAAGAAAAGGAAAGTGTTGTGGAAAGCGGACAAGCAACGAAGGATACTACCATTCATTTTGGTAAAGAAGAAAAACAAGTAAATCGACTTGTTTTCTTAGTGAAATACCGAAAGGTATTTGGAGATGTTTGTGTTCGAAAGGATAGCCAAGACCAAGAGTTCTAAGGCAAACAATTATACATCGACACAAAAGGAAAAAGAAAGACAACGTGGTGAAAGAACAAGTAGACTGAAGGCAATTCGACAACATCAAAAGGTGTACGCGAATTGGTTTAGTGAAAGTGGGAAAGAAAGAACGTGGTTGGTATTAAACTCAAGTACCGACACAAGTGGGAATACGACTGTGTTTAATACACAACAACGAGGTCACAAAATTCAAACTTTGGATTTCTCTTTTATACTTTAAATAGTATAGATTGTTATTTTACATTACTAGGAAATCCCGAGAACTATATATTGATCCCGTACTATTAGATTCCCAGATAACTATTTCTGTTCCCATAGTATTAAGAATACCATACTTAGTTAGAATCCCCATATACAGTAGAAAGTGAAGATCATAAACACTATCAAAATGCCCGGTGACGATGCGAGTGGCAGTAACACTGCACCAAAACCCGTAACCCCTATGACACAGTATCAATGCCCTAAACTCAAAACCACAAACTACACAGTTTGGACTATACAAATTAAGGTGATACTAGAAGCACATGGTTTATGGGAAGCAATAGAACCTAAGGATAATACGCTAGTAGATGTTAAGAAGGATAAGGCAACAACTGCCTTCTTATATCAAGCATTGACCGAAGATGTGATCTTACAAGTAGCAAGTTGCAAAACAGCAAAGGAATTATGGGATTCATTAAGAAAGAGACGCGTTGGAGAAGAGAAAGTGCAATAAGCACGGTTACAATCACTGATGATTGGATTTCAGACTCTTCAAATGAAGGAAGATGAAACGGTGGATGCATTTACAGCCAAACTGAATGGCTACGCCACGAAGGCTAAAGAATTAGGAAAAGAATTGGATGAATCTCTTTTAGTACGAAAACTATTAGATTCCACACCAGATAGGTTCATTCAAATAGTAGCATCCATAGAACAGACGAATGATCTCGATGACATACCGTTAGATGAGATCGCTGGAAAACTTAAGGCATTCGAGGAGAGAATAAAACTCCGAAAGGGAGGACAAGCACAAAGCCAAGATAACCTATTATTCGCACAAGGCGAACACTCTAGAAATAAGAAAAGATTTACCAAATCTAGAGGTAGATCAAACTATTCACGAGGAAATTGGCAGAATAAGGGAAATAGAGACAACTCGAATGGAGGAAACTCAACTCACAATAAGAATAAAGGTGTGTGGGACAAAAAGAACTTGAAATGTTACAATCGCGGGAAACCCGGACATTTCAAGCGAAATTGTAAAAGTCCACCAACAACTCAGGAACAATCGAACGTTATCTTAGAAGACGATGAACCATCATTACTAATGGCTACACACGAAACTGAAGAAATCTTGTTAAATGAAGAACAACTACACCCCCGAAAATGTGCTACAACAGATGCTAGCATATGGTATTTAGATAATGGTGCAAGTAACCATATGACGGGCACCAAAGGCCATTTTAAGGATATTGACGAAAACATCACTGGACGCGTTCGTTTTGGAGATGGATCGTATGTAGAGATAAAGGGTAGAGGTTCAATACTATTAGGATGTAGAAACCCACAACAGAAGACGATTTCAGATGTTTACTACATTCCAAACCTCAAGAGCAACATACTTAGTCTAGGACAACTTACAGAAATAGGTTGCAAGATCATCATGGATGGAAATTTACTGACTTTGTATGATAAGAATAAAAAGTTCTTGATGAAAGTAGAACGATCTAAGAATCGACTTTAGAGTATTAGATTACATATAGTAGCACCTATATGTCTCTTAGCAAACATAGATGACCAAGCATGGTTATGGCATGCTAGATTAGGTCACCTGAACTTTGATGCAATAGACAAGATGACAAGAAAAGGTCTAGTGGATGGAATACCGAGAATAAATCATGTAGGACAAATCTGTGATGCATGCTTATTAGGAAAACACATCAGAACACCCTTTCCAAACCAAGCTAAATTCAGATCAAAGAACCCGTTGGACTTAGTATATGGAGATCTTTGTGGTCCCATAAGTCCAGCCACACACTCTGGAAAGAAGCTCATCTTCTTATTAGTAGATGACTGCACACGTTTCATGTGGGCTTACTTTCTAACTTTGAAAGATCAAGCATTCAGCACATTCAAGGAATTTAGACAGCAGATTGAATCAAAGTTGAAGTTAAAAATAAAGATGCTAAGAACTGATAGAGGAGGTGAATTTACATCACATGAATTCACCAAATACTGTAAGGAGAATGGAATAGAAAGACAATTGACAGCACCATACTCACCACAGCAGAATGGTGTAGTAGAGAGGAGAAATAGGACAGTGTTATCGACTACTAGGAGTATGATGAAAGCGATGAAGTTACCCTTAACTTTTTGGGCGGAAGCAGTAAGGCACGCCATTTACATACTCAATAGGGTACCTACGAAAGCACTAGAAGATAAAACACCATATGAAGCCCTCTACAACAGAAAACCAAACCTAGAATACCTAAGAATATTCTGATGCACAGCTTATGCTAAGATAACGATACCTCACTTGAAAAAGCTGGATGATAGAAGCATTCCAACGATTTACTTAGGAGTTGAAGAAGGATCAAAAGCATGTAGGCTATATGATCCAGTAGGAAAGAAGAAACACGTTAGTAGGGATGTAAAGTTCATGGAAACGAAACCATGGGATTGGAATAACAATGAAGAGGATACAAGTACAGAAGATACGTTTTGGAATAGTTTTACAATAGATGGAGTTGACAATGATATTCCTACACCAGTCAACACAGAAAACACTGATAATACGTATCATGAACCGGATCCTATACCAGATCCACCCTCACCAATCACACCACCAACATATACTTACAACCCTAACTCAGAAGATGAAGAAGTAGCTACTATAAGTTCATTAGAAAGCTCAGATCCTAGATTTGATCATAGACCAATACAAGGTTTAAAGGATATTACGGAAATCTACAAAACTGCACGTGAAGTAGAAGCGCCAAGCTTATTTTTCACAGAAGAAGAACCCCGTAATTACAAGGAAGCATCGAAAGATGAGAAGTGGATTGAGGCCATGGAAATTGAATTAGATTCAATTAACAAAAATAACACATGGACCCTTACCACATTTCCTGAAAATCAGAAGGCAATAGGACTCAAGTGGGTTTATAAAACCAAGAGAGATGCACAAGGAAGGAACATAAAATATAAAGCAAGATTAGTAGCAAAAGGTTATGTACAAGAACAAGGAATAGACTTCGATGAGGTATTTGCACCAAGTGCTAGGATAGAGACAGTTCGATTGATATTAGCACTAGCAGCGTATCATGGATGGCAAGTACACCACTTAGATGTAAAATCAGCATTTTTACATGGAGAATTGAAGGAAGAAGTCTATGTTACACAACCTGAAGGTTTCATTCAATAAGGAAACTTCGGAAAAGTCTACAAGCTAACTAAAGCTTTGTATGGCTTAAGACAAGCACCTAGAGCTTGGAACGTGAAGCTTGACCAAACCTTAAAGTCCTTAGACTTTAAGAAATGTAATCTCGAACTAGCAGTCTACACAAAGAGAAGCAAGACTTCTACACTTATCGTTGGAGTTTATGTAGATGATTTAATAATCACGGGCACTCCAAAGAAGGAAGTAGACTTGTTCAAATCCTAGGTGGAAGATAAATTTGAAATGAGCGACTTAGGGTTGCTAGCATATTACCTTGGGATAGAAGTTACACAGACAAGAAGAGAGATTACGATCAAGCAAACTGGATACATTAACAAGATCTTAAAAGAGACAAGCATGACGGACAGTAATGATACGAAAACACCGATGGATCCGGGCACTAAGTTGGTCAAGGCGGAAGATGGAAACCCAGTTGACGCAACTTATTACCGAAGCTTAATTGGAAGTCTCAGATACTTACTACATACAAGACCATATCTTAGTTACTCAGTCGGACTACTCAGCCGATTTATGGAAGACTCGAAGGATCATCACCTGAAGGCAGTAAAACAAGTAATCCGATACATCAAAGGAACGAAAGACCATGGAATAATATACAAGAAAGAAGGAGGCTGCAAGATTACAGGATACAGTGACAGTAGTTATGGAATCAATACAGATCAAGGAAAAGGAACTATTGGAATAGTATTTTACTTTGGAGAGTCACCTATCACTTGGTGTACTCAGAAGCAACCAACAGTAGCACTCTCATCATGTGAATCAGAATTCATGGCGGCTACTGCAGCAGCATGTCAAGCCTTATGGCTAAAACGATTACTCAGTGAATTAACTGGATTAGAAGAAAAGAAGATAACGCTTAGAGTTGACAACGTATCAGCTATAGCACTCGTAAGAACCCAGTTTTTCATGGAAGGAGCAAGCACATAGACATTCGCTATCATTTCATTCGTGAATGCGTAGAGAATGGTCATATCAAAGTGGAACATGTAAGTGGAGAACTACAAAGAGCAGATATCTTAACGAAAGCTTTACCAAGACTCAAGTTCGTGACTATGCGACAAATGCTCAGAGTTCAAGACTTAGGACGAAGCAACGATCAAGATTAAGGAGGAGATTGTAAACTATAATCTCGCCATTGCTTCTAACTCGAAGGACCAAACTTGCTCGTTACAAAGATAATAACCGACTAGCGGTTAATAGCAGTTACATAACCGCCAAAAACGGTTATGGGTAGTTATAGGAAAACGGTTACAAGCAGTTACATGCTAACCGACACATTGTTTGGGTCGTACCCTTTCGTTTAGTATATATACTCGATGTAATGAATCATTTCAATAGTTAGACGATTAGTTATTCAAAGTTCTTATTATTGTTTGCATTTTCATTATCGACTCACTCAAATATACACGTTAGGGACCAACAGAAATCACGAAAAAAATACATTAATGGGCTTAGGCCTAGGGGGAGAGGGACCCTTCCCGGTCCCTTATTAGCTCCGCCCTTCGTCTGCACCCTCAGGAAGTTTAATGTTTTAGTACTCTAATGTGTTGGTACTTGGTGACATCCCATAGTGTGTTTTTTCAGGACCATCAAAGTCTGTATGCTATTATCCTACTAGTCTATGACTATTACTGTACACTCCTTTATCTTCTAGTCTAGTACTGAACTTTGTCCCACACTTAGCATTTCATCAACTCATTATCTGACTTGTTGACATTGGTGTCGTGAACCACTTGATAGATTTGAGAATTTAGATGGATTGGTATGCCTTTTAACATCCACTAAATAAACATATTTTAGTTAAAAGAAAACTTATAAACTACTACTAGTAATTGTCAAGTGTGGTAGTTGCATTATTATTGTAGTAGACTAATGACTTTTTGACGTAGTATTAAGGTTACACAAATTGTCTACAGCATATAGGAAACTTCCTTTTATTAAATAATTTAACGTTTGAAAATGATATAGAACAAAAAAACAAACATCAAGTTATAATATGATTAAACAGGTCTTCAAGGGCTGCTGTCTTTATTTATTTTTTAGGTGATCCTTATACTAGTAACTTATACTTTAATCTAATACTCTACATACTTTTGCAATTAGAATTGTGTGCAACCAAATGACCATATTAGTAGTGAATGTTAGATCACAAATTCAACATAACTTACAAATTTCATTATTAACAAGTTGAACAAGCTGATACGGACAAACCTTAATTCCAAAATTAACATAGAATCTATCCGAGGTTTACTCATATACATAAAGTGACAGAGCAATACGTTTCGTCAAGTGGTCCAAAACACGTGGTTTCCGAATTTTAGAACCATTTCACTATTTCAGTGACACTGGCAAATTTTATCAAACACATTACATGCATAGTTATATACATTTATTGATTATAATGAACCCTTATCAGTTACCAACACATGAATTAATTAACAAACTCAAGTCTAGTATTGATGATTATTGACCATCAAGGATTTCTTTTTGGGAAAATAACTAGATTTAATAAAAATGAAGTGAAAACCATAAGAGCACAAAATCTTGATGTGATAATTTCTTGGTTAATCTGCAGTTACAGCAGAACATTGGCTAAATAGTCTTCTATTTAGTCAAATAAGAGAACATGTGAACAAGTATATAATCAATTTCATTGATTGGTCATTGCATATGTGCGTCATCCTAATCTGTTTTTGTATCTTTTGTAAAGTTCCTTGCAGCAAAAAGTGGTTGACCAACAATAAGATCATAGCAAAGTAAGAAAGTGTGGATCAAGAAAAGTGCCAACATGAGTTGAGAAGTTCCAACATCATTCACACTTTGAACCTCTGCACATGAAACACTGATCGTAGGTAATATCTGACCAGAAGCATATATGTTCACTCCTAGGCTTAGAATATCAACGTAAATATATGGTATACTATAGAGGTGAAAATGCGTTGTGTAATGGGTTAGGGCTGAAACAGGCTTCATACGGGTCAACCCGAAACATTCTTTTGTAAAAAAATTTAGAATTTTATAGATACTAGTGTGGCTACGATTAAGAAAAGTGTATTTGTACATCAATAATCCCAATTTTACGTATAAAATGATTTATTAAGTTTGATGTATTAAGTTTCTGACCCGCTTTGTTCTAAGCAAACTCCTTTAATTAACCAGATTTATCTATTAGAGATACAACCTAACATGAATCGATCTATTCATAACTGGAATTGGTTGAAATATAACATCAACATAAACTCAAAATCATAAGAGCACAAGATCATGAAGTAATATTTTCTTGGCTAATTACAGTAGAACATTGGCTAAAGAGTCCTCTTTTCATATTCAAATACAAGAGCACATGAACAAATACAACATGTGAACAAGTTTAATAATTAAGTGTTTATAAGTATTATATAAATTTGGCCAATTATATAAGAGCTTGAGGTGTGGGTTTCGTTGATTCTCGCCAGTTCCTACATGGCAACTCGCCATTTCACTTTGCTCCTCGCCACGACACCAAGTGGCTTCGCCACTTTTGGTTTCGCCGGTCCAACGACGAGGAAAACGACAACCAAATGAAGAGAATATATCCATTGCAAGTTTATAAATGAGTGTGGGTGGGGCCCAAATGGAGAGAAGTGAGTAAGTTGTGATTGGGGGGTATTTTTTAGTTAGTGTGTTGGAGTGATGTGGAGGTGATGTGGCAC
Organism: Chrysanthemum makinoi; assembly: GCA_910596185.1. Lineage (NCBI taxonomy): Eukaryota > Viridiplantae > Streptophyta > Magnoliopsida > Asterales > Asteraceae > Chrysanthemum > Chrysanthemum makinoi. The sequence continues at coordinate 14,510,160 of OU343217.1, forward strand.
ACGTGGGGCCCAAATGAAGAGAAGCGGGCAACCCACGACACCCCATGCTCTAAGGAATATATTCATTATTAGATGCTAACAACTATAACAACCTATGAACGACTTTAATAATTACCTGTTGATCAATATTATAAAATTGGCAATTTGATACGAACCTATCCCATACTAGGCTCGTATCGATGTTTATAAGTCCAAATGTAGAACTCACTCAAAAAGCTAGCTTGATGAGGAGGGGACACTTAGACATTATAAACCACCGCCCAATCCCATACTTGGGCGATGTGGGATCGTAACAATACCCCACCCTTTGAAGAACCAACGTCCTCGTTGGTCACGGCTATGTTGGTCACGGTTGGCACCCCTCTTTGGGTCCAAGCCACCACTCCATAGGCCACCACTCCGAGCTCGTTGGTCACGGCTATGTTGGTCACGGCTGTGTTGGTCACGGTTGGCACCCTTCTTTCGGGTCCAAGCCACCACTCCACAGGCCACCACTCCATAGGCCACCACTCCGAGTGTTGGAACCTCGAAAGGTTGGGCTGGCTCTGAAACCAATTGATACGAACCTATCCCATACTAGGCTCGTATCGATGTTTATAAGTCCAAATGTAGAACTCACTCAAAAAGCTAGCTTGATGAGGAGGGGACACTTAGACATTATAAACCACCGCCCAATCCCATACTTGGGCGATGTGGGATCGTAACACAATTATCAATTGAAATATATTCATTATGCGTCAGTAGATGCTAATGGTTTTGTATCTTGTGTAAAGGTCTTTAACAATTCTATTGTCATTTAGGAAGTGATGACAATGAAATTTCTTTTTTTATTTATAAAGATAAAGACAGCTAACAAACCCAGACTTATACAATAGGAAAATTTGAAGACATTCCTTGTTATTTTTAATGGATGGAGGTCTGTTTTTTGTAAAGACAATTAACTTTTTGTCATAGGAAACGTCCCTTTTATTGAATGATTCAAAGTTTGAATAATACAATATGAAACCTGACTTTGAAAAATCACAGATGTTAAATAGGTCATGAAGGGCTGCTGCTAGTGCCTAGTGGTCTTAGTTTATTGAATATACAATACTCTACATACTTATGCATCTCATGATCGAAGTGATCGTCAATTCACTAAAAAATTTTTGGTACTATGTATAAACATTTAATCTAATACTCTACATACTTATGCATTTTGATCATTTTCGTAGTGCCTGTTAAATAAATAAAAAATAGCATAAGATACAAATTTCATTATTAATAATCACTTGAACGAGCTCAATAACAGACAAACCTCAATTCCAAAACTAACATAAAATCTATTCGAAATTTAAACAAGATAATCATTCCAAAACACCAACTCAAGAGCAGATGTTACATAAGGTGATAGAGTACCATGTTTCGTTAAGTGATCCAAAACACGTGGCTTCTAATTTCTAGAACAATTTCAGTGACACATTTCATCAAACACGTTACATGCATGTTTATTTACATGTATTGATGATAATGAATCCTTATGAGTTGCCGAAACCTGAATTAATTAACAAAAACAAGCCATGTATTGATGATTAGTGATGATCAAGGATTTCTTTTTGGACAAATATCTAGTATTGGTTGAAATGAAACATAACCACAACTCCACAAGAGCACAAAATCATGAAGTTATATTTTTTTGTTAATTTGTAGTTGATTTACAATAGAACACTGGCTAAAAAGTGTTATTTCCATTTAGACGAATGCAAGAGCCTTTAAAAAAGTTTTATAATCAATTGTTATTGAATTGGCCAACTAGCAATAGAATATATTCATTCATTAGTTGCAATAAAACATGTTCATTGAGTTGTTATTAAATTGGCCAGCTAGCAAAATAATATATTAATAATGAAATTTGTACGTTATGTGAACAAGTTCTATAATCATGTGTCATTTGCTACCTGTTTTTGTATATTTCATAAAGTTCCTAGCAGCAGGTAGTGGTTGACCAACAATAACATCATAGCGACGTCGGCAATGTGCGGGGAGATCAAGAAAAGAGCCAACTTGAGTTGATAAGTTACAACTATTTTCACATTTTGAACCTTGTGCACGTGATACACCAATCCATATTTTCTTTTTCACCTTAAGTCACATACTCTCCAGAATATATACTAGTTAATATATTTGATTTAGTTACCTGATGACTTTTTTTTTTGTCATTTGTAATAGTTAATATATTTGATTTAGTTACCTGATGACTTTTTTTTTTTTTTTTAGTAATAAACTTTTGGTCGTTAAAGTTTTGTTCTCTATTTCATGAATATAGTTTGTTTGTGGACGTGTTTGGTATTAACTTCGTACTATCTTTTTCAAACAGGACATTTCAAAACTTATACATAGTAATTACCAATGTGGATCAAACATGAAAGTATGTGAAATTGTGAATGTGTACGCGTTCCGTGTTATTTTTTATAAAGAATAAGGTCCGATTTTGCATTATTTTAATAATAAAATAAAATTATTACGGAGAAATAGAAAACTAACTTTTTGACCATTAAGATTACACAAATTATTTCTAGCGTATAAGAAACTTCCTTCTGTTGAATAATTCATAAAGTGATGAAGATGAAATTTCTTTATTTAATTTATAAAGATTTAAGGTGTTTAAACCATACAAAGCTTTAAGGTGTTTAAACCATAGTAAAAATAGGTTCATTAAATTAAAAGGTTTATAAAGCGTTGAGGTGGCATGAAAAGTTAAATTTATAAAGCTTTATAAAAGTTCACCATAGTGAATGTGTTAGAAGTGAAAGTGTCGGTCATTATTAGATATTGTATTATGATTAAGGAATATATTAGCTACAATTGCATTGTAGCCTACACCCTACAACTTGTACTATAATTTGTGGTTCCCTAAGACCTTTTATGGATCCCTGAGTCTTTTTAGTCGGTCAGTGAGTCCTTTCTTATGTAATTTATGTGGAGAATTGTTGCTAATTAGTTACAAAATTTGTAGCCAAGCTATCCCCGAATGATTAATACGTAATAGTTATTTGTATTAGTTAAGAAACCAAGCTGGCCCATGGTAAGCCCATGGTCGGCCCATCTTTGTATCTACAACTATATATATACCTCCTCTACATATTTTCTCTAAATCGTGTGTATGTATAATAATGCCATGGTGACCAACAGAATGCCCGAAAATACTTGTTTTAACTTAGTAGGACATTAGTGATTTTGACATTATTGCAGTATTCATATTTGGATTATTTATTGGAACCAAGATGGCTGTTAGTTCAGTTCACATGTCGAAAGTTCAATGTGCATGTTTGGTACTTTGGTTACTGATAGAGTATAGGAATTTTAGTCCAAAGGGCTAAAGCCCATGCAGTCATAACTAACCCACAGGCTAAAAGCCCAATAAACGCATATGATTATACAGTATCTAATATATTTTTATCAAATAAAGATATTGTATATTACATCTAATAATATATTAGATGTATTAACCTTAAATTTACAATTAAAAGAAATTGAAATAAAAGAGGGATCTGATCCATTAGTTTTAATATATAGAGTATATTATAAAACTATGACTACTACTATAGAACCAAAATATAAAAAAGAAAAATCAGTTAATGAAACTTTACTTATAGAATCTAATTTTCAAAATTCTAATATAACAGTCCCTAAGAGGATTAAATGGGATGAAATTATTAGAAATCAAACATGGAATTTTAAAGAAATTATAGAACCTAAGCCTTTAGAAATCAATAGTCAAATAAATAATATTACAGATCATTCCAATGGAAATATAGATATAACCTTTGGTTCAGCTAGACATTCGATGTATGTCCCATCTACATCAAATAGTAATTTAAACTTAAGACGAACTCAGTCTATGAAATTTAAAGGAGTAAATTTTGGTACATCTATTCCAACACCTTTATATGAAGATGATAATATAGGTGATGATTTTAGTAACCAACCATCTAGATCTGAAGTAGAATATTATAGAGAAAATTATGAGTGATACTTCTATACAAGCAAAGATTGCTAGAAATCAAAATAATATTAATCATTTAAAAAGCTTATATAAGCAAGAAAAATCTATAAGAATAGAAATAAATTACGTCAAAGATATGATTAATAAATGAGCAAGGTATGTAAATCTAAGAGTACATCGAGGTTATCAAGTATATGATATTGAATGGAGTATAAAAAATTTACAAGTAGATCTAAAGGTCAATCAAGATATGATAAAGCTTGTAAGATCGCAATTAGTTATTTCCTGAAAATGAGTTTATATCAATACGAACTTAAAAAACAAATAATATATTATCAAGAATCTATTTTAAGAAATAATAAATCAATAAAAATATTTAAAGAAGAATTATTCACAGGAGAATATGTTATTAGTAAAAAGGCACATAAAGATATGATAGTAAGTTTAGTTCTACAAAATCTACGGTTAAAAGAAAAACTAGAACAATTAAAAAGACTAATTCATTAAATAATGGAAGAAATAAATAATATTCCTTTTAAAATGGAAATAAAATTTCTAAAAGATGAAATGTTTAATAATTATAATAATGAAAAATTAATATGGTACTATTTAAATTTTGAAGAAAGAAAAAGAATGTCATATAATTTAGAATGGCAATTATTTATTATTGATAACGAAGTAAATATTCCTTTTTTCACCTGGTTTCATTTATACAATATAGAACAAAAAATAGATTTCCCTTTTATAGAAAAAATAGAGGTTACTACAGATGATATTAATAAAGTATATTATGATCCAAAATCAAATAATCCCATAGTATGTCAACATCCTCCATGTAAAGATATTATAATTAAAAAGGATAATGAAGAATACATAGGACAACCTTTAGCCAAGCATAATAATGACGATAAAAGATCATTAACAACAATAATATATCAAAATAATCATACAAATGAAATGCTAAATACTATAGGACAACAATTAGATAGAATGGAAAATAAAAAAGAAGCCAGTACATCAAAAACTAAGGAAAAGATAATAAAAATAGAAGAAAATCCTTTATTTTTACCATATAGTATGGACACATCAATTAACTTAGGAAAACAGTATTCTATATTAAGAGAAATTGAAAACAAATTATCTAAGTTAAATATATCCAATGAAAAAATAAATGTTATAAATAAAAATGATTCAGAAGATAATATATCAGAATTAGAAGAACAATTTGATTTAAAAATAAATAAAATAAAATATAATACATATACACCAAATCCAGAAACAAGAAATTATTATCCTAGACCTACGCCACCAGATTTACAATATGAAGAACGACATACTTTAGTTCAATCTAGATATGATGGTAGTTGTATATATGAATGGAATATAGATGGCTGTTCAGAATATCAGATTATAAACTTATTACAAGAAATGACTATGGCCTCTAATGCTTATAAATCACATAATAAAGATGATGAACAACGGGTTTTTAAAGCATTGATTACTGGCTTTACTGGAAGTTTAAAAGGTTGGTGGGATATGTATATTTCAGAGGAAGAAAGAGCAGCAATATATTCTGCAAAAAAGATAATTATTAAAGAAGAAAATGGTCAACAAATACCAACTGAAATGAATGACTCAGTTAATACTCTAATTTTTGCTATACTTAAGAATTTTGTAGGAAACCCAGCAGCTTATCAAGATAGAAGTGCTGCTATTTTGCTAAATCTAAATTGTAGAAAATTACAAGATTTCAGATGGTATAAAGATGTATTTTATCAAAGGTAATGCTTAGGTCTGATTGTAAAGGAAGATTTATTGCATGATTAGCTAAGTTGTTTGCAGAAAGAATAAGAAACAAATTAAATACTGAATTTAATAATTCTATACCATATAAAGAATTAACTTATGGAGAAATTATAAATTATGTAAATCAAGAAGGTTTAGCTATATGTTCAGATTTGAAATTAAAAGCTAAAATTAAAAAAGAAGGTATTAATAATAGAAATGAATTAGGAAACTTTTGTGAACAATATGGATATGAACCTCTAAAATTACCATCATCCAGTAATAAAAAATATAAAAAGGAAAAGAGATATAAAAAGTTTAGAAAACCTAAAAGAAATTACTACAAGATAATAAAAATGAAAAGTACAACAAGTATAAAAACAAGAAAAGGAATTACAACTATAATAAAGATACAATTACATGCTATAAATGTGGAAAACCTGGTCATACATCCAGAAATTGTTATACTAAAAAGAAAATAAATGAGTTAAATATTCCAGAGGAATATAAAGAACAAGTTCTTAAAGTATTAATAAATGAAGAAACAAGTGAATCTGATATATCTGATTATGAAGAAGACGATTTAAATATAGTAGAAAATAAATCAAGTAGTAGTAGTGAATCAGAAGAATGTGAATGTTTAGGTAATTGTGTTTGTGAATATAAAATAAATGTTATAACCAATGATAGTGAAGAAATTAAAATATTAATAGAATTAATGGAAAAAATAGAAGATAAAGAAGTAAAAAGAATATACCTAGACAAATTAAAAGAAAAAATAAAAGAAAATAATACTATAGAAGAAACACAAGATTATAATCTAATGGAAATATTTAAAAGATTTAATGAAAAGGCCAAACCTATAACAATTCCAGAACTACAAGAAGAAATAAAAAATGTTAAAGCAGAAATTGTTACTATAAAACAAAGAATAAATATATTAGAAAAAGGTAAAAATAAAGAAAAAGAAACTAAAAATAATAAAGATACAGGAACATCTAGCAATTTAGCTATTAATAATATACAAAGTATTAGCACTCAAAGGTGGTATATTAAAATAAATATTGTAATAAATAATGATTATAAATTATCATTAATAGCTTTAATAGATTCTGTAGCAGATTTAAATTGTATACAAGAAGGATTAGTTCCAGTTAAATATTATGAAAAATCATCTCAAAGACTATCTGGGGTTACTGGAGACAAGTTAAAAATAGGATATAAATTATCAAATGTTCATATTTGTAATAATAATTATTGTTATAAAACAAATTTAATACTAGTAAAAAATATGGATTCTCAATTAATTCTAGGACAACCATTTATAACACAATTATACCCATTTAAAGTAAATGAAAAGGGATTAACTACAAAAATTTTAGGTAAAAAGATATTATTTCCCTTTGCTATACCAATGATAACTAAAGAAATAAACATTATTGATAATAAAAAGAAACATATAGAATATTTGGTAAATGAAATAAATGTTAAAAGAATAGAAAATCAATTGCAAAATAATATTATAAAGAATAAAATAAAACAGTTAGAAGAGAAATTTAAAAATAATGTGTGTGCAACTATACCAAACGCCTTTTGGAAAAGAAAACAACATATTGTTAGTCTACCTTATGTTAAAGAGTTTAATGAAAAAGATATTCCTACTAAATATAAATCTATACATATGTCTCAAGAATTAGTACAACATTGTAGAAAAGAGATACAAGATTTATTAGGTAAAAATCTTATTAGGCATTCAAAGTCTCCTTGGTCTTGTTCAGCCTTTTATGTTATGAATAGTGCTGAAATAGAAAGAGGAGCACCAAGACTAGTTATAAATTATAAACCATTAAATAAAGTATTAAAATGGATTAGATATCCTATTCCAAATAAAAGGGATTTATTAAAAAGACTATATGATTCAAAAATATTTTCTAAATTTGACATGAAATCAGGATTTTGGCAAATACAAATTGATGAAAAAGATAGATATAAAACAGGATTTAATGTTCCTTTTGGTCATTACGAATGGAATGTTATGCCTTTTGGTTTAAAAAATGCTCCTTCAGAATTCCAAAATATAATGAATAATATAATTATTCCCATAAGTAGTTTTGCTATAGTATATATTGATGATATTCTTATATTTTCAAAAAATATAGATCAGCATTTTAAACATTTAAATATATTTTATGACCTCGTATACAAAAATGGTTTAGCAGTTTCTCCTACTAAAATAATTTTATTTCAAACTGAGATAAGATTTTTAGGTCATAATATAATCCAAGGAACTATTAAACCCATAGATAGAAGTCTACAATTTTCAAATAAATTTCCAGACGAAATAAAAGATAAAAAACAATTGCAAAGGTTTTTAGGATGTTTAAATTATATTCATGATTTTTTCAAAGATTTAGGGAGTATATGTAAACCATTATATGAAAGACTTAAGAAAAATCCTGAACCATGGACAGAAAAACATACCCAAGTAATTAAACATATAAAAAATAAAATAAAAGAATTACCTTGCCTAACTATACATAATCCAGAAGCAAGTCTTATAGTAGAAACAGATGCAAGTGATATTGGATATGGAGGTATTCTAAAACAAAAATTAAAAAATAATGATAAAGAACAATTAGTAAGATTTTTCTCTGGATCTTGGAATGATACACAAAGGAATTATTCTATAGTTAAAAAAGAAGTATTAAGTATAGTTTTAAATATTCAAAAATTTGAAGATGATTTATATATGAAACCTTTTTTATTAAGAGTTGATTGTTCTTCAGCAAAATATATTTTAGAAAAAGATGTTAAAAATTTGATATCAAAACAAATTTTTGCCAGATGGCAAGCTATCCTCAGTAATTTTGATTTTCAAATTGAGGTTATAAAAGGAGAAGCCAATTCTCTCCCAGACTTCTTATCAAGAGAATTTTTACAGGGATGAATTCAAAAGACAAGAAACCTCTTGTTCCTATACCAAAGCCCCGATTACCATCTCCATCAACATCTCCAAGTATTATATCCCAGAATAAGTTCACACCATTATCCCCATTTTCTCAAAGTCAATCTCCAAGAAGATCCTTATCCCCATTCTCATCAAATCAATTATCTCCAAGATTACCCTATTCTGCTCTAGCATATATGCCAAATGTATCTCCAAGTCAAAACTCTTATACATCAGTTGCCTCATCCTCCAATATGCCTAGAAACCCTAATAAACCATAACCCAAGATTAATCCAAATCGTCAAGTCGTAAAAATTCTTGAACCAGAAGAAGAAGAAAAGTTAAATCAAAGTTTTGGTTCTCTTATCAAATATATTTTTCCAGAAAATACTCATTTTTATAACATTGATTTTCAAACAAGAGAATATTACGAAGCTATTTTGTTAGAAAGTAATTCTATAGAGTTATTCCATACTCAAGACATCCGAGTTCAAGGTCTTATCAGCAGTACTAAAGTCAAGATTCTCAAAGTTTTATCTTTAGAAGACTGGGGAAATAAACCCTTTATCAATAAAGTTTTAACCCGTTTCCCTGAATACCCAGCATATAATTACTATGATTATCAAGAAGCTTGGTCTAAAGCATTTTTTCTGAGAAATCATAGTCATACATGGTTTTTACGATTTAATGAAGTCTTTCTAAATAAATATCCAATATGGTTTGTTAAATGGTTCAGATACATGGGAGGAATTCCAGAAATTTTCCCTCCAAGAATTTTACAAGGATATCAAAAATATAAATCAGTTTTTTCTCAAGAAAGTATCCCTCCGTTTGAATATACTTTACAGTTTATGATCATATTTAGACTCCCATGGATCATGTCATGGAATTATAAAAAACAAGATGCAGAAGGAGTTTCTCCTCCTCTTTTAGTAAGGGAGTTCAGTGCTAGATGGTGGAGTGCAGTTTCAGAAGATCAAGCAGATGAAAAGGCAGTCACAAATTATTATAACAATCTGGTCAGTTCACCTAGTTCAAGTCCTTCTATCCCCAACAAGTCCTATACAGATGAAGATGCAATCAAAAGAATTCAAGAATGTAAATCAAAAGAAGAAATCCAAAAGATCCTAGATGAAGTTCGTAAATCTCCTACACCAAGTGAAGAGTTATATCAAGATTCTCAAGATCCTTATGAAGACGATGACTTCGAATTTTTAAGTTAAATTGTTATATTCAAGTTTTAAATTTGATATCAAAATGTAACATAAACGTGTCGAGTCTTTATATTTAAGTAAGATATATTAAAGTAAATATCATTATCATTTATCGTCACATGGAGACTTTATAAAAGTTTGAAAGATAATTGAAGATATTGGCCGACAAAGTAAAGATGAAGATAATTGAAGATATTGGCCGACAAAGTAAAGATGATGTAACCAAGATAATGCAGCTCCTTTTTGACTATTTTCATATGCAGACAAGAGACTTTATAAAAGTTGGAAAGTAATCTATAATTGAAGATATGACCGACATTTGTAAGTCATCAACAATAATGAAGAAAATAACCGGTGTTTTGCAGTCATCAAGATGAATGTAACTTAGAAGTTCAAGTATAAAAGATGAAGACTCTCATAGTTGAGAGGCAGGCTTCATTTTACGAAGAAAAAAGAATCCATTATATTATCCACTACCCGATGTTCCAAAACTCTAGATTTCCAAATTTGTATATCTCCAAGTTCTCCCATAGTTCAATCATCTCCTACTGTAACGTCTGAATCTCCTTGTAATAATTCAGAATTTAATAATAAAGGTATCATTTTATAATTCTTTGATATGTTTTCAATTATAGTTGAAAAAATATTTATTATTATCGAAATATTCTTTCTTAATATTATAGTTTTTATATTACATGAATTTATGTTATTATTATTTATAATAAATAAAATAATAAGACTGTTTTAAATCAAATTATAACGATCCGATCAAATTGGTATTATTATTATTATTATTATTATTATTATTATTATTATTATTATTATTACTACTACTATTATTATTATTATTATTATATATATTAACTAAAAGGCAAGACACAAGGTCTTCACTTGACACGTGTCTCAGCATTAATTGCCAACTTTCGCAAGTTGGCAAAAATAGTCCCTGAGATTTAAGTGTCGTTGCAAAGTAAGTCCAAGTTGGCAAAAATAGTCCATAAGGTTTAAGTGTCGCTGCAAAGTAAGTCCTTTATAGCAATTTGGCAAAAATAATCCCTATCCAAATTCACGTCTACAAAAGCAATCCCGCTGCATCGCGCGGGTTTCATCACTCGTTACTACTACTATTACTACTACTACTACTACTCTTATTACTATTACTATTATTATTACTATTATTATTATTATTATTATTACTATTATTATTACTATTACTACTACTACTATTAGTATTACTATTACTATTACTATTACTATTACTATCATTATCATTATTATCATTATCATTATCATTATCATTATCTTTATCTTTATCATTATTATTATTATTTTTTTTTTTATTTATTTTTTTTAAATCACACTTTTATTAAAAACTCATAGGATTACAAAAGATTAGTGGGGTTTGAGCCCCCACACCTCTAGCAATGGTAAAACCAATCCTATTAAAGATATGAACTGCTGCACGCGCTCCAATCCTATTATTATTATTATTATTATTATTATTATTATTATTATTATTATTATTATTATTATTATCATTATTATTATTATTATTATTTTTTATTATTTTTTTTTTGTTTTTTTTTGTTTTTTTTTTAATAATAATAACTTCATTAGAGAACCTGAGGAATTTTACAAGAAATTGGTGGGTAGCCGAGACACTAGTTGGACTCCCACTCCTTTCTGAATACAAAAGCTTAGTCTGTGAAAAATAAAAGCTCCACTTTTGACATTATTCGAGTGGCTAATAACAACAGTCTTAATACGCGAAAGTGTATCCAGAGCTTCCGTGTCAAGCTTCCCGAATGTAGAAAAGGCAAATGGAATGAACTTGTAGCCATTTTCTTCACAATTGGACACATATTTCTTTTTCTTCTTCTCCACAGCGTTATGTAAGGCCACCCCTGAAGCCCACACAGTCGCACCAGTACCCGCAAAAGGAGAGATTCTAGTCAAATCCAAACACGCGTCCTTACCTTGGAACCAGTTGAATAATAGCAAGTCTGTCGGACGGGGACGTAACTCTTTCCCGTCCCTCAAAAGAAACCCCAATGGGGCCTCCCTTTTCACCATAATCCCAACCTTGGAACATATGTCGACAAGAATATCACGCACCAGGTTATGTCTGAATTTCACCCCCACTTCACTGGAACAGTGAACTGCATGGTCTCCCCATTGGTCCATACGATGCTTGCAGCTCGGGCAAGAACTACCTTCAGAAAACATAGGTATGGTAAGCCTATAACACAATACCGAACGGAATTGGAAATGGTTCATCCTTTGGCCCAACCCATCAATAGGTATGGTGAATAGGAAATCTTGTGCATGTGGAGCCCGGGTACAACTGAGCAATAACATCATAGCAACGTCTGCAAAGAGTGGGGTGATCAAGAAAAGAACAAACTTGAGTCGGGAAGTTCACATTTTGAACCGTCTGCAAGTGAAACACCAATCCTTATTTTCTTCTCTGCTTGAACCAAATTATCTTCGGAATATGGTACTTTTTCAATTCATCAGTTGGTGCATCCTCAAGGTAGAAAGAATCTGAATCTACACTATCCCCAACTAGCAATGGAATATAGTAATTGAAAATTCATTATTATGAATGACAAGTCCAAAACTCTTAAGAAAGGAATCATAAGAAAGAAACCCACTCAGAATACCACAAAATAACCATAAAGTTGGCATCTATATGAGCATTCATGAATTACCATCTCCTTGATTATTATTAATGTTAATTAAACTATAACCCCTTATGAAAGGAAGGCTACATATCACAACTCCCTTTTATATACAAATAGTTTTCAAGGGTGCTACAAGTTTATCCAATTTAGCTGAATAAAAACCAGATCTCCACTAAAAAAAATACCATTTTCTTATAGGTCATTTGAGTCCACAGAACATTTCTAACCAACAAGTCTCAAGGATCTCATTAATATTACCACTTTAACGCACTATCAAAGGATACATTTTATCAAACTAGTTTGCAACTCAGTTACAGATCTCAAGTTTTGGAGATCAAACCAATAATATTATGCCAGTTATACATACTTAATACTTGTACTTGAGATGGAGTCCATTCTACTTGATTGATCGCACTCATAGCAGTCTCTCTCTGAATACATTTTATCAAACCATTGATCGCCAATCATATGGAAAATTGTGCTCTACAGAGATAAAGAATAATGGCATTTAGTTATACTATTTACAACAACAACAACAACAAACCCAATCCCGCCTAGGCAGGGTATGGGGGAGGTAAGATGTAGACAGATCCTACCCCTACACCAGGGTAAACCCGTGTGTAGAGAGACTGCTTCCAATGAGACCTCCGGCTTAGTTATACTATTTACATGGCATCAAAGGAACAAAAAAAAGTAGTTAATTAATACTTCCGGGTGAATGATATGACTTACTGTAATGTTCTAGCATGACAATGAATGAAAGTCCATCTAAGTGACCTATTCCAGGAGAATCGCCGTCACCAATTACATCACGCCCACTAAAGATCCCAGCTTCTTCAGTGAGCTTTTCTTCATCGTCGAAACTCAATGATGCTAAAAGAAGACGATTCTGTAGATGATGAACAGCTTATCAGTGACAGAATCTGAACATTTTTGTAATACTTTGACTTTCAATAAGATTCGATGTAAGATTTGATTAAAAATCTCATAAAGATAATGGTGTACGGGTTCTTCTCAAGAGTAGATAACAAGATTATCAAAGAAATGTCTAAACACCTCAACAATCAAACAGTCATCATAAAAGTATAAAACCAACTCTCATAAGCCAATTTAATGCCTTAAACCACAACCTGAGCAACAAAAATAGTTCCCATTATAATGAAATTTAATAGCTACAATTTATCCGATTTCGCTTCATAAAAACCGAATCCTCCACTAAAACAAAGTCAATTAAATCGACAACACAACGTTTATCAACAACAAGTCACATATAAGTAACATGACCAACTTGTATCACTATTCAAGTAGACATTTCATCAAACACTTGCTATACCATCTTCTTTGTTACTATAAAAACTATGAAAAACAAAACTCTGTATTATCACAACATGTGATGCTCACTTTGATAACTGACAGGTTTCAGGGTTGCCACTAGTTTATCCGATTTCGCTCAACCAAAACCGAATATCCACAAGCTAAAAGGCCATTTTCTTAAAGGCGATTTAAGCCCACAATATAATTCTAACTAGCAACACGTCTCAAAGGGTCTCACTAACATCACCAATTTATAATACTGTTTAAAACAAACATTATATCAAACAGTTGGTGTGCAACTCAATTTTGTTTGTTGTGTACTTTGCTAATTATTGTTGATATTAGTCCATAAACAACACTTTTTCGTACATAAATTATAATCCCAAGATACAATCTTTATAAACATATACCAGGATTCATCACTCATACCTTATTTTGCTTATACGGGCATGAAGGACAAATAAATGTAATTTACTCTAAACAAAAGGGTTCGTATGAGGTTCAAAGTAAGGGGTTTATAAAATTATAAGAAAAGGTTCGGGTTCTATTGAGGCTTAAGGGTTCAAAGTATCTAAAAGGGCTCGAATGCAGTTCTGAGGATTAAAAAAAGTTCGTATGAGGTTCAAAGTATTAAAAAGAAAAAAGGTTCGTAAGTGGCTTTAAAAGTCAAAAATATTAAAAAGAAGGGGTTATTATGAGGTTCGTACAATAACAATAGTTGATTTCTTTTAAGTTGATTAATAGGAAAATGAGGATGAAAATCATCAAATCAAATACTCGTAGTAACTAAGTTTCACTTTGTTTCCAATAATGTTTTATTGTTGTGAAAATTTTGAATTCTAGTGACTTTAATAGAACACTTTTAAAACTTTGTTACTATCTTGTGACTTATTTTTCTTTTCAAATTAAAAAAGTTGTTTATAAATTGAGTTGGTTGTGAGAAGTTATTGTTACTATAGGTGTTTAAAACTGTAGAATGATAATGTTTATTGATTGATTTGATATGAAGGAATACAAGATACATTTATAGCGTGTCTTATGATCTATTTAAGGTAAATGAATAATCACATGCCAATCATGAATCATGTACAACTCATTTCATACTAATCTCTTTGCCTTATCACTAATCTATAATCAGGCCTGGATGTGGGCAGAGGTAGTATGGGCCATGACACAGGGCCCATTATTTGGAAGGGCACCAATTCTTATCAAAGCCCAGTTCATAGACATTTATTTAGAGCCCAATAAAAAAAATGTGTTATGGACAATTGCTTATATGCCTCTAATATCAATATATGCAGCAAGTGTCCCACAAACAATAAAAAAAGGTCGAGTTTGACTTTTGTGTTTTAAAATCAAGAAAGACGAACAGTAGGCGATAGGTTCATAAATCAATTGTTTCGGCTATTATAAGGTAAATCTTTTACTTGTTTATTTTAATTTTTTATTGAGATTTTTAATTTGTTAGTGTTTATTTTTCTTGTTTAAGCTACCTACAGTCCTTAATATCACATGAGAGACTTAATAGATTGGCATTGATAGTTATTGAGAACGATTTGTTAAATAATGTTGATTATAAGAAGATGGTCAAAAACTATGCTTCAAAAAATGTTAGTAAAATTGCAACATTCATACAATAAAATGGTCTTTGTAATAGTATTTTTGAATAATTATACATTTTTTAGCATCTATATTGCGATATTTGTAAGTTTATTTTAAGATCAATACGGTTGTTTCACTCGCATATTTTTTTTTAAAGAGGCCCTTTTTTAATTACGGCCTAGGGCACCTAAAATCTCCGGGACGGCCCTGTCTATAATGTACAGCTAATACTCCCCTGCAGTTTGAGCGGGAGGACACCGAACACTCAAACTGAAGCGAAATTCTTTAAACAAAGCTGTAGGCAAATCTTATTAAAGATATCTGCATACATAGTAGTAAAAAAAACAAAACATAACATAATAAAAGCATAACTTTATTCGACTCGTAACAAAACCGTACCAACAATCGATTTTAATCAACTGGTACCAACGGTCGGCTAAGTTGACTGGTAATCATATTGTACCAACGGTCAACATTAGGGATTGGTACCAACGGTCAACTTTAGTCGACTGGTAACAAAGCCGTACGAATAGTCGACTAACAAACAATATATATATATATATATATATATATATATTTTTTAACGCAACAGAAAGATGAGAAAACGAAAGTTGGTTCTAAAACTTCAACCCCAAAAGAACCTTCCGAACAAACGGGGCGTGTTTTTTCCTAGAAAAACATAAAGATCCACTATTTTATTTAAGGGAGCCCTCCGAACCTCCGGCGTGTAACCGGAGGCGGCGACGGAGAGTTATGGTTTAGAGTTTTGGGATCGGTAATGGATGGACTCGTGATACCATGTAGAATGATAATGTTTATTGATTGATTTGATATGAAGGAATACAAGATACATTTATAGCGTGTCTTATGATCTATTTAAGGTAAATGAATAATCACATGCCAATCATGAATCATGTACAACTCATTTCATACTAATCTCTTTGCCTTATCACTAATCTATAATGTACAACTAACAAAAACTATAGTACAACAAAATAATGCATGTTTAATTACTCCTAAACATAACACTTTTGAATACTTTCACAATAATGAGACAAAACTTGGATTGTTTTTGTAATTGATATAGAGTTTGAGTGACATAATTGAAACATTCAAAAAACTTAATTACTATTACATTTTCTCGTAAAATGAATATAATCCCTAAAACTAATTATCAAGACGTGTGACAAGGTTGAAAACGAAAAATTATTGAGAATACATATTCCCATGTTTTAAATAATGAATGAATTAGACATATATAGTTTGGTACCGGGTACCATGTATCAAATGGAATCGAGTTTGTGCGTAGGTATCAATTATGTTGTTTTTAGTTTTTTACTGTGTCTAAGGGGAAGAAAAGTTATATTTTAAATCAAACCACTCTCTATTGGTTAGCAGAGGTTGGTCGTTGAGTGTTGAATTCGATTGGATGTTTACCCCTTCCTTTATCCTCTCTTTTAGAGGTTTGTATGTTGATGTAATTTTTTTGTTCCAAATCAAGACGTGGTATAATTTTTTTGTTAAGACACTATTAGTTAAGAGCAATCACAACAATAACTCAAGTTATAAAATAACACCGTTCACGTCAGCGCCACATCAGCTTTAACATTTCAACTTAACATCCTCAAAAAACACCACATCAATAACATTTCCAAGTTAAACTTTAACACCCCAACAATTTACAAAAACAACCCCTCATTTAGGGGCATAAAAATAAATAAATAAAAAAAAACAAAATAAAAAAATAACGGGCGTTATGCCACTAACGTGTTGGGACTAACGGCGCAATAACGCGAAGGAGATAACGCCAATAACGGCATTATATTTGCCAATAACGACATTAACCCGTTAGCGATGGAGATGTACTTCTATTAACATTTCACAAAGATCATTCGATCTGTTCCTTACTAGTACAATGTTACAAACAGTAAAAAAAAAAAAAAAAAAAAAAAAATCCCAACATCACGTGCAAAAACCAAAATCCCCAAATTAATTCAATATCCCTGCACTTTTCAATCCATTTTACCCCAAATCAAAAACCCTAACCCTAACTTTTCAATCCCACAAAATTAACCTTCATTTCACAAAAATTCCACATTTTTATGTAATGATTCCACTTCTTACACTCAACCCATCTTTTAATTTCATCAATTTGAAAGAAAATTTGTAACATCTTTTAATTTCACATTTTTATGTAATGATTCCACTTCTTACACTCAACCCATCTTTTATTTTCATCAATTTGAAAGGAAAAAAAAAAACCCCTATTTGTGAGCTTATGAGCTTATATGATTTCGGTTTATTCTGAGACTTATGGGCTCATATAAGCTTATTATAATGTAATAACTTAATATAAGCCCACAAATAAGCTTAAACAAACACCCCATGCTTATTATGAACTGATAAGTTTTTGTGGATTTCATTAACAAATTTTCTGTTAGGGTGAAATAAGCTGTTTTTGAGAAGCTGATCATCTGCTTATTAGCTGCGTAAGCCGTTGACCCCTTATTGCACTTTGATATTGTGGATAAGCAGTTTTAAATGTATGGGCTATGGACATGATTATATGCTTATTTGGGGGTGAAATAAGCTGATTGGCAATCGCTTGTTCATATTGTTTATTTGCTGTTATTTTGAAATAACAAATTTGCTCTTATGGTGAATTAAGCTGTTTTCTTAGGGCGTAATATGCTGATCATCTGTTTACAAGCTGTTTGAGATAGTAATCCCAAACACCCCCTTATTGTTTTTTGATATTGTGGATAAGGTTTGAGTGTCTGGATAGGTATGTCTTTGACAGCGATTACGATTTTGTACAAATTTTGAGTATATATTATACATTCACTTTCAAAAAAAAAAGAAAAAAGTTTGAGTGTCTGGACATGAGTATATGCTTATTTGAGGGTGAAATAAGCTGATTGGGAGGTTTGAAACAAGAAAGGTTTACTGATAGATATGATATCAAACCCTTTACAAATTAAGTCCTCTGCCTACCCTTTTTACTTGCAGGTGCGGTTTTTTAGGACTATTTTTCGATAATCGCAACTGTTTTCGTGATATGAATGTTGGATTTATTAGTATACTGAATTGTGTGACATGTGATGTGGGGAGTTTGGGATTTTTGCTTATGTAAACAGCTTATCTTCTTAGGCGGGATTGGGTATGTTGTTGTTGTTGTTGTTAAACAGCTTATCTTCTTATTGCTTTTTTTAAGCAAATGATATTATCTACTTAGTTTAGGGTAAATAAGCTCTTTGTAATTAGCAGTTTAAGGTTAGGATGAAATGTGAAGTATATGCAAGTATAATAATATTTAGGGGTGTGTTTGGAAATTGGGATTTGCTAATGGATAAGTATTTTCGGAGGAAAAAGGGCTTATGCTAATGATATCGTTAGAACTCTTATGACGTGAATGCAGTTTTCTTCTGTTGGTATACTGAATCGTCTGACATATGATGGGGATGTTTCAAAATTTGGGTTGTTTTTATAAAAGATTATCTGCTTATTGTGTTTTTTGAGCAAATGCATAAATTTGATTATGCTTATCTACTTAGTTTAGGGGTGAAATAGGGTCTTTTCAGTAAGGAGTTTCAGATTGTTTAGTTTGAACTTGTTATTGTTGGCGGATTCAGTACTATAAGTTTAACCTTAGGGGGTGAAATATGCTATTTTGGATAAGTTGATCTTCTGGTTATGAGCATAAGCTGTTTAACTTAGTAATGCCAAACACCCCTTGTTGCGTTTTGATATAGTACATCAGCAGTAGTAAGTGCTTGGATATGATTATAGGCTGATTATTTTACGTCTTAAATCCTTAATTAGCTGATTGCCGAAAACTTAAACAAATGCAATATCTGATAATCTGGTTTCGTTACTTTAGAAGCCTATCTACACACTTTTTGCAGCATTGCCTTATGTTATAGCAATTGCTTATTTCATGAAAGCATAGGCAGTTTTAACAAGCATTACCAAACATCCCCGTAATCTAGGCCATATTACATGATGTTGTAACACTTTATCTTTCCCGAAAAGGTTTCTGATTCTATGTTTTTTTCTAGACCAACATGGGAAGGTGGTCAGTACGACGGAGATGAACAAAGTCGATTGGCTGCTCTTCGATTAGCAATGGAATTAGGAGCTGATTACACCGATGTTGAGCTTAAGGTTCCTTTCTTCTTGACATTAAATGCGTCTACTCGTGCTCATATGCTCATCTAAAGTACTATACTGTCATTCCTAACTCAAATGCAGGCCGTTGATGATTTCAACAACTTGGGAACCTTGTTGCCACAAAGTGCAAACTCATAGTTTCTTCCCACAATTATCAAAATACTCCTTCGATAGAAGAGCTTGGGAACCTTGTTGCCAAAATACAGTCAACAGGAGCTGACATTGTCAAGTTTGCAACAACCGTTGTAGATATAACTGATGTAGCTCGAGTCTTTCACATTACTGCTAATTCTCAAGTAAGCGGCATAAGTCATGCATGTAATGAAATTTGTAAATTAGATATATTTTTTCGTGGTTTTATTAGCTTATGTGGTTATTTAAGTACCTTCGTTAATCATTTAGGTTCCAATAATAGCAATGGTGATGGGTGAAAAAGGTCTGATGTCTAGAGTACTCTGCCCGAAATTTGGTGGATATTTGGCATTTGGCACCCTTGAGCATGGAAAGGTATCGGCACCCGGACAGTTAGGGATCTTTTGGACTTGTTTAATTTCAGACAATTAGGACCTGACACAAAAGTATTCGGTATTATCGGGAAGCCAGTTGGGACATAGCAAATCACCTTTGTTATACAATAAAACTTTCCGATCAGTTGGATTTAATGGAGTTTATGTACATTTGTTGGTGGATAATGTAAAGAATTTTCTTGATACTTACTCATCTACAGACTTCGCGGAGTTCAGGTTGTTTTTTGATCTGTACTTTTACGTTTGTGCAGTGTTACTTTTTATTTTATTTCTGTACATGAACAAGCCTTTAAAGGAAGTCTCTGTGTCCAATTTGGGTCGTTTGGTAACCGGAAAATTTAACATTATATATCCAATCTAAATCACACATATATAAACCTATCATTTTTTTTATAATGTTGATCGTTTTTGACAGTCAGTTTTTGTGTTACCGTATGCCCAAATAGTATACAGAGCGATCTTATAATGAGTCAAATGTTATATAAAAGTACGATGACTCAAAGGGCACAAATGTGAAAGTACGTTATTTTTTAAGGAAAAAAACCTGTATTTCTGCATATTTAGATTGGTAAAATGTATCGTTTTCGGATGCAGTTGTACCATTCCTCACAAAAAATCTTTACTTCAATGTTGTGATGAGGTTGATCCAGTTGCAAAGGTAAGTTTCATTTTCATAGAAACCTAAAACCTTAAGCATTGAAGCTGATGATAATTATTAAATTACGGCTTTTTATGTATTGTGTTATTGATTGCATGTTACAGTCAATAGGAGCGGTCAATTGTCCCATCAGGAGAC
This sequence comes from Chrysanthemum makinoi, assembly GCA_910596185.1. NCBI lineage: Eukaryota > Viridiplantae > Streptophyta > Magnoliopsida > Asterales > Asteraceae > Chrysanthemum > Chrysanthemum makinoi. The sequence goes on from OU343217.1 coordinate 14,531,184, forward strand.
CAAATGATGGGACGTTATATGGTTGTAATACAGACTATGTAGGCGCTATTTCCGCTATCAAGGATAGTCTACGAGGTTTCTTTCTGTACTTTCATATCATATTTCACGTGTGACTTTCAACCTGTTCGACCCATTTGACCCGTTTGAGATTTACATGTTCAGGCGTTCAAAACGGTGCAACTGGATCACCCTTGGCTGGTAGACTTTGTGGTTATTGGTGCTGGCGGTGCTGGAAAAGCACTTGCTTATGGAGCAAAAGCGAAGGGTGCAAGGATTGTGATAGCCAATCGGACCTATGGTTAGATTCTACCAGTGTTCACATTGAAATCCAAACACCCTCTTACATGCGTAGTTTATACACCAACTAGAGTTTTCATTTATTGATACTGCATAGATTGTGCTAGAGAACTTGTTGTCATAATTGGTGGAGAGGCTATATCTCTTGCCGATTTAAGCACTTACAGCCCATAAGGCGGTATGATACTTGCAAACACTACATCAATTGGTATGCAGCCAAATACTGACTAGTTTATACACCAACTAGAGTTTTCCTATCTACCTTTCTTGGGTCATATGTTTTAGAAACGTAATATGAGGTAATTTTGTGCCTGAGATAAAGTTTATATTTCTTTTATTTTTTTTTTGGTGGCAGGAATCTTTAAAGTCGTATGCACTGGTATTTGATGTTGCTGTGTACACACCGAAAATTACAAGACTACATCGGGAAGCTGGAGAATGTGGATCCGTAATTGTTACAGGGGTGGAGATGTTTATAGGACATGCGTATGAACAATACGAGAGATTTACAGGGTTACCTGGTAACTTTTAAATCTTACCGTCATGCCTAAAATCTTACCGTCTCTTTTTTTCTTATGAGTTTTTTTATCCTACTTTTCTTTTGCAGCACCTAAAGAATTATTTAGGGAGATTATGGAAAAATCTTGATTATCTCGGGAATTGCCGTAGGTATGTATCTTTTTTGGCCCATTTGACCCATTTGGGCAACTTTCATTTAGTCACATATTAAACTTTACCCAGTTGACCCATTTGGATGACTTTCATTTAGTCAAATATTAAACTTTACCCATCTGACCCATTGGAGATTGGGTATTACCCAAATCAACCCAACTTCTAAGTAAATGGGTCAATTTCTACTGCTGCAGACTTTGACTTTGGATGAAAAGCTTTATTGGCCGATTTCATAAAATTATGTAAAGCTGAAGTTTTAGTTACTTTATTGGCTGAGACTTATGGGTTCATATAAGCTTATTATGATGTAATAACTTAATATAACCCCATACATATCAAAATAAGCCGGAAAATTTGGGCTTATATAAAGTAAGCCGAAATCATATAAACAAATAAGCTTAAACAAACACCCCATGCTTATTATGAACTGATATGTTTTTTTGTGGATTTGATTAACAAATTTTCTGCTAGGGTAAAGTAAGCTGTTTTTGATAAGCTGATCATCTGCTTATTAGCTGCGTAAGCTGTTGACCCCTTATTGCACTTTGATATTATGGATAAGCAGTTTTAAATGTATGGGGTCTGGACATGATTATAGGCTTATTTGGGGGTGAAATAAGCTGATTGGCAATCGCTTGTTCAGATTGTTTATTTGCTGTTATTTTGAAATAACAAATTTGCTCTTACGGTGAATTAAGCTGTTTTCTCAGGGCGAAATAAGCTGATCATCTGCTTACAAGCTGTTTGAGATAGTAATCCCAAACGCCCCCTTATTGTGTTTTGATATTGTGGATAAGCAGTTTTGAATGTATGGGCTCTGGACATGATTATATGCTTATTTGGGGGTGGAATAAGCTGATTGGCAATCGCTTGTTCAGATTGTTTATTTGCTGTTATTTTGAAATAACAATAAGTTGTTTTCTTAGGGTGAAATAAGCTGGTCATCTACTTATAAGCTGTTTGAAATAGTAAACCTAAACTCACCCTTATCGCGTTTTGATATAGTGGATAAGGTTTGAGTGTCTGGACATGATTATATGCTTATTTGAGAGTGAAATAAGCTGATTGGGAGGTGTGCTGACCTAATCGAGATTAGATAGGATTGTTCGAAACAAGAAAGGTTTACTGATAGATATGATATCAAACCCTTTATAAATTAAGTCCTTTGCCCACTCTTTTTACTTGCAGGTGCGCTTTTTTTGGGATTATTTTTTGATATTCGCAACTGTTTTCGTGATATGAATGTTGGATTTATCGGTATACAGAATTGTTTGACATGTGATGTGGGGAGTTTGGGATTTTTGCTTATCTAAACAGCTTATCTTCTTATTTTTTATGATGAAATGTGACTATGCTTATCTACTTAGTTTAGGGTAAATAAGCTCTTTTGTAATTAACAGTTTAAGTTTAGGATGAAATGTGGAGTATATGCAAGTATAATAATATTTAGGGGCGTGCTTGGGAATTAGGATTTGCTAATGGATAAGTATTTTCGGAGGAAAAAGGGCTTATGCTAATGATATCGTTAGAACTCTTATGACGTGAATGCAGTTTTCTTCTGATGGTATAATGAATCGTCTTACACGCGACGGGGATGTTTCAGAATTTGGATAGTTTTTATACTCCGTAACAGATTATATGCTTATTGTGTTTTTTGGGCACACGCATAAATTTGACTATGCTCATCTACTTAGTTTAGGGGGTGAAATAAGGTCTTTTTAGTAAGATGTTTCAGATTGTTTAGTTTGAACTGGTTATTTTTAGTGGACCAGGTATAGCAAGTTTAACCTTAGGGGTGAAATAAGCTGTTTTGGATAAGTTGATCTTCTGGTTATGAGCATAAGTTGTTTAACTTAGTAATGCCAAACACCCCTTGTTGCGTTTTGATACAGTAGATCAGCAGTAATAAGTGTTTGGATATGATTATAGGCTGATTATTTTACGTCTTAAATCCCTAATTAGCTGATTGCCGAAAACTTACACAAATGTGATATCTGATATCTGGTTTCGTTACTGTAGAAGTCTATCTACACACTTATTGCAACATTGCCTTCTGTTATAGCAATTGCTTATTTCTTGAAAGCAAAGGCAGTTTTAATAAGCATTACCAAACATCCCCTTAATCTAGTCTATATTACATAATGTTGTAACACTTTATCTTTCCCGAAAAGGTTTCTGATTCTATGTTTTTTTCTAGACCAACATGGGAAGGTGGTCAGTACGACGGAGATGAACAAAGTCGATTGGCTGCTCTTCGATTAGCAATGGAATTAGGAGCTGATCACATCGATGTTGAGCTTAAGGTTCCGTTCTTCTTGACATTAAATGTGTCTACTCGTGCTCATAGGCTCATCTAAAGTACTATACTGTTATTCGTAACTCAAATGCAGGCCGTTGATGATTTCAACAACTTAATCCATGGGGACAAGCCTACAAAGTGCAAACTCATAGTTTCTTCCCACAATTATCAAAATACTCCTTTGATAGAAGAGCTTGGGAACCTTGTTGCCAAAATACAGTCAACAGGAGCTGACATTGTCAAGTTTGCAACAACCGCTGTAGATAAAACTGATGTAGCGCGAGTCTTTCACATTACTGCTAATTCTCAAGTAAGCGGCGTAAGTCATGCATCTAAAGAAATTTGTAAATTAGATATAATTTTTTCGCGGTTTTATTAGCTTACGTGGTTATTTAAGTACCTTCATTAATCATTTAGGTTCCAATAATAGCAATGGTGATGGGTGAAAAAGGTCTGATGTCAAGGACTCTGCCCGAAATTTGGTGGATATTTGACATTTGGCACCCTTGAGCATGGAAAGGTATCGGCACCCGGACAACCCACAATTAGGGATCTTTTGGACTTGTTTAATTTCAGACAGTTAGGACCTGACACAAAAGTATTCGGTATCATTGGGAAGCCAGTTGGACATAGCAAATCACCTTTGTTATACAATAAAGCTTTCAGATCAGTTGGATTTAATGGAGTTTATGTACATTTGTTGGTGGATAATGTAAAGAATTTTCTTGATACTTACTCATCTACAGATTTCGCTGGGTTCAGGTTGAGTTTTGATCTATTTTATTAGAGCTAGTACTTCAGTTTCTAGGGGTTTTTCCATCAAACCAACATACTTTCACGTTTGTGCAGTGTAAGTTTTTTTTATTTTTGTATATAAACGAGTCTTTAAAGGAAGTCTTGGTGTACAGTTTGGGTCATATTTGGTAACCTAAAAATTTAACATAATATATCAATCTAAATCACACATATAAACCTATCTTTTTTTATAATGTTTATCATTTTTGACAGTCAGTTTTTGTGTTACTGAATGCCCAAACAGTCTACAGAGCGATCTTATAATGAGTCAAATGTTATAAAAAAGTAGAATGGCTAAAAGGGCACAAATGTGAAAGTACATTTTGATATTTTAAGGAAAAAAACCCTTATTTCTACCTATTCGAATTAGTGACATGTATCATTATTGTTTGCGCGCAGTTGTACCATTCCGCACAAAGAATCTTTACTTCAATGTTGTGACGAGGTTGATCCAGTTGCAAAGGTAAGTTTCATTTTCATAGAAACCTTAAACATGGAAGCTGATATAGATAATTATTAAATTACGGCTTTTTATGTATTCTGTTATTCATTGTATGCTACAGTCAATAGGAGCAGTCAATTGCCTATAAGGAGACCAAATAATGGGACGTTATATGGGTGTAATACTGACTATGTAGGCTATTTCGCTATTGAGGATAGTCTGCGAGGTCTCTTTCTATACTTTCTGTTAGAAGTGATAATATGGGTGGCTGGGTCAAAACAGTGCCTTTTGTTCACTTATAAAAGTTTCATATGATTTCACATGTTACTTTCTGCTTCGACCCATTTGAGATTTACTTAAAGCACAAACTTTGCAACCGTTTACAGTTCAGTGTTCAAAATGGTGCAACAGGATCACCCTTGGCTGGTAGACTATTTGTGGTTATTGGTGCTGGTGGTGCTGGAAAAGCTCTTGCTTATGGAGCAAAAGCGAAGGGTGCAAGGATTGTGATAGACAATCGTACCTACGGTTAGATTCTACTAGCATTCATATTACCATTCCTAGTACTCATACTTGATTGCAACTAAAGTTTTCTCTTCTGACACGCACGATAGTGCTAGAGAACTTGCTGACATAATTGGTGGAGAGGCTATATCTCTTGCCGATTTGAGCACTTACAATCCAGAAGGTGGCATGATACTTGCAAACAATACATCAATTGGTATGCAACCAAATATTGACGACACTCCTATTTCTAAGGTACGGCTGTCTACCTTTCTTCGGTCAAATGTTTTAGTAATAATGGTATTCAGTTAGATCAATTTTTCTAATTTTTATGGCAGGAAGCTTTAAAGTCGTATGCATTGGTATTTGATGCTGTGTACACACGAAAAATTACGAGATTACTTCGGGAAGCTGGAGAATGTGGAGCCATAATTGTTACAGGGGTGGAGATGTTTATAGGACAGGCTTATGAACAATATGAGAGATTTACAGGGTTACATGGTAAGGTTTTCATGCCTCTCCATCATGCCTAAAATCTTACCGTCTCTTTTTTTCGTATGAGTTTAGCCTATTTTTCATTTGCAGCACCGAAGGAATTATTTAGGGAGATTATGGAAAAATCTTAATTGTCTCAGGAACTGCCGCAGGTATTTATCTTTTTCTATCCCATCTTTATCTCTGATTTTAAGTTTTGTGGGTACTGTAAACTAGGCAAAATAGTTGGAAATGTTATTGCCATTGATACCTTTTCCAATCATATGAAGTTATGAAAAAACGAAAAGATTTGACTATCACATGTTAAGCTTTGGGTGACTTGCATCCAATCAAATTATCAAACTTTACCCATTTGACCCATTGTAGATAGGATATTACCCAAATCAGCACAGCGTCTAAGTAAATGGGTCAAAATTTCTACTGCTGCAAACTTTGACTTTGGATCATAATTTCTATAAGATTACGTAAAGCTGAAATTTTAGTTACTTCAGAAGCAGGAGGCTCGAGAGTAACATGTGTTGTCCAAAATGGTACACACAGGAAGCACGAAGGAGGTGATTATAGTTCTTGTTTCTCCATCATTTGTTATTGTATCATTAGTATTTTTGTTCGGACATAATAAGAAAATTTTATATTTGACAGCCATTGTATTCTCATTTTTGTGATACTAAAATTAAATTTATTTTTATAAATGCTACGCGCATGAAGTACTCATGAATCTTAGAAAACAAATGTTGTCATATTTATTTGGATGATTTTTGACTTGTAAGTTTTTCTGCTAATAGTAAATTCTTGTGACATGTAAACTGATGTTGTCAACAATTTCTGATATAGATGCACTGTAATTTAATCTTTCAATAGTATATACAGATGTTTTTGTATGCAATCTTTCTCCAAGATCAAACATTAATTAAAGACTAAAATACACGGTTGGTCCTTAATCTTGGCAAAACTCTTCGCTTTGGGACAAAACTCGGCGTTATCATCGCCAGAGGTCCAAACCTTGGCCTTTTATACTCGTTACAGGTCCTTTGACAAAGTCAATGTCTGATTTTTGTTTTGTAGTCGAGGGTATTTTAGTCCATACACATTTATACTTTGATAGCACATTTATATTTTAGCCCTTCATCTTTCATCCTCGTCATCGTCTCCCCAAATCATTCATCTCCCCAAATCATCATTCATCATTCATCTTTCATCCTAGTACAAGTCACCAACAACATAGCTATGATAGAAACAAGAAGACTTCATAACTAACTGTGTGTAATATTAGTGTATCACTGTGTGTAAATTCTATTAAAAAATGGAAGAATCACAAGAAATATTACTAAACTCATTATCATCCGCCGGAGTACCAATCCCGCCGGAAGTATATTCCGTCAACGATCTATCACCGGAAACACTAGTATCAATCTGCGGCCATTCTCTTCGTATAATAACCAAATCGGACTCATTTCCGGTGACTTTGCCGGAATCTATGGCTGATCGTTTCAAAATGTGTACGCATCTCTCATCGGCTTTTCAGAACCTAGGGTTTATCGGTGATGTTAGCTTTCATAAGGTAGTATTATCATCTTCGTTACTTAATTATTTTTTAGTTAACTGTATAGTTTTATTGTTATTGTATAAATGCTGAGTGTCGAGTTCGAGTTAACCGCGAAAGTATCGATCTAGTTTGAGAGATAGAAAATGCTATGTAGAACCGAGCTTGAACTTGAAGGCTCCTTTTAAATTTGAGATAATAATTGAGCTGAGCTCGAGGTGGAATTGTGTCGCTTGAATTGGCTGGATCACGCATCTAGTGTTGTGAAAGTATATGTGAATAAATGGAATTGCTTATAGTAGATATCGGAATGACCTAATTTGATTTACATGCATGATAAATTGGTAATATTATACTCGTATCTAGGTTAGATATGAGGGTATAAACTATAAAGTCGTGTTTATGTCTCAACCTACTTATTGAAAACTGATGATTTTACCACAGAATAAGCATATAAGCACAGGCGAATTTGGATGATCAAACACCTAATCTGCTTGAAAATAAGCAAATAAACAGAAAACATTAAGCAATTCCAAACACCCTCTAAATATAGCTAATTTTGTTGATTTTATTGATGAAATTGGCTTCACTGATGATATAATCATTGTTGTGAAACAGAGAACATCTGTTGTTTACAGAAATTCAAACTATAGTTAATCTTAATTTCTCCTGTTTAATTCGAAATTATACTCATGGAAGTGGTTCGTGTTGAGACTTAATCCCAGATAGATCTTTCGAGCCTAGAATGAGTATAGGTATTCTGTGTAATCACAAAACAACTAAGGAGAACCTTTGCATGAATTGTATTTACGCGGAAAATAAATACAAGACACAAGAAGACTTTAAACACTATAATCTGATCCTCTATGGATCAATGTAATTGACTATTAATGTTATTAAAGGCTTGCTTACACCATCTATCGTAGTTTCTTTTATAGACCAAGAAAACTACTTTAATCATACTAAGCACTAAACATAAATGTATAAACTATTATACATACCTAACACACTCAGAAGATATGAATATTTATCTCTAAGCACTTATGCATATCTTACCTAATAATACCTAAAAATCTGATAAACTAATAAAGTGGAGGTATCAGGGGAAACTGCACACGATCAACAGAAACCTTCAGAGCATTATAACTTCAGCAGAAACCATTTATTCAGCAGAAACAAAGTAGCTTTCAGCAGAAACTCTATCAGCGGAAACCAACTGTTTTCATAATTCCTAACAATCCTCCCCTAAACTTGACTTTAACTTGTTAACTTTAAGTTTCTAGATAGATCTTTATGAACCAAGAGGATTTAAACTAAGTAGCAAATGATACTATAAGTAATCATCAGCAGAACATCTAGAACCACCAGATAAACAATGAAGTCCAAGATCCCATGATGAACATCTAAAACAGCAACACCACGAATCAGCAGCATCAGTTAACCAGAGTAGATTTGATAAGCCTTTACCAAGTAGCTACTCACTTTTGGGCTAGCTGGTTCTTGAATGGAATCATGGCATCATCCTGGTGAACCAGTAACCAGTCCAACACTTAGAACATGAATCAATGGTGTGTTGGAGTACCCTAATGATTTTTGGCAAACCATCACAGCCATCAACGGATTTGACTTGTCTTTACCTGAAGCCGTTTAACTCAGGACTAGTCATGGTGTTCCACAGCCTTTACCACAAGCCATGAACTTGTGGGCTAGCCAACTCTTCATCTATGAGGACATGGTGAATTGAGTACCATACAACTTATTGGCAAGTTTTCAACCATCCAACGGATTTGACATCTCTTTACCAGAGCCGTTTGCTCATGGAGTAGCCAATGTTTGGTGTGTAGTACCAGGGTACATTGATAACCCTCTTATTTTTTTAGTAAATCAGCAACTATCAACAGATTTGAGAAAACTTACCATAGGTGAACCCCATGGAAAGTTAACTCTTTCTATAAGACATCTTAACAATCCTCCCCATATAAAAAAAATTTGTACAAAATGATCTTTAAAGATAAAAGTTATTATTATTATTTTTTTTTCTTTTTTTTCTTTTTTTTTCTTTTTTTTTTTTTAAACAAAAACAATAAATAAGTAAACAAATAAAACAAACATAAACATAATAAAGACTATACAAAAATATACCAGATATATTACATTGAAGATTCAGTAGCTGCAGCCAGTAACTTTCAGCAGAAACCACAGCTCACCAGGGGAAACCATTTCACTATCAGCGGCAATGAGAAGGGAATCAATTCAAATCTTTGACTCATAATAGTGCCTAAACTGTCTTCATGCAGAACTTCTAGCGATCCAAATTCCAACCATAAATATTTACCATAACTTTTACTGACCTAAGATTCCAAAAATGTCTATAAAACCAAGTCTATAAACTACAGCAGAAACACACACACAAACTCAAAAACCACACCATACAACTATGAGTAGTTCATCCAAACACTCAACAGAACAATCTTCTTCTGAAAGTGATTCAAACTGGTTTAACTACTTTCCTCCTGGTGCATCTAACAACATAACCTACATATCAAGACCATCTCATTATCAATCCCCTTTCTTCTACATTTCTTCAGATGAAGAAATTCCATATGCTTCTCATAGTGAGGTTGAGATTGCAAGTGCTGAAGTCAGTGGTATGCAGCAAGGTTCTGATGATGAAGTGAATGACCCAACTTATAGGCCTAGCAACGTCAGGGTTGTTGCTCCTCTTGATGTGCTACCACCAAATGCACCTATTCCAGACCCCCAACCCTCCACCTCCAACCCCAACAGAAGGACCATAGTGATGGGGCTTCCTGCACGTCCAGTGTGGGAATGGATGGATAGGAGAGGGAGAGAGCATCATAGGATGCCTCAGTGGGGACACATAAGGCCAGCAAGGAGGCCTTGATGAGTGAAGCTTTGGTCGGAGGAGGAGGTTATGGGAAGAAGGGATGTTGTGTGTTGGTCTTGTTTGTTGTTTTCAATGGTTGTAATGATGTCCCTGCATCATAAGAATGCAGGTTGTTTTATATGAATAAAAGTTTGCCTCTTCTGATTCAGACATTTGATTCCCATGATTATGTGTTTGTATCTAGTTCTGCAAAATGATTAGAGGAACACACAGCACACACAAAAAAATATATATATAAAGAATACATAAACTAAAAATATACACAATCTCTAAACATGCAAAATATATACATCATAAAAACAAGAAATCTGAAAATATAGACACAAAAAAATTCCTCCCCTTAAACCAGAATCCTCCCCTTAGACACAATCCTCCCCTCAAACACAAGAATCAGGGGTTGATCATGCCAATATTGACAATCAAATATTGAAATCTGGGTCCATCAAAGGCTTTTGTTAACAAATCAGCAGCATTTTTATCTGAATGAATTTTAACCACTTGAATAAGATGTTTTTCATTAGCATCTCGGATAAAGTGATGTCTAATCTCTATGTGTTTAGTTCTTTGATGAACATGATTTTTAACAATGCAAATTGTACTTTGATTATCTATGAAGATTTTAGTGTTCATAAAATTGAACCCATAATCCAATAATTGATTTTGAATCCAAAGTACCTGACCACAACAACTTGCAGCAGCAACATATTCAGCTTCTGTAGAGGATGTAGCCACAATGGTCTGCTTCTTGCATTGCCAAGAAATCAATCTCCTCCCCAAGAACTGACAATCCCCAGTTGTAGATTTTCGATCAAAATTAGCACCAGCATAGTCACTATCACTATATGCTTCCAACTTAAAAGGAGATTCTCTAGGATACCAAAGACCCAATTTTGGTTGACCCTTTAGATACTTGAAAATCTTTTTGACAGCAGTCAAATGAGAAGTCAAAGGAGTGACTTGATGCCTAGAACAAGCACTAACTGCAAACATGATGTCAGGCCTAGAGGCAGTCAAGTACACGAGAGACCCAATCATGGACCTGTAGAGATGAACATTAACTGCTGGATCTGGATCATTATTTGACTTAGCCTTAGGAGCATCAAATGGTGTAGTTGCAGTTCTGACAAGTTCCATATCAAAATTCTTGAGGATATCTTGCACATACTTCTCTTGATGGATGAAAATGCCATCTGATTTCTGCTTCACTTGAAGACCCAAGAAAAATGTAAGTTCACCCATGGCACTCATTTCAAATTCACTCTTCATCAATTCTTCAAACTCTCTGCACCATGCTTCTTGATAAAGAGAGTTTTATCAATAGCACCTCTTCTATAACCATGCTTCAGAAGAAATGAAGAAAGCCTAGCATACCAAGCTCTAGGAGCCTGATGAAGCCCATATAATGCCTTAACCACTTTGTAGACCTTATCAGGATGATGTGGATCTACAAAACCCTTGGGCTGAGTGACATACACTTCTTCTTCAATTTCACCATACAAGAATGCACTCTTCACATCCATTTGATAAACCATAAAACCCATGTAGGAGGCAAAGGCTAAGAAAATCCTGATTGCTTCAACTCTTGCAACAGGAGCAAAGACTTCATCATAATCTATACCTTCTTCTTGTCTGTGACCTTGAGCTACCAATCTAGCCTTATTCCGTACCACAATTCCTCTTGCATCCCTCTTACATTTAAGAATCCATTTTGTGCCAATAACATATTTACCAGGAGGTAAATCAACAAGTTCCCATACATTTTGATTCAAAAATTGTTGCATCTCCTCTTGCATAGCAGCTACCCAATCTTCATCACCAAGTGCCTGTGAAATACTTGTAGGTTCAACTTGAGATCAGAAATAAGCAAATAGACAATGTTGATAGTCTATATGATTGTTTCTATGTTGAACCCTTATGTAGCTGAGAAAAGCAGATTCGCCAAATTTTGTCTTCTTGACCTTGCTTCTTGTTTGGACAGTGGAAGTAGGATCACCAATAATAAGAGATCGTGGATGAACTGTGTTAATCCTTTTTGTGATATTTGGACTAATATCTACAGATGTTGCTAGATTAATAAAAATTGCTCCATAGTTATCATCATAAGATGAAGAATCAAAAATGCCCGTTCTTGATTGATGATGAATGCCATCCAATGGAGAGGTTGAATGTTGTGAATTTGCTAAGTCAGAAGGACTTGGAAACCTGGTAGGAGTATCTTCAAGACCCAAATTGCTAGAGGATGGAGCAGATTTGGAAACAACAGGAACAACTTCACCTTCAGCAGAAACCGGTATATCATCAGCAGCATTAGCATCAGCGGCAATTGAACTCTTGTTAGAGGAATCAGCAACATTGTCAGCAGAAAATGATGAACTACCAGCGGCATCAAATTCTCTGCGAGCTTCAATTGCAGCCTGCCTCAAGAGATCTTGTGTATCTTTGGAGAATTCATAGCCAAACTTTTCAGCATCTTCTTTAGCTGCATATTCTTGACTTTGAAGCTTCACAAGTTCTTCTGCAAATCCCATATCATTGAAATCCTCATCAAGAGCAGCTGATTTCTTGTTACCTAAAAAATGGTTAGAAGGAAAAGATGGAACAAGTATAACTTGTTCATCACATTCTGAATCTGACTCAACATCTGAAGAACCTGCATTGTTAGTGGATGTTCCTTGTGGTTCTGCAGAAATGTTAGATTTATAACGAGTATAACCCAAATGATCAGTTAGATAGTCTAAATCAAAATACCATTCTTGACCTGCACCTTGAACATTTGGCTTGTCTTCCATAAATCTGAGATTCAGAGTCTCTTCAACCCTCTTTGTGGAGAGATTATACACTCTGTATGCTTTACTCTGAGCTGAATAGCCTACCACATATCCTTCATCTGCCTTTCCATCAAACTTACCCAAATGATCACTTGTATTGAGGATGGTGACATGACAACCAAAAGGTTTAAGATGACTGATGGTAGGAATTTTGCCAGACAGAAGTTCATAAGGTGTTTTTGTGTGAGGATTAGTTATAGATACCCTGTTTAAGACATAACAAGCATTGCTAACTGCTTCAGTCCAAAACATGGTAGGCAACTTTGAATCAGCAAGCATGGATCTTGCTGCTTCAATTAGGGTTCTGTTCATCCTTTCAGCAACTCCATTTTGTTGTGGAGTCCTGGCATTGCTATAGACCCTTTTAATCCCTTTTGTAGCACAGAGATCTATCAATTTTGCATTTTTGAACTCTGTCCCATTATCACACCTTATTGCTTTGACCTTCTTATTTAACTGATTCTCCACCAGTGCCATGAAATCTTGAAGAAGCTGAAATGTTTCATCTTTAGACCCCAAAAAGAATGCCCAGCTATAGCAACTATAATCATCAGTCACCACCAAACAGTAGTATTTGAAATCAATACTTCTTATAGATGTAGGACCAAAAAGATCCATGTGAAGAAGCTGCAAAGGCTCAGAGATGGTGCTGACAGCAGTAATGGCCTTGTATGAAGCTTTGTGTTGCTTTCCCTTATTATAAGCCACACAATTATGCTCATTGGTAAACATTTTGGAAGGCAGTCCATTAACTAAACGAAGTTTAGCTAACTTGTTGATAGTTTTGAAGTTCACATGAGCCATCCTTCTATGCCATTTAAGAGATTCATCTAAGGATGCTTTGGCCACCAAACAAGCTAAATCACCAGCAGGCTGGACTTCATTGAGATTGAATGTGTAAATATTGCGTTTCCTTGTTACCTTCAGAACAACTTGACTGTCATCAGGTTGTTGGAAATCTTTTGAAACAACAAGACATTCAGTATCAGTGAAGAGCACAAAGTTTCTCTTGTCACAAATTTGTGACACTGAAAACAAATTGAAATTTCTCAATGCCTCCACATAATACACATTCTCAAAGTCCAGTTGAGCAGTTCTTATAGTTCCCTTCCCTGTGATTTTACCATCTCCACCTCCAAAGGTAACATTGCCACCTTGAATACCCATAAAGTCATGAAGCCTGCCTTTGTTCCTTGTCATACTCCTAGAACAACCACTATCTACAATTCCTATATCTTTATTGGAAAGAGGATGATCCTACAAAAGAGAAACATACACAAACATTAGAATACATGATGACCCAAGTCATTACTGACTTGAGCCTGCCTTGTGGATCACATTAGAAAAACTTGCAGTAGAATGAGATCCACTATTGTTCTTGGACATCTGAATATAACTTGATTTAGTTGGTCTCCAAGAACAACCTGCTGAGGGCTTAACAACAGTGTCCCACCAAGCCCCCCTTTGATGGTAATAGACAGAGTTAACAGTCCTATAATCATTTTGAAAATAAGAGCTTGTAGGTCTGTTAAGTGGTCTATTATTTTTTCTTCTCCAATGTAAGGAGAATGGCCTTTCATTAACAACTGGTTTACCAGCAGAATTTGTTCTTTCAGCAGAATTGTGTCTGTTGGTTCTCACACATGTTCCAATGGGAATATATGGAGGTATGTTAGCCACATCATTCCAAACATTGTTATACCTCTGTTGATTAGTGCACACATTCATCTTTTTCTCATAATAATCACAATCTTTGATTAGATGAAAAACACTTCCACAAACAAAACATGATTTCTTCTTAAATTTCTTGTTCAAAACAGGAACAGTTTCATTACACACAGAATTATTCAAATCATAACCAAAATCAGAATTGTTTTTAACAGAATCAACAGAGCAAGAAGTGTTTGTAGAAAAAACTTTCTCTGAGAAAGGTTCTTTAAAAGTAACACTTTGGGTTTGAGGATCATGTAAAGGCTTAGGAGAGGTAGACTCTAAAGATTCTTTATTCGAATCACAGCTGGCATATTCTTTAGATTGAGTCTCTGTAGTCCTAGAAGAACAAGAGACAAATGTGTTAGACTCACTGCCAGTGTCTGATAAGTCATTGGACTTTTGACCAAAGGACATGAGTAATTCATCTGAGTCATAGTCTGGATTAGGAGGCTTAACAACACCATTAATAGTAGAAGGAACTCTATGCATTTCACCTTGTTTAATGAATTTAACAGGTTTTCTATATTTATCCTCTTCTACATCTGTGACAAGATTAAAAACACTGTATTCATTGGGGCCATACACCTCATCTGGATTATTACAATCCTTAAATCCTAACCCCATTTTTGTTTTAACAGACATTGAACTATTCCACAATTTTTCTAAATTTTTAGTCTGTTCTTGCCATTGTTTACGCCTAGCCACCTCTAAGTCTAACTCAGATTTAAGACTCTCCTTTTCAGCAACAACCTTCACATATTCTTTCCTTTTAAATTTTAACTTATTTGTTGTGCTTTCTAAATCTCTTTCTAAAACATTTATTTTCTCCTCAAGAGCCATTTGATTTTGATCATACCAGACCTTTTTTTTCTAAAGTTTTAACTGCTTTCTTATAGGCCTTGGCTTGTATAAAGTACTCTTTATATTTTTCATTGATATCATCAAATTCACATTTAAGAGCATTATATTGAGTACTGCAACCAAAAATACAACTGTGTACCTGAGAAGTAATGCCCATCATTGCAACCTCTTCAGCAGAATCAGCAATTAGTCCAACCTGAGGTTCTTCATCCTCATCATCATTCACATGATCATCCCAGTCAACTTTGTTCTCTAGAGATAGCTTGGCTGCTGTCTTCACTTCTTCAGCTTCCTTAAGTTTGTATGCATTGTACTTTCTTCTGTCACCTCCCTTCCTTTTAGGACATTCTCTAGCAAAGTGACCAAGTTGATTGCATTCGAAACATCTGACTTTCTTCCTGTCAAACCTGGCTGGTTCTCTTCCTTTGTAACCAAACTTCCTCCCAGAGCCTTCTTCATACCTCTTAACTTTCACAGCAGGCATAGCCATCTGCCATTTAAGATCCATCTCCTCCATATCCCATTTATCTACTTGTTCAAAGTCTTTATAGGTCAACTGCTGTTGATCATCAGATTCAGCAACAAATGAATAGAATACATCTTCTAAGACAGAATTGGACTTTGATCTTCTTGAAGAAGTTTTGTGAGTCGATGTTGTTGCTGGTGAAGACTTGGGACTATCAGCATATGATACAATTGTGTTTCCACTGGTAGTACCAACAAATGCAGAGTGTGATGGAACTGGAGAAAAAGTAGAATAACCCTTGATGTCAATCTCAAGAGATTTCAGTTTGTTGTAGAGATCATCAAAGCTTATGTAGTCAAGGCCACCTTTTGCTTTGAGAGTAAGAGCCACATGATTCCAAGAAGGAGGTAAAGCACGAAGAAACTTGAGATTGCATTCCTCAGTATCAGGTTTAGATTTTAACTGATTCAGCTGACTGAGGATCTTTTGAAACCTGTCATAGCCCTTATGTACACCTTCTTCTTCAGAGATAGAGAACTCTTGAAAGCTTTGCTTGAGCATGGACTTCCTCATTTTCTTGGATTCTTCATTTCCACCAAATCTAGCTTTTATTCCTCTCCAAATCAGTTTTGCATCATCCAAATGATAGAAATCACTCATGTGCTCATCTGGAAGAGCTTGAAGTAAAGTAGTCCTTGCCTTGATCTCTCTTTGGACAGCAATCTGTTCAGCAGCTGTTGTGGGTGGAAGTATTATAACATTCCCATCATCATCTCTTGTAGTAGACTTCTTACTGTTTCCTTTAAGGACGATTTACCAGAGATTGATATCCATGTTGGAAATGTAGTTTTCCATTTTCATGGCCCATATCTCATATTCTTCCTTCTTAAGGTAAGGAAATTTTGCACTTGAGTTGGACATGGTGACCACTTGTTGGATTGAAGACTGGGTGTTATTTTGGTTAGACTGGTTGTTTGATACTTCGGGCTGATCATCACTCTCAGCATCAGAATGTTTTGGTGATGACATGTTTTGGTTTTGAAAAGAGTGTCTTCTTATAAAGATTCTCACAAGGCTCTGATACCAATTGTTGAGTTATCTGAATCCTAGATAGATCTTACGAGCCTAGAATGAGTATAGCTATTCTGTGTAATCACAAAACAACTAAGGAGAACCTTTGCATGAATTGTATTTACGCGGAAAATAAATACAAGACACAAGAAGACTTTAAACACTATAATATGATCCTCTATGGATCAATGTAATTGACTATTAATGTTATTAAAGGCTTGCTTACACCATCTATCGTACTTTCTTTTATAGACCAAGAAAACTACTTTAATCATACTAAGCACTAAACATAAATGTATAAACTATTATACATACCTAACACACTCAGAAGATATGAATATTTATCTCTAAGCACTTATGCATATCTTACCTAATAATACCTAAAAATCTGATAAACTAATAAAGTGGACGTATCAGGGGAAAATGCACACGATCAACAGAAACCTTCAGAGCATTATAACTTCAGTAGAAACCGTTTATTCAGCAGAAACAAAGTAGCTTTCAGCAGAAACTCTATCAGCGGAAACCAACTGTTTTCATAATTCCTAACAGTTCACTTACTATGAAGACAGAAATTGCTTGATTAAGTTGTAACGAAAATGAAAAGTTCATGTCAGATTGCATTTTAGAAGCAATAGTGAATATCTCACAATGTAGCGTCAATTTTTCTAGTGATGTTCAATAAAAACGAAAATGAAAAGTTCATGTCAATTTTTCTGATCGCTCAATAAGTAATAGTCACTAACAGAGATCACTAATTTTAATTAGTGGTAGACATGGCTGGTTATGATAATTTTATTGATGGTATTAGGTCTACCTATATAGTTATGGTTCTGAAACTGTTCTTATACAGAATATATCTCTTGCTTACGGCAGTTCCTGTATCCATCTGAAGAAGACATGCATAAGTTGATAAGATTTTTGGTTGGGAGGCTCTCTGAATCATCTACAACTGCTGTATCACCAGACACCAAGTTCAATAATGCCAATGCAACAATAAATATTGAGCGGTTGGAACAAACTTCTAGTGATGCTGACACTGAGGAACTGAATTTGCATACTAAAGTTGAAGATTTAAAACTGAGAACTGATGACGTTGTATCAAGTTCTATCCAATGTACTGAAGATGTTGCAGCTGAAAACAGGAATTCGGAAACTAATGAAGTCGGATTTAGTAATATGGAAAATGGTGGAGGTTCGGCAGAGGATACACATTTGACAAGGAAGTCTGCTGGTGGTAAGGGAGAGGTTATATCTCAGGAAGACGTTGAATATAAACTTGAGCAGGCACCCATTTCTCATCAAGACAAATCATCACAGGCAAGTATACAAATATACAATTGCAGTTTTTCTTTTTTGTAAGTATTAATGGCTTAATGCACTGCAGTTGCGTGTTGAGAGAATAAGCACATTACCATGGTGTTTTTCTGTTTTCAACAAGTAGCACGTGTTTGTTTCTTTGATGAATGTCTACTATTTACGGACAGTTGACAAGAAAGAAAACCTACTGAAACAGGAAAATGTGCATTCAGAGGAATTAACTGCAAGGTCATTGGAGTTGCAACAACTTGAAGAGCAACATGATTTGTTAAAAGCGGCGGTGGAAATGGCTTCCGACAAACAGATGCCTCTGGATTCATACATTACACAGCTGGGCTAGCAAATAGATGCAAAGAGACATAATCTTGCAAAAATAGAGTCAAAATGGTAACTTTCCTTAGAAACGCTATCGCATGTTTAGCTACTGGCTCAAAAAATGCTCTCGATTCTTTATTTGTGTTCTATAATCTGCTATAATACACTGTATTTAAAAGAGCTAATATCTGATACATGAAAGCCACCATAAGGCCTTTAGAAGAGAAGAAACAAAAACTCGAAGAAGCTATGTGCGCGAAACAACCAGATTCTCTGCAAAGTTGGAAAAAGCTTGAGCAGGACTTGGTATGCGTATTATCTGAAACAAAGCAAAGGTAAAAGTGGATCGTGGACTATCTATGGACTATCATTGTTATACCACAAAATTTGTTGCAATGAATCTGACATTACTTTTAAACCATGTATGTTCTAAAACCATATCTGCTTGGTTGGTTTTTCAGGTTATAACCACTGATGCTCTTGTAGATACTGATGTCTGGCGTAAGATGGTACAGATTGCTGTAAATCGAAGTTTCAACCAGATCACTGTGAGTAGCATGAGCACCGTTGAATTTGATTGTCCTTTTATCTAAAATCACACGTCTTAAAATAATTGCAAATTTGCAACATCTCTCCTTTTTGGGAGTCCATTAATAAACGGTAAAATTTCATTGGCTTACAATTCGAAGTTACATCTTTTACCATTAGTTATCATTACAAAAAGGGTTAAAGTTGACTTTGGTCTACAAGATCAGAAGTCAACATGGTTCGGTTTTGCATGATCTATTTTGGAACTGTTAAAGTAAATTTTAACCACTATCCACTCATCCACACTAAATTTCTAATCATCAAATACTAACCAAGTTTGAGATTTGTTTCAATATGGTACCTGAAACTTTATATCAACCATAAAAACCATCAAAGTTTCAAAACTGTTCCATTCTTATGTAATTTTATGTTAGAGTGACTAGAATGGAACACTTCTCAAACTTGGTTATTATTTTGTGGTTATTGTTTATGTTTAGTCCTGCTTTAACGGGTTGTACATAAAGTTGGTTGGAATTAGTTAAATTCAGGGGGTGGGTGTTTAAAATTAATGTACAACATGTTAATGCATAGATGGAAACTTTCAGCACATTAATTTCAGAAAATTACATAAGAATGAAACAGTTTTGAAACTTTGATGGTTTTTATGATTAGTATAAAGTTTGAGGTATCAAATTGGAACACTCGTGAAACTTGGTTACTAATGGGTGACATATTCCCTATTATATATTGTAGGTAGACCGGGATACTAGCACCAATGATAATGTTGACATACGCGTATGCTCTGAACTCTTATTTGAGAATCAGGGTGTAGCTAATGATTTCTTTTTGTTTATATTAGGCTGCAATTTATGGTAGGGATCCAAACTGGGGACGCATAGCTTGTGCTGCAGGGTATGTAGGAATTCCGTTCAACTCAAATGCACTCAGAATAGCTCTTGGAGATATTCTGCTTATGGAGGGAGGGCAACCACTTCCTTTTGATAGGTAAAAACAAACTCGATCATGCACTTGAACATTTATATCCTTTAGATACACGTGCGCACACATATTAGAGGTGACAATCTAATCTCATTTGCTTATGATTCGGTCAATTTTGATTAGATAAAAGGGGCACTGGTCAAATTTATTATTGGGATGAAAGTCGCCCACAATGTTTTTTAAACGCATACAACCTTGTAAATTTTGTTTTTGAAGATTTAAGAGTATTATTGTTATAATATTGCTCTTTTAATCATATATGAAGTCTTTGTTGGAATTATATAACATGACTATCATATATAAAACACATAAAACATCAAAGAAAAATGTGGAAGCGTATAGGAACGTATAATGAATAATTAATTAACTAAAACATAAAGTATGCGTACCTTTCTTGATTCTAGCCGAACAAGAATCAAATCCACAAAACTAGCAATTGGATGAACCCTTATTAGGGTTTGAGTGCTAGTCGACTTAATAAAGTCGAATAGTGTAAATCACCAAAATCCAAAGTAGGATTTCTCTACGATCATGTACGCACGTATTGTTAGCGATTTAATTAGAATGCTAGTTCAAGTCACGATTAAAGCGCACAACAAACAAGGTTTGGCTTCGTATAAGACAAACAGGTCGAACCCTTTTTTAATATTGCTACTGTCAATCCATTGTTTCAATGGATAAAGAAAAGAATGAAAAACATGCAAAAGACATGCACATGAATAATGCATGCATGGCATGTATATCATATTCACTTATTCTAACATATCTCAATCATGATTCAGTACATAGAATATGTAGAGAAAGGTTTAGTGTCAATCGTATTTTTTTCTTTTTCCATTCGAATGAGATATCAAAAAGATGTGTATATATAGCATTAAACCTTGTCCAACAAGTCATTGCAAGCACCTCCTTAAGTTTCAAAACTCGACACTCAACCCCCTCGTTTTTCTTAGTTCGACCATATAAATATTTCGTGACTTAATATAATTAAATCTCATACGCAACGCGTGCAATCCCATAGGTATCGAGTTCGATCCTAACACACATCTATTAATATTTTGTCCATTAAATCAACAGTCTTCAATATGCTAAATAATATATTGAAATTCAACAAAAAGTGTTTGTGGGTCAACCTGAGCTTCTCACCTCGTCCCATGCTAGATGTGGTTTGTTTAACCCAACCCACCCATCTTGTTAACTCTAATACATGTACTTATATGTTTAACCTAAGAACCTGGCATTGCTTCAGATCTGCTGCTAGTAATTACCTCAAGGAGGCTGGTGATGCTCATGGCACCGTCAAAATTCAAATATCGATAGGTAAGTTTCTTATTTAAGCACCTTGCAACTTCCAACATACTGTATATATTTATACCTTGGCCTCATTTGACTTTGACATTCTTTGCTTTAATAGGTGATGGACCAGGAACAGGGACAGCGTGGGGATGTGATTTAAGTTATGATTATGTGAAGATTAATGCTGAGTACACCACCTAGAGACTCCAATATTCCATTATGTGCTTTAGATACTCGAAGATCTTTTTTGTATAATAGAAGTAACGAATTGTCCAGATCTGTTGTTTAGTGCGCATTTGAAGAAATCTCATTATTATTTTACCTATCAGAAGTTTTATATGTAAGGAAATCTGTACACAGACTAGCTGAATTTTATGTATGTTGGAGACATTATGAGTTATAGTTATACCAGTTAAAAAGATGACTTGTTTAGTCATTGTTTGGTTTCATTGTACTGTTATGTTTTGATCCTACTGATAATGTCTTTGGTGGCAGGGATGCTCTACAATCTATTATTATTGTTCAAATCAATATATGTTGTTAAAACATGACACACTTGCCAATGGTGACTTTCAGAAATGTTATTACTGTTCAAGTAAATGTGCTAAAGATGAAAGGCTAAAATATAAATGTGTTATCAAAGTATAAATGTGTATGGACTAAAATACCCTCGACTACAAAACAAAAATCAGACATTAACTTTTTCAAGGGACTAATTTGGCATTTAAAGGCCAAGGTTTGGACCTCTGGCGATGATAACGCCGAGTTTTGTCCCATCGCGAAGCGTTTTGCCAAGTTTAGGGACCAACCGTGTATTTTAGTCTTAATTAAATTTATAGTACTAGTAATTATTAAGATTATTATATTTAAATCGGGCTTTATAGAAAGCATAAAGCATTGACAAGTCGTACTAAGGCTGGTCGTAGGGGGCATTGTTAGTCAAGCGTGAGATGTAAAGTCACGCGCCACCACCACTACACATCAAATTAGTCACACGTAAGAAGCCCATAAAGCATCTCATTGGCTTCCCGGCTTGACTCAACCGAATAGTTTAATTATATAGAAAGAATTTATCAAAAGTGTATATTTTTCTTAAGGAAAATGATAAATGGACCTAACTAAAGAGGCCTAAAAGGAGACCTAATGCATAAATCACTTGTACAGTAACAGTACTGTACAAGTCATTTATGCATTAGGTCTCCTTTTAGGCCTCTATATCAAAGCTCTTTTCTTAATAATAAGGTTTACATTCTTTAAAAATATCAATAGTTTTATACCATACTTTTATGCAACCTACGAGACCCAATTTTTCATGTGACCAGTCGTACAACTATGTAAACCTAATAAAATAGACGTTTCATATATAAAACAACACAAAAATATCACATGATCACGTAACCACCGTGTATGTGTCTTTTCAGTCATTCAGTCGTGGGACCTTGTAAGACGGCTCTCGTGAAAGTTTCTTTTACACTTGTCGAACTTAAATTGAGGCTTGTACGTTACACAAAACTATAGTATAAAATCATCGAGTTTTTTTTTAAAATATTCAAGAAATGTGTCTTTTTTCTTTATTAAAAAATGAGTTAATTACATGAATGGTCCCTGTGGTTTGTCAAAAGTTTCATCTATCGTCCCTGAAAGTTTAAAGTTGCTTGGACAGTGCTAAACGTTGCAAAGAATAACACCCCTGGTCCTTTTTTTCAAACGACCGTTAGTTTGGCTATTAAGAAGCCCCACGTGCCTCACACATGAGGGTAATTTTTTCTTTCACCATTGGACTGAGAGCATTAAGACCCATCTTTTTCACATATCATCCCGGTGCATTTCTAATTTTTCCCTCTCACTCTCTTCTCACACACAATAAACTTTTCACCTTCATCTTTAATCATCAAAATCTAATATTTATAATCTGATTGCAATGGTGTTATCAGTCTAGAATTTACGTGAATTGGTTCAAAATAAAACAAAGGTGAATTAGAATTATGTTTATGGTAAGATACCGATTTTGTCTTAAACGTCGGTATTGGTGTTTTATCTCAGTTTTGATGTTATTTTAATGTGATAATTAAATGTGAAAACAACCCCTACTTAACAATGTGGTTTTTTGGGTTTTTTTTAAGATCCTAACATGTTTTCTATCAAGATTCATCATGGAGGGATGTTTACTAACCCACCAAGAAAGAGTTACATAAATGGTATAGAAAGTTATATTGATAATGTAGACACCGATTTGTTTTCTGTGATTGAGTTGAATGACAGATTGTATAGAGGGGATAAAATAATGTACCACCAATATATGATACCTGATCTTGATTTAGACAATAGGCTTAGAGCTTAGGTAGTGATCAAGATGTTCATGATCTTACTAGATATGTCTGTTAGGTCATAAGTTGATCAATGTGTACATTGAACATGAACAAACTACATTGGACACTTATAAGCCTTCACCAATTAAGAAGTGTACCATTGTTGAATTAGAAGATGATGCACCAGTTGCTATAAGATGAGTTGCTAAACAATTAAGGTTAGAATAGACTGATAAGGAACTGGGTCACAGTAGTGTAATTGTTGTTGGTGAAAGTAGTGTGGCTAATGAAGTGGGTCAAAATAATGTGCCAACTAAAGTTTGCAGATGCTTTTTACTCGCTTTGGACAACCCAGACTTTGATCAGAGTTTGATCCTTTCTTAGATTTAGATGATACGTAGGTAGTTGCTAAGGTAAGTGAGGTTGAGAGAACATTAGAAATGGGTACTCAGGCTGAAGGTATAGTTGATAAGGAAAAGCTGTAGTGGATGATGAAAGTATTCACGATAGTGAAGCCAGTGAAGGGAGTGAACATAGTGAAGAAGAGGAAGACAGTGATTACATAATTGATGATCTAAATGATATTGATGAAGTAGAACTTGATATGGAGGATTTCCATGCTAATGATGATGTAAATTAGGCAATGGGAATTTTAGGTAGAATGTGGCATTTGATGATCATGTTTGTGACAACTCGCAATTTCTCGGTCTATTATTTAAAGACGTCACTATTTCATTCTGTTAGGAAAATACGAATTATTTATTTTTGGGTATTTACGGAAGATTGTAATTTAAAAACAAGAGGTTACGGTGGTTTTCTGAAAAAATGTCACCACACGCGTGCCAACATCACACCAGTTATGGCTTAAGTATAAAAATCAACTATCGAAGTCAACGACTCTATTTTTATATCAGTTTTACGAAAACGTGTCCAGGAATACAATTTTTACGAAAACGTGTACAGCGGAACCGCGTTTATAGATTAACTACTTTTCGTACGCTGTCTCTTGGTTATCGACGAACCAAAGACTAATTCGACTTGATACTTTGCTATCCTATATGTATATACTTACGCACTTTCATGAGCCGACGTTCGCTAAATTATTTAAACTAAAGTGCTGCCACACAAGCAACGATAACATAAAGACTCTAAAACTATTGACTTATTTAAAAGTTATCGAGTCAAACATAAGCATATAAACTAAGACATGCCATACTATTATAGGTCGCATGTTGGTACTGCGCACTCCTACTATTTGACTTTACTGTGACACCCCCAAATTACCTGTTTTGCAGCGGAATGGAATTCCTGGAGGATGACTGTCATAGCACCACAATCACAGTTATATTGAACGACCTAAAGTGTCGTTTGAAAAGCACATCGTTTGATATAATAAAACATTCAGATTTTACAAAAGATAGGTCCCAAAAGGTATTCAACATTTGCGGAAATAAGTTTGTTACAATCCAAACGATGTTTTAAAGTGCATAAAATCCATGTGAGATGCGTCGTCACCGCGACTCTATGATAAGTCCACATGCATGCCATGAAGTATATGCCTTAGATACCTGAAAATACATTGCTAAAAGTGTCAACACAAAGGTTGAGTGAGTTCATAGAGTTTATGAAAATGTTTAATACGACTACCACAAGTATAGGCCATATATGGCAAATATGTCACATAAAAATGTTACAATTGCTATAAGCACATGACACCGAAGCTAGACTGTTCCTGATGTTCGCCCCAATAGAGTGTTTTGCCAAACAACTCAAATAATGATATTAAATGAAATGCATCCGTTTGACCAGTTGGGACCACCAACCCGGATGGAGGAGTCACCCTCAATAGATCTATTCACTCACCCTTCTTCCGGAATTAACGGTTCATGATTATGAAATGGGACATTCAATTGGCAATGAGGTAACTTAAGCAATGTAATGAATTTGATATACTTGGCATCGTAATAAAAATGATGTGCAATGTATTCTCCCCCGTAGGTTTGAAAATAAGTATAAACATGTACAACGAGGCTATGAAAACTCACTAGGTGAAATGATGCGATGGCAAAAGTGAGTACACTGAAATGAAGCGCAAATCTCTAGCCGTGACCTATTATAAATGATATGATCTATAATAAGTTATGATGTAAAGTTATGCATGCAACTCGTATGATATCTATATCACTTGTGAATTTCTGAAAATAAAGTTTATCATCGAAAAATAATCTTATAGCGTCTTGACAACTTATAAATTACTTTACAAGTATTTTCGTTGAAATGATATCCTACGATAATCATTTAGTGATTTATTATGAAATTATAGTTTTTCGTCGCAAAACAATATAATTTGACAATTCATGAAAGTGACTAAATGGCCTCGAAAAGCTAGTCGTAAAATAGTGAATATCGAGTGTTAGATAACAAACTCAACGGTTTTGGAAAGCTTGTAGCATTATCTCAAAGTCTTAGCATTTAAATTTTTATCATAGAGGTTTCGATCATGGAGAAAAACATAGGTGAAGAAAGGTACTTGTACCAAAAAGAATGTTTAAGGCTAGTTTTCGGCAAAGTTTGAGTGACCGTATTTTATTCGTTACAACTCCGTTTGACGAACGGTTGGACATTTTGTAAAATAGGCTAGGTGAACTTACTTTTACTAGAAGACATCGTTTTCTAAAAAGTACTCCATCGATGTTAAAAACGACCCTCAACATGGTCACTCGCGACTATAATTTTTGGCTATTAGAAAATATATATATAAGTTCTACTTGTGAAAATAGTTACGTCATCCTTATTTAAACGCGTGTAATTTAATCGTTGTAAGTCCATTTTCTACGTTTTATATGTCCGTAGCTTCGTGTTAAAGTATACTAATATATTTTTGATAAATCGACTCATTTAGATAACGCTTAAGACTCATTTTGACCCAGAAAATCTGGACAGCATGCTGATTTTCCGAAAAGTATAGTTTTCGCCGTTAAACTTGAAAATAGCATAACTTCTTCGTCATAACTCCGCTTTAACCCGCTCAAGCGACCACGCTGCTTTTGAAGTATATTTTCTGAATTTATAGCCCAAAATATTTTATAAACTGTCGAATTTTCCAGATTTCACAAAAATGATCAGACCACTATTTATTGTTGTCGAAAATGATTTCTCTCGCGTAATACTTATTCTAACCACTTCAAATCAACACCAAAGCTATTATAAACCTACCATACACCTTCTTAGGGTGTCATGGGTTCCTAAACATCATCAAAAATGATATGTTTCAAGGGATTAATTATAGGATGGTATAGATTCATTATATGTACTAAAAACAAATAAAGTGGTATAGATACTCATATAACTTGCATGTTTTCCTCAAGCATGATAAAAATAACCAAAGTATGAATATGGAAGAATAAAAATGATCATGAAATGCTTACTAGTATAGTGATGAGGTTTATAGAACAAGGTTTTTCCTAAATACCCTAGGTTTTTATTTCAAAACCTTAATTAAGAGTATGCTAGTGTTGTATAAATAACTTGTTCTTGAAAAAATTTGGCTTCCTTGTTGCTCTTCTTCCTTGGCCGGTTTTTACAAGAGAAAATGAGAGAGTTTATTTTTTTTTCACCAAAAGATAAGTGCTAGTATGTGTTAAATGAGTATATAATTAAAATACTACAAGTGTAGCTCTAGTTTTGTATATGTGTATAGCTACTTTAGAAGATTTTTATGTAAGGAAAAATGTTGAGTCATGTATTGGTCAACAAGGGTAAAACAAAAGAGAAGGTAATGTATTTTGTTTAAGTAAATGTATAAATGTATATGTATAGTTGGTAATTTGTAAGTTAAAATAGATATTTGAGGTAGCGTTAGCTAGAAATAAATTTTAACGGAACAAAATAAAATATATCGATGTGATAAAAATTATAAAAATACATTTCTTACAAAAATTTAGTGAAATAATAATTATCGAGTAGTATTTACGAAAACGTCGTAAATATATATACATAACAATTTATATACAAAATAAATTTAAAACACCGGGTAAACTAACATTATAATTTTTATAGTATTAAAATGAGTATGAAAATATATTATGATAATTTTTGAAAGTGTCGGATCAAATGTTCAAAATAAATGATTACGCGATAGCGTTTATTTAATAGGAAATTATACGTTTAATGAAAAATGCAAATCCATGCACGAACTAATATGATGATGATGATGTTACTAATGATATGTAGACTAATCCTAGTCTATATGAAGTGTCCTCAATGATTTTTCATGAATTCGCAGCTAAACCCTTACGGTTACGCGAATTTGATACTCGTAAACCTAGTTTATGACAAATGATGAATAGTGAATCACGAATAGTGATTTTCTCCGGGAATGAATAGGGTTTCGTGAATAGTAAAATTTTGAAATACATTCTCAAAATATCAAATTGACTTCGAAAACGATGAATAGTAAAATGATGAATAGTAACTGATGAATAGTAAATTCCCGAGATGAATAGTGAAATTTTCAAAGTTTGTAAAATGACATTAAATTATGAGTTGTCACATTCGCCCACCCAAAAAGGAATTCAGTCCCTGAATTCAGTTCGTGTTGGTCTCTCAGGTTTAGGGTTTGTGATGAATAACGAGAAGAGAAGACATGAGGAAGTGTCGTTACGGTTATAGATGATTGAGAGCGTACAAAACATCATAGTAAAGAAAATATTGGATGGATATCTCCGATGAGCATCACTTTGACTTTTAGGAATATGTGAAAATCTTGCTTGCACTAAGATTTATAAATAACTGCTCCTAACATAACATGATCCCTCCAGAATTAGACATAGTTAGCTAGGCTATGTGTAATTAAGGAACGACAATGTGATGTTCGGTTTAGTTGTTATAACTCTCAATGTTTGAAGAAATTTAAACCATGTCGTTAAAATGACAGTTAAGGTAAAAGGAAGTAAAACTTTTGTAAGTGATAACAAATCAGAAAGAAAATAAAGTACGATAGATGAGAATATTTTACAACGAGTGGTTTATCAAAAAGTAATACATCTTAAGTAATAAAGATCCGAATACGATGGAAGACATAAACTTAGTACAACATAGAGCATAGGGAAAATAAGACTGTTAATTTCTAAACTCCTTCAGTCTTCCGCGTCGTTGTTACCCTGGTGAGCTTCTCCTCCTTCTAACATGTATGCTCTCCCATGAGCACCTTCAACTTGTTGACCTTTGTTTTGTGGACATTGGTTCCGATAGTGTCCTAGCTCCCCACATCCGAAACATGTAACTATGGCCTTGCCCTTGCAGTCCTTAGCAAGGTGTCCCACTTTGTGACAGCTAAAACATATATCACATGGACCATCATGATGTAGTGTGCATTGGTGGCATCGTGGTAAGTTTCCAGTATAAGCTCTTCCCTTTGTTGGTATTATGGCTTTACCTCTACAATCCCTGGCGAGGTATCCCAATTTTTGACACTTGTAGCACTTAGCAGGACAAAGACCCGTGTGATGATACTTACATCGATTACATAGTGGGTAGGTTCCAGCATAACCTCTTCCTTCTATTGGTGCAGCAACATAAACCATTGCAGTTTCTTGCCCTCTATTTTGTTGTTGATGATGATTAGTGTTACGGTTTTGGTTGTCGTTATCATAACCTCCCTGTTCATTTTCCCATTTCATTTTGTTGTTGTTAGTTTGGTTGTTGTTGTTGTTGTTGTTGCGGTTATTGTTGATAATGTTTTCCCCTTTCACAACTTGAGCCATGAGTTTTTGAATTATCCTGACGGTTTCTTTAATTGTTTGTGGATCGGAAGAAGTTACATCTCCTTGAATACATTGTGGAAGTCCTCCAATGAAAATTTCCAGTAGTTTCTCATTGTCCGAAACCATAGCTGGACAAAGAGCAGCCAACTCTTGAAACCTTCTAATGTAAGCAAGTCTAGCAGTTTCAGCAGCAGCCGTGGCCTCGGCAGCAGCAGCTATCGTTGCTCGTTCTTTCCTTAGTGCCTCAGCTATACTATCCTCTACATACTTTTGGATAGCAGCTGGTGTCATATCTGGTGCAGCTTTCTTTTTCGCCATAACTTTTCAAAATAAGAGGAAGGGTGAGACGTAGCAAAGTCCTATGTTAAGAATAAGCGCTCTAAAGAGATGTGATAGGAGGTGATAAATTTGAGGTTATTTTTCAAAATGAGTGACGGTTTAGTGACTTAATGTGTGATTAACGTCTAATATGACGATTTGGTGGTGACACAGAGGAGTGAGAGCGACTTCACCCTCCTTGAAGGTTTCGTCTCGGCATCCGATGATATCGGTGATGAGTCAACTAATGTTAAAATTGAGATAGGGAATGACAAGGCATTCTCCACATTAGAATCTGAAGAAAGGATAATGGAATGGGTATCTGAGGGCATCTATGTGACAATCGGTTTGAAATGAAAGTAAATAACTTGAAAAATGTACGTATAAATCGCATGTAAAGTGAATATGCACTTATGATGAAATGATGAGATGCTATGATGATGTAGTTATAGTCTAGGGTCAAAGATGCAACATAGTTCTCTATAACCGAAGCTCTGAGGCCAATCTGTCACACCCCCAAATTACCTGTTTTGCAGCGGAATGGAATTCCTGGGGGATGACTGTCATAGCACCACAATCACAGTTATATTGAACGACCTAAAGTGTCGTTTGAAAAGCACATCGTTTGATATAATAAAACATTCAGAGTTTACAAAAGATAGGTCCCAAAAGGTATTCAACATTTTCGGAAATAAGTTTGTTACAATCCAAACGATGTTTTAAAGTGCATAAAATCCATGTGAGACGCGTCGTCACCGCGACTCTATGATAAGTCCACATGCATGCCATGAATTATATGCCTTAGATACCTGAAAATACATTGCTAAAAGTGTCAACACAAAGGTTGAGTGAGTTCATAGAGCTTATGAAAATGTTTAATACGACTACCACAAGTATAGGCCATGTATGACAAATATGTCACATAAAAATGTTACAATTGCTATAAGCACATGACACCGAAGCTAGACTGTTCATGATGTTCGCCCCAACAGAGTGTTTTGCCAAACAACTCAAATAATGATATTAAATGAAATGCATCCGTTTGACCAATTGGGACCACCAACCCGGATGGAGGAGTCACCCTCAATAGATATATTCACTCACCCTCGCTTCTTTCGGAATTAATGGTTCATGATTATGTAATGGGGACATTCAATTGGCAATGAGGTAACTTAAGCAATGTAATGAATTTGATATACTTGGCATCGTAATAAAAATGATGTGCAATGTATTCTCCCCCGTAGGTTTGAAAATAAGTATAAACATGTACAACGGGGCTATGAAGACTCACTTGGTGAAATGATGCGATGGCAAAAGTGAGTACACTGAAATGAAGTGCAAATCTCTAACCGTGACCTATTATAAATGATATGATCTATAATAAGTTATGATGTAAAGTTATGCATGCAACTCGTATGATATCTATACCACTTGTGAATTTCTGAAAATAAAGTTTATCATCGAAAAATAATCTTATAACATCTTGACAACTTATAAATTACTTTACAAGTATTTTCGTTGAAATGATATCCTACGATAATCATTTAGTGATTTATTATGAAATTATAGTTTTTCATCGCAAAACAATAAAATTTGACAATTCATGAAAGTGACTAAATGGCCTTGAAAAGCTAGTCGTAAAATAGTGAATATCGAGTGTTAGAAAACAAACTCAACGGTTTTGGAAAGCTTGTAGCATTATCTCAAAGTATTAGCTTTTAAATTTTTATCATAGAGGTCTCGATCATGGAGAAAAACATAGGTGAAATAAGGTACTTGTACCAAAAATATTATTTAAGGCTAGTTTTCGGCAAAGTTTGAGTGACCGTATTTTATTCGTTACAACTCCGTTTGACAAACGGTTGGACATTTTGGAAAATAGGCTAGGTGAACTTACTTTTACTAAAAGACATCGTTTTCTAAAAAGTACTCCATCGATGTTAAAAATGACCCTCAACATGGTCACTCGCGACTATAATTTTTGGCTATTAGAAAATAAATATAAGTTCTACTTGTGAAAATAGTTACGTCATCCTTATTTAAACGCGTGTAATTTAATCGTTGTAAGTCCGTTTTCTACTTTTTATATGTCCGTAGCTTCGTGTTAAAGTATACTAATATATTTTTTATAAATCGACTCATTTAGATAATGCTTAAGACTCATTTTTGACCCGTAAAAATCTGGACAGCATGCTGATTTTTCCGGAAAAGTATAGTTTTCGTCGTTAAACTTGAAAATAGCTTAAATTCTTCGTTATAACTCCGTTTTAACCCGTTCAAGCGACCACGTTTTCGTTTTGAAGTATATTTTCTGAATTTCTAGCCCAAAATATTTTATAAACTGTCGAATTTTCCAGATTTCACAAAAATGATTAGACCACAATTTATTGTTGTCGAAAATGATTTCTCTCGCGTAATACTTATTCTAACCACTTCAAATTAACACCAAAGCTATTATAAACCTACCATACACCTTCTTAGGATGTCATGGGTTCCTAAACATCATCAAAAATGATATGTTTCAAGGGATTAATTATAGGATGGTATATATTCATTATAAGTACTAAAAACAAATAAAGTGGTATAGATACTCATATAACTTGCATGTTTTCCTCAAGCATGATAAAAATAACCAAAGTATGAATATGGAAGAATAAAAATGATCATGAAATGCTTACTAGTATAGTGATGAGGTTTATAGAACAAGGTTTTTCCTAAATACCCTAGGTTTTTATTTCAAAACCTTAATTAAGAGTATGCTAGTGTTGTATAAATAACTTGTTCTTGAAAAAATTTGGCTTCCTTGTTGCTCTTCTTCCTTGGCCGGTTTTTACAAGAGAAAATGAGAGAGTTTATTTTTTTTTCACCAAAAGATAAGTGCTAGTATGTGTTAAATGAGTATATAATTAAAATACTACAAGTGTAGCTCTAGTTTTGTATATGTGTATAGCTAGTTTAGAAGATTTTTATGTGAGGAAATGTGTTGAGTCATGTATTGGTCGACAAGGGTAAAACAAAAGATAAGGTAATGTATTTTGTTTAAGTAAATGTATAAATGTATATGTATAGTTGGTAACTTGTAAGTTAAAATAGATATTTGAGGTAGCGTTAGCTAGAAATAAATTTTAACGGAACAAAATAAAATATATCGATGTCATAAAAATTATAAAAATACATTTCTTACAAAAATTTAGTGAAATAATAATTATCGTGTAGTATTTACGAAAACCGTCGTAAATATATATACATAACAATTTATATACAAAATAAATTTAAAACACCGGGTAAACTAATATTATAATTTTTATATTATTAAAATGAGTATGAAAATATATTTGGATAATTTTTGAAAGTGTCGGATCAAATGTTCAAAATAAATGATTACGCGATAGCGTTTATTTAATAGGAAATTATACGTTTAATGAAAAATGCAAATCCATGCATGAACTAATATGATGATGATGTTACTAATGATATGTAGACTAATCCTAGTCTATATGAAGTGTCCCCAATGATTTTTCATGAATTCGCAGCTAAACCCTTACGGTTACGCGAATTTGATACTCGTAAACCTAGTTTACGACAAATGATGAATAGTGAATCACGAATAGTGATTTTCTCCGGGAATGAATAGTGTTTCGTGAATAGTAAAATTTTGAAATACGTTCTCAGAATATCAAATCGACTTCCAAAATGATGAATAGTAAATTCCCGAGATGAATAGTGAAATTTTTAAAGTTTGTAAAATGACCTGAAATTATGAGTTGTCACATTTATGCTATTTCAGATTGCTTCACTAAGGTGAGTTTCATAACCCCATTTTACTTGTTTACAGTATTTTCTAAATGCTCGGGGTGAGAATACATTGCTTGTTTTTATGCGGATATAAGTATAAAACTGTTACATTGCCTAAGTTACCACATAGCCAATTAAGTCCCCTACCATAATCATGAACCGTTAATTTCCAGAAAGCGCGAATGTTATGAATAGATCCATTGGGTTGACACCCTCGTTCGGGTTGGGTTGCTCCAACAGGTCAAACGAACGCATACCGTTTGAGGATTACATTAAGTGTCCGGCAAACAATTGTTTGGGGCATTTATGCTTGATTGCATACCAAATATGTTAAGCATCGGGGTCATGAACTTAGTGCAATTGTATTTATTTTTATACTACTGAAATCTTGTGTTCCGTACATGAATTTTTCATTAAATTAAACCTATGAACTCACCAAAATTATGTTGACCTTTTTGCATGTATTTCTCAGGTATCTAGCTTGCTTTATTGCATTTCATGGAGTCATGGTCATCGTTGGCGACTACTTTCACGGAGATTTCCTACATTTAACACATTCGTTTGATTGACCTAAAACTTATTTCTTTACTTCTGGGAAAACTATTAAGACCTTTCTTTTGTGAACAGTGAATTACTTTAACAAATCAAACGAATGATTTTCTAAACGACTCATGTAGGTCGTTCGACATAACTGTAACTTTGTACCATGATAGTCACGCCCCGTTTACCATTCCGCTGCGACCCATTTTGGGGGTGTGACAATGTTGATGTATATGTAGAGATTTTGGATAATGATGAGTTTAATAGTGGATCAAAAGATTGGATGATATAGAGAAGCCTTAGAAGAGGAAGTTAAAACATTTAAGAAAACAACAACAAAAGGCAGCAAATGGTAAAAGGCTTAAAAGTTACTTTTATGTTGGTCAAGCATTTGGGACTACAAAAGAGGCAAAAGAATATGTGAAGTGGACTAAGTCCAGAATTATTAATGCTTCTCCCATCAAGGCCAAGGCAGCAGTGCATAAAAAGAAGTCGACCAAGTCAAATATCATTTATGGTGGTAAACCTAACAAGAGAAAGAAGATGAAAATAAGTGTCCTTGGGTTTTGTACATATCAAAAGGTATAGGCAGTGAGAACATACAAAGTTGAGCACAAGTGTCTTCAAACCAGGAAAATCTAAGCCTGCACAACAAATTTCTTAGCCAAAGATAGCTTAAGTCAGATTGAATCAAACCCAGCTATACAAGTTAAAGCAGTTAAAGATCAAAGTCAAAAGAAGTTGAAACTAGAGATTTCCAATATGAAAGCATTTAGGGCAAAGCCAAAAGCTGTCAATCAGATAAGAGGTGACCACACACAACAATATGCTACATTGAGGGATTATGTAATAGAATTGAAGGAAAATACCCCCCACACAATTGTCAAAATAAAAAGGGAACCAAATCCAGAATTTAATACAAGGGGGTTTTTAAAGTATTTACATGTGTCTTGGTGCACCAAAACATGGGTTTAGGGCAAGGATGAAGGATTTATTGGGATTAATTGGTGCCTTCATAAAGGGTCCATTCCCACATCAATTATTGACGGTTGTTGCATTGGATCCCAACAATGGGATATACCCTCTGGCTTATGGTATTGCTAAAGCCGAGACCACAAAATCAAAGAATCATGGACATGGTTTTTGGAGCAACTGGGAAGATCTTGACTTGGAATGCACAATTCAAATTTCACTTTCATTAGTGATAGGCAGAAGGTAATATGCAACTCAAGTTTCAATTTCACAATCATATGTCTTTGTCTGATATGTTTATTTATATACTTGCATTGTGATAGAGGATAATACCGGCCATTGCCAAGGTTTTTCCAGCGGCAAAGCATAGATTCTTTCTTAAACATATACATGAAAATATGAAGCAAAGATGGAGTGGTAAAATGTTCAAAGATATAATTTGAAAGTGTGCAACTGCTAGAACAATCCCACATTTTAGGCTAGCAATGGAAGAGTTGAAGGAGTTCAATAACGATGCATATGACTAGTTATATAAGATACCTCCTCACCATTAGTCTAGATCCTACTATTCAGGTAACATTCTATTCAACAAGAGTTACTTATCTATCTAGTAATTTTGAACGTGAAAAAAAATATGTTTTTCACTTTCTTACAAATAGGGATATGCCAAACTAGTTGATGGTAGGGATATGCCAATTATCAGATAATAGCCAAATGTGAAGCCCTTAACTCCTACTCCCACTAGGTTGCTAAATCTCATCTCAGATTAAGCTTGAGACTATATTGTACCTTGGAATGAGATGATAGGGACCAAGTTAGTGGTCCTTGGTTTGACCGGTGTGTGGTGAATGTGGTACAAATAACTTGCACTTGTAGGTATTGCGAATTAACTCGTATACCCTCCAAGCATGCCACAAGAAGTTAATTGGAATATGGCACAAAACAGCTTGAACCCAGGTTTACCAAAAGAGTGGGTGCATCCTTGTTATAGATTGACCCTATTACTAGGAAAACTATGTGGCTTAAGTGTGACATTCCAACAAAAATCCCTCGAGCCAATCATCATCCTCAACCAGAAAGACAATGAAAGGTTTTATGGATATTTAAATATATGTATGTCCGGATTCGAACTCGAGACTTCGGGATTGCACACATTACGTATGAGAATTGATGTAAATAATTAATATAAATAAAACGTTATTATTATTAATTATTAGTCACGAAATAAAACATAACGATAGTTAAATAATTAACGAGGTTTGGTTAACGGTCGTTAAATATTAACTATAAGGACTAGAGATGAAATTACAAAGTCGGGAAAGTTCTAGAATCCCCTTTGGGGGGCTTTGGCCGATCGGTTGGGTTCCCAAACCCATACCCTCTCAAACTTGGTCACCAAGTTAAGTTAACTATAAATACAATCCTTTGTATTCATTCTTAAACTAATCTTGGATCACCAATAACCTAATTTCTCCTCTCCTCTCTCCCTCTTTGTGTGGCCGGTCGAAACTCCCTCACCCAAGGGTTTTCGATTTTGCTTAACCCAAAGATACAAGTGTTGGTTTATTTGTGATTCAAGGAACTAGATTTTCCACATCAAATCGCTATTAGTACGTGTGTACAAGAACGAAGAGCAAGCACGCTTGAGCTTGTGTATTCCTTGGTGGTCGATTCTATTGGGTCGAATTAATTAAACCCTTAATTAGGGTTTTGGGTTTTTGGTTCTTGTTATATCAACGTTTGATTCTTGAATTGCTAAAAGGTACGCGTTTCTTGATTGGTTAATTAATTACATATATTATTCCTATTTGCTTCCCGCATGCTTTGATGATGTTATTTGTTTTATATATAATTGTTATGAGTATAAAATTCCAACAAGGGCATCACGAAATGTTAATATGATGTAATTAATTACTCAAACACATAAAAATTGAATCTTTATGATTATTTGCATGTTTTTTATGGTTTCTAGGGTTTTGAATTCGAAACCCTAATTTTTTATGTATAGGGTCGATTACCCTTTATTTATTTAGTTAGGTTTTAATTTTGTAAAAATTGTAGAAACCCTAGGATTGCATGTTAATTTTATGTGGTTAATTAATAAATAATTGTTATGTGCCATGTAATATGCGTATCTTGGGTGATAATTGTTATGCGGAATCCATGGTGGAACATGCATGTTTTGCCATGGAATATTGTTTATTGTTATGCTATAAATTGTTTAGTTGATACACACATGTTTTATTTATTGAATAATTATCAAATTGGGGAAGACCTCAATTATAACTAATAAAAATCCGTTACGTGCTAATTGGTATATTATTAACTTTGGCTACGAATCGACTTGTCGATGTGTGTGGCTCATCTACCTTGTAGGTGAAAGCCCTAGTTAATATATGCATTATTTACGCCTAGAATTGTTTATTAGAGTTTATTGAAATAATTATGCATGTGGCTAATTGTTTTTACATATGTTAAATTGTTTAGTTATATGTTTATATTATTTGAGTGTTTTTAATTTTTATTAAAGTGCTTTTTTGAATCTTTATGATTATTTGCATGTTTTTTATGGTTTCTAGGGTTTTGAATTCGAAACCCTAATTTTTTATGTATAGGGTCGATTACCCTTTATTTATTTAATTAGGTTTTAATTTTGTAAAACTTGTAGAAACCCTAGGATTGCATGTTAATTTTATGTGGTTAATTAATAAATAATTGTTATGTGCCATGTAATATGCGTATCTTGGGTGATAATTGTTATGCGGAATCCATGGTGGAACATGCATGTTTTGCCATGGAATATTGTTTATTGTTATGCTATAAATTGTTTAGTTGATACACACATGTTTTATTTATTGAATAATTATCAAATTGGGGAAGACCTCAATTATAACTAATAAAAATCCGTTACGTGCTAATTGGTATATTATTAACTTTGGCTTACGCAATCGACTTGTCGATGTATGTGGCTCATCTACCTTGTAGGTGAAAGCCCTAGTTAATATATGCATTATTTACGCCTAGAATTGTTTATTAGAGTTTATTGAAATAATTATGCATGTGGCTAATTGTTTTTACATATGTTAAATTGTTTAGTTATATGTTTATATTATTTGAGTGTTTTTAATTTTTATTAAAGTGCTTTTTTGTTTATAAATTGTTTGACATGTTAGTAAGCAAAAAGGGTTTTTTTAATAGAAAATTAAATGGACTAAATAATGGCGAAATTGATTTGTTATCTAAGAATAATTCTTGAACTTTTAATCTATTGATGCGACTGTACTAAATGGTTAGAACGGCTCACCCACTAGAACAAACTATAAAGGGGTTATTTAAGAAGTGAGCACAGTCTCACCGAAAGGATGTCTAAGGTTATGCTTTGCGCATTCCCGTCCTCTCCCCTCTGTGAGTTCGATTGGAGCTACCTAGTATAATCATTCAATGTACGAAGCATCTTAGTGCAAAGTTGTAAGTTTCTCAACGCATCGATTAAAACTTTGTAGAATTCAATCTTAGCAATTAAAATCTGAATGTAAGTTTTTTCGAAAATTTTATGTCATAAAGTTGTATGCATGCTTCTTTATACATAAGTTTTGATTACATGTCAAAAATTGTACCCTTTAAATTTAAGTTTATGCCATCTAATGATATGAAACACTTGAAGTTGTAATTTAGTTATGTGAGACCTTGATCTAGATTACAATAACGAGGTGAATTATTTAGTTGTGTGAGACCTCAGCTTTATGATTTGCAGTTTCTAAATTAGACAACTTAATTAAGTTAGTTAGTGAGACCTATGACTTAAGGCATGAGATGGGATGAAACATGCTTACGTTTTGCATTAATTGTTTTGGCAAAATTGTAAATCCCATAACTTTTGGAATTGAAAACTTGTTTGTCAATTATCGCTTTTCAACGATTACCTATTCTATACTTTCACCACTAGCAGATCAACCGATGTGGTGAAACTATGATAATGAGGATCCAAAATTCAAGGAAAATTCTATGGTTAATATGAATATTGACCAAAGGGTATTTTATTTTCTTGAATGTTTACTTATCGAAAGTACTAACTTTTGAACTTTTATTTCTGAGAAATGGCTCAAGTGAATCTATCTGACTAGCCTCGTCGTTCAAATCTATGTTTGATCGAGAGAAATTGACTGGTAGCGAATTTCAATGATTGGTATCGGAAACTAAGAATTGTCTTGAGGGTTTCCAAAAGACTCAATTATTTGACTACGCCTTGTCCTCCTGAACTGCACTGATGCTACTGCTGAAGCACGAGCCGCATGGCAACTGAGTATGACAAGTATAATGAGGTCGCGTTCATTATGCTCGGGAGTATGAACTCAAGCTTGCAAAAGCAATTTGAGAATTACTTCCCTAATCTCATGCTTGAAGAATTGCAAAGGTTGTTTGAAAAGCCTGTGACTGTAGAGCTGTATGATTTGATAGATGCTCTTCATAGTTTCAAGCAAGGAGAAGGGAAACGTGTAAGCGCCCACTGCCTGGAAATGATGAGTTACATGGACCGCTTGGCGCTTAACTATGTCTACCCAAATGACATACAAATTGGCCTTATCAACAGATCCCTTAATAAGGAGTTTGATGGTTTTGTGCGAATTATAATATACATTGCACGGGAAGACAAAGTGAGGTACATGCAATGTTCATTGATTACGAAAAAGGTTTGCCCAAGAAGGCCTCTACACCTGCGGTTTTGACCATCCGGAAGGGTAGAATTTCTAAGCCTAATAAGCCGCTAGCTAACAAGAAAGGGAAAGGTAAGGGTAAAGCTGATAAGGGAAAACAAGTTATGACTTATCAGCAAGAACCCAAGAAGTACCCTCCCAAGAAGCGTGAGAATCCGAAGAAGGATCTGGCTTGTCATCACTGCACCGAGGTTGGACACTGGAAGAGGAATTTTCCACTGTACCTTGATGAGTTGCGCAATAAGAGGTATAAAAATACGGCATTGTGGCCGTACTTCAGTACTCTTTTGATGATAGAATAATTTGCTTTTCCTCATAAAATAAATTCCTGGGTATATGATGCTGGATGTGGTATTCACATATGTAATACACTGCAGGGACTTAGAGGAGCAAGGAAGCTTGCCTATGGACAATACCGCACGTGGGTAATGGAGCACATGCAGTCGTTGAAGCTATAGGCATGTTTGATTTAGTTTTACCTTCGGGTTTAGTACTGTCATTAAACGATTGTCATTACGCACCTTCTATTGTTAGGGGTGTCGCTTTCGTTTCCTTGTTAAAAGATATTGGTTTCGTTCATGCATTTACTGATTATGGAATTTCTGTTTCTTTAAATGGTGTTTTTACTTTAATGTTATTCCAGTAAATGGTGTGTTTGAAATTGATTTGCATGATAATGTGAATGATAAAAATAATTATGTCTTTAGCATCAATAATAAAAGAATCAAAGGTGATTTGGATTCTTCATTTCTTTGGCATTGTAGACTTGCTCATATAGGCAAGAAACGCATGCAACAAATTTGCAACACGATGGACTTTTGCAAGACATCAATGATGAATCATTTGATAAATTCAATCTTGCATATCTGGAAGATGACCAAGAAACCTTTTACAAATAGTTTAGAAAGGGCTTCTTCTTGGTGTGATACATACTGACGTATGTGGACCACTAAGACATGTGTCAAGAAAGGGTGCTAGCTACTTCTTAACCTTTACCGATGATTTCAGTCGTTATGGTTATGTTTATTTACTTAAACATAAACATGAAGTCTTTGAAACATTTAAGGTTTTAAGAGTGAAGTAGAACTGCAACTAGGAAAGAAGATTAAAGCTCTTCGATCCGATAGAGGTGGTGAATATTTAAGCCAAGAGTTTAAAGATTATCTTGCTGAGTGTGGTATCGTCCAAAGAACTCACATCTCCATATACTCCACAACAAAATGGTGTATCTGAGAGAATGAATCGTACATTGCTAGACATGGTGCGATCGATGTTTAATCTTACAACTCTTCCCTTATCCTTTTGGGATTATGCTTTAGAAACTGCTGTTCGCATATTGAATATGGTTCCAACTAAGAAGGTTGATAAGACACCTTATGAAGTGTGGTATGGGAAAGCTCCCAACTTGTCTTACTTAAAGGTCTGGGGTTGTGAGGCGTTTGTTAAACGTGACTCTGCTGATAAGCTGCAACAAAGATCTGTTAAGTGTGTCTTCGTAGGATACCCAAAGGAAACTATGGGTTACTACTTTTACTTTCCACCTGAAAACAAAGTAATTGTTGCTAGGTATGGAGACTTTCTTGAAAAGGATCTCATATCTCATGAATTCAGTGGGAGAGTTTATGATCTGGAAGATGATCAAGAAGATACAACACCTTCTGAGAACACTAGCCAACCTCAAGTAGAACCTGAAAGTCTGGGCGTTTCACCTGAGATTGAAGTGGTTCCCATTCGTAGATCTTCAAGAACTACGCGTGCATCTGAGCGTCTATGTCTCAACGTAGAAGCTGAGGAATATATGTTAGGGGATCTTGGTGAACCTGCTAACTATAAAGCTGCCATGATGAGTCCAGAAAAGGAGAAATGGCGAGTTGCAATGAATGGGGAAATGCAATCCATGAAAGATAACGAAGTCTGGATAGAGGTTGACTTACCTCCAAATGCTAAGGTAGTTGGAAGTAAGTGGCTCTTTAAGATAAAGACTGACATGGATGGCAATGCACACACCTATAAAGCTCGTCTTGTAGCTCAAGGTTATACTCAAACCTATGGGGTATACTATGAGGAGACATTTTCTCCTGTAGCAGACATTAGAGCTTTTAGGATTCTTATAGCCATAGCTGCGTACTATGACTATGAGATATGACAAATGGATGTCAAAACTGCCTTCTTAAATGGTCGCCTAGATGAGGACATCTATATGGAGCAGCCTGAAGGGTTTGAGAATCCAAAGTATCCGAAGCGTGTATGCAAACTTCAAAGATCCGTTTATGGATTGAAGCAAGCATCAAGGCAATGGAACAAGAAGTTTGATGAAGAAATCAAGAAATTTGGTTTCACTCAAAATCTTGATGAGCCATGTGTGTATCACAAAGCTAGTGGGAGTAATGTTATTTTCCTTGTCTTATATGTCGATGACATATTGATCATGGGAAAAGACATTCCAAGTATGCTAGATGTAAAGTCTTATCTTGGAGAGTGCTTTTCTATGAAGGACTTAGGGGAAGCATTTATTCTGGGAATCAAGATCTACCGAGATAGATCAAGGCGGTTAATTGGACTAAGCCAAAGTGCTTACATTGATAAAATATTGAAGAGATTCAGTATGCAAAATTCCAAGAAGGGATATTTGCCAATGCAAGTTGAACATGGCTTAAGTAATAAACTATGCGCGTCAACACCTGAAGAGGTGGCTTACATGAATAAAGTTCCTTATGCTTCGGCTGTAGGATCTATCATGTATGCTGTAAGATGTACAAGGCCTGATGTGGTGTTTGCACAAAATATCACCAGTCGGTATCAACAGAACCAGTGTGTGAAACACTTGCAAGCTGTTAAGAACATTCTTAAGTATCTAAGGGCTACTAAAGAAATATTTCTAGTGTATGGAGGAAATCCAGATGCGAACTTGATGTTACTGGTTTTGCGATGCGCCTTTCCAAACTGATAAAGATGATACGAAGTCTCAAACTGGTCATGTCTTTGTCATTAATGGAGGAGCAGTTGACTGGAAGAGCAAGAAGCAAACAACGGTTGCGATGTCTATTACAGAAGCTGAGTACATAGCTACTTCAGAAGCTGCGATGGAAGCTGTTTGGATTAGGAAATTCATTTCGGACTCGGAGTAATGCCCTCAATCGAATTACCTTTAAATGTGTATTGTGACAACTCTGCGGCAATAACATTTGCCAATGAGCCTGGAGTCATGAAGGGCGCCAGACATTTTCCTCAGAGATATCACTATGTTCGAGAACAAGTCGACATAGGTGAAATCAATCTACTCAAAGCTCATACAGATGATAATCTAGCTGATCCCTTTATGAAGCCTTTGCCAAAAGAAAAACTTACTGACCATGCTAATGGGATAGGTCTTCGTTTAGCTAGTAGTTTCATGCAGATCTGTGATTAGTATTTGGATAAAGGATGTTATGAACAAATATTACTTTAATGAAATAAAATAGTTGTTTATGTTTATTTTTCATTTTCTTAATATTATATCCTATATTTGCATGTTTAATCCGTGAATAACTTATGTTATTCTAAATAGTCCGTTGTCGATCAATGATGTGGGAATGTCATTGAATTAAGACAAATCGATTTTTGGTAGAATATACTTTAAAGTATATTGATGCGTGGGACATACCAGATTCACATGATATTCAATGAATTGAATATAGGACTCATCCCAACTTTACATGATGATACTTTATGGATCTTTGTCATTAAGTATATCATGAAGTGTTTATCCTCGACTTGAGATATCGATAACCGACATGAATGTAGTGCATCTGTGTAAGATAGTCTAACGCTATCCGTAACTGGTAGTTATAAGGGCTATTTTCGGAAGTATTGCAAAGTTCATGAGTTATGTTTGTAGTCAAGAGAATTTGTTCCTTTGAATTTGTTTCAAA
This sequence comes from Chrysanthemum makinoi, assembly GCA_910596185.1. Lineage (NCBI taxonomy): Eukaryota > Viridiplantae > Streptophyta > Magnoliopsida > Asterales > Asteraceae > Chrysanthemum > Chrysanthemum makinoi. The sequence goes on from OU343217.1 coordinate 14,574,861, forward strand.
GCATAATACTATATTTGGGCCCCTCGTAGGGTTGAAAAGATGTTTTTATGGCCATACCCAAGATCTATCTGGAATACGTTCAGATGATTTGGTAATATTGTTCAATCGAAAACAACGAGAAACAGAATGTTAACTTATGAAATGACTTGATCCATATTCATAGTTAATGTAGTATTAGTAACAAAAGGATAAGTAAAAATGATGAATCATTAAATGGTTTTTTCCAGGAGACCATACTCGATTTGATCTCGGGCGTATGGCGTGAAAGCTAGACTAAACAATGTCATTACTATATTTAGTAATATCCAAGTGGGAGCTGAAAGGTTTTATGGATATTTAAATATATGTATGTCCGGATTCGAACTCGAGACTTCGGGATTGCACACATTACGTATGAGAATTGATATAAATAATTAATATAAATAAAACGTTATTATTATTAATTATTAGTCACGAAATAAAACATAACGATAGTTAAATAATTAACGAGGTTTGGTTAACGGTCGTTAAATATTAACTATAAGGACTAGAGATGAAATTACAAAGTCGGGAAAGTTCTAGAATCCCCTTTGGGGGGCTTTGGCCGATCGGTTGGGTTCCCAAACCCATACCCTCTCAAACTTGGTCACCAAGTTAAGTTAACTATAAATACAATCCTTTGTATTCATTCTTAAACTAATCTTGGATCACCAATAACCTAATTTCTCCTCTCCTCTCTCCCTCTTTGTGTGGCCGGTCGAAACTCCCTCACCCAAGGGTTTTCGATTTTGCTTAACCCAAAGATACAAGTGTTGGTTTATTTGTGATTCAAGGAACTAGCTTTTCCACATCAAATTGCTATTAGTACGTGTGTACAAGAATGAAGAGCAAGCACGCTTGAGCTTGTGTATTCCTTGGTGGTCGATTCTATTGGGTCGAATTAATTAAACCCTTAATTAGGGTTTTGGGTTTTTGGTTCTTGTTATATCAACGTTTGATTCTTGAATTGCTAAAAGGTACGCGTTTCTTGATTGGTTAATTAATTACATATATTATTCCTATTTGCTTCCGCTGCATGCTTTGATGATGTTATTTGTTTTATATATAATTGTTATGAGTATAAAATTCCAACAGACAAAACAAGAAGAGGAATCATCCTCAACCAGGAAGACAAAACAAGAAGAGGAAGAAGTCTGCAATATGCAAAATTCCAGGACATAACAAGAGAACATGCAAGGGACACACCATTCCAATGCAGGTGGAAAAAAAGAAAAGCTGCAAATTGTTCAAGTCAATCTGCTCCAACCATAAAAGGTCCAAATCAAGTTGCTCCTTCTAAAAAAGGTCCTAGTCAAGCTGCTCCAAGTCAAAAGTCAAACAGGTCCAAGTCAAGTGGGTAGGGGAAAGAAGACTGCAAGAGGTGTTGCTGGTATGGGAAAGAAGAAAAATGTAGAAGGTGGTGCCGGTAAGGGTAAGAAGAAAAATGCACATCCAAGTCAAGCTGGGTAATCTTATTTAGTTTACTATTGTGTTTAATATAATAAGACTACATAACAAGTTTTTGTGCAACTTCCTCTTTTCTTTTTAACCAACTTCTATTCTCGAAGCAATATAATATATTTCTGACTAAAACCATAAAAATTGGGGTGTTACATAGAAACAACAAGGTGTGAACGTTATGGCAGTGGAAGTTTAAATAGGGTGGCTTTGGATGTGGTCGAGGAAGAGGCCGTGGATCCGGGAGAAGTCGAGATGGTAATGAACTGTCTAACGGGATGCCATGTTACATGTTACAATTATTGTGAACAATCAAAAGGGGTTAAGCTAGAGAAGACTTTGGATGTGACCGAGGTGGAGTTCGGGTGTTCGGGAAAGGTCGAGAATCAAGATAGTTCGAAAAGAAGGTGATTAAAGCTGGTGTGACCAAAGGGTGTGAACAAACGATTAAGGGGGTGAATGTTTGGGTTAAGCATTCATTTGGTTCATGTGCATGCATGGCTAGAAGCTTTAATAGTTTACTAAGTTATGGTTTTATATATTATGTCCGTTTTGGGAAAATGATCTTGTTGGCTACAAGATGTTACATAAGGTACGCGTGTCGGGTAACGATGAATGTGCCATAATTGTGATGAAATTATTTATCTACAACGTTATTGCATAAAATGAAAGTTGAGAAACAAAAGAGGATTTTTTTTTCTTCCAATTCTTGTAAGGAGTTCACCTTCAAAAAGCATTCTTCTGATCTCATTCGTTCCGGTAGGGGTGAGCAAAACAAAGAGAAAAAACCGAAACCGAATCGAAAACCGAAAAACCGACCGAAACTAAAAACCGATTGTTCGCTTTTTACTTTTTCAGAAACCGAGAAATGCGGTTCGGTTTCGGTTTTCGTCCAAAAACCAAACCGCAAAAACCGAACCGAACCGGTTTTATTATATAATAATATCTAATTTATATAATATGATTAAATAACAAAATAAATCAAATTTATAAATTCATATTCATTTTGTGAGTTGATTTATTATATATTTATCTTAACGTTTATATTTATATGTGTGTTTGACGTGTCGCGTGTTTTGTGTGAATATACAAGTATTCGATAATGATTATACTACGTGTATGTTCACTTCTATGTGTATGTCTCATTTATATGTTTGTAATTGTAGAATTATGCAATAAACATTATTATGCTTAGATTGAAAAAAAAGTAAAGAAGAATAACTAATTTTGTACGTTAAACAAGTTTGTTGGTATAATTTGGCCATACCCAAATATTAACAGTTAGAAACCGAAAAAACAGAAAAATAGAACCGAAACCGATAAAAAACCGAAAAAACCGAACCGCCAAAAACTGAACGGTTTCGGTTTTTGGTTCTACAAAAACCGAACATTGTGGTTCGGTTTCGGTTTTAGCCAAAAACCGACCCAAACCGAACCGTGCATGCCCCTACGTTCCGGCGCCGATCTAATATAATTTGGCATCTCGAAGAAGTCTCCAAATTGGTTACTCATTCACGGAGTATTGATCAACTCTCAAGCATTGAATAACTATTGAAAATTATATTACAAAAATCAAGTTCATGTTTTTAATTATAGTGTTTTCTTGGTAAAACTTTTTGTAACAATTATGTCTTTTTGAAAAATTCCCCAATAGAAAATGAGCTTTTCAAAAGATGCTAGGCATTACTCAATTGTCAAAATTGAGCTCGTTAATTTTCATATCATGAATCTAGTCATTTTGCTGATCCCATTATATTGGTCACAAAACATAAATTGATAAAAGAAATAATTTCTTTATATAAATCACCCAATGTACACACGCACAAAGAACATGAATCTTCACATGTACATGATTTTATAACTATTCAGGTTTCACTCAGCATTTTTTGATACTCATAGTAAAAAACTAATGTTAATGAGAACACGAAAAATTCTTTTACACTGGTCGAAACTCGAGGCCACATACAATGAGGCCAGACATAGTTCCTTCATGGCTTGTAAATTTCATATTCATAGAAAGAGAGTCATCCTTGAATTCATGAGCTGAGTTAAACTTCCACACTTGAATCTCCATCCATCCATCTTCCCTTTGTTTTGGAACCCGAGTAGTATCATGTATATTCAACGGGCTTGGGGTTATAAAATAAACAAATTCAGTCTCATTGTTTTCTTTGTGGAGTAGGTCTCGTACTCTTACTGGATAATGCAGCCCCTGACATTTTTCTGAAAGCTTGAACACAAGGTAACACACGTATTCTGTATCTTGTGACAACATTTTACTTTTAATCGTGCAATTGATATGAAATACTTGTTGTGGTAAAAGCTCAATCACCACTTGAAATCTGCATGTAAAATATATTATATGATTACATTCATACTTCTCAAGAACAAAGTATATTTAAAGAGAACTAAATCCAACACGTGAATCTTTTGTCGACCATCTAGTCACGAATCTTTAATATGTTACTAGAAAACAGCAAATATTTGGACCTTCATTATCAAATATATTTTTTCACAAAGGCCTTTGGGTAAGCACATATGAGGACATAGCGAATGTACAATTAGAATAAGTTTAGTGGTTAAAGGAGGATGTAACAAAGTTAGTTCACAAAAAATTAAAAAAAAAATAATAATAAAAAAAAAGAAAAAAAAAAGAAGCAAACCTGGACAGAGCTGATGTTTTTAATGTAAAGAGATCAACATTAGAGTATTTGTATAAAGTTGCCTTTGCGGAAAGCACAAGTAGTTTTTTTTCACCTATTTCGCCCAACCAGAAGAACTCATCATAGTTTCTGCATATCTTGAATATTTCTTCAAAGTTAGTTGGCAAATGTTGCACCTGATCCACATTGAAGTTTGATTTCAAGACTTGTTGGGCTTCCTTCAATTTCCCGATTTCTTCATGTTTCACCTGTGTACAAACCATAAAAAAGAATGCAGCATAGAATATGGTTTATTTTTATTTTTATCTTTTGGCATGCATCCAATCCCTTGATATAATATAAACAAAAGAATATAAAATAGAACCAAGGGATATAATGTCAAATTTACTTTGTCAATTGCTCGAAATTCAATGCCTTCAACATAAACTGCACTTTCTCCACAATAGTATGATGAAAAGCTCTCAAGTAGAAACTCAAAAACGAGATCTTCATTCTGATTCAAGAACTGGTACAACTCAATCATCATCCAGTCCTTGTCTCTCCATGTTGCGAAATATGCATGTAGACTTTCGAGTCCCTTTCTATACTTTAGGTTAACACACATCGGTTTACTAGAAAATATTCTTGAATCACTAAGTTTGAATACTAAATAGACCCCATAAACGACATTTGGACATAAAAATTGAGCGTTTGTCTTGATTTCAATGTTCAATTCGGAAACATCTAACATCTCCGCTACTGACTCAAATCTGCACATATTATAAATATTCAAGTCCCGGTCAGTCATAACCATTATTCCCCCAGATGTACACTTCTACTTTACAATTTAGTATTTCTTTAGACCAAATAAATGAGAAAACAATTTCTTTGGAAATTGGGAAAAAACTTAAAGTCAAAACTGAAACTTATTGTATCAATAAACACATAATCAACTATGATCATCTTCCTTTAAGTTTTAACCATTAAGTTATCTTTTGTTAGAGGGATAATATATTGAAATACACAAGTAAGATGCTAGCAAAATTTATGATTCATAGCCGTGCAAACAGAGGGCCAAAACAGGGCGTACCTCTACCATGTTTTGAAAAAGTAAATAAATATAAAATCAAGCTACAAAGTAGATATCGACTACAAGCAACATGTTAATATCATATAACATCCTAGATTCCAAATCTGAGACTATTAGAATCAGTCAAGAAGATACTAAAAATCTTATATAATAATTCCATAAATGCATACTTTGAAGTAGCTCTACTCATGATATTCACCTTTCATTAGTGTTATATAGGAAGAATAGTCATTTTAGTTAACATAAAATACATTTTATTTTTCAAAACCGGCACTATGTAATCCAATTCCGATAACAAATGTAATTATGTCTAAGATTGAATTTCCATTCCTTTTGAGGAGCAAAAAAGTACATGTCGTGCAACCTTAAGCTTGATCATTCTTATGTTTTAAACTTAAAGAGATTTTTTTGTGTATTTTCTGTAAATATCAAGGTTCAGCGTATAAATAAACTAAAGCTTGAAGAGACTTCAGAGTTGATAAGAAAAAATCTAAGAAGCTCAAACTGAACCTGAAAAAGTTACGAAGCATCTACTTTTACTGTTCTCTTCGAGTCTATTAAGTATTAACCATTTGATAAACAAACAATTTTGTATAATATCTGATTATGAAACTCAGTTTTTTTATATTTCTTATTCTTAAAGTTGTTGATCATATTAGATTGTAGATTAGAACATAAATTTGTGCATCTAACAACAATATATATGTACCAACATAGGTAGAGAGAATAACCTTGATTCCGGAAGAGATTTCCACTCATGTGGACAACTATTTTTGTAGGAAAACAATGTCGCTGAAACCATTGCATTTCTTTCTCCAATATCATCGAATGACGACAACTGTAATACAACAAAAAAACAAGTTAGACTCAACGTTAGGATCTGTAAATGCATGTACGATTTCGATGCATTCCTAAACTAAAGGATACATAGGACACAAGATGCACAAAAATATTTATGAGATTTGAGAATGAACTGACTACCATTTTGTCTTTTTGAAGGAGGATTCACTTCGAAAATATGTTGTAAAGATCCTCTTTCTTGATGGTAGAATAAATTTCAGGGCACTTGGACTTCTGGATTATTTCTTTATAGTCTTTAGGCAATTTGGGCTCCCATTTCTCATAATCCTCCTGTACATACATTAATCAGTTAATAAACTCATGTTTCATACATTTACTTTCTTACAGTTTATGAAATTGTTAAAGGCCATAGTTTATATATACATGTATAAAAAATTAGCAAATTTTGCTAAAATATAGAAACTTACCTGAAATTCCAATGCTTTCTTGAGGTGTATGACCACTTCATGAGCTGTTGGTCGTCTTTCTCTCCTGTGATGTAAGCATTTAAGGGCAATCCTTGTAAAGGTAATATATGACTGTGGCACAATTTGTTCTTTGATACCCTCAAACACCAACTTATCAAGTTTTTCAACATAATAGTGGTGTTTAGCCAAAAAGGGTAAATAGAGATACTCATCATCTATCTTTTCGGATGATAGTTTCCCACACAATATGTCAAACAAGACCGCACCCAATGAGAATATATCAGACTCTTTGGTTAAGAAGCCTGTTTTTGAGTACAGTGGGTCAAGATAGCCAATTGTGCCTGTAACATTGTCGATGACATAGTCTACATCCTGATTTGTTGGACATACTAAGGAAAGCCCGAAATCACTAATTTTCGCTTTCCAATCAGCAAGCAATAGAATGTTGCTGCTGCTAATGTCCCTATGTATTCCATTTCTGGACTTGAAACAGTTCCATGAAGAAACTCCAACCCGACTGCAATATCGATGCATACTTTAAGCCGCATCACCCACGTAAGACTATCATCGCTCAAGTACTTATCAAGACTTCCTCTTGATGCATACTCATAGACAATAATTTTCTCATCCTCTTCATCACAATAGCCTACAAGACCAACTACATTTTCATGTTTATACTCCATAAGGATTTCAAGCTTTGTCACAAATTCAGCTTCTCTTTCAGCAGATTTCTTGCCCAACCGCTTTACAGCAATGAAGTTATGCCCATGATTGTGACCCTTGTATACATTCCCAAAATCTCCATGTCCAATGAGATTGTCTTGATTGAAAGTTTCAGTGGTCGACTTTATGTCTTGAAGTGACAGTTTGAGGCTGTCCGTGTGGTTCTCCTGCAAATCATCAGATAATCAGTCGATTGATAAGTAAAAAATAACTGAACTATTTTCCATCTAAAACTCCTTTAACGTTTCTAATAAGTTCAGGGTTATGGTTGTAAATCAAGCTTAGTTGTTTCATTTTAGAATTAAAGAGTAAATATTATACATCATGGTCACAAGAGGGGGGGGGGGGGGGATTAAGTCATTAAGGGCTAAATGACTTCAATGGTAAGATTGTTAATTCGGTAAAAGTTTGAGGATTAAAAAATTAGTTACACATTATAATGTAAGAAATGTCACGTGATACTAAGAAGAAAATACGAGGAGATTATAAAGTTATTTAGAAAATTACGCACCTGACACTTTAACGTTCTCTTGAGTTCGTTGGTGACAACATCTATTGTTGGGCGTTGTGCTTGAGTTTCTGCGAGACATCGAAATGCAATTTCTGAAAATATGTCCAAAGATGCTTTATCGGGTCCTTTGCTTAGAGAAAAGACATTCTCATTGGTTTCTTCCTTTATCTTGCGATCAACAATTTCTATTAGTCTTCCCTTCTCAAAATGATGTCGTGCAACGGCTGCTATCCCCTTATCAAAATCATGGGCCAACCTCCCGGTCAAGATCTCTAATAACACCACTCCAAAAGAGTAAATGTCTGATTTCTTATTTAATCTACCATACTTCTTATATTCTGGATCGAAGTACATTGGTGTACCTGCAATCGTACTGGCATTGAAAGTACTGACATCTTCATCTGCTGGGTGAAATTTGGAGAGCCCAAAATCGGCAATCTTTGCCTTCCAATTATCGCCCAATAGAATATTCACACTCTTGATGTCACGGTGTATTATCTTTTGTTTGTCCTGATCCGTGTTGTTGTGAATGTAATTCAAGCCATGTGCGATATCAAGACATATTTTCAAGCGTTGAATCCAAGTAAGATTAGTCATTTTTTCGCTGTTTCCCAGATAATCCTCAAGACTTCCTTTAGAAGCAAGCTCATAGACAAGGATCATGTGATCGCGCTCTTCGTCACAAAAACCAAGAAGAGAGATTATATTCTCATGTTTACAGCTAGTCAGAATCTCAATTTCTGCCATGAACCCTTGTTCTCCTTCTTGATTGTGAATCCGTTTTATGGCTACCGTGCTTTGTTTCTTGGGAAGATCACATTTATTCACCCCGTCTATTGACGAAGATATACTGCTATCAAAATGTTTGAGTTGTGCCTTGTATACCATACCATATCCACCTGACCCAATGCAATATTTGTCAGCAAACTTCTCTGTTGCCATCTCGATATCATTAAGTTCAATCTTCAAGTGTTCCAAGTTCTTCAACTGCAACATTGTGGACATTCAACATACAACAATGTACTTAAATAAATAATTGAATGAAAAAAGATTCACAATCTGTACAAATTTGTGATGTTAATAGAAAAAAGTGATACAACAACACTTTATTCTCAGCCAATGGATTCCGTTAGCTTCGATATCAGTTACTGTTTTACGCCTAAAAATGATTTGTGATTTGGTACTAGTGTGCAGGTCCATGGTAGTTGGTGCAGATGGTGTTTTGATTTCTGGTTTTTGGGTGTTGATCGTGTGGTGTGGAGGTGATCATCTCAATAAATTTGTTAACGGTCGTTTATCATTTTAGAGTGCCAGGGTTATGAATATGAGACATCAGAAATGTCTTGTCTAATTTCTTCGTAACAGGGATCAAATGTAAAAAGCCCTTAACCACATAAGACCATTCATGTAATTTACTTATATTTGTTTATTAGTTAGGATGACCAGCTTCGAACTAAAACTATAAAGAAGTAAATTACCCTTAGGTGATTGGATGATGTACTGTCAACTGCACTCTTTGGAAGTTCCTAAAATAATATTTGCAAAACAATAGGAGATTAGTAGATAAATATAACAGTTATTATCACATAAAGTTGATAAGCAAGTTTATTTTCTTACCGGATTTTCATACAGTGATTGAAGTTTCAACGCTTTCTCAAGTCCTTTGACAACCTGATCTATATGTGGACGATTTGTTCTTTCCTCTTTTATGCAGCAATATGCTGTTTCTGAGAAGATTTTTAATGCTTCTTGGTCAATCTGATTTCGTAAATGCGGCATGATCATTTCGTCCAAATGAGAGTTGGCCAGACATAATAACCCCTCTCCCAATGCTTCATCCGGAAGAACTGCACTCCTTCCGCACACGACTTCTAATAACACAACACCGAATGAATACACATCTGACTTGTGGGTCACCCCACCAGTCTTTTCATATTTTGGGTCCAGGTATACATTCTTAACAATATCATGAGTAAGAAGAAGACGGTGCCTCCGAGCTACTGTATTTTTCAACGAAATTTCAAAACCAGATAACTTGGGTTCCCATTTGTCATCCAGTAAAATTTTCGAGCTCTTGATGTTGCAATGTATAACACTAAAATCACGGCCAACGTCATAATGGATGTAACTCAATGCCTTCGCAACGCCAACGCATATCTTCAACCTTTGCATCCATGTGAGGGTCTCGTCACTTAGATATTCGTTGAGACTTCGGTTGGCCTCCTTCTTATATATGATAACCTTGTTCACCTCAGAATCACGAAATCCAACAATAGACACTAGATTCTTGTGTTTGAGATTAGAAAGCATAGAAATCTCCGTCCAAAACTTCTTGCTCTCATTGGGAAAGAAAGCCTTCAAAATAATATCGATGACTTGTTCCAAATGTAAGAGACGACCTTTGTAAATCGTCCCAAGCTTAATATATTCGATAATATTCTCAACAGCAAAATTGTTGGTTGCTGATGCTATATCTTCCCAGCTGAGTTTTAAGTGAGAAAGATCTTTGAGGAAAGACTTTGTTTTTTTGCTGACATGGGACTCGACATGTGTAGATATGGAGGTCAATGATCCCTATATGTATCAAACAAGACAACATTACCAAGTGTTCAAAAAATGACACGTGTAGATATGGAGTTCACGTTTCTAAAATTCTAGTGACTTGCAACAATAGTAATAAGTAAATAATTACCTTGTCATGATTGGATGATGTATCATCTTCAACTTTGGCAGCAACTATGGTGTGTTCCTTTAATACCATAAATACAGTAATAAGTAAATAATTTTACCTGTGTTAATATTATCAATAAATAAACAGAGATTATTTATAAAAGAAAGATGAAAGAGAAAAAACCGTCTTACAACATTTTGACGTTCTATTTGAAGTTTCACCGCGTTCTCAAGTCTTGTGACAACCTCACTTATATCCGGGCGTCGAGATCTTTCTTCATTCAAGCAGTCAAATGCCGTCTTTGCGAAAACGTTGAATGATTGCGGATCCATTTGTTGCCACAGAACCGGATCGATTATTTCATCTAGTATTTTCTTTTTATAATGGAAAATGGCCATTGGGCCCAAATACTTATTATCTTGACCGTCAATTATTGACTTCCTTCCACAAAGTAGTTCAAACAAAACTATCCCAAAGGAGTAGATATCTGACTTGTGGTTCACACTTTTAGTCTCAATATATTTTGGGTCTCCATACCCTTTCACATACTCAAGTGTATTAGTATGAAATGAATGGTGCCTTTCGGATGCTTTAATCTTCATGGAACTGTGAAAATGAGATAACATGGGTTCCCAATCATCATTTAATAAAATTGTGCCACAATTGATTCTCCGGTGTATTAGGCTGAAATCGCGTGGCTCGTCATAATGAATGTAACTCACTGCATGCGCAAGACCAACAGATATCTCCAATCTTCGCACCCATGTCAACAACATCGGGTCACTTAGATATTGGTTGAGACTTAATCTGGTGCCAAGCTTGTAAATGATGATCTTCTCATCATTCTCATCACAAAACCAAACACGAGAAAGCACATTTTTATGCTTGAGACTAGAAAACAATGAAATCTCCATCCCGTTCTTTATTAAACCTCCGAGCATGGATATCAATCAACTCACCGGACCACAATAGCTGTCCCTTATATCTCCGTTCAAACCAATCGTCTCCAACGACATTTTCTTCATCAAAGTTGGTGGTGGCAGATAGGATATTTTCAAGGGGGACTCTGAGGTGAGCAAATCCTTTCATTATCTGTAAAATAGTCAAGTTAAAATGTGAGTTAGAAAAAAGGGAGTATAATAATGCGTACAAAGTGTTTGATAAAATTCCTGAACCATGTCTAAGACATGTTAGGTATAATTCTGCATAAATCCTGTTGTTTATAGCAGTTATTACGTTTGTGGATAGTAATTAATATAACATTCTTTAGAAGTTTAGGAAGTGAATGGTCTTATTAAGTTTTATTGTTTTGGTGAGTGACTTCATGTTGATATCTGGTCTTGGTTAATGTAGTCAATATTTGCTCCTAAGGTGTTTTTTAAAGCATTTGGTCCTGAATCAGAAGGTGTAAGTATGGACTACATGGGTGATACTTTGTCTAAATGATGCAGTTTTGATGGGAATTGTCTTGTTTGGTTCCCTCATTGCATTCAAAGATGTGTTTTTGTCTTGTGGTTAACTACATAAGATAAGTTCATTAAGTGGTATTTAGAAAAAACTATGGTTTTTTCCTTTGCCATCTTATCTTGTAGCGAAATATCGAAATCTGTTTAGTTTGAGTAATCTTTCTGTAGACTTTTTGAAATCAAATGATTATGCTATTGCTGCATTCATTCCAAAGCGTATGAGAAAGGGACCAATTGAAGGACTATATATGGAAAGCCTTGAAAAGTGGCAAGGCAATGTTTCAAAGCAGATCAATAATTCCAGAAAGTCAACTGATAACTTCTTATATAATACAGTAAAAGAATAAACGCTGAAATTAGAAGGTTGTTACCCATTTGACCCGTAGCATTGTTTCAACTTTCAAAGCAGATTAGCTATCCCAAAAGGTTGTTACCCATTGCTTGCATACAATATTGATAAGGAGTTCGAGTGCGTGTTGAGTTTAGATGTCATAAGTTATTTCATTGAGTATTCTTTTTTGAAACTAATACGTGTCTTATATTTTCCGTTTATGCCTCTGTTAGGCGGAATAAAGAGGCCAAGGGATCATATTAAATAAGTATACCGTCAAAACTGAAGGCTAAGATAACCAATGTCAAAAGGATTATTATGGGTGATATTGAGAAGGTAGTTATTTTGTTTTCATGATGTTTTGTTTATTGGCCATCATTTAGCTACCTTTTTTGTCTTTTTAACATGTCGGTTTATATTGGCTGAGGTTACTAGGTTGACTTGAAAGAAAAATTTGTCCAAGAAAAAATGATTTAAAATAATAATATAAGTTTTTATATATAAAAAGGATACAGAAAATTTTATTCACTAAAAATACACGTACTGTGGGTGACTATCAAGTCTTAACCAGTGACCTAATTGACCTTTTTTCCTATCAGTTATTCGTTTTTTAATGGCCACACAGAGACAAACCATAACATGGACACACAAATTTATCATCATAAGTCTATTAATATTTGTGGTTAATTTTGAAATGGGAAAATACTTGAAGATTACAGTCTTTAAAAGTTTAAGTTTCGAGGTTAAAGACACAAACAAAAAGAGGATGGACAACTCATATGTAATTTTGAAGAAAATTAGTTTTGATCTACAGCTTGAACATTTGTGTGTATAGTAATGAACTTGCTATCCCCTGGTTTCTAATTTTAATCGTCTACCAGGGACACACACCCCCAGTTTCATATAATGGTTTGCAGGAGATCCTATCAAAATCTCGGTTGAGTGGTCATAGTTCACAAATGTTTGCAGACATCAACAAGTACTTTTACTATACCACTCGAACCCCGGTTCGACCCGGCTGGTTCGACCGGTCGAACCAGTTCCGGCTTAGATAACGGTCAAAAGAAACCGGTTTTTAAGAATTCAAAACCCGGTGTGACCCGCCGGGTTTTACCCGTCTCTATAATTCCGACTGGGTTTGTCATTAAATCTTTTATATGTGTTCCACATTGCTTTTTACAAGTTTTTAAAGGCTTTAAAAGCTGTTTAGACAGGTTTTTACGGTGTTTTAAACACTTTCTATATGCTATTTGGACAGCAGAAGGATGGGCTGTTTGGACAGGCTTATATGTTGTTTTAACGGCTTTTATATGTTGTTTGGACATAGCCTTGACCTGGCTGTTTGGAAACAAGTTTTTGCAGCAATTACATATTTGTATGTTGTTTTTTTACAGCTTTTATATGCTGTTCCGACCCAGTTTTTTACAGCAATTACATGTTTGTATGCTGTTTTTCAGAGCAATTACAGGTTTAGAGTTAAAATTCTAAACAGAGCATGAGCATCAATTATACTCTTTGGTTCAGGATAATCTGTGCACATCGAATGGTCTAATTGTGAAACTGATCAGAGGCTAATCAGGTAGTAGGAGTTTTATAGGGTCTAGCTAAACTGTAAACTGATAGAGTGAAGGTGTATACACTAAAACAAATAGATAGTGCTAGTAGTTATTACTATAGAAAGATGGAAGAGGAAAAACTGTCTTACCTCTTTTTGATGTTCGAGTTGAAGTTCCAACGCTTTCTCTAGTCTCTTGACAATCTCATCAATATGTGGGCGCTGCGATCGTTCTTCATTCAAGCAGTCATATGCTATTTCCGCGAAAATGTTAAATGATTGAGAATCCATTTGATTCCACAGATCCCAATCAATTATTTCATTGAGTTTCTTCTCCCTATAATGAGCAACGGCCACCGAAGCCAAGTACTTATTATCTTGGTCGTCGTTGATTGCTGCTTTCCTACCACACAATAGTTCAAACATTACTATCCCAAAGGAGTAAATATCTGACTTGTGGCTCACACTCTTTGTCTCTATATATGTGGGGTCTGTATACCCCACCCTATCCCAAACTTTATCAACATGGAATGAATGACTCCTCTGAGATGATTCAATCTTCATGGAAAGTCTAAATTCAGATAACTTGGGTTCCCAATTATCATTTAATAGAATTATCTCGCTGTCGATGTTTCTATGTATAACGCTAAAATCACGTGGCTCATCGTAATGAATGTAGCTCAATGCATGAGCAACACCGACACATATTTCCAATCTTCGTACCCATGTCAACATCATCGGGTCACTTAGATAGTTGTTGAGACTATATCTGGTCTCAGGCTTGATAACGGTTATCAACTCATCATTCTCATCACAAAACCCAACAATAGAAACCAGATTTTTATGCTTGAGAGTAGAAAGCATGAAAATCTCCATCCAAAACTGTTGTTCTTTTTCAGCATCCCTTTCTTCATTTAACCACCTCCGAGCATGGATTTTAATCAACTCACCGGACCACAAGAGCTGTCCTTGGTAATGATTTCCAAAATCAGCTTCTCCCAGGAAATTTTCTTTTGCAAAGTTATTGGTGGCTGATACTATATCTTCGAGGGGGATTTTTAAGTGAGCAAAGTCGTCATGATTGAGTGAAGACATCATGTATGTATCGGTTTGTTTATTTGAACAAAAAAGGGTGTGTGGGTTGTTACAAAAAGAAGCGAATGAGTGTTTGGGTAATATACATAAAAATCTGTTTGGTTTGTGTTTGTAGATATAGAGGATGTGGATGAGTGTGTGGCGTTCCTTGTTATCTTTAATGGTGGAGGTCTATTTTTTGCATTGTTGCAAAAAACATCATGTTTCTGTATTCATGAATACTCGTTACTTTGCACGAGATCTAGAAGGAGCGATCAAATAATAGGGCGAGGTGGTTTGGGTTACACAATGAGGCTAATTGAAGGAGTACTGCTCACGAGATCTGAAAGAAGAAATACACAGAGAGTAGCAAGTGGTGGATTGGTATTCAATTATGAATAAGGAGTGAGGTAGCTGGTGGTGATACAAATGCGTTTAGTATGCGTGTTTGTAACTTTGTATATATAGAAGATGTGAATAAGTAATTTAGTTGCATTATTATTGTAGTAGAGTCCTGACTTTTGGACCGTTAACATTAAACAAAATGTCCATAGCGTATAGGAAACTTCTCTGTTATTGAAATATTCAAAGTTTGAATATAATGAATAACAAAATAACATACATCGATACAATATGCATCTTCCCACTTTGAAAAATCATTTATGTTAAACAGGTTGTTAAGGTCTGCTGCTAATGCCTAGTGGCAAAAGAAATGAAAACTATGCGGAATCAAGAGTGGCTAATCAGGGAAGCAATACAATGATTCGGATTATGGGCAAAGTAGCGACTCAGATGAAAGATTTACGTGGTCTTATACTGGATGATCAATTAAAATACGGGCTGCTGCTGGAGATGGTGATGCCATGATATATAATATGCATAGTCTGCGATGACCAATTAAAATAAGAAGGTTGTAGATTTCAAATAAATATATAAATACTATAAAACACGATTTAACACTAATAAATATATCGATTCAAGGTATCTAGTGACAACAATTGCATGTTAGCTTTATATTTCACATTTGCTACAATATAATACGGAGTAATTCTAAAATGAAATGTAGTTACATTTTTATGATGCATTAATCGTTAGGGTGAAAGATAAAGATACGCGACATAGTTTTTCAAAACAGACGATTTACGTAATGAACTTTGAAAATTACCATTGTACGCAAAATACTTTCAAATTTAGAATGATGTACGTAATATGACCGGGAACTAGTAGGTTACCAGGTCACAAAGTTTGAAAATTGGCAGAAATAATCCTTGTGGCTTGCGTTGACTTTCACCGGTCATCCCTTAACTTTTTTTTCACTTAAAAAAGTTACAATAATGGTCCTTATGGTTATTGAATTTTAGATTTAGTCCGTTTTTATACCTTTTCACCCGTTCTGTTACGTTTCTCTCCGTTTTTGTCCGTTTTTCTTACGTTTTGTCCTTTTTCTTACGTTTTTATCGGTTTTCATCCGTTTTTGTCTGTTTTTCTTACCCTTCTTTTAGATTTTTGTCCGTTTCTATCCATTCTTCTTACATTTTGTCTATTTTTATTCGTTTTGGCCCGTTTTCATCCGTTTTGTCCCTTCTTTTTTTACATTTTTGTCCGATTCTCTTACATTTTGTCTGTTTTTCTTACGTTTTTGTTTGTTTTTTTAACTATTTCAACATATTGAAAAAAATTTTCAAAAAATTTTTTTTTTTTAATTTGAAAAAAAAATTGGAATTTTTTCGCAAAATTTGAAAAAAATTTGAAAAAATGGAAAAAATTTCGAAAAAATTTGAAAAAAAAATCCCCAAATTTTTTTTTTCGTGAATACTTTCTTTTTCAAAAAAAATTGGATTTTTTTTTTCTAAATTGTTTTTTTTTGAAATTCTTTTTACAAAAATAATTTTTTCGAAATTTGGACATATTGAAAAAAAAAATTTGAAACAAATAAAGTATTTCGACATATTAAAAAATTTGGAAAAAAAATTTTAATTTTTTTTTTAAGATTTTTTTTTTTAATTTTGAAAAAAAAATTTCTATGAAATTTTTTATTCAAATTTTTTCAATTTAAAAAAAATTAAATATTCAAAAAAATATTGAACATTTTTTTTTCAAATTTTCTATATGTCGAAATAGTTTTTTTTTGAATTTTTTTTTTCAAAATTTTTTTGGAATTTTTTTTTCAAATTGGAAAAAAAAAATCTAGTTTTTGTTTAGAAATTACTTTTTCAAAAAATTTCAAAATTTTGTTTCTTTTTGAATTTTTTTTTTCAATATGTTGAAGGAATAGTACAAAAACATGAGAAGAACAGACAAATTGTAAGAAATACATACAAAAATGCAGTGTTGTAAAAAAAGGTCTACAAGGCCGATTAATCGCCGCCTAGGCGCTACAGGGCCACCAACCTTGCCGATTTATGTAACTAGGTCAAACAAATAGGTCAACCGTGGTCAACGGCGGTCAATGATGGTCAAACTTGCGGGAAACCTACAAATCTTGCCGGAAGTACCCAAAACTCACCGTAAACTGATTTTGATCACTTATAGTAATTGTCTAAATCTATTACAAGTTGTTTTTTAGAAAAAATCATGCCGGAAATACATAAAACTAGCCAGAAATACACAAAACTTGCCGGAAATACCCAAAATTTGCCAAAAATGCCAGTCCGATTAATCATCGATTAATCCCGCCTAGACCGATTACAAGCTACAAGGTAGTCGACCGCCCGACTACCGATTCGTGATTTTTGCAACCTTGCAAAAATGTAAAAAAAAGGGACAAAAACGGGCAAAAACGATTAAAAATAGACAAAATGTAAGATAAACGGATAAAAACGGACAAAATCTAAGAAAATGTAAGAAAAACGGACAAAAACGGATGAAAAACCGATAAAAACGTAAGAAAAATGGACAAAAACGGATGATAACGTATAAAAACGAACGAAAACGTATAAAAACATATGAAAACGTATAAAAACCAGATAAAAACGTAAGAAAGGAGGCTAGAACGTATAAAAACGGACGAAACGTAAACTAACGGATGAAAACGGATAAAAACGTAAGAGAACGGGTGAAAAAGTATAAAAAACGGACTAAATCTGAAAGTCAATAACCATAAAGACCATTAATGTAACTTTTTTAACTGAAAAAATGTTAAGGGATGACCGGTGAAAGTCAACGCAAGCCACAGGGACCATTTCTGCCAATTTTTAAACTTTGTGACCTGGTAACCTACTAGTTCCCGGTCATATCACGTACATCGTTCCAAATTTGAAAGTATTTTGCGTACAATGGTAATTTTCAAAGTTGATTGCGTAAATCGTCTGTTTTAAAAAACTATGTTGTGTATCTTTAGCTTTAACCCTAATCGTTATTGCCATTTTTTCTAGAATAAATCTAATGTAAACCTTCTTTAAATAGACTGCAACCATCTTTGTGGTTACCAATATTTAGTTTCGTGATTGGGGTTGAAGAAGCAATCCACCTACTTAACGTGAATACAAAAAATAGTGATACATGTTTAGTTTGATACATTGAGCGGGGTGGACCGTGGACATGATTACAGGGGCGGAGCCACGTTGCAACTAGTGGGTGGAAAGGCCCCCAATAAAACATCACCGAAATGTTTAAGTTCGTAGAAAAAATGGTTAAACTAGTTGCGAAAATGGGTAGTGCCCTCAACATAGATAGCAAAGTGCCCTCTTCCGAAAGAATATATCCCTCAATAGAATTTTTAGTTTATTCTTTCTTTTGAAACTCATCATTTGGTAGATCCGTAGAGACCGGAAAAGAAGGTGGGAGACAGGAATAAGGACAGTGGAGAGTGGAGACTAAGATATTAGAAAGTGGGTAATGTTATATATTATTAAATATTAATATTCTACTTGATTCATACTTTATTTTTATGGTTTGGAATTGTAATATTAATATTCTATATAAATTATGAATGCTTTAGTTTTATGGTTTGGAATTGTAATTTCTCTTGTAGCCTTAACGAATATGTGAACCGTTTAGTATTCATATCTGTGTTTTTGCCTCGTCGTCCCATAGCACTACTAGTTTTTTTTCTTAACGGTGTTGTTATAAAATGTGATCAAGTTGTCAATGTAATTTCATCTTAAATAAGATCAACTCGATGGTCGTAGGTTATTCTTACTTATAAAATATAAACATGTAGCTAAAAATACAATTAGGACAAGCTAAAGAGGCTAAACTTATGACAAAATAGTTAGAACTTTTTTAAATTTCTTGTAAACACTTATATATTATAATATAGATGTGTTTTTCTTGTTCTAGATCAAATAAGGTCAAACTTAAAGTTATAAAAATAGGATCCAATTAAAATTTGACAAGTGACACTTTCATTAAAATAAAATAATTTTTTTATTAATTACAACTAAAATTGTTAAAGTTCCGATGTTTTTCTTTTTAAAAATCACGAGGCCAAGTTGATACGCTTTGATTTGACGTGTACTATGTATCAGGTTTTAGTATGCGTATTAGTTTATTTTCTGGTAATTGACATGTTTCGGTAGTATAAGATATCAGCTTTTTAAAATTTTGATGTATCGGTATAAAATTTATATTTGTATCGCTAATCCAAACTAATGTATCAGTTGCTTATTAGTTGCTAAAAAGTTAATTCATATTAATATTTTATTTTTTGTGTATTGTTGCTAATAGGGTTATTTAGAAATGTTTTTAATGGTTGTTTAGACTAGATCTTATCGAATCATTCGTTCGCTTGTTGCTCCCTTTGATTCGATTTTCTGGCTAAGCCCTTTGCATGATGATGCTCGCGTACGCTACTTTTTTAGTTTTTTAGTGTTTAGTCTATAAAATAACGATGAACATTCCTCAAAGTCCTTTTTTTTTGGGTAAAAAGGTTACCCACGGTAAAATATTATTACGTCAAAAAAACAATTCCAGAACAACGGGTGTGGGTGAATCCTATACCTCAGCCCCAAAAGGTAAACAAACACACCTACAGTGCTTACGACCTAAACTAGTTTAAGAACGACAAACCATCTTATGATCAACAACTATAAACACATAAGAATAAAACTAACGTTTACTCTTATCACGAAGATTCATATCCATTGAATCACAAAACGCGAGCTGTTCTGGATTTAAACCTTGCGGAAGTGTCATATAGATCAAAATACTCATCCTCATGTAAACTAGCATTATACGAACCTTTACTCGTCATAAAATGAGAAGTCTCATCATAAGCATCTTCAACTTCATCATCACTATCACTATCCGAAATAACCACATTCCCAACCTTAGAAAACGGATTACATACCTTTTTTCCCTCATTAACCATAACAGGTTTACGATTATCCTCTTGTTTTATAGGAACCGGCTTCCCATCATCACCCATGAGCACAAACTTCCCCTAAAGAATTTGACTTTCAAGCTTATTAATCTTTCAGCAAGAGGTGTATTACTTGGACTGTCAAATGCATCAATGGTAACACTTGCTTGTTTACTTACAACAGGATCCTCATCTAAATCACCAAGGGACTCAAAAGCATTAGCCGTGGTAATCACTCCAACAACCTTGCTTGGATGTTTAGATGCCTCCTTAGTAGTAGGAGGAGGATTCTTTGTATTCTTAACCAGCAGAAATTCCATATTCTTTACAACTCCAAACATCCGCTTATACTGGAAGCCCTTTCGCTTGACAGTAGTGAACTCATTGTTCGGCACCCCTTCTTTAGCTCATGAAGAGTTAGGAACACGTTTAGGAGGAGCTTTGGGACATTCCTCATGAAGATGGCCATACACCAAACATTTAATACATCGAGGAGGATCCCATTCATATTCTACACGAATGGTGTGTTTCGTATAACCATTTCCATTGATATTAGGGACAGCGACAACCAATTATTCTCAATAAGTGGTCTCCTGAGACTAGCCTCCTTAAGGAAGATTTGACTTGTGTTCCGGGTTAAGTTCCATGATTTTCCAATTTTTGCTTATTCTTCTGATGGTTTAAGCTCCATTTCCTTTAAAATTGGCAATCCTATGCTTCTTGATTCGTATACTAATGAGATGTGCTTGGAATCATGGGATAGAAGTAGTTATGCTAGAGCCTTGATTGAAATAAATGCGACTAATGAATTTCATGATACTTTCATCAAGTGTAAACTCCAAAATATATAATTAAATGTAACAAACTTTCATCAAGTGTTCTAATATGCATATTTTGATGTGTTGTCAGGTTAAAAATTAGTGAAACGTGTATGTGTTTTTCACTTCTTTTTCTAGTTTGACAACACATTAAAATGTGCATTTTTTTAACAATTTATAAAAGTTTATGACATTTTAAAGATATATTTTGATTTTACGTACGAAAATGAGATTTTGAATAAAATTTGTTGCAATTTTATGACCTGGACTACTTTTTAATATAAAAGTTGTGTCGATATTACTTGTAGGTTAACCACATAAGGGTGGCCTAGTGGCAAAATGACTTGTGACTATTACTCTAAAATGTGTGAGGTCTCAAGTTCAATTCCTGCTAGGTGTAAACAACCTTAAGTGGTCACACTAAACTCCTGAAAAGGGAGGGCTTTACCTAGTTTGAGTATGTATGGCGATGGGTTCAAACTCTGTGAATTAGTAGACCAAAAAAGTCGGAAATCACGGTTAAAAAAAACGGATATTACATGTAGGGTAAAGTGCACTTTCAATTTTTCTTGATCTCTTCAAGCTACTAACTATATGTTATTGCAAGTTGACTCTTAATTCTTTTGGTTATTAGGGGCCAATTTCTGATACTACATGAAACATGACCTGAAAGTTACATTGAAATAAACGGGCATGGGTTAAAGGCATATTATCCCTTATGAGGTCCGGGTTAGCTAAGTGTTAGACATGTCAACCCCAACAAATAAAAGTATAAAAAATACATAAATAATGAAAACTAAATATGAGTAGCCGAAGTTATAAAAATATAGTTTGGTTGTATCGTAATTAATTGGATTTGTACTTCATTTTTTAAAGATTTTTTAAAGTTTATATGTGGTTTATATATGTTTTAATCAATTTGAACATCATATAATTTTAGGACATAAATTAATTATAACATTAACCTATCGACCTATCAATCCTTTAACATATATAGTTAAGTTAACATGTTACACCGGATACAAATGGGTCATATGTGTTATACATGTGTGAATTAGGATTGAGATGCTTTACACAATTAATAAATAGCCATTGTGTTTGGGTTGACGTACTGTTGATCCGCCAAGCTACTCACCCGAATAAATTAACTCAAACATGACTTAATTATCGCCCTACTTTGGTAAGATATTTAATTAGACTTTGTTATAATAATGTAAATTATTTAAATAAAGGTTGTAAGTTGGCACGTTAATTTAAAAAACAATAACCATAAATAATTGTAAGTTCACACACATTTTTAGTTGACTTTTTCTATTTGTTAATCACAGTGCCTGTTTGTACAAGTGAATAGCCGAACATGCTTCATTCATAATTCTGTACAAGTTTTGTAGTAATAACTTATAACTAATTTCGGATTATATTTTATTTAGTAGATAATCGCAAAATGAACAAGAATTTATTTTTGGACAAAAAACAAAATTTGTATTAACGTAAATTTAATATGGTTGTAAACCTTTAATTTCCATACTTTACTTGATTTGCTCTTAATAACAGCAGAACACTGACCAAAAAGTTATTTTTTCATTTAGTCAATGAAGAGGATGTGTTGCTTATGATTGTAAACAAATTTTATAATCAGATGGTAAGAAACTTGTCACTGTATATGCCATCCATAAAAAATATGTAAAAAAATTTATAGACATTTAATTTGAAACAACCACTAAAGTTATCTATTTCTACATGATTTATTACATACGATAATCTATATAGAGGCAACTCCACTTACCGTCCTTTTTGATATCCTATTAGTAGATCTACAATTTTTTTTTTTTTTTTTTTTTGGGTAAAGGGGAGTAATCCTGCACCCTGGTAAATATATTAACCAAATAAACGTTTAAGTACAATGGATATGAGTGAAATCCCATATCTCAGCCCGTTACATAGGCATAAAGCTTACATAACAAGATACTTCCAATTCTCTAAACAAGAAAACAAACCACTACTCAAATGATAACATATGACACAACAATAAAATTATTTTCTAGGACCTTGAAACTTTGTGCCATAGATCTACAAATTTTGCTATGGCTATTAATTTGTTTATATTTATTTTTATAACAATTCTATATCCATAACAACCATTGATATCTTTTATATAATAAAAGAATTACATCATTTCGGAGTGATTTTGTAAAACCCTTCTCATTGAAAAAAAATTGGACCAATAAGAGAGCATGATTTTGCCATGTAAGCGAAATCGGTCAACTTGATTGGTTAATAAAAAGTCAAAATTAAATTGATTTTGGTCAAAATTGATAAATTTCGTGTAGATGGAAAAATCCACTGCAAAAACATATGTGTCAAAAATATAAAAGAAAAAACTTTAAAAAAGCGGAATAAAATATTTAAAACTTCAAGGACCTTAATGTAAACACACAAATCCTACCCTTAACCCAATCAGTCGACCAAAAAAAAAAACGTATTCCCACCTCCACCTCCACCTCCATCTCCACCTCCACCTCTTACCCTAACATTCCTCCAATTAAGCCTTCTATCACCATCCGACCACCACCTGTCGTGGACACATATGTGGATCTAAAAATTTGTTTTATGTTTGTATAGATGGCAATCACAATGGGAAAACGGGATTGTTGGTTAATCAAAGGTACGTTTTAAATTTATATCAAGTAATCTATAATAGACGTATGGTTTTTTTTAGGTAATTGAGTTGCGGGTTTATGTTTTTGTGATTTCATTGATGATTTAGGTGTGTTAGATGGTAAAGTTCAACATATGTCATGAGTAATTTGGGGCTTTATTACATCTGCTTGATGAGTTTATTATGAGACCAAACTAATCATATGTTGTGCACCAGGAATCCTTAAGGGGAACACAACCAACAGCGATGTTAAGGCTACCATGTTACTGTTGTGCTCGAGGATGTCGAAATAACATTGATCATCCACGGGCTAAACCACTCAAAGATTACAGAACCCTTGAGACACATTACAAAAGGAAGCATGTGATCAGGCCTTTTATGTGTAGGAAATGTGGCAAGGCGTTTGCGGCGAGAGGAGATAGGTACATATTCTTTGATTGTTGCGGGTGTTTTTAGTTGTGGTTCTAAGGTATGTTTTTTATTTAAAAGCAGTGATTTTTTTATTAGTTGTATGATTTTGATTCTTGATAAATTAGGAAGTTTGATGTTTTGATTTATGAAGTGGAAAATTAGATTTGTCCCTATATGTTACAGTTACTGATGTTCCCATCCCACACGTACAAAACCAGCCACCAGATATGTGTATCCATCATACACGACTGTAGGCTTATATAAAACTACATTGTGATTATAAGATGTGTGCAGAATCAACTCTAGAACATCAATTATATAACTTTCGAGCTTTTACCTCCAATGATATTGAACAAGTTTGTATGCATCGTTCCACACATAATTTAGTTTTTTTGTTGTTAGAAGAAAGAAGTCCCATTTACTTGGTGAGCTGCTGAACTTGGGACCTGGAACTCTCGGTTACTGATGTAGACTAAATAATACGTAAAACTACATTGTGATTATAATAGTAATTACGTTCTAACTAAAATGGTGGTGTGCTTGATTTTCTTATTAAAGTTACATTAAAATATGATATTAATGTTTATAAATAACATAAGATGTTGCGTTTGGTTGTAGAACTCAGTGGAAGGATATTGTTTATCACTTGCTCATTAAGTAAGTTGAACATATTATATGCACTCAAAAGTGATTTTATATGATTTAAGTTTGGGATTGCCCAAAAAAACTGTTTATTAGGCTATTGTATTTTGATACTATAAATAAGAAGTTTGGGGGTGATGGGTTTTGCTTGTTGAATTTTGTAATATGATTATTTGTTTAGCTAAATTAGTAGTTTTGATAAGTAGTTTCTAAGTCAAAATCAATAAGCAACCCAAACACCCTTTAAATGGTCGTAATCATTTTGCGAACCAAACACCGAATATTAATATGGTAAAACAAACATAAGTAGCTTATGATGTGTTCATATTTTAGGCTCCAAATATAAGTTTATGTTTTTTATTGCTCACAGATGCAAGTAATCATCTAAGATCCTAACCATCTTTCGGCCTTATCAGTTTTTGTTTCTTTATATGTGTTTAGTACTTTAGTTTATGTGCTTATACACAACTATTTCCAACGTTCTTTGAACATTTTCCGTATCTGTCTTTTCTTCTGGCGTGGACACAATAAGAAGGTTGCTCCCGAGTGGAAGAAGGTTGAAAAAAAACTTGCAAGGGAAGTTGAAGTTTGGTCACGTGAACTTTGATGATGAGAAGGTAATTTCAAATTTGGATTCTTATAGTTTAACTTATATAATTTCATATCCTCGCCACAAATATATGTTATATTGCACCAAGATATTACTTTATATGATGTGGGATTCCAACCAAGCCAATTGATTCACCATATAGCAAAGAAGCGAGGACAACAACTGTCAAAAGTTGTGATTTCGTTTCATGAGCTTTTTGAGATATCACCAAAAACAATTTAGGAAGAGGTACTAGGTACTGCTATTAAGAAAGCTTATATGAAATGTGTAGGTGCTTAAATGTTGCATAATTCGATCATTTAGAAAAAGGTTGGTAAATATAAAAAGGATTTCAAAGGGAACTCTTGCTTTTGTGGGTACGTAATATACTGATATGCTTTTTACGTATTGATACGCTTTTTACGCTACTGAAGTTTTATTTAGAGGTGGCAAAATGGAAGGGGTGGTTGGGTTGGGTAACAAGTCAATTTGGGTGATGTGGTGGCTGAAAGCGGTAACCTGAAACATTTTGTATAAACAATATTGACATAAAAGAAGATTCAAGAAAGACTCGAAAGATAAAGAGGTGGGGAGAGTCACTGTTTCCTGTGCGTTCTTCTGTACACCAAGACACAGACAACTGTAGCAACTTTAGTTTATAATTTTATTGTGTGTAGCTACAGTGATATGCTACAGAAAGTGGGGGTTAAGAAACCGCTTATTGTTATGTATATATAATGGGTGGGTCGGGTAATATATGAGAACAAGTTATTGTGTGACATCTTAGATTCTTTCTGCTTAAGCGCTTGGTTTATATTTAATTTGACTTCGTCCATAATTACAATATATTGAGAAAGAGAAGATAATTTTATATACATGTTACTATAGTTTTACGACAAACTGTCTGAGTTTGTTTTAGGACAAACGCCCAAAAAGAGTGTTTTAGCAACACAATGGAATTGGTTGTGGGTTAGTACTTTATATAATTAAGTTAGCTTCTGACAATAGTAAATAACATATTTGCGCTCAACTAAATTTAGTGTCATCTTAAAAATTTGTGCAGAAACAAGTTTAAGCGTGAAGGTGAGATTGGGGAGCAGCTAGCAATAAAGTTGCCCCATAAGTAATCACTTCGGCGCTGTTGTTTGGAGATTACTTATGGGAAAGAATAGTTGCCCCATAAGTAATCACTTCGGCGCAATAAAGTTGCCCCATAAGTGATTACTCTATTGTTAAAGTTTAAACAAACATATACAGTTTTGGTTACTCTATTGCTAAAGAAGGCATAATATTGAGAGATGATTGAATGATTTTTGGTGAACTGTACTCTAAGTACCTACTCATATGTAAACCTTTCTTTGTTAACATTTAAAGAAGCAGTTAAAGTTCACCATTGGTAAAAGAGAGGATTGTCGTGAAAGTTTAGCCATTGCTCACATCACATGGTGACATTTGCATACGTGGTTCCTAGGATTTCAGATTTCCAGTTGACGGTCAAGGGTATTTTTTTTCCTTCATTATTTATGGATTAAGGTTGTTTCGAGTGGTTGTGGGCGGTTGATTGAACAAGGGTTTAAGATTTGACATGGGTGTAAGGTTGTCATTGCGATGCCAGGGCGTCTTAATGACTCTTTAAAGATGGATTATATTTTAAATAAACTAATTTAATTATGATGTTCTTGATAAGGCTGATTGTATGGTTGATATGTGTTTTGAGCCCAAGTTGTGGGTGTTCTTGATGCAACACCATATTGCAATCAAGTAATCTTAAACCTGAGAATAAAGATGATCCAAGAGCTTGATGAGAAAAAAGGAGTCCAGGAGCTTGATCAGAAAAAAAGTTATATAGGATGACTATATGTTTAGTGCAACAATGCTTAAGCCTGTTCAAAGACTAGCTAGGAAGTACTTGAGGAATCATGTTGTCGTGACTATCGGAACTACATGAAAAGCAACTGACTAGAATAGCAACCAATCTAATTACAATTACTCTTTGTGCCATGATTACACAACTGATTCGAACTATATATTGATTATAGTAAATCAGCTTCTATATGAGCTGCTAATTCAACTATGGTGCGCGTACTTTTGACGGTAATAAAATAATGGATACTCAGGAGTCAGGTACTTTTACATTTAATATATAAATTCACTATGTACTAGGTTGATAATTTATGTTATTGTGTTGCATTGATGGCGTTTGCACTCGATAATTTGTTGTATATGTTCTTTCAATCATCATCTCTATAAATTTTGTTTTCGTTTTTAAGGCTTACGATGAACGTTATTAAAGTTTTCAACTAACGTATTCACCAATCTACGGGTTTTAATGACCAAGTAGAGCCATAAAGATAACGTTTAAACATGACAGAGGTTGTCTCTTTGAAACATGAAAACAAATCAGATTTACATAAAAAATATATATATATATAATCTCTTAAAATAAGGAGGGATTGTGACTAAAGTTTCAAGAGTAAGATGAGTTGTGAGTTTATGTAAGAGTTGGTGATGATGCTTTGATATAAACTTGGTGAAATAAAGGAGTGTGACTAAATTTTCATCATTCAGATGACTTAATTTTGAGATTATCTAAGCGATAATGATGATAAATATATATGTTGCAACATGTTCAGAATTGATCTATGCTACATTCATCGCAAATTGGGCAACTTTTTGGTACGGGTCAAAATAGGTCGGGCTAAGTTGAAATGGTCACTTTTTCTCTAAATTTTATTTTCTTTATGTAAAATATACGAAATTGTTCATGATAGTCCTAAATTTGGGGGCAACAACTGATTTCCTTTATAAAGATATGTTATATTTCATTGCGATAGCGCCGTGAGCCACACAACTAAGTGAGGTAAAAATTGAACGAGTACGAGCCAAGATGCAAATATATCATTTATTTAATATAAAAATAAATATACGTGATTGTACTTATAACAATGACTCATGTAATTCTTATTTATTTATATAAGGATATCTAGAAAAACATTTTTTAAAAACTTTTCGGAGTATACTTTAACTTTATCAACACTCATTATATGCTATTAAATTTGCATCATATGTACAACATAATATCAGTAGTAAAATTTAAATAACAACATCAACATCTTTGTCAGCTAAATAAAATTAAATCTTGAGTTACATAACATAAATTTTTACAAATATTTTACCAAATTCTAATGGATATTAATGCATAATGAAAAACTCGTGCATAAGTATTAGTTGTACTTATATCACAATTTTCATGGGTAAATTCTTATATGTGTATATATTGAACTAAAATGTTAAAATAAATTTGATTTATGTGTAAACTTCGTGCCTGCACGAAACTTATAACTATATAATTATATGCAATTACTTTTAAAACACAGTATTCAGTATTAATCTGAGAATAATTTTTTTTGTCAAAATCCCGTGCGTGCACGGGTATTATAACTAGTAAAGTTAAACACCGATTTATTTTAATACTTGAATGAGATATATTACTGACGTACATGTAATCAAGTTTTTATTAAAATTATTTGTATTCGAGTTTCTCTTCATCTCATGCCTACAACGCTTCAACTTCGTTAAAATTTCCTAATTCAACCTTGTTGGTTGAATGGTTCCGAAAGCCAAATTCAAGCTACAATGAAACATGTTAA
Source organism: Chrysanthemum makinoi (assembly GCA_910596185.1). Taxonomy (NCBI): domain Eukaryota; kingdom Viridiplantae; phylum Streptophyta; class Magnoliopsida; order Asterales; family Asteraceae; genus Chrysanthemum; species Chrysanthemum makinoi. The sequence goes on from OU343217.1 coordinate 14,603,739, forward strand.
TATATGTGGTGTTAGATGACGAGGTAGTGATGTTGAAACAATCATTGTTTTACATGATACAAGTATAGTATGAAAATTAACATAAACTATTAGGATGTTTATAGTTATTAAGACACACGTTATTGCAATTTGGCACGTTTTTATACAAGAGAGATAATTCTTTAAATGAAAATTGTAAGTTGGCATGTTATTATACAAAAATCACCATAAACAATTGTATGCTCTTTTTACAAAACTTGTATGTTCACACACAAATTTAATTGGCTTTGTTTTTTGATTTAGTAATCGCAATGATTGTTTATACGAGAGAATAACCAATTAGAATATGCTTCAAAACTAGAGTCATAGCAAATTGTCATCATATAATGTATAATATTTTCGAAAGAGTCTCTTATTCTTCTTTTTATTAATGTAGAAAAACCCAAGCCGAAAGCAAACTCGAGGCTTCACTAACCCTGTAGACATATAGAACTGAACCACTAGTATTACTTGAAAATGTGGATTGTTTCGCTTGAGATGGTCACCCTAGGAGGCTAAAGCATGATATAAACCCAACAAGCCACTTATAAAGTTATAGTTCTCTAGTGTAATGGCACAATTTCTATGAATTTTGCTTGTTACTAATCCAAAGATGTATAATACGGAGTATTTACTAGAATATTACTAAATCATTAAGGATTTCTTTTTTTCAAAACACTAAACTTGGTTAAAATCTTGAATGAAACATCAATATGAACTGAATCCCACAAGACTATGTACAAGATCTTAATGTGATATTTGGATGGAAATCTTTCATTCCCATGATTGTCACAAGCAGAAAATTCAGAATAGACAATAACATGTGAACAAGTTTATTTAATCAACGAGAAAATCACACGAAAAGGTATCAAACTTATGTTCAATTTCAATTTAAGGTTCCCTACTTTTTTTTTTCTCAATTTAAGGTATCATTCTTTTTTTCTCTAGCAATGTTGGACAATTAGTAAGTTTCTAGGTAATAAAGTCTAGTCACCAAGTTACATTCCAAACACCCTCTTATCACTTAATTACACCTAAATCCAAACACCTATCTTCTTTAATCTTCCTCCTTGATCACAACCCACCCCTTCCTCACAGCTTCCATCACTTTCAGCCACCACCCACTTCAAAAACCACATTCTGCACCCTTACCACAATACCACATAAATCATTTCATCATCCTAACTAAAAGAATTTCACACCAAGAAAAAAGAATTTACATTTGAACAAACTTTAATTACAATAAAATTGCAAGGGCCATTGAGATCTCGTTAAAAATACTGTTCTCATGGCTATGTAATGAATTATAATATACCAATAAGGATATAGTGTCTCATTCTCATTATGTGATTACTTTAATGGATGAGTAAATTCTTGTAAGAAAAATGCAATCTCAAGCAGCTTCCTAATATGTGCATATAATATGCAGATTAAAATATTTGATTGGTGGTTATGATGGTAGGAGCTTAAAAATTGATGGTGGCCAATGGTGTCTGATGATGGTGGATGGGTGGTGGAATAAAAAGGGTGTTTGGATAAATATGTGTGTTGTGTCGTTTATGTATAATAAGGGGTGTTTGGATACAAACAAAAATCCACATCATCATAAGACTAACAATGAGGATTTCATATCATCCGATTTTGCCACCTCACTAAAAATGACCGGTTACTTGAATAATAGGTTAAAAAAACCTTGATTTGCATACCAAAACAAGTTAGATACCTTAAATTGAGAAAAAATAAGTTGGATACCTTAAATTAACATTGGACCTAAGTTTGATATCTTTTTGTGCGATTTGCCCTTAATCAACTGTTAATAACTTAATTAATGTTAGAATATTGGCCAACTAGCTACTACGATATTTATATAGTCATCAAATGTGTAAATAATTAGATGTGAATTTGTTATTATTATTATTATTATAATTTTTATTTTTTATTTATTATTATTTTTTTTATTATAAACAACACTTTTATTAAAAACTCATAGGATTTACAAAAAATTAGTGGGAAGCCGAGAAACCAACTGGGCCCCCACACCTCTAGCAATAGCAAAACCAATCCTATTAAAAATATGAACCGCAGCACGCGCTCCAATGTCTTGAGTCATAGAGAATCGTCGAATACGCTTTAATAAGGTTCTTGCATCATTCTCAAGTTCTCCAAAGAAGAAAAAGAAAATGGGAGAAACCCATATCCAATATCCGCACATTTGGCATCGTACTTGACGCGTTTACGTTGTGCGGCATCAATGACGCGCATACGGCATAAAATCGGTCATCGGATTGCGTCAAGGCGGCGATCCGTAAGATCAACACAAACATCACGCCCACTATCCCAAGAGTAAAGTAATATATCAGCCGGTCGTAAGGATCTGTCCCTATCTCCATAAAGCCCAATATCCACCTCCTTACGGTGAAATTCGGACCGAGAGCATATATCAACAAGAACATCACGCACAAGGTTATGCCGATGTTTAATGCCAACAATACCGCACCGAAGCAGCGTATTGATCCCCATAAATATCTCCAGTAAATACCCTAGAACAGGCTGAACACGGTACCCGCACACGAAACAGCGTGATCCCCATAAATATTATTATAATTATTATTATTATTTTAAATCCATCACTTTATTATTATTATTATTATTATTATTATTATTATTATTATTATTATTATTATTATTATTATTATTATTATTATTATTATTATTATTATTTATTTATTTTTTTATTTTTTTATAAAACATCACTTCATTAGAAAACCAAAAGGAATTACAAGAAATTTGTGGGAAGCCGAGACACTAGTTGGGCTCCCACTCCTTTCTGAATACAAAAGCTAAGTCTGTGAAAAATAAAAGCCCCACTCTTGACAATATTCGAGTGGCTAATAGCAACAGTCTTGATACGTGAAAGTGTGTCCAAAGCTTCCGTGTTAAGCTCCCCAAATGTATTATTATTATTATTATTATTATTATTATTATTATTATTATTATTATTATTGTTATTATTTTGATTTCATTTGTAATGTTTTTAATAGTTTTTTAGTGATTTATGAAGGGATCAATAATAAGCATATTAAGAAGCTTTGTATCTTATGAAATTTGTGAAAAAATAATAACTTCAGCTCATAAGCCTCTTTTGAATTTATTTGATCCACCTTTTAATTTATCTAAAAGTGTCAATTGTTGATTCAATTGAATTTACAAGAAAATCAAGTTCTTTCCTAGACATGCTGAAAGTTTCAATGTTGAATTTAAATGATAGTATACTTTTACATAAAGTTAAGCATTTATTATGACTTTATTAAAAAGTACATCAAAGTCGTCAGTGCATATATCATCCTCAATTTCTTCATAATTAAAAATTTCATAGATGCTTGTCATGATAAAACATGACATTTATAATTATTTGCTTCTTCAATGTTGAAAGAGTTTACTAAACTCTTCTTGCATACTCAACAAAAGATTTATGCAATATTGAACTTGTCTCTTTACACTTACTTGAGCCGTAACTTTATAAGCTTGACCATAGTTACATTATTATGATTCATGGCCACTATAATGAATAAAATGTGAAAATAGGACAATATACTATTGATTGCAAGACTTGCAACCAACTTTAAGTTATGCATAAGGAGTTAATAAAATCCACCACAAATAAATTACAACAATACTAGTAATTAATGGTATTTAGAATTATAAGGTATTTTTTATGAATTTGAATCATCAGTATTGCTCCATGGTAAAGACAACCTAAGTAGCCTTTCTAAAGAAAATAGATAACCTAAATAAACTGAGCAATATGAACCCTCTGTGTACATGTATTGAAGTAGACATGAATTTTCTAAGATAATAGAGTTCCATTTAACTCTAATAAGACTATGGTGGTGTTTGATAACAACTTAATGTGTCTTAATGTAAAAATAGGTAAGTTAATTAAGTCATCAAATGGATGTTTGTTTAGTGCTTAAAATTAACATGTGACTTTCTAGAAAAAGTCAGAGAGATGAGGGTCTACAAATTAAGTCATCCCTTTTATCCTAATTTTACATATTTACCCTCCTACTTCTTAACTTTATTTCAAATAAAAGGGTATAACATTCATTTTTTAAATTCAGACACTTTATTCAGCACACAAAGCAAACAACCATTTATTTATTTACAAACATACATCATATTTCTAGATAGACACTTTAATTTAACAGGACTTAATAAAAAAACTAAACAAACATGCCCTATATGTAATTGTGTGCCAAAAGAACGCTATAACCTATGAAACAACTCCATCATGAGATAGAAAGAATGTGACAAGAAGCATGTACACTCCTAATACTTTACCCTTGATTTAATGTCCTATCGCCTTTATTGCTCTAAAAAATGAGATTAGAGACCTAAAATAGGGTAAACATTGCATATGATATAGAATGTGATCGAATGGGCAGGTTGTGTAATGGCTTACCACTGGTTATTGTTGAAATAGGTTTCGTACATGTCAACTTGAAAAGTAAAGAAAAATGTCAACGTTTTAACCTTTTGAATAATAGTTACTACATTGATAATTCCAATTTTATTGATAAAATAATTAATGAAGTTTGATGTAATACAGTTTGGGAGACATTCGACCAATTGCAGTCCATTTTGTTTTAACCAACAACCAACCATTAACTTACTGGTTTGGCCCATTAATGATAAAACTTACCATGATAACTTTTTTTTTTAAAGAATTGACTATTATTCACACAAAAACACCCATCCAAAGGATGGGGAAAAACGAGGGAAAGCTACCTCTTACACCACGTTAAACAAGTTCCAACTTTTCCAATCTAACGAACAATGCCTATGTCTATTTCTATACCAAAGAAAACTAAGGGATTTAATATCCTGAAGAATTCTTCGAGTATCCACCTTGACATTATCGAACCTATTCTCGTTCTTGGGCCTTCCAAATGCACCAACATGTGGTAAAGAACACTCCTTTCAGAACCATTCTTTTCTTCCTATCCAAGCCATTAACTCGATGAATATTGAACACATCCCGACTAGAGAACATGAACACTGGAGGAATTTTGCACCAATTACCCACCCTACTCCAAATTTCCGTCGTGATAATACAGTTGCAAAACAGGTGCTCCACGGATTCCTCCTCCACCCCGCAAAGGTTACAAGACATCGAATCAAAAGCACATTTCCTGGCTCGCAAAGCTTCCATATTGGGAAGCCGATTCAAACCAAGCCGCCACATGAGAACATTACCTTTTAAAGGGATCCATTTCGATCATTTGAAAACGAAACGGTCACTAAAGTCCCTCCCTCCTCTAAGAAACTCCTTCACCGATTTGACACTAAAACCTCTAATATCTTTTCCGAGCCAAATCCACTTATCACTTTGACTACGAAGGGATTGGCCCTCTAAAATACTAGCCAACCGTTGCCCCTCATCCTTCTCGGCTAACACTCCAGCATCCCCCATCTCATCCCAAAACCCATGAAATCTCCTTGTCTCCACATCATACCTGTCAAGAACAAGACATCTTTTTTTATTTTCCTTCTTGAACATAAGAGGAAACACTTCCTTTAAGGGCATGTCACAAATCCAGGGTCCACCCAAAATTTAATACCTTTACCATCCCCCACCTCTCCTTTCAATAACTGATTAAAACTAATGCCCGAAACAGAAACTTTCGACAGAGTTCTAACAATATTTGACCACACCCCCATTAAAGACTTACGAACTGGAAGCGAGAACCAGCTCCTATTCGAACCATGAATAGCATCCACCACCTTACGCCACAAACTCTCAGACTCAGTTCTGTACCTCCAAGCCCACTTCGAAAGGAGGGCGATATTGGTATCCAAGATTCTTCCCAAACCAAGCCCACCTACACTAACAGGAGACGCAACCCTTTCCCAGGCCACCCAATGAATTTTCTTAGACTCCGTCAACCCACCCCATAAAAAGCTGCGCATAATACTCTCAAGGCCGTCAATAACCTTGATAGGGGCTTTAAAAAGAGATAAATAGTACGAGGGCAAACTTTCAAGAACGGCCTTTATCAAAACAACACGACCTCCTATAGATAAACAAGAAGCTTTCCATCGAGAAAGCCTTGCTTTAAAGATGTCGAACAAAAAATCCCAATTAGAAACTCTGTTCATGTTACTCCCGATACGAATACCAAGGTAATCGAACGGAAGCACCCCTGATTTACAAGCTACAATTCCCGCAACACCTCTAACTTCAGCTTCATCCACCCCAATCCCATAAATACAAGATTTCTTCAAATTAATTTGAAGACCCGAGCATAAATAGAAGCATCTAAGGATACGAGTAACCATCTTGACATTTGAAAGAGACCAATCACCCAAGAACATACAATCATCCGCGAACAATAAATGAGAGATAACCGGACCGTTATTGGGGAGTTAAAGGCCTTTAAAAACCCCTCCAGTACTAGCCTTTTTCATCATACACGATAAAGCTTCCATAATAATCAAAAAAAGAAACGGGGATATCGGATCCCCTTGCCTCATTCCTTTGTGACATTGGAATTCGAAGGTAGGGGACCCATTAACGAGCACCGCCGACCTTGAAGAAGAGAGAATGCTTCGAATCCAAATCCTCCACTATTCTGGAAAACCCATCTGAGTCATTACAGACATCAGAAAGTCGATTAACATTATCATATGCTTTATTAAAGTCCACTTTAAAAACAAAAAGTTTATCTTTCTGTTTCTTAGCCCAGGAGATGATTTCATTTAGAATAAGAGGCCCGTCAAGGATTAGCCTCCCACCAAGGAAAGCGGACTGATTATGTGAAATCAGGGGCCCAATCACCTGTTTAAGCCTATTGACCAGGACTTTGGAAATAACTTTACACGTCACGCCGACCAACGTGATTGGTCTATAATCGTTGAGATTTCCGGGATCCTTCATCTTAGGAATTAACGTAATGAAGGCAGCATTACACCCCCGACTGAAACCCCTTCCTTCGAAAAAAGCCTCGAAAATATTAGCAAAGTCGTTTTCAAAAAAGTCCCAAAATTTTCTAATATACTTGAAGGTGAGCCCATCCGGGCCGGGAGCCCTATCCTCACCACATTCAAAAATGGCCTTCTTGATCTCTTCTTTAGAGAATCGATTGACCAATAAGTTAGCCGATTCCCCTGTCAACTTCGATTCAATGCCACAGTCAAGAACAGGTCTTTCTTTCCAACTCTCCCAGAATTTATTTTTGAAAAAATTGTGAATATGCTTCTTAACCAATTTCGGTTTGGAGACCCAAGCATCATTCACCATAAGGCCATGAATTGAGTTGCTAACTTTTCTGTTATTAATAATCCCATGAAAGAATCGAGTATTACCATCCCCTTCAGCCACCCATTTGTTCCTAGATCTTTGTTTCAGGTCTTTGACTTTCCGCTCCTCGATTTCATCCAATTTATTTTTACATTCATTCCTAATCCAGTCTTCTTCCTCCGTTAGATCTGAATCCTCCATCATACTATCCATCTCCGCTATCTCTTTTTGACACAACTCCACATCCTCGCTTTCCTTCTTAGCCACTTCGTCCCTCCACTCTTTCAAAACTTTGCGCATCCCTCTAAACTTCATTAACAAAGTCATATCTGGAGCCCCACATAGCTGAAATCTTCTAAAAATTTAACAATGATCTCCTCACATTCCGGGATATCCAACCCTGATAACATAAATTTATATTTTTCAAGAGATTTACCTAGAGCTTAAGTGACAAATAAACGAACATGAGGTGGTTGGCCAACAATTATATCATAAAACGCAAGCCATCATTCATTATTGGAGGCCATGTTGATTCCAAAACAAATTTATCTACGTCATTGTTGTTAATATTATATACCACAGGGAGATTTTGCCACACATTTTTAGCTAAATGAGTAAACGACTCTCACTATGAGGAGTAGATGCTTTACATGAATTTTTTGACAACTCCACCTTGTAAAACTCGGACCACCGCTGAAATAGAATCAACATAATTAGTATACCTAGTACTATAAAGCGAATAAAAACTTCATTGAAATATAAAAGAAAACGTCTTACCCAACATAAATGCTATCTTTGGCAAGAAGTACAAAATCAATCTCCCAACACTAGTTAGTACATTCTACATATATATTTGGAATTGTCCTAAATTTTTCTAAAACTTTTCATGGCATATTAAAAAAAAAAAATCTAGATGTATATATTTTCAATTTAAATGTTTTAAATCCTAAAAATATTTGAAATAAATATGTTTTAAACCAACCCAAAAACGGGAAACAACCAACTTTAAAATAATGACAAAAATGCTAATTTTTTAAAATTTTAGATGCTAAAACGATGCATAATAAAAACTGGCATCTTCTACAAACTCTTCACACACTTGATGATCACCCGGTCTCACCCGCACTTGATGATGACCTGAACTCATTGTTGGCGTTTAGCTCCCAGCAACAGGGTATAGATAATCAACTTGAAATGCAAACATTCGTGAGGAAACAAGCAAGCGGTCGGCGATAGCAGATACCACTTGGTGGTTATCGGATATCACTTGGAATCGTGTGATCACTTTCCAAAGTAAATTATTCGACCCTAATGCCTGGGTATCACGAATATCTACTTGGGATAAGACCAAATGCAGTTAGAGAATTAGGCACAATTCTTTAACCCTTGCGCTTATAAGTGTTTAGTGTTTTCTGTGTGTATCTCATGCATGTTCAGATATCCTATTTATAGGATAATACTCTTGACCGTTCCAATGGAATTATGAGTATTAATCGGCCCATTAATAGCCTCATAATTATCCCCATTATAGCCGTTGGTGGTTACATGACCAATTAAACGTGGTCATAATGATGCAGTTGTAACTGTCATTCATCGTACTTATATCGTACTTTCATAGTGCTATTTAGTGGATACTGCGCCGGTGGAAACACCACGCTTTGGGTGTAAACACTACTTCGATGAAACACCATTGGAAACACCGCCGATGGAAACACGATCTTGTGGAAGTATTGCTTCGATTGGAAACACTGAAATCGGTGGTAACCACAGCGATTACTTTCACCAAGCACTATCAATACAAACCACTATTAGAGTCAGGGTGTTCATGGACCTTATGGGTGTACACTCCGTACCTCCTAACCCATTACAAGGTGTGAACTATCCCACAAGTGTACTAAATTTTCCAACAATCCTCCCCAAATTTAGTTCACTTCCTTTGCATGAAAAATAAACATCAAGCAAAACATGTGCATAAACGAAAATGTCCTGAGGATTGAATTTCCATCTTAGTAATTACACGTTCAAATATTCGAGAATCGGGGTGTTCGAGAATTGAACCCTTCTACCCATTTGAATACCTGAAGATAACTACACACAAGTTTTCAAACACTTACAAGCTCCTGACACTATACAAGCCATGTGTCCATATCCAGAATTCATAAATGTTGTAAAAGCTAAAAGTCCAAAAGCTTCCTGAGCGGCAAAACTTCAACATTTACATAGGTGGTTCCTCTTTTATTCATGCTCCTGCCAAGCACTTTTCAAAGAAATTAACCATTAAGAAGTAAAGACTTCATCCTCCTTTCAGCGGTTACGAGCACAACCTTGGGATGTATATAAAACATGTGCTCCAGTCCACTGAATGTTGACTTTCCACATTGAACTCAGCTCCCAAGTTTCCTTAGGAGGGAGTTGGGTTTCCTAGCATTCAGTGACTAAGTTGGACTTAAACCCATCCCTTTAGCAGACTTTATAACCAAGTCTCTAGCGGTCCCTTCGTCAAGTGATCAGCCAAGTTACATTTGAGATCTAACAAACTCTATAGATATCACCCCATTCATGATAAGCTCACGAATCATGCTATGCACGATACCTAAGTGTCTAGACTTACCATTTTACATCTGGCTATAAGCTCTAGCCAATGTAGCTGCACTATCACACCGGATAGAAATAGGTGCTATAGGTTTAGGCCACAATGGAATCTCAAGAAGCAAGTTTTTCAACCATTCAGCTTCTTTACCGGCATTTGCTAAAGCCACAAATTCAGATTCCATTGTTGAGCTGGTGATGCAAGTTTGCTTCTTGGATGCCCAAGAAATTGCACCTCCACCAAGTAAGAATACCCAACCACGCAGGTAGGCGAATTGTCTTGATGTTCTGATCCAACTTGCATCGGTGTAACCTTCCAACGATGGGTAACCGGTATATGAAAGACTATAATCCATAGTTCTCTTCAAATACTTTAGTACCCTTTGAGCTGCTTGCGATGATGAGCACTAGGGTTACTAGTATACTGCTCAATTTTCCCTTGCAAAGCCAATATCGGGGCCTTGTACAAGTCATGGCATACATCAGGTGACCAATTACCTAGAATACTCAAGTTGAGATACAGCCTTGCCATGATTAGGCATCAACTTCTCACAAGTATCCATAGGTGTACTCCTTTGGAGTACAATCAAAGTAATTGAATTTCCTCAGCACCTTCTCAATATAATGAGTCTGAGAGATAGAAATTCTTTTACTTTCATGTTTAATCCTAATACCAAGGATAACATCAGCCTCCCCCATGTCCTTCATGGAGAACCTTGATGACAAAAATTCCTTTGTCGGTCAACACGATTTTGGTCAGGTGCCAAAGATCAACATGTCATCAACATATAGACAAATGATGACTCCTTTACGGAATCATCAAATTTGCTATATACACATTTGTCGGCTTGGTTAAGAACATAACCACTAGACAAAACCACTTCATCAAATTTTTGATGCCATTGCTTAGGTGCTTGCTTAAGTCCATAAAGAGACTTAATCAGTTTACACACCTTGTTTTCATTGCCGGGCATGATGAAGCCACGAGGTTGGTTCATATAAACCTCCTCTTCCAATTCACCATGCAAGAAAGCTGTCTTCACATCCATCTGATGAATAATCAGATTGTGAATAGATACCATAGCAATCAGTCTTATGGTACGATCACGAGCCACGAGGGGCATAAGTATCAAAATAGTATATCCACGACTTTTGTTTAAAAGCCACGAATAACTAATCTAGCCCTGAACTTTTCAATAGTTCCATCTACCTTCATTTTCCTTTTGAAAATCCATTTGCAACGAGAGGTTTGCAACGGTGGTAGATCAACCAACATCCAAGTGTTGTTGCCCATGATGGAATCCATCTCATCATTGATTGCTTCTTTCGAAAGCAATATCACGGGACTTCATTGCTTCTTCAAATGTTTTGGGGTCATCCTCAACAATGAAGCAATAGGAGTATTGATGCGAGACCTCATCCACTGGTACCTTCAACTAAGTATAGTTGAAACTCGGGTCCAAATGACTTTTGAGTCGACCCTTTTGCACTTCACGAGCACGGTTGGGTTCTTGAACCACAACCTCATCGGGGACCATGATGGTTCATCATCGAGGGACCTCGATACACGGTGTCATGAGTTCCATTAGGAATCCTCTGACTTGGTCTAGGGACTGATGTGAATCTATTCTCATCAAATGTTGCATCCCTTGATTCAATTATTGTGTTAACTGAAACATGTTCATTAGGTTTAATAACATAGAACCTAAAATCCTTGGAATGCTCAGCATATCCAACAAAGATGCAGTCAATGCCTCTTTCACCCAAAGTCTTTTGCTTTGGATCGGGAGTCTTACAACGACCCTACAACCCGGACCACGAGATAGTTCAGGTTGGGTATCCTTTTAGTCCAGAGTTCATAAGGGGTAACCTTGTTCCTTTTGTTGGGAACCCTATTTAATAAATAGCAAGCTATTAACATAGCTTCACCCCAGAACCCTTGACTCAATCCTGAATAGGACAACATGGAATTAACCATCTCCTTGACACCACTGTTTTCCTTTCGAAACACCATTTTCTTTGAGGAGTATAAGGGGTAGTCGTTTCATGGATTATTCCAACAACTGAAAGTCTTGAGTATCCATGTACACACCTCCCCTATCAGTCCTTAATCTTTTGATCAAAGACCCAAGTTGTAATTCAACTTCAGTTTTAAACACTTTGAATTTATCTAATGCTTCATCCTTGGAATGTAATAGATAAACATAACAAAACCTAGAAGCATCATCAATAAATGTCACAAAGTACTTCTTGTTCCCCAAAGAGGGAGTGGCATGCAAATCACACAGATCACTGTGTACAAGCTCTAGGAGCTTAGTCTCACGACTAACACCCTGAAAGGGTTTCTTGGTAATCTTGGTCAACATGCAAGTTTTACACCTTCAGGTGTCCATGTCAAAGGCTGGGATCAATCCATCCTTAGACATATCTTGCAACCTTTTATAATGAACATGACCAAGTCTAGCATGCCCAGGGTAGAGTCGGTCAGTCAGTGGTGGTCACACAGGCTGAATTTACACTATCAGTGGAAATGAATACACTGTCAGTGGAAATATTAAGCCTGGACATTTGATTACATAAATAACCAAAACCAATAAAAACACCATGCTTAGAAAGCACAAATTTATCAGACTCAATAACTTGTTTATAACCATAATTATTCAAAATACTACTTGAAACCAAGTTCTTCCTGATGTCAGGAACATGAATAACATCAAACAAAGTTACAATCTTTCCTGAACTAAACCTAAGGTCTACACAACCACGACCATGCACCAAGGCTGTTGACTCATTTCCCATGTGAAGAATAGAACCATCATTCAGTGACTCATAAGTCTTGAACCAGCTTCTATCTTTACACACATGAACTGTTGCACGAGTCAACCCACCCGCAACATCATCATCACGCACATAAAAGATTGAGATACATATGTAACATAATAAATCACGAAAAGACTTATTAAACATATTCGACCTTTCGGTGAGTTGGTGAACCACCACTCCCTAAACTTTTAGTGCACGGTCCATTGGCTTTACCACCAACATTAACACCCTTGCAGTCCCTTTTAATGTGACCAGTCTTGCCACATTTCCAACAAGTAGGTTTTGCCTTCTTGTTAGGATCTGACCTTGTGTTATCATGATATTTGCGCTTGCCTTTGTTGTCATTGTACACGGTGGAGTTGTTATGCTCCACCATATTGACAACAGATAGTCGATAGATGCTACTCTTTGGCTTGTCATTATCCTACTGAGCTGAGAGAATCCTCAATGCGCAGATGACTTGCCCAACTCAACGAGTTAATTCCTCTTTCTTATGTTTCAAGATATGCTTGAAATCTTTCCAAGATGGAGGAAGTTTGTCAATAACACAAGAGACTGAAATAGCCTCATCCATGTGCATATTGTGTTGTGTAAACCTTCCAAGTATTCCAAGAAGTTCATTGTATTGTTCCATAACTGGTCTTGAATCGGTCATTTTGTAATTTGTGAAATTACTAACAAGGAACTTCTTACTTGATGCATTCTCAGCCATATATTTGGCATCCAAGGAATCCCACAGTTCTTTGGAAGATTCAGAGTTCTGATAAATATCAAACAAAGAATCCGACATACCATTCAGAATTAGACCTCTGCAAATGTAGTCATCATTCTCCCACTTGCTCCTCCTCTGATCGCTCCACGGTAGCATCATCCCCACCATCATCGAGGAATTGGGTAGTCGACACATAGACCACACTCATGCTTGACAGCAAGAAGTGCATCTTCTTCTGCCACCTCCTAAAGTCCACCCCTTCAAACGTATCCAGCTTTGCAAAGTTTGAAGCCATATGTTTCATAGCAGCAGTTGCCATTGATTATCACTAAATAGTTTACTTTGATTGTTGGCGTTTAGCTCCCAGCAACAGGGTATAGATAATCAACTTCAGCATAAATGCAACTGTTCAGCAGAAACAAGCAAACGGTCAGCAGTAACAGATACCACTTGGTGGTTACCGGATATCACTTGGAATCGTGTGATCACTTTCCAAAGTAAACTATTCGACCCTAATGCCTGGGTATCACGAATATCTACTTGGGATAAGACCAAATACAGTTAGAGAATTAGGCACAATTCTTTAACCCTTGCGCTTATAAGGGTTTAGTGTTTTCTATGTGTATCTCATGCCTGTTCAGATATCCTATTTATAGGATAATACTCTTGACCATTCCAATGGAATTATGAGTATTAATCGGCCCATTAATAGCCTCATAATTATCCCCATTATATCCGTTAGTGGTTACATGACCAATTAAACGTGGTCATAATGATGCGGTTGTATGCTGTCATTCATCGATACTTATATCGGTACTTTCATAGTGCTATCGGTGGATACACTGCTTCCGGTGGAAACACCAGCCGGTGTAAACACTACTTCAGTGAAACACCACCGGTGGAAACACGATCTTGTGGAAGAGCGCCGGTGGAAACACTGAAATCGAGTGGTAACCACAAGATACTTTCACCAAGCACTATCAATACAAACCACTATTAGAGTCAGGGTGTTCATGGACCTTATGGGTGTACACTCCGTACCTCATAACCCATTACAAGGTGTGAACTATCCCACAAGTGTACTAAATTTTCCAACACTCATCACTGCTTCCATGCGTGATTTCCTTATCCTTTTGACCCTCTACAAAAAATATTGTATTTGTTAGTAACCTTTATAAGTATAAGTTACAATGAAGGAACAAAAATATTTAAAATATAGGTACCTCTGTGAGATGCCAAGACCTTTAAGTCACACATATACTTGAAACAACTTCCCACCTTATGCTTAGAATTTCAACTATAGTAGCATTTGGGAAATGTCACTCTCTTTTTGGATACTAGCTCATAGAAGAACCCGCTAGTCCTTCTAGTAAGAAAGTAGACAATGTATGATACAAAAAATTGGAATTTAATAACATGACTATCATATATAAAACACAATAAACATCAAAGATACATTCGGAAGCGTATATAAACATATAATGAATAATTAATTAAAGTAAACATAAAAGTTTGCTTACCTTTGATTCTAGCTAAACAATAATCAATTCTCAAACTATCAATTGAGATGAACCCTAATTATGGTTTATAGGATTATAAGAATTCCCCCTTACCATTTTTGTAATTCAATCCAAGATACTTACAATAGTGTGTAAGTACCATGTTCTTGTACACACGTACTATAACAAATTAAAGTAATGCTAGTTTTAAATACTAATTTGCTTAAAGATGATTTGACTAACATCCCGGTGTGAGTTAAATTTCATGATGTCCCCCTTGCTATGTTCTCTGATGTTGATCTTAGTCTCCTTGCTACATTGATTGGTAATCCAAAAATGTTATATTCTTACACTAGTCAAATGTGCTTGGAATCAATGTGCTTGGAATCTTGGGGCCGCAGTAGTTTGGCTAGGTGCTTGATTGAAGTTCGGGCGGATAAGGTGCTTCGGGAGAGTCTCACTGCTGAAACATCCTTACTTGATGGGTCATGTTCTACTATTGAAAAGATTCGGGTTGAATACGAATGGAAACCGCCAAGGTGTGATACGTGCAAGATTTTTGGTCGTACTCTAGGGGATTGTCCTAAATCTGTCCCATCTTATACTCAGCCTTAACAGAGTGTTAATGATGGTTTTCAAACGGTCATTAGCAAGAATAGGGGTAAGAATGGTGGTCAAAGTTTTCTGGGTAAACGGGGATTAACTAAACCTAATGTTGGTACTAAGGTTCGTTATCAATGACCAAAAAGGTAGATGGTACAAAGAAAAAGGTGGAGGATGTGACTAGCACTAGTGGAACGAAGGTTGTTACATCTAATGCGTTTGAAGCTCTTAACACGATTGATACTGGTAATTGTACCATGCCTACTAATGTTACCAAAGAAGGGATTCTGACTGAAGCTAGTACTACAATGGTTGCTAATAAGGAGGGGTCTCAACAGACTGGTAGTGTATCACAATATCCAATTGTGATTGATGACAAAGTGAAGGAGCCTGTGGTGGCTCCTAAAGTGATGGACATGGGTGCCACCGATTCAATGAAAGCTAACAAGGTTGGTCCGACGCCTATTGTTGAAAAAATTGGGGAGTTTGAAAAGCTTGTTATTGATGAAAAAGCTACTCTTGTGGATGATGATAGTAATCCTATTAAAAAGATTGATCATCCGGGTAATAAAAAGGATTTTTTGTTTACTTTTTCTACTAAGAGGGTTAACCCATTCTCTAAGGTGAGAGAGATTGTTGATTCCGACAGTGATGAAGAGGAGGTTGTGAACACTTTTGATGAGTCAATGAACCTATTTGGTGGTGGTCATGGTCGTGAAGATGATTATGATGACTATGATTATGAGGACTATGCGGATCCGGTCTACGATCTTCCAGGGAATTTGGATGCTTCTTATGGTATCAAGCTCCAAGGCCCTGGTAGAAAGTAATTTTGTTTACATAGGAGTCTAATGTTATCTTTTGAGTAGTTGTTTATTTTTTTGTTTAGAGAATATGAAGTATCTTGTTATGTAAGCTTTATGTAACGGGCTGAGATATGGGATTCACCCATATCCTTTGTACTTAAACGTTTTTTGGAGAAATATATTTACCGGATCTTTGACCTTTTACCCAAAAAAGTATTTAAATAGAAATTTTTTGAGTGAAAATGCATCATTTCTGAACTTTGCTAATTAATATATCGATTCAAGGTATATGCGATTTAGCTGGGTGAAAAATTCCACAAAAAAATTATATTGGATTAGTTGCGATTTAAAATTGACATAGAAAGTTGGCTGAAGGAAAATTATCATCATGTATACGTGTATATATACACACCTCGTTTTAATTGCCTAATCCCAAATGTATAATCCTAAGATTCACGTTTAATACTTAAATAAACGAGCGAAATTTCTCTCCTTAAGTGTAAAAACGGAGATGATTTTTAGGTCTTCTACACGGCTGTAAAATCAATATATCACGCAATTTTCATCTTAAGTTTAAACAACCATTGCTGTTGTTGGACAAAACCGCCAACAACCCGAAGCTCGATCGCGGAACGCTAGATCGTGAGTTGTGTTGAGCACACGTAGCAATCACGAAAGACACGATAGACTACAAAGAACCGACAAGAATATGCACACGATATACCCTCGTACCAAACCTTTATTAAAAACCCTAATAAAGCTACTACAACGAGGAAGAAGAATGAATAACTAGCATCCCCCCCTCATCTCTATTTATAGAGATGAGGGGGTAGAAACCTTAACTTGCCTTGCACTCCAAGCTAACTAATCCTAGTTTATGTCTAAAACCTAATCTAATTACAAAGTACACTTAAGTCCCTAATATATGTTTAAGTTTACTACTAATATATAACAATTTCCACCTTAGGAGTAACACTTAAACATAACCGATACTCAGCACCTTTTTCTTGTCTTTGGAACCTCGGACCGGGGACCACCTTTTCGACCGGGCAGCTGTACTTGATAATTTTCCAAGATTAGCTTCCGTAAACTCCTTCACTTTCTTCTTTTCAGCAGCATTATCCTCTGCACCCTCTTGACCAGGTACTCCGGTTACCATAATGTCTGCCCCCACCATTATACCAAGGTGTACCTTTTCCTGCTCCTTTACCATGCAGCCCGTGTTTGTCTTTTCTTCAAGTTGCTTATCCACCAACTTTCTTTGAGCCACTGGAACATCATCGTTACTATCCTGAACAACCTCAGCTTCACGATTTTCCTGAGCTCCCTGCAGTTCCACCTCAAACCAAACACGTTCATCAACCTGCACTCCATGGACTCCTGTTTTAACACCAGGGCTAAGTTGTTTGAACCCAACTTGCTTAGAACCAAGTTGCTTAAACCCAACTTGTTTAGAACCAAGTTGCTTAAACCCAACTTGTTTATGATCAAGTTGCTTGAACCCAACTTGTTTTTGACCAAGTTGTTTGAATCCAACTTGTTTTGAACCTCCATGCTTTTGTACACCAAAAGTCTTCACTTTTGCTTCAAGAGTATACACACAGTTCTTTTTCCTTATCCCAGTCATCATAACCCGACAACCTTTGATCACCTTGATTCTACCCAACTGCATCTTCACAGTATAACCCTCTTTTTCAAGAGTACCCAATGAAATCAAGCTCCTTCTTAACCCTGGAACAAACCTGACATCTTCCAGTATAAAGCTTGAACCATCATGCAACTGTATCTTCACTTTTCCTGTCCCTCTGATAGTGCATGTACTGTTATCACCTAACCGAACCGAACCACCGTCAATATCCTTGAAGTCATACAAGAAATCTCTCCTAGGTGTCATATGATAAGACCCACCTGAATCCATTACCAATTCAGCCATCTCATCATTACCGACTACCATCAAGGCTTCTCCAAAGTAGGCGTTACCCTCGTCATCAGAAGAATCAGAATCCTGATCATGCTTACCCTTCTTGACAAATCCACTTGACTTCTTCTTTGGACAGTCTCTCTTCAGATGACCCTCTGAATGACATATGAAGCACTTGAGTTTACCAGTTCTACCTCTTGACTTAAACCGCGAACTTCCACCAGAATGAGCTTTCCTTGAATGATCTGACCCTCCCCTTACATATAACCCGTCACCAGTTTCTTCCTTTGTGCCTTCTGTTCTTCTCTTCAACTCCCTTGAATTCAGAGTCGCAAGAACATCTTCCATTGTCAAGGATTCCCTCCCATACAACAATGTCTCCACAAAGTTTTTGTAAGACGATGGCAACGACGTAAGTAACATAAGTGCCTGATCCTCATCCTCATTCTCGATATCAATATTCGCCAAATCAACTATCAACTTATTAAACTCATCTATATGATCACCCGGTTTCGTACACGGACTCATATAGTGCGTGTCTGACTTCTTCTTCGGATCATTACGTTTTGCTAAGGACTTAGTCATATCTGAGACTAGTCAACTTCGTCCAAATTCTGCAGCGATTGTTTCCTTGGTAACTTCCGTAAATCCGGTCTCCCAAGCATAGAATCAAAGTCTTGTATGCCTTCTTCATCAAAGCAGCCTTTTCACCTGTTTCCATGTCCTCGGGTAATGTCTCTAATGCAGCATCACATCCCATCTGTACCATTAAAGCACGCGTCTTTATTTGCCATAACCCGAAGTCATTCTTCCCATCGAATTTTTCGATGTTAAACCTAGTTATAGAACTAGCCATTCTTCTTTTTCCTTGCTAAAAACCTTGTCAAGTTGTTTCTTAACCAACTTTACCGACAAGCCTCACAAGCCGTGTGCAATATTCCCCTTGTTGCTATAAACCCTTCTTGCAAATCGAATTAATTAGAATAACCCTAAACCCTCGATTTCGAACAAGCAAACCCGATCGTGAACTTGAAACCCAAGCTAACCACGATCAAACTTGAACCCACAAGAATAAATTATATACCACAACAAGAATACCCTTCAAATTATCGACTTAGAAAAAAAATCTCAACAAACCATGAAGTCGTTTTTATGAAACAAAAACGAATATTAAACTTGCCTTTTGAAAATCAAAGACATAAAAATATTGTCAACTTGTAGTGTATATTTATCACGTGCTATAAGAGAAAACCAACCAATCACTGGTCACCCTTTTTTTTCCCTTTACGTCAATAATAATAATAATAATAATTACTATTATAAACCTTTGTCTTCAACCTCTCGATGTCACCTGCAACTTCAAAACTGATTCGAAATACGAAACCGTTTTCTTTGCTCTAACCACGAAACCAACTCGGCACTTCGATCTAGCACTCAAACTTCAAGACCACAATAACCGCGGCTCTTGATACCACTTGTTGGACAAAACCGCCAACAACCCGAAGCTCGATCGCGGAACGCTAGATCGTGAGTTGTGTTGAGCACACGTAGCAATCACGAGAGGCACGATATACTACAAAGAAACGACAAGAATATGCACACGATATACCCTCGTACCAAACCTTTATCAAAAACCCTAATAAAGCTACTACAACGAGAAAGAAGAATGAATAACTAGCATCCCCCCTCATCTCTATTTATAGAGATGAGGGGGTAGAAACCTTAACTTGCCTTGCACTCCAAGCTAACTAATCCTAGTTTATGTCTAACACCTAATCTAATTACAAAGTACACTTAAGTCCCTAATATATGTTTAAGTTTACTACTAATATATAACAGCTGTCATCACTGTAATTTTCAAGATTTGTATATGTTGAACACGAAGTTACATTATATGTCAATGTTATTATTACACCCTATTTCTCTAAAAATATCTTTGTTTTCTAATACCATCTATCAGAAGAATCATTTAAAAAATCATGGGGGTGAAGGTAATACTTAAGAAGATTCAACTTGTGGGATTAGTTACATGTTGTCAACTTGCAAAATGAGCTGGAGATGGTGATACCATGATATAAAATATGCACAGTCGTCGGCGATGACCAAATAAAATAAGAAGACTGTAGCCTTCAAATAAATATATAAAGACTATAAAACACGATTAACACTAATAAATATATCGATTCAATGTATCTAGCTAGTGACAACAATTGCGTGTTAGCTTTATATTTCATACTTGCTACATTAATCCTTATTGCCATTTTCTTCTAGAGGAAATCTCATGTAAACCTTCATTATATAGAATGCATCCATGTTCTGGTTACCAATATTGCGTGACCGGGGTGGAAGAAGCAATCCACCTATAAGGAATTCACAAAACGTGAGTACAAAACATAGTAATACATGTTTAGTTTGATACATTAATCGGGGTGGACATGATGACAGCGATGGAGCCACGTTGCTACTAGTGGGGAGAAAGGCGCCAAATAAAACTTCACCGAAATGTTTAAGTAAGTAGAAAAAATGTTTAAACTAGTTGCAGAAATGGGTAGTGCCCTCAACATAGACAACAAAGTGCCCTCTTCCAAAAGAAAATATCCCTCATATTAAAATGGTAACCCTAAGCGATTAGGGTTTTTGTTTGTGATCTTGGCGTTGGTCTGTATGCGGTTTTGAGGGTCTTATTGCTGTGATTTATTCATGATGGGGGTTACGAGAGAGAGAGAGGGATAAAGGTGGGGAAACGTTGGAACATGATTTTTGTGGTGCTGATAACTATGCATCATTGAATAAGACTACTCCGGAAAAGGCTCGGTGTCGTTACTCACGGAGTTGAGAGTCTTAGCATGGACACTACTGACACTAGTGTTAATTCTCTTAATCGCACCTACGATCGTACTACTTTGGCTAGTAATCTTGATGATATGGCTGGAAGTAAATCCTTTAAAACTTCTATGCCTAAGGTGGCTTTGTTTGGTAATCCGAATGTGACTAAGGAAGGGGATGAGCAGGTCAACGATGGATTGAAAGCTCCTACATTTGCAAGTAAGGTGGGATCTACTTCTGCTACCAGCAAAGTTAATTTCCGCACTCTTGATACGGGCAAGCCTCTTAATGAGAAGGCCGAGGTAAGCATTCCTTTGTCATCCGTCTTGGAAGCTAATTCTAAGTTTGATAATACTCTTTTCGGGTATTTTATTGGCAAGAGGGTTGCATTTCCCGTAGTTGATAACTACGTGAAGAACGCATGGAAGAAGTTTGGTGTGGTACGTTCTATGATGAATTCTAAGGGTTTATTTTTCTTCAAATTTGCCACTATTGAGGGATTAAATGGAGTGTTAGAGAATGGACCTTGGTTTATTCGATCCGTTCCTATTATTTTGAAGAAGTGGACCCCCAGGACGAGTTTTATTAGAGGATTTGGGTTCGATCCCTGTCTAGGTGAAACTACATGATATTCCTATTCTTTGCTTTTCTTGAAGATGGATTGAGTGTCATGGCTACCAAACTCGGTACCCCTATTATGCTTGATGCATACACGAGCTCTATGTGTTTGCGGTCATGGGGGGTTTGATTATGCTCGAGCTTTGATTGACATCAAGGTGGATCGGGAGCTTAAGGGGACAATGGTTATTCTTTGTGCCAAGTTGGGATGGTGAAGGGAGGTATTGCATCTGTCGAGTGGAATATGAGTGGAAATCACCTCGTTGTGGTGTTTGTATGGTTTTTGGCCATGATGAGACCCAATGTCCCAAACGTGTGCATGTTGACCTTAAACATCAAGAACATAAGAATGATGGGTTCCAAATGCCTCAAAGGAAGGCGTTTCGTGGTATTGAGGTGGGAAAAGGGGCTAAATTTAGCCCTTCTAAAAATAAGAAGCAGGTGTATCAGCCTGTGTCGAAGAAGCCGGATGCTACAAAGAAGAAGATTACTGAAGTGGCTAGTACAAGTGGGACGAATATTGCTACATCAAATCTGTTTAATGCTCTTAATATGGTTGATACTGATGATGCCGATATTCCTTGTGTTACTGTTGACTTGACCAAAGATGGTAGCTCTGCTAAGGGTGGAAATGGTAGCACTAGTACTACTCCTATTGTTGGAAAAAATGAGGAGCTTGAAAAGCTAATTATTGAGGGGAAAGTTACTCTTGTGGATGATGATGATAAACCTCTTACTAAGCCTAGTTCCTCTCCCTTTCCGTATTCTATGATGGGTAACCCATTCTCTAAAGTGGGGGAGGTGATTGTTTCAGATAGTGATGATGAGGAGGTGCTTGAGCCGTATAATCCTATGGCTAAATTTCTCGCATCAAATGGCGGTGGTCATGAGCTTGAAGATTATTATGATGATTATGTTGATCAAGTCTACGATTTACCAGGGCAATTGGATGCTTTTTCTGACATGTATGATATCAAGCTCAAAGGTCGTGGTAGTAAGCAATCTAGATGTTAGGTTATGCTTGGTTTTGTGTCAAATGTAATCTATTGAGTAGTGGTTGTTTTACTGTTTTAAAGATAGGAAGTGTCTTGTTATGTTAGCTTTACCGCCTATGTAACGGGCTGAGATATGGGACTTCACTCATATCCTTTGTACTTAAATATTTTTTTTGGAGTAATATATTTACCAGGGAAACCCTTTACCCCAAAAGAAAAAGGAAAATATCCCTCAATTGAATCTTTAGTTTATTTTTTTCTTCTGAAACTCATCGTTTGGTAGAGCCGTAGAAACCGGAAAAGAAGGTGGGAGACTGGAATAAGGACACTAGAGAGTGGAGACTAAGATATTAGAAAGTGGGTAATGTTATATATTATTAAATATTAATATTCTACTTGATTCATACTTTATTTTAGTTTGTTACTATATTAGAAAGTTGGCCGATTTAACTGATTTTTGTCCGATTTCGTCGATTTATATCTGATTTGGTCGATGTTTATCCGATTAATCTGTTAACTGATTTTTTACCAAACCGATAAATAAATCCGATTAGTGCAAATTTGGGTGGTTAATCACCGCCTAGCTATTAATCCGATTAATCAGCCTCCTAGGCCATTTTTGCAACGCTGCGTTTAACTAAATAAACCAATAAAAGTCTATAAATACATAAATATTGATAACTAAATATGAGTAGCTGAATTTATAAAAATATAGTTTGGTTGTGCCCTAATTAATTGGATTCATGATTTGTTTTTTAAAGATTTTTTAAAGTTTATACGTGATTTATGTATGTTTTAATCAATTTGAACGACATATAATTTTAGGACATAAATTAATTATAATATTAACCTGTCGACCTATCAATTCGCTTAACATATATAGTTAAATAAACATGTTACACCAGTTATAAACGAGTCATATGTGTTTTACTTGTGTGGATTAGGATTGAGATGCTTTACACAATTAATAAATAGCCATCGTGTTTGGGTTGACGTAATGATGATCCGCCAAGCTACTCAGCCAAATAAATTAGCTCAACATGACTTTTACGTTTGTTTTTTCAGAGCTTTTACCTCTTCATCTGCAAACCATGTCTGCAAAAGAAGAGGTAGATCTAAAGTCTTCATCTGCATGGATGAAGACCGTTTGTTTTTTTGTTATTGAAGTACTTCATTTTTTCATTTTTTTTTCTTTTTTGTGCTATAAGAAAACGTTAAAAATAGATGAAACGTAATAAAACAAGCAGCATTATAAAACTTTAAAAACAGATGAAAACATAAAAAATGAGCAGCGTAAAAGATGGGCGAAAAATTAATAAAAATGGCAACGTAAGAAAAAGGAATAAAAGCGTTAAAAATGGCGAGCGTAAAAATGGAGAAATAGTAAAAAATGACGGAAAAGTAAAAAGGGAACAAGACGTACAAAAGGATGAAAACGTAAAAAAAACAGACGAAACGTAAAAGAGATGTAAGATATTGAGAAAGAGATGTAAGGTTTGGGAAAGAAGAGGTAAGAAGTGAAAAATAATGTCTGAAATTTAGAAGAGGAAAGTGAAAAGAAACACTTATGTCTGAAAAAAACAAATAAAAAACCTCTGCCCTCCTGCAGACATAAGAAGTGAAAAGAGGAAAAAAGTACTTATTGAGAAAAAACAAACGACACCAGTTATCACCCTGCGTTTGGTAAGATATTTTATTAGAATTTGTTTCAATAATGTAAATTATTTTTATAAAAATTGTAAGTTGGTACGTTATTATAAAAAATAACCATAAATGGTTGTAAGTTCACACACATTTTTAGTTGCCTTTTTTTATTTGTTAATCACAGTGCCTATTTGTACAAGTGAATAGCCGAACATGGTTCATTCATTATTTTGTACAAGTTTTGTATTAATAAATTATAACTAATTTCGGATTATATTTTACTTAGTAGATAATCTCAAAATGAACAAGAATTTGTTTTTGGACAAAAAACAAAATTTGTATTAACGTAAATTGAATATAGTTGTAAACCTTTAATTTCCATACTTTACTTGATTTGCTCTTAATAAGAGCAGAACACGGGCCAAAAAGTCATCTTTTCATTTAGTCAATGAGCAGGATGCGTTGCTTATGATTGTAAGAAAGAGAAAAATTCAAACGAAACACAAGAACATGTAAACAAATTTTATAATCAGCTTTTAATAAATTTAGATATAATAAAGGTTGCCAACTATCAATAGATTATTTTGATTAGTTAGTCATTTCATGTGTTATTATATGCTAATCTCTATTTAAATCATTCATCATGACTTCATGTAAGATGCATTGAAACTTGTCACTGTATATGCCATCCATCAAAATATATATAAAAGAAATTCATAGACATTTAATTTGAAACAACCACAAAAATTATCCATTTCTACATGATTTATTACATACGATATCCATCGACCGTCCTTTTTTATATCCTATTTGTAGATCTACAAATACTTCTATGGTTATTAATTTGTTTACATTTTTTTTATAACAATCATTTAATCCTTAACAACCATTGATACTAAAAGTTAAACAACGATTTCTATTAATACTTGAGTGAGTTATATTACTGATGTACATGTTATCAAGTTTTTATTAATATTATCTCTATTTGAATTTCTCTTCATCTCATGCCTACAACACTTCAACTTCGTTAAAAGTTCCTTATTCAACCTTGTTGGTTGAATGGTCCCAAAAGCCTAATTCATGCTACAATGAAATATTTTAATATATGTAATGTTAGATGTGAGGTAGATGATGTTGATACCATCATTGTTTTACATGATATAAGTATAGTATGAAAAATAAAATAAACTATTAGGACATTTTTTGTTATTAAGACACGTTATTGCAAGTTGGCACATTATTGTACAAGAGTGATAATTGTTTAAATGAAAATTGTAAGTTGGCACGTTATTATACAAAAATCACCATAAACAATTGTATGCTCTTTTTAAGAAACTTGTATGTTCACACACAAATTTAATTGACTTTGTTATTTTTTTATTTAGTAATCGCACTGATTGTCTATATGAGTGAATAACTAATTAGATATGATTTAAAACTAGAGTCATACCAATCTATCATCATATAATAAATATTTTTTTTTGAATGAGTCTCTAATTCTTTTTTTATTAACGTAGAAAAACCCAATCCGAAAGTAAACCCGAGGCTTCACTAACCCTGCAGAGATATAAAAATAAACCACTAGTATTACTTGAAAATATGGATTGTTTCGCTTGTGATGGTCACCCTACGAGGTTAAAGCGTGATATAAACCCAATAGACTACTTATAAAGTTAAAGTTGTCTAGTGTAATAGTACAATTTCTACGAATTTTGCATGTTACGAATCCAAAAATGTATAATACGGAGTATTTTATAGAATATTACCAAATCATTAAGGATTTCTTTTCGGCAAAACACTAAACTTGGTTAAAAAAAATGAATGAAATCTCAGTATGAACTAATCCCATAAGACTACGTACAAGATCTTAATGTGAGATTTGGATGTAAATCTTTCATTTCCATGATTGTCACAAGCAGAAAAATTTATAATATAAAATAACATGTGAACAAGTTTCTTTAATCAAATGTTAATAACTTAATTTATATTAGAAAATTGGCTAACTAGCTACTACAATATATATATATATAGTCATCAAATGTGTTAATAATTAGATGCAAATTTGTTTTTATTATTATTATTATTATTATTATTATTATTATTATTATTATTTGGTTTCATTTGTAAAGTTCTTAATAATTATTTGTGATTCATGAAGGGATAAATAATAAGCATGTTGAAAAGCTTTTTATCTTATGAAATTTGTGAAAAATAATAACTTCAGCACTCGTAAGCCTCTTTTGAATTTATTTGATCAACCACGTAATTTATCTAAAAGTTTCAACTGTTGATCTACATGAATTTACAAGAAAATCAAGTTCTTTCCTAGACATGTTGAATGTTTCAACATTGTATTTAACTGACTGTAGACTTTTATATAAAATTAAGCGTTTATCACGACTTTATTAAAAAGTAATGCATCAAAGTCGTCAGTGCATAGATCATCCTCAATTTCTTCATAATTAAAAATTTTATAGATGCTTGTCATGATAAAACATGACATTTATAATTCTTTGTTTCTTCAATGTTGAAAGAGTTTACTAAACTCTTCTTGCATACTCAACAAAATATCTATCGCAACATTGAACTCATCTCTTTACACTCACTTTGAGCCGAACTTTATAAGTTTGACCACAATTATATTATTATGATTACATGGCCCCTATAATGAATAAAATATGAAAAAAGGACAATATGCAATTGATTGCAAGACTTGCAACCAACTTTAATTTACGCATAAGGAGTTATAAAATCTACCACAAATAAATGAAAAGAATACTAGTAATTAAAGGTATGGTATTTTGTATGAATTTGGATAATCAGTATTGCTCCATGGTAAAGACAACCTAAGTAGCCTTTCTAAAAAAATAGATAACCTAAAGTAAAATGAGCAATCTGAACCCTCTGTGTGCATGTATTGAAGTAGACATGAAATTTATAAGATAATAGAGTTCCTTTTAAATCTAATAAGACTAAATGTAATTGCGTGCCAAAAGCATGTTGTAACCTATGGAACAACTCCATCATCAGATAGAATAAATGTGACCAGAAGCATGTGCACTCCTTATAATTTACCGTTGATTTAACGTTCCATTGCCTTTATTGCTCTAAAAAATTGAGATTAGAGACTTAAAACAGGGTAAACAGTGTATATGATATAGAATGTGATCGAATGGGTGGGTTGTGTAATAGCTCACTAGAGGTTATTGTTGATAAGGGTTTCGTACGGGTTAACTTGAAAAGAAAAGAAAAATGTCAATGTTTTAACCATTTGATTAATAGTTAGTACATTGATAATTCCAATTTTATTGACAAAATCATTTATGAAGTTTGATGTAATACAGTTTGGGAGACATTTGACCAATGCAGTCCATTTTGTTTTTAGCAACCTTTTTAACTTACCAGTTTCGCCTATTAAAGATAAAACATAACCCTGATAATATAAATTTATATTTTTTAAGAGATTACCTAGAGCTTAAGTGACAAATAAATGAGCACAAGGTGGTTGGCTGATAAGGATTTAAAAGGTACACTTTTGAGGGGTCATTTAAGCCCTTAATTGATCACTTTTGTATCCGTTACTACTTAATTTCGTTTCTTTTCACTTTTTAGATCTCTTGAAGGCAAATTCTTTGGAATGACATTTATTCGGACAAAACGGCGCGAATACATGAAGAAAATGGCCAAAGTCAAGAATCGAGACACTCAAGCTGCTGGAACTGAAGGGGATGGCGTCACAGCCTAATAGCAACGCCGTCGCGACACACCTTGAGACGACTCAGAGAGCAAATTGCTATTTTGCACTTGACGACATCAGGTTGTGAAAAGAAGACTTCAAAAGTTAAAAGTGGACAAATAAATTAGGATGGAGGGAGTATAAGTTATGGATTAAGTTTTAAATAATTTTAAAAATTACGTGTTAATCTCTTTAGACATTTCATATTCATAATTTAATACAACATTTTCAATGAAAATATTTATATAATTTTATGTTCATGATACATAATAATTTGTAGATTTAAATATTAATACAAATATATGCTTATTTGGGGGTGAAATAAGCTGATATGCAGTTGCTTGTTCAGATTGTTTATTTCCTGCTATTTTAAAATAACGAATAGTTTGTCTGCTTAACACGTTTTTGGCAATAAGTATGTACTTATGACTGTTTGGGCACTTTGAGATTGTTTATTCCAAACTGAATATAATGGTGGATTTGGTATTATAACTTTACTCGTAGTTTGAAATAAGCAGATTTGATATGTTTATTTCTTATTTTGTTGATGTGGTAGATAAGCAGATTTGAGTGTTTGGATGTGATATGTGCTTATGCTAATGATCTCCTTGATATTGTTATAATGCGAATGCGGTCTTCTTCTGATAGTATACTGAATTGGATTGTTTCAGAATTTGAATTGTTTTTATTACAAGTTATCTGCTTGTTGTGTTTTTTGAGCAGATGAAGAAATGTGACTGCTTATCTACTTAGTGTAGTGGTGAAATAAGGTCTTTTCAGTATGATGTTTCAGATTGTTTAGTTTGAACTGAGCAACAACTATAAGTAACAATTTTGGAGTTGCCTATTCAAACAGCATATCCGATTTTGATTATTTTACATTTTAAATTCCTAATTAGCTGATTGCCGAAAACTTTAACAAATGCGATATCTGATTATCTGGTTTCGTTACTGTAGAAGCCAATCTACACACTTTTCGCGACATTGCCTTACATTTATAGCAATTGCTTATTTCGTGAAAGCATAAGCAGTTTTAATATGCATTACCAAACATCCCCTGAAGTCAATGTAATAATAGAAGTATTGATGTTGTATCTTTGAATTGACATCAGACAACTCCTTCGATATTAGTATTATGAATCCTTCTTCAAAAAGGGGTATTTATATTTTTCTTTAGGACAACCAGGGCTATTGGTCTCTTCGATATTAGTATTATAATTCCTCCTTCGATGTTATTTGTCGTAACACTTTATTTTCCCGAAAAGGTTTCTGATTCTATGTCATTTTAGACCAACATGGGAAGGTGGTCAGTATGACGGATATGAACAAAGTCGATTGGCTGCTCTTCGATTAGCAATGGAATTAGGGGCTGATCATATTGATGTTAAGTTTAAGGTTTTCTTCTTCTTGACATAAAATTGGTTTCTTTGTGTCATGGGCCCGTCTAAAGTACTATTATTAGTGTTCTTACATAGTAAATTTTTCCGTTATACTATCAGACATAATATTCTCTATCAGATTTCTGATTGTAGTTGCTCAAATGCAGGTTGTTGATGATTTCAACAATTTAATCCATGGAGAAAAGCCTACAGTCAACAGGAGCTGACATTGTCAAGTTTGTAGTAACTGCTGTAGATATAACTAATGTAGCACGTACTTACTTAACTTTCTTTGCATAGAAGTCACTGAAAGGTGGCTTTGTTGTACCGGTTGAGTCATTTAATAACTGGTATATATAAATTTGATATTTATATAAATAAAGTTCATTTTTGATTAAAAGTAATCATATTGACTGTTGGGTAACTTGGTACCGAATGCGAATGGCATACAAAGCCATCTGCCCATCTTTTATTGACTCAAATGTTATTTAAAAGTACTATGACTCAGGGCACACATGTGGAAGTGCGTTGATATTTTAAGGAAAAAAAACCCTTATTCTACAAAATTAAATGCGTAAAATGTATCATTATTGTTTGCAGTTGTACCATTCCTCACAAAGAATCTTTACTTCAATGTTGTGATGAGGTTGATCCGGTTGCAAAAGTAATTTTCATCGTCATAAAAAGCTTTACCATCAAAAAATATGCAAACAATGGTAAAAGTATGGCGTTTAATGTATTGTGTTATTGATTGTATGTTACAGTCAATAGGAGCGGTCAATTGTGCCATCAGAGACCAAACGATGAGACATTATATAGGTGTAATACAGACTATGTAGGTCCTATTTATGCTATCGAGGAAAGTCTATGAGGTTTATTTCTATACTTCCTAAAGAAGTGATAATATGGGTGGTTGGGTCAAACCAGTGCCTTTTGTTCACTTATAAAAGTTTCTTATGATTTCACATGTTACTTTCTGCCCCGTTCGACCCATTTGAGATTCACTTAAAGCACAAATTGTTGCAACTGTCTGCAGGTTCAGGTGATCAAAATGGTGCAACATGATCACCCTTGGCTGGTAGACTATTTGTGGTTATCGGTCTTTGGCGGTCTTTGAAAAGCTCTTGCTTATGGAGCAAAAGCGAAGGGTGCAAGAAATGTGATAGCAAATAGGACTTACGGTTAGATTCAACTATCGTTCACATTACCATTCCTAGTGCTCGTACTTGATTGCAAATAAAACATTATACTAGTTTTATTGCATTCTTATCGATTCGATATGGGAGAAAGTCAACTGTATGGTTCTCGTCATATTTAGAGGGTCTTTAGATTCGAGTGGTTTATCAAAACATCAAAAATTGATTATAGCGACTTCAAGTCAGAGTAACCATATGATCAGTTGCAAAAATCAAAAATTGATTATAGTTCACATTACCTCTCACATGCATAGTTAATACATTAACTAAAGTTTTCTCTTCTTTATTCTTGCCTGACAGATCGTGCTAGAGAAGTTGCTAACGTAATTGGTGGAGAGGCTAAATATCTTGCCGATTTGAGCACTTACAGTCCAGAAGGTGGCATGATACTTGCAAACACTACATTAATTGATATGCATCCAAATATAGACGTTACTCCTATTTCTAAGGTACGACTATCTGTTAGCCCATCCGGATCATCTCGGGCTCGAATCAAACATGTCTATGAACTAAACTCACAACACACCAACTCACACTTTGTATATAATAAATTCTGTTAAGTTTTACAATATATATACACTTCTATTTATAGTCATACATACGAACCATCGTGACTTTCACTAGTACAAATCTGGGATTTCATCACACATGCTGTTTTTTGAACGGCCACACAGTCAGATATTTATGTGACTAAATGTACCGTAATAAAATAAACAACCACACTTGATCTGACTTGTGTGACCATTTCAGAATTTCATTGTCACACATTTGAATATTCATGTGACTAGAGGTAACCGGTATTTTTTTTTTTTGATAATTTAGTCACCTATAATTTTGGATGTGTAACATATACAAATAAGTTTGCAACATTAGTCACATTATATATATACATATGTGACAAATATATGTCACAGAATTGAACAGTGTGACCAAAATCCATATATGGTCACATGAAGTAATTATGTATGTGGCTAAATCATATAGTTAAGTTTGTCACACATTATTTAAAATTGACTGCTATTTTTGATGAATATTTAGCCACATATGAATTTGAAATGTGTGACAACTGAAAAGTAAGTTTGAAGCATTAGTCACGATATGCATTTAAAAGTGGCAAATATATGTCACACCCTTGAACAGTGTGACCAAATGTCATATATAGTCACACTAAACCATAGACATACATGATTAAGTGTAACCAAAATTTGATACATATGGTCATGTAAGTTAATACGTGTCTCTAAAGTTATTTGTGTATTTGCTTGCCCAAACCTAACGTGTATAGTCACATTTAATTGTAGCACGATAATGTGACTATACGCTTTACAATAGTCACACCATATCACAAATGTGTATCTAAATTATGTTTATGGTCACATTATAAGGGTATTATATGTGACCAATACATTCAAAATAGTCACATTGTAGCATATTCATGTGAATATGGTCACACTTTTGCTTTTATAATTCAAATGTTTTATAAACTGATTTTAGAATATTTCTCAAATTTTGATATCTCCCTCACATATTTTCACATAACCCTTACTTAGCTCATCATCTTTATCCACCACAGACCCTTCGCGATTAGCCAGTTCCACTCCCGATTTCAGGTTCACATTTTCCATAAATCAGGTACTTTAATGTGTTATATTGTTAGCCTTAATAGTTTATTTGGAAGTGATGGTCATTCATGTTTAGGAACTTTGTAAACGTGTGTTAGATATCGTATTAGAATAGTCAACGGGCTCATGGATTGGACTAAGCTAAATGGCTAGAAGTTGAGTTAAGCTAGCCTTGTATAAGTTAATGTCCAACACATGCCCAATCCATATCCACGGCCCATAGAAATCCTTTTAGGGCATCATGTATTCCAACTATATAAACCCCTCAAAGTCTCATTTGAGGGGTGTGCTTGAAAGTGTCTGTGTGTGTATTTTTCTCTCAAGGAATATACAACTTTATTGTGTTTATCTTTTCTCTCACAACATACACGGTTTGTATAAACATCAAGTCACCAACATCTTTACCTTTCCTTTCTTCTTATGCATAACGTTTGTGTTTGGTTTCACGTGGTTATACTTGTATTTGTGTTGGGTTTGTGATAAGGTTGATAAAAGTAAGGTCCTACAATTGGTATCAATCGCCTAACAATGGTTTAGGAGTGTTTGTGTTTGTTTTGAAGGGTTACGCGTACTGCTCACGTTAGTCATATTTGTCACGCTTAAAGCTTTAATTTTTGCACTTAAAAATTCAAGATTCTTGTGGTTTAAGGTTTATTTGGTGCTAAAGTTTCAGTTTTTGCAAAAGTTGAAGCTTTAGGTGTTTTTCTTCATTTTTAAGCTCGTATTTGGTTCATTGGTCATTTCTACTTGTAAGAGTTCTAAGCACTTTGGGTGAAAAAGGTTATCAGTTTTGTGTTATTCGAGTGTTTTTAAGGCTGTTTGTGCAAGAGAAATTGTTTGAATCACTGGAAATTTTTTACGCGTGGTCAAAACCCTAGTTCTGGCGTAAGAAAGTCAACACCCAGTTTCTACGCATAAGGTTCTACGCATAACTTTTTGGTGCAGTTTCTTCGAGCTATAACGGTGACTCAGTGCTTCCCTCACTTGGATAAGTTTGTGGAACACTTCGACTTTTGGATATCGTTTACACTGTGATAGTGTAAAGGATTTTTGGGCAAAACCCTAATCTTACGTATAAGTTTCGACTTACGCGTAGAATACTTTACGCATAAGCATTTTTCTTACGCATAAGCCCTGTCTTACGCATAAGCTAAATTTTACGCATAACTTTTTCTACGCCTAACTTTAAACTTACGCATAAGCATTTCCTACGCCTAAGCACAATCTCTACACCTAAGCATCGTCTACTCGTAACTTCGTGTTTCTACGTCTAAGCTCTTCATTTTCAAAAAAAAAAAATTGAGGAGACTAAACGTTCAATTTTTACGCGAGCTTCAAATTTTGGTATAACTTGGAAAATTTTGGTCAAAAATTCAAATTTTTGGACCCAAATTCAAATTTTTCGGGTCAAATTTTGCGTCAAAATTGTCATAACTCAAATTTTTCATACAACCTTAGAATTGATTTTTATAGTGAATTTCATATTTTGAGAGAAAATTTTTTACGCCTAAGAACCGAGTTTACGAGTACGACTTTCAGAAAAACTTCAAACCGAGCTTAATCTTCATCAATCACAACTCCTTTATCGTTGAATCGATCCTACATCAACATTATCAGATCATACCTTCATCAATGGCAACTCAACAAGACATTCATGCAGCCGGTGCCGAAAACCGACCTCCTATGTTGGCAAAAGGTGGTTATCTTCAATGGACAAGTAGTATGCTCCATTACATAAAGACAAAACCTAATGGAAAACTCATGATTAACTCCATTCAGAATGGACCCTTCAAGCCTCGACAAATCCAAGACCCTGGAACTCCTGACGTCCCACCATCTTTTCATACTCAAACTGAATCGAGAATACCTGCAGAGGATCGAGAAGCAAGTCGATCAGCAGATGATATGGCAATTCATATTGTCAACGGGTTTACCAATAGAAATCTTTCTTCTTGTAGCGGTTGTGAAGCGCTTTTGATATGTGGGAGCGTGTTAGGCGGCTTTGTCATGGAGCGAAATTGGTCAACAAGACATGGAGAACAAGCTACTAGCTGAATGGGAAAAGTTCACTTCAACTCGGGAGAATCCATTGAATACTACTATGGAAGGTTTTGCACTTTGATGAATGAGCTAATCAGAAACAAGTTAGCACCCAGAACTATCATTCAAAACATCAAGTTCCTGAACAATCTTCCAGAAGAATGGGGAAGATATGTCACTATTGTCAACCAAACAAAATACTTATATAAGGTGAACTTTGATCAACTGAATGATTTTCTGAAACAAAACCAAGCTGAAGTCAATGAAGTCAGGAAAGAAAGATTGGCAAAGAATCATGATCCATTGGCACTAATTGCAAAGACTCAACCTTCATTGAATACACAACAACAAACTTCATCATCTTCTACCAACAACAACAACTTGCAGCAATACGTTCCACAACCACAGTATCCTCAACAACAATTCTATCCACCAGAACAACAAGTCAATCAACAACAGCAACAGTATCCAGAATACCAGGAACAAGAAATCACTGATCCTGAAATTAACCAAGAAGAAGCTTTGCGACAAGTATTTTCTTTATTGGGAAAAGCATTCAGCAGTCGCTATTCCACACCAACTAACAACAACCAAAGGATTTCATCAAACACTTCATAGCAGGCAAATTGCACAGCCAGGTGTGAATATGGGTAATCAAGGACAAATGGTTGGAGTTAATGGGAATCAGCAGGGATATGCTACGGGATTTCGCATGGGTAATCGGCGGTTCCGTATCGGGTAATCGGTTGGGTCGAGAATGTTGGAAATCGAGATGGGAAAAAATGTTGGGAATAGAGCGTGGGTAATCAGAATGGGAATGTTGCGGCTCGATCGTTGGGAATTATGGAAATGTGAATCGGGGTAATCAGGTTAAGTGTTATAACTGTCAAGGAATGGGTCACATGGCACGAAAGCTGTCCCACTAAGCCGCACAAGAAGAATGTTGAGTTTCTTCGAAAAGCTATCTGTTGCACGAAGTAAGCGGGGATGCGGTTGAGTGCTGAGGAAAATGATTTTTTCGCTATTGTGGATGATTTGGAAGACCTCGAGGAAATCAATGCGAACTGCATCTTCATGGCAAATCTTGAGGAGACTAAGTACGACAGCGATTCTACGGGCACCTCCTGTCTATGACGCCAACGCAATATCTGAGGTACCAATCATTGATCCATGTTATAACAATGTCATATTTGATGTGTTTACTCATAACGAGCAGACATTCGTGACGCCAGCACCTACCTATGATACATACATGGACAATCTGAGTTGTAGCAATACTAACTCTGAAACTCGGATGTGGATCCTAGTGGAGCGTGTGGCACAAAATCTGAGAGGCTGATGAGGAAACACGGGCTTATTTTGAATCATTAATCAATAATTGTGGCATTGAAATTGAGAAAGTGAGTAAGGTCAATCGCGAAGTTAAGGCCGCGAATGTTAAATTGACCAGTGAGCTTGAGAGTTACAAAGAGAACGCATGAGAGCCTATGAATTTCATACAAACAAAATATCATAATTAGAAATTGGTTATCGAGATTCCGTTTTAAGAGAAAAACAATTGCAAATCAAGTATGATACACTTGATGTGAATCTGAACTTGAAAATAAAATCTTTAAACAATGAAATTTCTGAACTAAATGACCAACTTTCTAAACAAAAGCATTGTTTTCGATCTTGAAAAAGAGAAGAAACAGTTGATTGTTGATTTTTCAAAACGAGAAGATTCTCTTCTTGATGAAATTCTGGATAAAAATGAAACTATCAAAAAATTGGACAATTTGCTTCTTACAACGGGTCATTCCGCTAAAACAAACAAGATGCTTTCTAATCAAGTAAATCCGATTTTTCATACTTCTCATAAAATGGCTCTTGGTAACTCACCTCCTTGTTTCCTCAAGAAAGCTTAGAAAGAACGGAATGTGTTGAACGATGGAAAACCTTTGCATGAACCCATAATTGTGCATGACTCTTTTGAAACGTTGGAACTATCTGAGGAGAGTAGATCAAAAATGAAACAAAAGAATTCTGAAATCAAACCGATTGATTATAACAAATGGAACAAAATTAATGGAATCACTTTTGTGTCTCAAAATGAAAAGTCAATGTTTTCCACCACACCAAGTGTCTCAAACAATGTGTCATCTCCAGTTTCAAAATTAGTTTCAAAACCAGTTGTTGTCTCAAAATTCTTTTCGAAAATCGAACAAATGTCTTCAAACAATCCTTTTAACACAAGTGATGCCAGAAGCATTTTAGACGATGTTCAAACTAGAATTAGGAGACTTCAAGAGACTGTTAAAACTAAAACTCATATTACAACAAATATCTGGTTTAATAGTTTTGATAATGAACAAAAGAAGTTTTTTGAAACTGAAATTGCCCTCAATTTGAATAACATCAACTCAAGGGTAATTTATTTTGAACAAGCCTTTTTGAAAGCAGTGACTTTGTCAAGGACCATAAATCCACGGTAAAGCAAGCTAATGAAAGTGTTGAACACATCAAAGTTTGGGAAAATTTGAATGATTCTCTCTTCGAAGATGTTCTGACTACTAATATTATGTCCATCATTTTGCAAACATATTACTTTGAAGATCATGAAAGACACCAGTTTGAGACCTCCAAAATTGTTTCAAAATATGAAAAAGCTCTTGAAAAACTTGAAAAGAAAATGTCTCATATTTTAAACAACTTGATCGAAAAACAGAGGAATGCAAGTATGACAAACTGTCGTATGAGCGTGCCTACAATGACATGAAAGCGAAAAATGATCTTTTGAGGGCTCAGTTGGAAAGTCAAAAAGGAAAGGCAGTGGATACCGTGATTAAAAAACCATTGACTGCGGAGAAAGCAAATGTTCCCAAACCGGTTTCTAAACCAAAAATGTCTGTTTCTATGCCTCCTCCAAAAGTCAATGAGAAAAATGTTTCATCAAAACCAGTCACTCCACCTGCCCTACCTAAACATAATGTTGACAAAGGAAAAGCGGTTATAGAGAAACCTACAGTTTTAGCACCTGGACTTTTTAAGATGAGTACCACTAATGCGTCTGCCTCCACATCTAAAACATATGGAACAAACGACATAAGTTTAGAAAAGCACTCTAAAGAGACTAGGAAAGCTGAAACCACTTCTCTAGATAAAAATGTGAATCCTAATGTGTGTGCCTTACCTTCTACAGGACTAGGAAGCACCTCTAGGAGCAGCAGACTAAAGCCTAAGAGCAATACAAGGAACAATAGAGTCTCGACTGCCTCTAAGAGTAGTAGCCTGAATAAAGAGAAGAAAGTAGAAGAACACCCTAGGAATTTACCGCTTTGTAATAAGAAAGACATTTCATCTGAATGTAATGAACCTATGAACTCTGCTAAGTTTAATGAATCTGTTGAATCTGTTTGTTTAACTGGCATGAAATCTTTAAATATTCATGATGAATGTAGTTCTAAGAATGAGATTGATAAGCCTGTTCAGAAGAACGTTCCTAGAAGAACTTACGCTAAACGAGTAGGAAGACTAGTTGCAAAACTTAGGCTTTACACTACCGACAGGAACCATAGAGTTTACTTTAGGAATGACATTTGGAAACCTACGGGTAGAACTTTCACACTCCAGAATGGTAGAATGAGTAATGAACCTACTGTCCTAGTAGATAACTTCTATGAGTGTGATATGGACTTTACCTCTAACCCAAAGGAACCAAAATCAAAACGGTTTCCAAAATCTTCTTCTTCTGTTATTGGCGGGTTATCGAAATATGTCTTTGGATCGTCGACTCGGGTTGCTCCAAGCACATGACCAGGAATCGAAGGCTGTGATCAATTTCGTGCGGAAATTCATGGGAACTGTTCGATTTGGAAATGATCATGTAGCAGCTATCATGGGTTATGGAGATCTACCTTTTGGAAATTATTTGATCACTTTCGGGTTTACTATGTGAAGGGTTGGGACACAATTTGTTTTCGTCAGGCGGATTACGTGATGCAGATTTAGAGGATGCTTTTAGGAAAAATGCTTGCTTCGTTAGAAACTTGGATGGCACTGATCTCTTAACGGGGAATCGTGATACAAACTTGTATGCTATCGACATCAATCAAATGGCCTCTTCATCACCAATATGTCTTATGCCACGAGCATCGGAACACGTCCGGTTGTGGCATAGAAGGCTATCTCATCTCAATTTCGACACCATCAACAATCTTGCCAAAGACAACATCGTCAACGGACTTCCAAAGTTCAAATACACCAAGGATCACTTATGTCCATCATGCGAACAAGGAAAAAGCAAAAGAGCATCATATAAACCCAAATCCGTACCTAGTTCGGAAGCAAAGTTGCATATGTTGCACATGGACTTATGTGGCCCAATGAGAGTTGAAAGCATCAATGGGAAAAAGTATATTCTTGTTATCGTCGATGATTATTCAAGATATACATGGGTTAGGTTTTTGAGATCAAAAGACGAAGCACCAGGCATCATCATCACCTTTCTGAAACGTATTCAAGTACTTCTTCTAACTCCGAAGGGTTGTAGAGCAGACAACCGGCACTGAATTCACTAATCAGGAGTTAAGAACTTATTTTGAAGATGTTGGAATTACACATCAGACATCAGTTGTTAGAACTCCACAGCAGAATGGGGTAGTTGAAAGAAGAAATCGAACTCTTGTGTAAGCTGCTTGCACAATGCTAATCTATTCTAGTGCACCGTTATTTCTTTGGGCTGATGTTGTTGCCACTGCTTGTTTCACTCAAAACCGATCCCTCATCCATCCAAGATTCAATAAAACCCCATATGAGATAGTGAACAACAGAAAACCTGATATCACTTACTTTCACGTGTTTAGCGCTTTGTGCTATCCTACGAATGACAGAGAAGATCTTGGAAAACTGAAAGCAAAAGGTGATATTGGAATCTTCATTGGATATTGAGATAACTTCGAGAGCATACAGGGGTGTATAAGGGAGAAATAGGAGGATCATGGAGACGATGAATGTGAAGTTTGACGAACTTCACATATGGCTTCGAAAGACTCGCTCTAGAACCCGCACTAAACCCGCAAACTTCGAACACATCGTTCGGGACTCGTACATCAAAGAGCTCAATCAACTTCGTTTGACAATCCTAAAGAACAAGAATGGGAAAATTTCTTTGAGTTAATGTTCGATGAATACTATGGTGGAACTTCGACAAATGCATCAAAACATCATTCGCAGCACCGCTCAAAATCATACTCCACCACCAACAGAAGATGCATCTACAACGGTCGAAACCAATGCACCAACTCCATCTACATCATCTACATCTACTACGGTTATTGCACCCGTTCTACCAGCAGTTGATGAGCAAAACCAAAACCAGAACGATGCAGCGTTAGATGAAGACTTATTTGAAAACCCGTTTGCTACGGAATCAGCTGAATCTTCTTTAAGCTTACGAGAACCATCTAACTCGCATACGTTTAACCAGCGGTATCCTTCTACTCTGAAGTGGACAAAAGACCACCCAATTGAACAAGTTATTGGTGAACCTTCAAGGCCAATTCAGACGAGGCGCCAACTTGCCACCGATTGCGACTTATGCATTTACCTTTGCTCAATTAGCAAATGTCGAGCGAAGAACATTCGAGAGGCAATGGCGAGAACCCGCATGGATAGAAGCGATGCGGGAGGAACTTCTCCAATACCGTCTACATGACTCTTGGGAAATGGTTCCAAGACCCATTGACGTTCGCGTCATTGATCTTAAATGGTTATGGAAGAACAAACGGGATGAAGAGATGACTGTAATTCACAACAAATCTCGTCTTGTGGCCAAAGGATCTGACAGGGAAGAGGGAATAGACTTTGAAGAGTCATTGCGCGGTAGCTAGACTAGAAGTAGTCAGGATATTCTTGGCCTATGCAGCTCACAAAAACATCACGGTTTATCAGATGGACATTGAGACCGCGTTCTTGAATGGAACTCTGAAAGAAGAAGTGTACGTGAGTCAGCCAGAATCTGTCACACCCTCGCCGGAGGCGGAAACACGAGGTGTAACGGAAGGGAACATAAGCACAAGATAATAGAACATACCAACGTTAAGATTTAAAAGAAAGAGTACACCATTACAATACCAGTTTAGCCGTCATCGGCAAATATATTACAAAGTTTAGATTCCAAAATATTTCGTTCTATTACATAATGATTTGTAGTGACAAGTGAAAACTTCATTATGCAAGACACGAGAGAAAAAGCTTACTAACGATCACACGAAATGCATGAGAGAAAAAACGGGTCAACTATGAAAATAGTTGGTGAGTAAACATGTTTAGCAAAATAAGAAAACTCGTAAGAAAGAGTCAAAGGTTTCGGTCATCGGAAATAGTCCACAAAGCAAAGGCATTGTAAATCCACTCGGTTCCAAGTTCCGCCCATACAAAACTTGCAACCTGTGTGTTCACAACCCATTGCACAAAATATAGCGTGTCAAGTAGTCAAGTATAAGCGGTCATAATAGTTCACCATATAGTACCACGAACATAATAATTGAGGGATGCTCTGATGAAACCAAATTATCTTTGGGTGCCACTACCCAAAGTTATGTTGGGTGCCTCTTCCCAAAGATATATTGGGTGCCTCTTCCCAAAGATATACTGGGTGCCTCTTCCCAAAGATATACTCCGAACATAGGAGTCTTTATAGTGATGCTCCGAACATAGGAGACTTTATAGTGATGCTCCGAACATAG
The DNA here is from genome assembly GCA_910596185.1 of Chrysanthemum makinoi. NCBI lineage: Eukaryota > Viridiplantae > Streptophyta > Magnoliopsida > Asterales > Asteraceae > Chrysanthemum > Chrysanthemum makinoi. The sequence goes on from OU343217.1 coordinate 14,644,794, forward strand.
GAGACTTTAGGTCAAGGTCATAACATGTATGGTTCAATAAGTTCAAGTAAGGCATAATTTCATAATTAAGTTCAAGGATTTGATTCAAGTTCACAAGTTCTAGTCAAACAAGTTAATAAAAGTAGTGATCAATTTAGCTCAAGAATGGTTCATGCATTTCGCCCCAAAATATAGTAAAACGGTAAAAAGGGGGATGTGATTACTCACTTGATGAATAGATGCGATGACAAAAGTGGTTACACGAAATGTACGTGAATCTCGAACTGACCTATTATGAACGATATGATATGCAATAAGTCATGATGTAATGTTATGCACGCAATTCGGATGATATTTATACCACTTATGTATTTTTGAAACCAATACTTCTCGTCGAAAATATAATCTTTTAACGTCTTGACCATTTTTAAATTACTTCACATGTGTTTACTTTGAAATGATATCCAACGATAATCATTTAGTGATTTATTAAGAGAATATAACTTTTCGTCGTAAAATAATGTCGTTGAAATTTCCATGAAAGTGACAAAAACGGCCTCTAAAAGCTAGTCGTAAAATGGTGCACGTCGAGTGTTAGGAAACGAACTCAACGGTTTTGGGAAGCTCGTACCATTATCTCAAAGTTTTAGTACATACATTTCCATCCTAGAGGTCTCGAACATAAGGAAAAATATAGGTTAAGTATGGTACTTGTGTGTTTAAGAGTGGTTTTGGTAACTTTGGCGACTATATTTTATTCATTACAACTCCGCAATGACGGTTGGATATTTTTGGAAAATATGGTTGGCGAACTTGATTTTACTAGAAGACATCTTTTATAAAGAGTATCCTATCAATGTTAAAAACGACCCTCAACATGGCCCCTAGTTGCCGTAGTATATGTTTAATAGAAAATATATTAATGTTGTTAATAGAATAAAGTTACGGCAACTTTGTTTATCGCGTGTAATTTACTCGTTACAAGTCCGTTTTCTACGTTTTCTACATCCTTAGATTCGTGTCAAAGTATACTAATATATTTTTTGATAAGTCGACACAATTTATAAAGCTTAAGACTCATTTTTGACTCGTAAAGAGTGACATTTTCATGCTGAAATTTCTGAAATTTATATTTTTAGGTAAGCCAAATTGAAAAATTCATACCTTCTTCGTTATAACTCCGTTTTAATCCGTTCAAGCGGCCACGGTTTCGTTTTAAAGTATATTTTCTAAATATCTAGGCAAAATATTTTTACCTACTGTCGGATTTTCCAGAATTTCAAAATAAGGACAGACCCTTTTCAAAACGTGTCGAAATGAGTTTTTCTCGCGCCAAACCTATTCTAACCCATTCAAAACAACTCCGAAGCTATTCTAATCCTACCATACACCTTCTTAGGGTGTCATGGGTTCCTAGACATCACCAAAACTAAAATAGAACAAGGAGTAATTATAGGATGGATTATATATATTTAACATATAAAAACCTTAAAAACCTTTAAAAATGGTATAAACATCATGAGACTTGCATGTTTCTCAAATAAAATGATATGACCATAAAAATGAATATGAAATAAAAATATGAATATGAATGCTTACTAGTGATATGATGAGGTTTATGGACAAAATGGTTTTTCCTAATCACTTGAGGTTTGTATTACAAAACCTTTGCAACAAATGATACTAGTGTATATTAAAACTTGTCTTGAAAACTTGGAGATGATCCTCCTTTTGGTCCCTTGGTGCGAATTTCTAGAGAGAAAAGAGATGAGTTTTTGATCTTGTTTTGTTTACAAAAGAAAGAAATGAAATGAAATGAGATAGTATAATACATTTACTAAGATATTTAGCAAATATCAATGTGACTCATCCCCCTTGTCGACAAGGGGGGTTTGTCATCTTTTAATTATGTTTTTTTTTTTTTTTTTAAATTGTATAAGTGTAGATGTATGTAAGTAAAGTGAAAACTTGTGGTAAGTTGTAGTCATTTGTAAATATTTAGGGTAGCGTTGGATAAAAATAAATTTTCACGGGTCAAGATAAAATATTTTTAGGTCATAAAAATTATAAAAATACATTACTTGCAAAATTTGAGTGATATAACAATAATCGTGTAGATTTAAGAAAAACGTCGTAATTATATAAATATAACAATTTAGATACAAAATAAATTTAAAACAATGGGTAAACTCATAATATTATTTTTATAAACTTAATATGAGTATAAAAATATATCGGGATAATTTTGGAAGTATCGGATCAAATGTTCAAAATAATTAATTACGCGATAGCGTTTATTTAATATGAAAATTACGCGTTAATGTAGATTGCAAAATCATGCATGAACTACTATGATGACAATGATGTTAATGAAATGTAGACTAAAATTAGTCTATATGAAATGACCTCGATGATATGATCATGAATTCACAGTTAAACCATTACGGTTACGTGAATTTAATACTTGTAAACCTAGTTTACAATATACGATGAAATAGTAAATGTGAGAAATGACCGGAAATTGAGAATTGTGACAGCTTCATAGACATGGAACATCCAGACTACGTCTACAAACTCAAAAAGGCAATCTATGGTTTAAAGCAAGCTCCAAGAGCGTGGTATGACGAACTGTCCTCTTTCCGTATCCTTAACAATTTCACCAAAGGAACAGTTGATCCTACCTTGTTTACACAAAAATGCAAAAACGACATTTTGATTGTTGATTTCACGTGGACGACATCATCTTTGGGTCCAATAATCTGAATCTTTCAAAACATTTTGAAAATCTCATGAAAAGCAAATTTGAAATGTCCATGATGGGGAACTAAAATTCTTTCTTGGTTTACAAATACATCAATCCCCTCGTGGAATTTTTATAAATCAAGCTAAATACACTCTTTGAGATTTTGAAAAATCATGGTATAGATAATTGTGACTCTGTCGGAACACCAATGGTAACTTCACCAAAAATTGGAGCCGATTTGTTTGGGAAACCTATTGATCCGAAAAATATCGAGCATGATTGGTTCTCTCATGTACCTCCTTTGCTAGTCGACGGATATTCATTTTGTTGTTTGCTTATTAGCACGGTTTCAGGGCAAAGCCTACGAACTGCACCTCAAAGAGGTTAAAAGGATCTTTCGGTACCTTAAGACATCCATTCACATGGGACTTTGGTATCCGAAGGAATCCGGATTTGATCTAATTGCCTTTTAGATCTTGGACCACGCAGGTGATCAAGTTACACAAAAAAGTACATCGGAGGAGCACAATTTTGGGTGAAAAGTTAGTAAGCGGTCTTCAAAGAAACAAGATTGCCTTTGCACTTTCAACGCGAAGCGAGTATGTGTCTCTATATACGTGTTGTGCTCAAGTTCTATGGATGAGAACACAACTCACAGATTATGGCTTTACTTTCGATAAAATACCTATGTATTGTGACTCGAAAAGTGCCATAGCCATATCATGCAATCTGTTCATCACTAAAAAGACTAAGCATATCGAGTACGCTATCACTTCATCAAAGAGTACGTCGAAAATGGTAGCTTTTGAATTATTCTTCGTGAAGACAGATTACCAACTCGCCGATCTATTTACTAAAGCCCTTCCAAAAGAAAGGTTTGGCGATTTAGTTCGACGAATTGGAATGCGAAGCCTAACCCCTGAGGAGTTAGAACATCTTCTAGAATCTTCTTGAAAATGATTTTCCAAAAACGCTTCGCTGTAAATATTTTTGAAAAACAAAATACAAAATTTGAAAAACCAACAAAAGCAAAATATAAAAATATAAAACTTTCTAAAAATACAAAAACAATATAAAATAAAAAAATCCAAAAATATTCTTCTCACGACATGTCTCTCGTATAATCGATATTCTGTACGTTTCTAGAAATGTCATTCAACAATGATACGGGTATGTACATATGCTTGAGCGAGAGTTTCTTTAACTGTTTTCTAAAACATGTCGTTTCTCAAAATTTCTTCATAAAATGGCTTTCGTATACTTCAGTACGAAACCCGGACTAAAATAATGACTTTTGATTATTTTTCAAATTAAAACTAGTGTTTTTAATGAAAAATCAAGTGTACCCTCAGTGCACTACATTTAAAATTGGTGAGAAATCATCATAATCTTGAGCACCTTTTCAAGATTGTTCAAAAAGATTTTCAAAATCTTTCAAAATATTTTGTGCTCAAGATAACTCCCTCTAAAACCCTTTAATTGATTATGCTTTATTAAAGGGGGAGTATAAAACAAAATGTTCCAAATTCATGCTTAAATCAAATCCGCCTGTCTTCCCAAAAAGATTCTAAAATGTTATTTAATCCGTTGATATCAAAAATATCACGAATATGCTATTTTTGAGGGGGAGGAGACGTGATTAAAATGTGATCAAAAAAGTTTAATGAACGGTATTTGAATCTCAAATGAGCTCGACTCAGTCGGAACCAATGAATTGACGAGTAATCAATGTACCATTTCGAGAAACTTGTGATAGACATGCACTTTCATGGGTCTAACCTCCTTTTCAAGGAGTGTTTACAACTTCAAGGTAGTTATTAGAGCTAGTTGTCACCTAAAAACTGACAATGGAACTCTTTAACTATGCAACGTAACCGTGTCTCATGGGGAATTGTCTATCATGAGCAGATCAATTCAAAAAGTGCGAACTCTACCCTCTATGTGCAGATTTATGCAAAACTTATAAGCACATGTGAAGGGGGAGTGTTTCTGAAAATGTAAAACTCTCGGAGTGTTCCAAACATGTTTTCACTCATAAACACTCTGATAGATTTTCAAGAAAAATGGTTTTTACGGCAACAATAGGACAGTCATGGAGTTATAAGGTGACTAAGGATAGGAAATTAGTCCTATGATCCGCCAGAGCCGGAGGGATCTACCCAAGGACATCACCAATAGTTAGCATTAGAAGTCCTTAGGTATGATTGAAAAAAGGAGTAATGTGAGAAAGGAGAAAGAAGGGGTTGAAGAATTAAAAAGAAATATATAAAAAGGGTGAAAAGAAATAGCCATCCATTATCAACCTTAGGGCAGAAACCGGGTTCAATTCATCTGCTACTGGTTGTCACTAGATGACACTGGTATTGAAGACAAAGACGTCATGGACCCAGTGAAGCACTGCACTAAACCTTCTAGCTACTCAATTCCTCTTAAAAGGATTTGTTTCATTCTCACTGGGAACCCTACATAATCTATTGAATTTCTCTTAGAGATCGTTGGTATTGAAGAAGGAGACCCTCTGCCTAGTCTCCGCTCAGGAAAACCAAAATGCACTTATTGAGTCTAGAGCCACGAGATTCATCAAAAGATCTCATAGGAACACTTGACATGACATCGCTTGTTGTTCATCAATAAGAATACAAGTGATACATTCTAGAGTCCTACGCATGTCTTAGCAATCTGCCAGAACATTTATGAGAAGATTCACATTTGTGATCTTCAGTGATTGAATGGAAACTCCTGCCAGGGTCAACATCAAGCAGCACCGACAGCAGGTCACTCGGTAACTCCCCGTGGATTACGCTTAGTGTGTCTCAAACGGTCTACAGTCGGGGGGTGATGCTTCGGTGTACCTCAGCGACTCATCTGAACTGTAGATGTATTTCGGTACATCGCGTTATCTCACTTGTGGGACTCCAGTTCAGGAACGGCCTTTGTGAGAATTAGAGACGTGTTTTCACACTATGTTGTTAACACCCTCGAAATTCAAACTTGTAAGTGCCGGAATCCGCTTATTCTAACCTGTTTTATGTTTTCTTCTTATGGAAGCTCCGGAGCGGATTGATCGTGCAGACTCTCCACATGCTCATACCATCAATACATGAAAGTTCTCATCAAAATCAAAGGCTACTCAAAGTTAAAGATGATTCTTTGTCAATGTCAAAGAATCTACAAAGTTTAAAGACTCGAGAACTACATCATTGGTAACCAAAAGACAAATAGAAGTGTGAGCATGGTGGAGAAAGGCATGGAGACACCTAACCAACGAAGTTGACAACGGCAGACAACACCATTATCTGATCACAAAGCATGAAGGAACAAAGAATCAAGACTATTCTTTATCTACACACAAAGTTCTAGCTCGAGAAAAGTAAATACCTAATCAAGTGGAGCATCATTTGAATGACCACCCCTTAGGGGGAGATTGTTAGCCTTAATAGTTTATTTGGAAGTGATGGTCATTCATGTTTAGGAACTTTGTAAACGTGTGTTAGATATCGTATTAGAATAGTCAACGGGATCGTGGATTGGACTAAGCTAAATGGCTAGAAGTTGAGTTAAGCTAGCCTTGTATAAGTTAATGTCCAACACATGCCCAATCCATATCCACGGCCCATAGAAAGCCTTTTAGGGCATCATGTATTCCAACTATATAAACCCCTCAAAGTCTCATTTGAGGGGTGTGCTTGAAAGTGTGTGTGTGTGTATTTTTCTCTCAAGGAATATACAACTTTATTGTGTTTATCTTTTCTCTCACAACATACACGGTTTGTATAAACATCAAGTCACCAACATCTTTACATTTCCTTTCTTCTTATGCATAACGTTTGTGTTTGGTTTCACGTGGTTATACTTGTATTTGTGTTGGGTTTGTGATAAGGTTGATAAAAGTAAGGTCCTACATATATGCTCAATTTAATCATCAATTCGTGGTATTCATGAGTCAATTTCGTGTTTGGTTGACTTTTGAAATTAGGGTTCATGAGACCCGAATCTGTATATCTGTCTTTCAAATTCAACAAGTGTAAAAGTGCATCTGTAATCGTGGAATGAAGGGATTATAACATTATTCAAATTATTGGAGCCAATCATCAGAATGAAGGTGTTGGTCCATCTGCAAGTCGTGGAACCAAATCAATGGAAATGAATCAGAAACTTGTAAAAGAGCCAAATTTTAAGCTAGGTTTAAATGTTCAATGGGGGATGAAAAGGCATTTCTCAAGGTGCACGAAATCACTTTTTTATAAGTCAGTGGTCATTCTTACTCAATTTACTTTTTGATTCTAACACTTTTTGGTAAAGGTGGCAAAAGGGCGGGCGGGTGGGCAGGCTACGGCCAAACAGGCTATGGGCCAAATATGCGGGCTAACCGGACGGAAAACGGGCTCATGTTATAGAATCGCTTTAAAAAGACCAAAACAACGAAATAAATTCCTCGAACGTAACACCTCATTTATATTTAAAAAATTAAATATAAGTTTTCTTTAAAACAATCTAATGTTCGAGAAAAGCATGTGCCCATTATGCCCATTTAACTTCTAAATGGGTAATACATGCCCATTTCAAAAAAAGGAGGGGGCCCAAATGTGCCCAAATCTTTTAAAAGTTTGTCCATTTAACCCATTTTTTTGATTTTCGGCACAAATTGCCACCTCTAGTTTTTGGTGTGGATTTGTTGGATCCATCTAAAGAAAAAACAGATGGGAGCACAGAATCAAGAAAATCAGAAGATTCTGTTGGGAAATTAATGGACACAAGGTTGGATGATCAACCTTTTGCAGGAGGGCCTTATAACTACAATGAACTCAGAAGGTGTGTTCCTCTTTAGACTTCATATCCACCCTTTTTTCTGCGGTTGGTCACTCAGTATGCTTTTGGTGGGACCTCTTGATTTGACGTTGAAGCTAGTGTTTTTATAAGGGAAGGCCACTGTAAGGTGTGTTCCATTCCTAAGTCGATAATGTGCAAACGGTCTTTCTTGCGGCATGCTTGTACTATGGCATCATTTGCAGACATGAAGCTAAATTCTATGTATGGCGTGTTTTGGTGAAGTAAATGAAAAGCTCCGATTTTTTCTGCACACCTTGTGAACTGCAAACATTAAGGGCTTAATATATAAGCATGTCAATGCCTTAAATTGATATATGTTTGACCACTTTGTGAATAGTCAATTTTCGATGCTATCCTTACCCATTGAGTCCACTCACTCTACACGGTCTTAGAACTGATGCCTATCAGCTTTGTACATATAAACCAACTGAGGTATAAACATTCGTAGATGCTATCCTTGTTACTAATGCTGGTTCTTACAGCATTATTACATTTTTCTATCTTTTATCCCTAAATGGCCGGGTAGGTTAATATGAAACTAAAAGCTATCGTACAGAGGCAAAATCTTATTGTAAACAGAAATAAGGTGATGTTTTTAACAAACTTAAATTTCGGTGGGATGAGTGTTGTACGGTTCTACTCACAAAAGTCGATTATATTTTTGAGGAAGCCTATGCTATCTTCACAAACTGTTTGAAAAAATATATAGTTCAATCTAAATGCAGAAAGTCATTAAATTTTCAGTTTCATGTTCACTCTTTACGTTTGCATTTGACACCTTTTCATACATGTGGAACAATAGAGTTCATGCTGAGTAAGCCTAACGCCGTTTGGTACTAACTTGAATGTATTTTTGCAAAATTTCCATGCTTTCTGGAAATTCCATTAATTTCCAAAATTGTTACTGTACTCAGGCTACGTGTTCGTTGGGACAAGACTGCAATAGTGGTGATGAATGAGGTTTGTGTGGGCAGTCCATATCTTGCTGAATCTGCTGGAGGAACTGCTGCTGCCAATGAGCGAGTGAGAAAAGTGGTAAGATATATAAGCCCTTCTGAATAGTCAAAATTAGAGGTGGTACTTTTGACACATTTAGGCTGATTTGGGTTGTGTAACCTCTTGTATCTCAAATGGGCCAATTAAATTTTATTTAGCTGAAAGGCTAATTTGTCGAGTGGGTCAAAAGGGTTTAAAGTTCCGTTTCTTGGTTTCTGACCATTGATTAAAAAATGCACAACCAACAAAGACACCAACTAGAGATGTTCAAGACCCAGTCTTTACAAAGCCCGGGCAACACCGGGCAGTAAACTAGTCCTAAAATCCCTGTTCTAAATGGTTAAAATTACTTTTCCCAACTTGAGCTTGTATGAAAATGTTAACAAAGTCATGGACTACGTGATATTGATATTCTTCTTTCCTGTTCTTTTGTTCAGATTGATCTTGAAAGGAGGAGGTTGCAAACTCGTGGAGCTGGACAATGAATACCGGGGGGACTTGCTGAAGTTCTAATGGTATGCATTTCTGTTCTTTGACCCATATCTTTATTGATTCATGCGGTTTCTTATTCTAAATTTAGAGTTACGTTAATTCCCTTTAAACACTTCCTAGTTTATGGTGTTTTATCTTGACCAGATGTGTCCTTCCCCAATTGAGAGCCAAACTCAGCAAAATGAGGATCTGCTAAGGCATTGCATCCTTGTTGCTGCAAGTAATCCTTATCCACTTCCTACACCTGTTTATCGACCACCAAATAAGACTGAGACCCATCAAAAGATCCATTTATTTGACGCCGAGACAGTTGCTATATCATTTCCTCAGGTATTGTTGTAATGATGATGGAACCGTTGTTCATTAAGGAACTGTATTGTGCTTATATCTATCTAGTCAAGGTGTTTTCTTTTTGCAGTCTTGTGTTTCTTTGTCAGTCATATGTCCAAGGCAGCTTCGGAAACTCAAAGCAATCTACAATGCGGTAATTAACAATCGTATCTTTTATATAGACCTTCAATAACTAGTATTGCTCTTGGAATGTTGATTTCTTGGTCTTAATGACACGTACAGGAGAAAAGCAACCCATCAGCAGCTGATCCTACTGTTGAAGTTGTTAAAAATCAACATTATCTAGTTCCCATCTCAGAAAATTTCAGGGAGGCTTGTGCTGCTTTAAATCCATTAGGAGTAACAAATTCACCATTAGATCAGACCCTTGAAAAATCGGCTTCAGAGCCGCCTCCAACTTCCGTTTCACCAGGTTCTATTAAGCATTGTGTTTGTTACTGTGTCATATATAGTTGATCATGTTAACTGATTGAAATACCATACTACTCCGTAATTGATAGAGGATTGTATATGAAACGCCCGTACTAGAATTATTATTATTTTTTTTTGGAGTATACGGCTGTATGCTAAAATAGCATACGGCTGTATGGTCTTTATACAGATTGTGCCTAAAACACTTTTTAAAGCATACGGCCGTATGAACATATACTATACGGCCGTATGGCCCCCTCGCCCGCTCATTTATGCACAAAATTTTCTGCACATTTCATATTTTTCGGAAAATCACTCTCCGCGACATAAACATGACAAAACCTGAACAAAACATTTCTGGACATAACGCTAACTGTACATAAGAGTGGTAATCGCATTTGAACCCTTATGAAGTCAAAACGGGTAAAAATGGCATAATGCCAAACACCCCTTTTAACTTGTAAACATGACATAACTAGTTATAAACTTCATTAATTCTGCGTTTATACAAAACATGATATTAAAACATTTGTCCTAGGCGTTCGTGGTATTAGAGAGGGTTTAGGATAAGCTCAATTACCCATGAGCTCCACCGGTAGCTAAACCGCGACCTTATGCGTTAAACTTGATCTCACCTATAAGAAAAACATAAATGAAGTAACGTAAGCATAAAGCTTAGTGAGATAACATATATAAAGCTAAAATAAACATGTCAACGTTACTAGATGTTGCTTCATAATAACTTTCCCCTGCATAGCTATATTGGTGATTATAACACCGTTAATTCCCCACGGGAATATATTCTTGCATCGTAACATGCACTTGGGGGCTAGATACCTCATCATAATGCTAGAGGACATCATGCTTGCCTTAAATACACTAGTTGTTCGCTTAGGACATGGTGAACCCGTATTTGGCTCAATTTAGCATCTTATATGCTATAGTCGTCCACTTAAGACGTCAAGTCCCGTTTTTGAGACTTTCCATATCTAGTTGTGCTTTTCATAACCGACGAGCCATATAAACATACTAATCATCCAGTTAGGATGTTTGAGTTCCGTTTTTGGAACTTCTACTATTCTGAGGCTCGATTCTCCACTAAAGAGGTCTAAGTTCCAACTTTGTCTAGAACAACTGTATGTGATCACATAATAGCACATATTGTCCTTTAACGACGCTAAACAAGTGAAAATAGACAATATTGGCTAAAATCACTTTACTAGGACCACATGGGTCATAACGGGCTGTTTTGACCCGTTCACTTTATTTCACATATACACTTATACCGTTAAATTTATTAAACTCATAATAAGCAATATAAATTCGTAACGCGAGTATAACACACAAACATAGAAAAGAACTTAGATATAAGTATCACGAAATATGTGACACCTTTAACAAGCTATTAAAGATCCGTTAAATGAGCAATGATACATCATTTATGCTAAAAACATGTTACTAAGACCACACGGGTCGTTACGGGTTGTTTTGACCAGTCTAAGTTATTTCATATATAATCTCATATCGCGAGATCCATTTCTACTCATAATATATACTTCAACATGATTATGTGCTCACTTATCATAAACTCGTAACACAAGAGTAATACATAAGTATATAACAAAACATGAACGTAAGTACCATAGCACATATTGTATATCTAACGGGCTCTTGTAGTCCCGTTTCTAATCTTATATACGTTACTCACCTCGATATAGCTTGAAATCTATCACGAGTTCCCGTGAACGTCTCGGCTAACCTTTACAACCAAGGAACACGTAATTGACATGGAGCTTATTTAATATAAGGTTTAGCTTGTCATAAACAAGCTTTATAACTAAACTAGGCCATAAGGGGGTGTTTGGTTCCGCAGCTTATATAACACATAAACTTATATTCTGAAAATTAACACCATAAAATGGTGTTATGTTATCTTAACAATTTACCCAACACTTGTCTTAACATGATTAACACATAATCTTGATTATTTTTAAAAATCACAAATTAACATAAACTTATAAATTTCTACAAAAACCCCTATGGCATCAAATCATCATCTTAATCATAACCCACTATTGGGTAATCATAAAACACAAATTTAAGAACTTAGGTATAATCTTTACCTCGAATTGGATTGCGAGAAAACTAGAATTCGCACCCTTACACCTTCATAAGCTAATATCTTAGCTTGCGCTTGATAAAAGTCGAATAAGAATTGAAGCCCTAGATTATCCTTGTATTTGTATGTGTGTCGTGAGGTGGAGCAGAGAAGGAGGTAAGGATAAAACTAAATGAAGTTTCCTGTATCTTAAGTTATCTCATATAAGTGCTATAATATAAGTTTCATCGTTAGGCAAGGTTAGCCCTCGTAGAGAAACTATTACATGAGAGGTCCTTTAGACTAATAAAGAGTTTATAATAACAGTAAAGCTAACAGGAAAGCCTTTAAATTAATAATAAACCATTATTGTAAAAATTGGGGTGTTACAACTCTCCCCTACTTACCTGGTTTGTGTCCTCACAAACCTTTCTTAATGAACGCTAGGGAGTACTAGCTGAGCTTCTATTTATATTCTGACCCCTTTTCTTTGCTTCCATTAGACTTAGAGAAGAAGGACCTCTTAATTCCGAGCATCTTGGAGTAACCCCAACAACTGTAAAGAATGGCAGTTTAAACATGTTGGTGTTGTATGTGGAGTCCATCAGCATGATTTCCGGATATGTTGTCCACGGGGCATATGACGTCGGGTGAACAAAAAATATTTCATCGAGCTCATTTGTGTGGTCATTTATCCTAGGGTAATATGTATAACCTTTACGCTACAAATGTACTAAAAGCGGTTGTATCGGAGTCAAATCACCACGACTGTCGCGACGTATCTTTTCTTGTGCATTATACACCGTTTTAATTGTAGACGCGTTATTAGGATCCATCTCTTTTAGTGAAGAAAGTATAATTCGTGGTGCTACATGTCGTTTTGTCATCTCCCACAAAAACTAACTCACTTTCTTTTAATCGCATGGCTTGTGAAAACCATGGAACGAGTCTGAAAATTATGATTATGCCCAGGACACTTAACCCTCAATATCCAACCATTAAAACGTTTTATAAATTTCGCTAGTAATCTGAATGGGCAATTAAATTTGTCGGTACTAGTCTGCCGTTGAAGTTCATCTTCTAAACCTTCACGTGAAGACGTCCCATGTCTAGAACACAAAAATTCGATAGAGTACTTATAGCCCCTATCTGTTTTACTTTTTCCAACAACAATAACAAAACCAATCGATTCAGCAGTAGATCGCACCCAATTAATTAAATCAACTTCAGTACCGAACACCTATACAATATAAAAACACAACAACCTTTTTATTAATACATTTTCTTAAAAAACTTTTAAAAACGTTTTATAAAAAACTTTTTATAAATACTTTTTTTTATGAATACTTTTTGTGTAAATCTTTAAAAAAAATACTTTTAATAACTTTTTTTGTAAATACATGTTTTCATAAATACATCTTTTTATTAATACTTTTACTTTTAAAAAAAAATTCTTATAAAAACTTTAAAAAAAAACGTTATTAACTTTTTTTTTATAAATAAAACGTTTTCTTTTAAATGTGTGTAGACGCGTGTGGTTTTAAATAGAACGTGTGTGTATACTTGTGTGGTTCTTAATGTGTAGACGCATTTCATTGTGAAACCGTTGTTGAAACCGTGTGCGCACATGGTTTTCTCTGTCTTGTGCAGTTGATATTCGCTCTCTCTCTCACTTCTGTCAAACAACTCTCTCTCACTCTCACCACCACTCTCTCTCTCTTAAAATATTAGATCTAAAATTTGATCTAACAAGTATTTTACTTGTTAGATTGTTGATGTTGTGGTGGTAGTGGTGATGATGTGGTGGTAGTGGTGAGGCTGTGGTGGTTACGTATGTTTCGTTGTTAAAGTTTTTAGATCTAAAACTATTTTTAGATCTTGAAACGTATATGTTGTTGAAAAAATTATGAGGTTCGTAAAAAAAACGTTAAATTTGTTTGATTTTCTTTAAAAAAATGTTTCGTTGTCAAAGTTTTGTAGATCTAAAACTTTTTTACACCCTTGAAACTGATATGTTGTTGAAAAAACTGTGGTGGTTACGTATGTTTCGTTGTTAAAGTTTTTAGATCTAAAACATTTTTTAGATCTAAAACTTTTTTTAGATCTTGAAAAAAAACTAGATCTAAAATATTGATCTAACAAGTATTATACTTGTTAGATTTTTAATTTTGCGATGATATTGTTTTGTGACTCTCAACTGTGGTGGTAGTGGTGAGGCTGTGGTGGTTACGTATGTTTCGTTGTTAAAGTTTTTAGATCTAAAACTATTTTTAGATCTTGAAACGTATATGTTGAAAAAATTATGAGGTTTGTAAAAAAAACGTTAAATTTGTTTGATTTTCTTAAAAAAAATGTTTCGTTGTCAAAGTTTTGTAGATCTAAAACTTTTTTACACCCTTGAAACTGATATGTTGTTGAAAAAACTGTGATGGTTACGTATGTTTCGTTGTTAAAGTTTTTAGATCTAAAACTATTTTTAGATCTTGAAACTTTTTTTAGATCTTGAAAAAAAGATTAGATCTAAAATATTGATCTAACAAGTATTATACTTGTTAGATTTTTAATTTTGTGATGATATTGTTTTGTGACTCTCAACTGTGGTGGTAGTGGTGAGGCTGTGGTGGTTACGTATGTTTCGTTGTTAAAGTTTTTAGATCTAAAACTATTTTTAGATCTTGAAACGTATATGTTGTTGAAAAAATTATGAGGTTTGTAAAAAAAACGTTAAATTTGTTTGATTTTCTTAAAAAAAATGTTTCGTTGTCAAAGTTTTGTAGATCTAAAACTTTTTTACACTCTTGAAACTGATATGTTGTTGAAAAAACTGTGGTGGTTACGTATGTTTCGTTGTTAAAGTTTTTAGATCTAAATCTTTTTTTAGATCTAAAATTTGTTTGCTTATATGTTTGTATGTTTGTTTTGCAGGTTTGCCTGCATGGGAGGACCCTTTTGTGGGCAAAGCCTACGCAGGCACCCCACGTTATCCTTGGCATTACTGGATGGTAAAGTGATTCACTTTGCAACTTTAATGAAAAAAACTTAGTGTTTTGGTATAAAAAAATTCATTACTGGATGGTAAAGTGACCATTCAAGGTCATTTTGCAACTTTAATGAAATAAAAAAGGCAATGATGATTTTTTTAAAAAAAAACTTAAAAAGAGTTTTGGCGAGGCAAAACTGAATTTGCAGCCAACATGAGCTAATAAGCTAATAATCTGAGCCTTTGATAAGTTTACCTCTTGTGTGTTAAATGGTGAACTAGACATGGTGTGTGTTAAATGGTGAACTAGACATGGTGGTTGATTGTTGTTGTTGCTTGTTCTTGTTTGTTGTTGTTCTGGACCACTTGTTGCAGTTCTGGACCACTTGTTTGTTGTTGTTCTGGACCACTTGTTGTTGGTGTTGTTGGTTGATTGTTGTTTGTAATGTTGCTTTCACCTATGGGGTGCCTGCCTAGGATTATATTGTTGTTGGTGTTGTTGGTTGATTGTTGTTGGTGTTGTTGCTTTCACCTGGGATTATATGGGGTGCTTGTGTAGGCTTTTTTGCCTTTGAGAATCTTAGTACATACTTGATTACTTTGCCTTTGAGAATCTTAGTACATCTTGTGAACTTTTGCAGTTCCTACTTACCACATTCATGTTCAAAACGTGTAACTTGTGAAACCTGTGAAATGGTGAGTCTTGTGCTTGTGCAGTTTGAGACTTGTGCAGTTGTGAGGCTTTTGCAGTTTTGTGAGACTTGTGCAGTTCATGTGAACTGGTGACTTTGTGCAGTTGTGACTAAAATTTTTCCGAGGCGATGATGATAAAAACCGAATGGACGGTAAAGTGAGATCAAATCTCACTTTGCAACCTTTGGGTTTGAGCCTAAAAATTTTCCGAGGCGATGATGAAAACTGAATGGATGGCAAAGTGAGATAAAATCTCACTTTTGCAACCTTCGAACTGAGCCTCAAAAATTTTCCGACTACGGTTTTTAAAAAAATTTTAAAACTGAATTTATAGCATAAAAAAAACTTGTATAACCAAAAAAACTTGTAAAAAAAGTTATAAAAAAGTTGTTAAAAAAGTTATAAAAAACTTGTAAAATTGTAAAACCAAAAAAAAAACTTGTAAAAAAGTTATAAAAAACTTGTAAAACAAATAAAAACTTGTAAAAAAAACTGTAAAAAAAACTTGTAAAAATAAGTGGTATAAGTGGTAAAAAATAAGTTGTAAAAAAACTTGGCACGGAAATCGAGAAACCAATCCTTGGTACCAATGATTGAATACTAATGATTGGCACGGAAATTGAGGCACCCCATGCAAAAATGCAGCCACCCCCTACCATGGGGTGCCTGCATAAGAGGACCCCTCAAAATACCACAAGCTGTCATGAGATATGGTGTGTTAAATTCATGGTTTGGTTGCTCCAATTTGTCATGCGTCGCAGCCCACACCTTTAATCAGACATAGGGTGCATTAGTGTTAAACGAAGTGATAATGTGTACATTATGTCAAGGCTACTAAAGTGGAAAAAAATAACCCTTTGTGATTACCCAACGACTTACTCAGAATTGACTCAGACTCATTTTAACTCACTCGACCACGAGATCGCAACGTAATCTATAACGAGTTTCGAAATTTACTTCATAACTCAAAACTATATATATTTAACGAATACAACCATAAGCCCCATTTTACATTTAAAACTTATAAACGCTAAGTCTAAATGAAAATTTTAAGTTTTAAACATAGTTATTGATTTATATCGCCAATTTAACATATATAAGCTTAATATGGTTTTATAAAAACTTACTCGAGTTTTATTCATTATATAAAATGACTATTATTTAAACATATACACTGTGACTTATAGTTATCACGAAAAACCTAAAATGTTTACACGGGTCATGCCCGTCTTTCGTCAAAATATATATAATTAACTTAATTTCTTTTAACAACCAATGAGAAATTTCATTCGTAACCTACGAGAACATTAATTAAGGTTATCACTTAACTTTTTTTAGATATTTTTATGACCGTGATAAATATATTTATATACACACTTGGTATCATATAACAATAGGAAAAAGTTCTTTATAGATCCAAAAAATACCATAGATCCCACCATCCAATCTCATCCCTCCATTTATCTCATCTCATCAATCCATTTTTTTTTCTTTCTTTATCTTATAATTTGACAATTTACCGTCACCCCAAAACCTCTCAATCATGTTCTTTCTTTCTCATTTGATACTCACCCTTCACCCTCAAAACCTCTCAAAACTGTCACCATCAATCACTCACCATTAAACACGATCAATCATCATCCATCGGAATCATCATCACCATTAAACATCATCAATCACGATTATACACCATCAATCTCTCAATACCGTCACTCACCGTCGCCACTGCCGTGAACCGTCACCATCAATCTCATCAGAATCATATATGGTGGAGATGGGGCTGATGAAGGTGGTGTTGGGGTTGATGAAGGTGGTGTTGGGGTTGAAGATAGTGGTGATGGTGTGGGTGTGAAAGGTGGTATTGCTTGTGTGATTGTGGTATTGTGGATCTGAAAATCGTGTTGTGGATTTCAAAATCGTGATGAAGATATTGATGATTTAGATGCACACCATGTGTTTGATGAAATGCGTCTGTGAAAAATCATATATGATTCTAAAATGCGTTTGTTTCTGTAATAAAAAAGAAAAGAATCACATATGATTCTAGTAGAATCATATTATGATTCTACAGAATCATATATGATTGCAGTAGAATATTTTAGTTTTTCTGTATTATCTGTTAAAAGTTAAGGAAGAGGAATCAAAAGCATTTGCTGAACAGCAGAAGAATGAACACGAGGCTGCTAAGAGACAAGCTGAATACGTAAAAGAATGTGTTAGAAGAGAGGCTGCTGTAAGATTAGACGCAGAAGAAAGAGCATTACAAGAATTATAGTAGAATCATATATGATTCTTACTGAAATCATATATGATTCTAGTAGACCTCTTTGATAATGATTTTGTGAAGCTGTGGTTTAATTTATTTTCTCCAAAGAAGTTGGTCCTTTAGCACCATCGTTGTTATATGTTGTCTCAAAGAGGGATCTTTATTTTTTATCATTATAATATGTGATTGTGTTAAAAGAAATTGCTAAGAACTTTTTTTCTAATGGACATTGCATTCATTAACCAATGTTTCTTATCTTGGAGACAAGGTTGCAATTATATATGTAAAAAGTTGTTCTTTATAGGCTCTATGTATCTACATTGCTTTGAAAATAATAATGATGAAGAAGCAGCATAGTCAAATGCAAGGAACTAGTTGGTCATGCTCTTATCTCTTCTACGTTTTGTACATTAAATGCATAGTTGAACAAAAATTATAGTAAATTCATATATGACTCTTGTAGAATCATATATGATTCTTGTAAAATCATATATGATTCTACTACAATCATATATGATTCTACTAGAATCATATGGGACAAAAAAAGAATGCGATGTTAAAACATTCAACAAAATGACATGTAAAATACGTTCACTACTACGAACATCAGTAATTACCAAAAGACTACCATCAACATCTAAACTCAATAATATAAAGAAATTTACATAAATCATCACTCGTACATAACACCTAATCAAGAAATTTACATAAATCATCACTCGTACATAACATCTAATCATCTTCCCCTTGAATTTCTTTAACACCTTCTTACATTAATCACTTTCAGAATCTTCCCCTTGAATAATTTCCTTTTTTCTCTGAATAAGCTTAGGATCCAAAGTTATGAATATTCGCGCCATACAACCCGTTACCCGTTGTCTTGTATTTCTGACTTGTTTATCATTGATTTTAAGATCCAATGTGTTGATATTATGTCTTTTGGAACGCCTTCCCTATTACATATAAGGTACTTACTTTTTACCAAAGCACTTTTTGTATTTTTGTGTGCCGATTTCTTAACTTCAAAGCCTGCTTCTTCAGCGTATTTGTTGTATACTTCAATACATTCCTCTATTGTTTTAAACTTTTTCCCCTCAACATGTAAATAAATATGATCAACAACGGATTCCCAGTACACTGATCCTCCAGGAGTTTTTCATGAGCGTATAAAGTTGGTCTTGGTGTCATCACATAATCTGTATAGTGATTTACATTAAAAGGATCAAACAATATTTATTTTCATAATAGAATCAAAGTATGATTCTCATAGAATTATATATGATTTTTCTTAGAATCATATATGATTCAATCAGAATCATATATGATTTTACTTAGAATCATATATTATTTTTTTCTTCTTTATTACATAAACAGATCGATATAACAGAAAAACTAAAATATGTGATTTTGCTTCAGGTGATTCTTCAGAATCACATATGATTCAGAAAAACTAAAATATATGATTATGAAGAATCACATATGACGCAGACGCATTTCATCAAAAACATGGTGTGCATCTATATCATCAACATCTTCATCACAATCATATGTATTTCCATTAGAATCATATATGTAATTCCACAAAATATTCAAAATAAGCAAAGAAACAAAGCAGAAAAGCAAAAAAATTATCTGAATCATATATGGTTCCACTAGAATCATATATGGTTCCACTAGAATCATATATGATCCTTTTCTTCTTTACCTTGAATAACAGATGTATCTTCTTCTTCCATAATCTCAACATCCACCAATATATCATCTTCAATCATAACTTCAGCATCCACCATAAGCTCATCTTCATATCTATTTTGATCAACAACATCATTATTTTCCATTATCAACGGTGAGAATGGTGGAGCGGTGATGGTGGTGGATCAATGATGATGGTGGATCTATGATGGTGGTGGATCGATGATGGTGGTAGATCGGTTATGGTGGTGGAGCGGTGATGGTGGTGGATCGGTCATGGTGGTGGAGCGGTGATGGTGATGGAGCGGTGATGGTGGTTGAGCGGTTATGGTGGTGGAGCAGTGGTTTAGCCGGTTTTTGTTTTTTTTGTGTGTGTTTTTTCCCCTAAACTTTTTGGGAAATAATGAAGGTAGTTTTTATTTTATTTTTTTAGTTTATATATTTGACTTTTTTTTACCTTCTAAGTGTAAATGTAGGATTAAATCTTAGCCTTTGGATGTAATTGGATTGGATGGTTAAGATGCATTGATTGAATCTATGGTTACTCAAGGATCTATAGGGATCTCAACTCTATAACAATAATATTTTCATAACCCGTCAACGCTTAATATTTGATTATAATTACTTCCCGTTCATCATCTATCGGTTGCCGTCGAACCAAGGATTTATTCGTCTTCGACACTCTTATTATTGCATATTTATATACTTGTACTCTTCCAAGAGCCAATCATTGCCAACATTTACTAAAAACTACTTAAACTTAAATGCTGTCACACTAGCGACAATAACATAAATTCTTTGAAACTTTTAAACTTATTTAGACTTTACACATCGAGTCTTAAATTGCTATTGTCAACCAAGCTTGTCGTACTAATTTAGGTCGCGTGTCGGTGCCGTCCATTATATATTGAGGTGAGTTCTAGTAGCCCCTTTCTCATAATGTTTTCCTTAGGGGAAAATGGTACTCAAATGATGTTTTAACTGTTTTATATTGTGCTAAACTATTTACATGAATTTGGACAATATGTGTGTTTGATTGCAATATGTGACCCTTTTGTGATGATAAATTTTGTTTCTTGTATGCGCAACTGTTTAACTCCGTTTGGAGCCGAAGCAAATTGATAGTACTATTTGGGGTAGCTTCCCACTATTGGTAACATGTGTGTAACATTATATATTGAGGTGAGTTCTCGTAGCCCCTTTCTCATAATGTTTTCCTTAGGGGAAAATGGTACTCAAATGGTGTTTTAACTGTTTTATACTGTGCTAAACTATTTACATGAATTTGGACAATATGTGTGTTTGATTGCAATATGTGACCCTTTTGTGATGATAAATTGGGTTTCTTGTATGCGCAACTGTTTAACTCCGTTTGGAGCCGAAGCAAATTGATAGTACTATTTGGGGTAGCTTCCCACTATTGGTAACATGTGTGTAACATTATTGGTAGGTTCAGTTGCCGCTAGCACTGTGTTTCATATTCGTATATCTTGCTCACTATTGTCCTATGCTACTATGCACAGCTTCGTGGTTTAACTCTTAAACCTACGAGCTCACCAAATTTATGTTGACGTTTTCGAGTATACATTTTCAGGTGTTAAGTATGAAGTCGCATAAAAGGTTGAGTATTGGCCTGGCTTAGCAGACATAAGACGAAACTCTACCGGGCTGTGTTCCCGAGGAGTTATGCATTTGGAAATGCCCCTTAAGACTTGATAATTGTGAACTTATGTAGTAAGACTTGTATTCACCGTATTGTGAGATCAATGTAACGACTTTTGGAGTTTACTCGTACAACGATATGAAAAACGAACTTAAGCTATTATAACCATTTTTCGTTTAAAAGTTGGTGAATCATAAATGGATAACGGGTTTATATTTCTTTCTTTTGAAACGAGAAGAAAATAAATATCGGTTATTAAAAACATAAATATTTGTCAAATAATTACCATTTTCTTACCAGTGTCACTTTTAACACGCTGTAAACAAATAAAAGCATTCCCGAACCAAAATATACTTGATTCGAGCAACAAGAGTTATTTCCATTAAATCTACTTATATTTGGTAAAGTCAAACTAATATTCTAACATTACAACAAAGATGAGAGTTATTTTGCATACCAGGGACTCATCTCCACCATCCATATAAAAAGAAATCAATGGCTGATTTTTTATAACTTAAATATCTTTTAAACCATTAATCGTTAAGCAAAAATAATTACACCATCGCGACGAGCATTTAATTATCTTTCTATAGACGGGCACTTTGACATACTTTCGAAAAAAGAAAAAAAAAATCGTTTTTTTCACGGTTTTTCGTCTTTTTTTTTCGTTTTTCTTCCAAACTAGAATTTACATGAAATATCATATATGATTTAACACTAACTTGAAGATCACATGTAATATTAGTGTTAAATCAAATATCATATGTAATATTATATGTGATACTAGTGTTAAATCATATATGATAAATCACATATGATATACATATCATATATGATTTAATACTAATATCACCTGTGGTATTCAAATTATTGTTAAATCATATATGATTTTTTCATTCAAATTTCAGTAACGTAAAAAAACGAAAAAAACTTTAAAAAAAATGAAAAACATGAAAAAAAAATTCGAAAGTATATCAAAGTGCCTATCTATAGAAAGATAACTAAATGTTCGCCGTAATGGTATGTTTTTTTTCGCTTGACGATTAACGGTTTGAAAGATATTTATATTTGAAAAAAAAATGAAAGTGGATTTTTTTAATTGTTGGGATTAATCTCATTTATTAGATCTAATAAAATTGGAGGGTGAAAATTGATCCCTTAGTATGTAAAAAATCTTTTTTTCTCAAATGATCTTAAATCTACAACAAAATTATTTGACAAAGATAAAAGTCATAACTTCTCATTTCTTTATTAAGATAACTTTCTTAATATTATCAGCTTAACGTTTTTGTATGATTTCGCAATATAACTCATCGTTGTATCTGTAATAGCCCGTTATACAACAATAATAACGAAATAATAATAGTAGGAGGTTACTTAAAAAAATAGTAAGTGGTAAAAACTTCCAAGTTACATACTCCGTCTCTAAAATTTCAAAAGTGCAAGCGAAGTCTCTGTCAAAAAACTTCAATTCATTTTTTGTTCATGTCTATAGCGATTGACTAATGTACTCTATGATGGACATTGTATTTTTTGATAATGAATGTTTTGTATATCTCACTGCCAATGAAAGGCTACAATATAAAGGGACTACATAAGCTATTATGGGTAAATCCCATAAATTATGGAATACACCTATTACAATTAATTGACAGTTATCACATATCACAACTAATTACATTGATTGATTTGACCTTATCATCTTACTCGGTTAACACTCCCCCACAGTCGAAGCGGGAGGACACCGGACGCTGAGACTGGAGCGAAATTCCTCAAACAGAGTGGATGGCAATCCTTTCGTGAAGATGTCCGCATACTGATATCGCGAAGGAACATGGAGAACCCGAACCTGACCAGTAGTAACCAAGTCGCGAACAAAGTGAATGTCAATCTCAATGTGCTTCGTACGCGGGTGTTGAACAAGATTACAAGATAAGTAGACAACACTCACGTTATCACAATAAACAAGCGTAGCGGAAGACAAAGGCATATGTAGCTCACGAAGTAAATTCCGTAACCAGCAAGTTTCAGCAACAGCATTGGCAACCCCACGATACTCCGCCTCTGCACTAGAACGAGAGAGCGTCGGCTGATGCTTAGAGGACCATGAGAGTAAGTTGTTGCCAAGAAATACACAATAACCAAAAGTCGATCTCCTTGTAGTGGGGCAACCAGCCCAATCAGCATCAGAATATGCAACCAATTCTGTAGTAGATGAGGAAAATAACTGCAGGCCATAATCCAAAGTACCCTGAACATACCTCAAGATCCTTTTAAGAGCAGATAAATGAGGCTCCCGAGGATCATGCATATGTAGACAAACCTACTGAACTGCATAAGATATATCAGGTCTGTTAAAGGTAAGATATTGTAGAGAACCTGCAAGACTCCGATATAAAGTCAGGTCAGATACTGGCTCACCATCATCCCCTAGTTTGTACTTAGTATCAACAGGAGTCCGGCAAGGGTTACAAGTAAGCATATGTGCTCTTTCCAAAACCTCCATAACATATTTCTTCTGAGATAGAAACAACCCTGAAGAATCTCGTGTAACTGAAATGCCCAGAAAGTAATTAAGTGGACTGAGATCTGTCATCGAAAGCTCCTGATGAAAGGAATGTATTGTATTTTGTAACAAAGTCTCGAAAGAAGCAGTGAGCACAATATCATCAACATATAGCATTAAATAAGCAGTATTTGTCCCTTGTCTAAATATAAATAAAGATGAGTCACAGCGGCTATGAGAAAACCCAACCCGAGTAATATAAGATGCAAATCGCTGAAACCATGCTCTAGGGGGCTGCTTGAGCCCATACAAAGACCGCTGTAATAAACATACATAATCCGGATGTACAGGATCCCGAAACCCCGAAGGCTGATACATAAAAACTGTCTTAGATAAGTCACCAAGCAAGAAAGCATTCTTGACATCAAGCTGATGAATCGGCCAATGTCGAGAAGTGGCTAAGCTCATAACAGTCTAGATAGTGCCCGGTTTAACCACCCGACTAAAAGTCTCATCTACATCAACCCCCTCTAATTGATTACTACCATTCGCCACACTCTGATCATATGGGCAAAAGGTTGAACATGAATATTGCGGTCATTTCACTTTTGCCCGAGACGAAAATTAAATCAATTTTTGCTTTTTTTTTCTTTATTTTTATAAAAATATCACGTATGCACTTCAAAGTTATGCAAATTGCGCCGATTTACTCTTTAAAAGGATACTATAATAATTGTTAAGAAACTAATTATATTCAATCTATTAATATTCACAAACATCAATCATTCTCCATTGTTAATCATGGTTGTTAAAATCTCAGTTATAATCTTAATTACTTATAATTTTATGATACTACAAAGCAAAATGATTCAGATGTTACGTAGGATTTTTGGCAAGCTTAAGAGCTTATATGATCTCGATCTCGACCATCAGATCTTAAGATCTAATCCGATTTAATCTTACTTTTTCAATCACAAAATAAAAAACTACTCCCCCGTCCAATTTATTTGTCCACTTTTGACTTCGGTTTTTCTTATTCAACTTTGACCTCACGTATTTTTACTTGTGTTATATAATACTTGTTGAACATTATACCAATAAAAATACATTTAAGACACAATTCATTCATATATTTTGCAGCAAGTATTATAATCCCTCCGCCCTAAATAAATGTCCACTATTGACTGTTAAAGTCTTTAATTTTCAACATTGACCTTAAATTATTTTATTTTTGTTATGTAATACTTGATGCAAAATATATGAATGAATTGAGTTTTAAGTGTATTTTTATTGGTGTAATTTTCATCAAGTATTGCATAACACAAAAAGAATAATTTAAGGTCAAAGTTGGTAAAAGAAGATTTTAAAAGTCAATACAGGAGTATAAAACAAAAGTAAATAATTAAGGTCAAAGTTGTAAGAAGAAGACTTCAAAAGTCAAAAGTGGACAAATAAGTTATGGATTATATTTTATATAATTTTAAAAATAGTGTGTTAATCTTTTTATACATTTCATATTAATAATTTAATACAACATTTTCATGAAACACTTATATAATCTTATGATACATAATAATTTGTAGTTATGAATATTATTACAAATAATATTAATAAAATAATATTATAATAGTATTTTAAAATTCAATCCAATCTTACAATCTCAATATTGCAAAAAAAAAAAAAAAAAACCACCAATCTTGAAATCTTTGCTAGAAACTTACAAACTTACAAATAGTGAAAAAATAATAATAATAATAATAATAATAATTATTATAAAATAATAATAATAAATAAATTTTGGTCTAAAAAAACCCCCCTAATATTTCACCATCCCAAAAACCAAATTTAATTTCCCTCCATTTTACCCCCAAATGAAAAACCCTAACCTAACTTTTCAATCCCACAAAATTAACCTTCAATTCACAAAAAGTTGACATTTTTATGTTATATCTCCACTTCTTACACTCAACCCATCTTTTAATTTCATCAATTTGTTAAAATTCTTATTATACAATAAAACTTTCAGATCAGTTGGTTTTAATGGAGTTTAGAGCATTTATTTATTTCTAGGGGTTTTTCAACAAAGTCTTTTTGTGTACAGTTTGGGTCATTCATAAAAAGTTCACATTTTTATAATGCTGATCTTATAATACTAAAAGAGTAGAATATTTTAAAGAAAAAAAAACTGATATGAATGCAGTTTCTTTCATATGTTTTTTTAGGATACTGAATTGCTTATTATGAACTGATAAGTATTGTGGATTTGATATTAAACATCCCTTATTTCGTTGATGTGGTAGATAAGCAGATTTGAGTGTTTGGATGTGATATGTGCTTATGCTAATGATCTCCTTGATACTGTTATAATGCGAATGCAATTTTCTTCTGATGGTATACTGAAATGGATTGTTTCAGAATTTGAATTGTTTTTATTACAGATTATCTGCTTATTGTGTTTTTTGAGCAGATGAAGAAATGTGACTGCTTATCTATTTTGTTTAGGGGTGAAATAAGGTCTTTCAGTAAGATGTTTCAGATTGTTTAGTTTCAACTGGCTATTTTTAGTGTATCTGGTATCGGAAGTTTAACCTTAGGGGTGAAATAAGCTATTTTGGATAAATTAGGCTTCTGGTTATGAGCATAAGCTGTTTAACTTAGTAATGGCAAACATCCCTTGTTTAACAACATCTATAAGTAACAGTTTCGGAGTTGCCTATTCAAACACCATATGCGATTCTGATTATTTTACGTTTAAAATCCCTAATTAGTTGATTGCCGAAAACTTAAACAAATGTGACATATGATTATCTGGTTTCGTTACTGTAGAAGCCTATCTACTAGGGCTGAGCAAATCCACCCGAAACCGACCCGAACTGACAAACCGACCGAAACCGGACCGAACCGAACCGACCTTTTTCGGTTCGGTTTCGGTTTTGTATATTTATTTCGGTTTTTGTCTTTTGGTTCAGTTTCGGGTCGATTCGGTTTTTGTCGGTTTTTCGGCTCGAAACCCGAAAACCGACACGAACCGAGTTATTCAGTTTCGGTTTTCGGTTTGAGTTTTTTCCTTTTTCTGTTTTCGGTTCGGGTCGGTTTTTGTCTGTTCGGGTCGGGTTTGACCCGATACTCACCCAACATGGGAAGGTGGTCAGTACGATGAAGATGAACAAAGTCGATTGGCTGCTCTTTGATTAGCGATGGAATTAGGAGCTGATCATATCGATGTTGAGCTTAAGGTTTTCTTCTTCTTGACATAAAATCGGTTTCTTTGTGTCATGGGCCCGTCTAAATTACTATTATTAGTGTTCTTACATAGTAATTTTTTTTCGTTATACTATTAGACATAATATTCTCTTTCAGATTTCTGATTGTAGTTGCTCAAATGCAGACCGTTGATGATTTCAACAATTTAATCCATGGAGACAAGCCTATAAACTGCAAACTCGTAGATTCTTCTCACAATTATCAAAATACTCCTTTGAAAGTGCAAGCTTGGGAACCTACTGCTGTAGATATAACTAATGTAGCACGTACTTACTTAACTCTCGTTGCATAGAAGTCACTGAAAGGTGGCTTTGTTGTACCGGTTGGGTCATTTAATAACTGGTATATATAAATTTGATATTTATATAAATAAAGTTGACATTTTAGATTAATAGTAATCATATTGACTGTCGGGTAACTTGGTACCAAATGCCAATGGCATACAAAGTCATCTAGCCCATATTTTATTGACTCAAATGTTACTTATTTCTACCTATTTGAATGAGTAAAATGTATCATTATTGTTTGCAGTTGTACCATTCCTCACAAAGAATCTTTACTTTAATGTTGTGATGAGTTTGATCCGATTGGAAAGGTAATTTTCATTGTCACAAAAAGCTTTACCATCAAACAATATGCAAACAATGGTAAAAGTATGGCGTTTAATGTATTGTGTTATTGATTGTATGTTACAGTCAATAGGAGCGGTCAATTGTGCAATCAGAGACCAAACGATGAGACATTATATAGGTGTAATACAGACTATGTAGGTGTTATTTGTGCTATCGAGGAAAGTCTATGAGGTTTCTTTCTATACTTCCTAAAGAAGTGATAATATGGGTGGTTGGGTCAAACCAGTGCCTTTTGTTCACTTGTAAAAGTTTCATATGATTTCACATGTTACTTTCTGCCTGTTCGACCCATTTGAGATTCACTTAAAGCACAAATTGTTACAACTGTCTGCAGGTTCAGGTGATCAAAATGGTGCAACAGGGTCACCCTTGGCTGGTAGACTATTTGTGGTTATTGGTGCTGGCGGTGCTGAAAAGCTCTTGCTTATGGAGCAAAAGCGAAGGGTGCAAGAACTGTGATAGCAAATAGGACTTACGGTTAGATTCAACTATCGTTCACATTACCATTCCTAGTGCTCGTACTTGATTGCAAATAAAACATTATACTAGTTTTATTGCATTCTTATCAGTTCAGTATGGGAGAAAGTCAACTGTATGGTTCTCGTCATATTTAGAGAGTGTTTGGATTCGAGTGGTTTATCAAAACATCAAAAATTGATTATAGAGACTTCAAGTCAGAGTAACCATATGATCAGTTGCAAAAATCAAAAATTGATTATAGTTCACATTACCTCTCACATGCATAGTTAATACATCAACTAAAGTTTTCTCTTACTGTTACTGCACAGATCGTGCTAGAGAACTTGCTGACGCAATTGGTGGAGAGGCTATATCTCTTGCCGATTTGAGCACTTACAGTCCAGAAGGTGGCATGATACTTGCAAACACTACATCAATTGGCATGCAGCCAAATATAGACGTTACTCCTATTTATAAGGTACGGCTATCTGTTGGCCCATCCGGATCATCTCGGGCTCGAATCAAACATGTCTATGAACTAAACTCACGACACACCAACTCACACTTTGTATATAATAAATTCTGTTAAGTTTTACAATATATAGACACTTCTATTTATAGTCATACATACGAACCATCGTGACTTTCACTAGTACAAATCTGGGATTTCATCACACATGTTGTTTTTTGAACGGCCACACAGTCAGATATTTATGTGACTAAATGTACCATAATAAGATAAACAGCCACACTTGATCCGACTTGTGTGACCATTTCGGAATTTCATTGTCATACATTTGAATATTTA
Organism: Chrysanthemum makinoi; assembly: GCA_910596185.1. Lineage (NCBI taxonomy): Eukaryota > Viridiplantae > Streptophyta > Magnoliopsida > Asterales > Asteraceae > Chrysanthemum > Chrysanthemum makinoi. Next base: position 14,673,657 of record OU343217.1, read on the forward strand.
TGTGACTAGAGGTAACCGATATTTTTTTTTTTTTGATTATTTAGTCACTTATAATTTGGGACGTGTGACATATACAAATAAGTTTGCAACATTAGTCACACTATATATTTTTTTTGAAAGGCAACATAATATTGAAACAACAACAAAACATTACAAACAAACGACATTCCTCTTCTCCAAACAAGACGATTAAAGAGAAGGAACCCGAACAAGAAAAAACACAAACTACAAGCCAAACTATCCGGAACTAGATATTACAATAGCATACCCAAAACAAACCCACTAAAACTTGAACTAACAATATCACATATAAACCATGAGACCCCAAAACCACTGGAACCAAACAATTAACTCATCACACATGGTTATGCCATAAGACAAAAACCACCAAGAAAAGCCAAAATGCTTGGCTATAGGGACAAATATGAAGGGGCTCCATAAATTGGCCTTCCACCTTTTTACTATGCTGCAATATGTAGATATCAGTACATAGGATATCCCAAAACAGTACCAAAAAGGAAATTACTAATTTTAGACCCACACTGTAGACAAAACTGACCCACTTTATCCTTATGATCCACAAATGAGATAGCTGTTGTTAAGTGCCACGAACAGAACCCCATCGATATATTTGAAATAACACAGGATTGAGTAACCAATGCTGCCAATCCAATCTTTTGTATTTATTCGATCTTCGTACAATCCATTCGTAACTTTTTAGTTGAATATCTTGGACGATTTTATTAGTACTTGTCGCTTTCTTTCCGAACACCCGAGCATTTCTTTCTTTCCAAATGTGGTAACCGGATGTCCAAATAACCGCTTGCCAAACACGAGATAAATTATTAGGGGCGTTAACGTTTCCATTTGATGAGAAAAATTCATCAATTGAAAAAGCATTAACGCACCCCATCTTCCACCAACTAAAGATCTTGATCCACACACTCATTGCAAGGTCACAAGTGACCAAACAATGGGCACATGATTCCACCGCGTTATTACAACTTGGACAAAGCACCGAATCCAAATCGATACATCTTTTGTTTAGCTCCTCACGAACTAGAAGTCTTCCTTTCAAAGCTCTCCACACAAAAATGTTAACATTTTTCGGCATCAATTTGTTCCAAAGAGTTTCTTGGGTACTACCTTCCACGTGAAGAATCTTGTCCTCGACCATCCATGATAATTCTTTAACCTTGAACTCACCATCATCGGAAAGCGTCCACCTCCATCTATCCCTATAATAATTAGATACAACAACATTTTGCAATAAACAAACTAAATCATCTAGCTCCTTGCTCAGTCTACCCCTATTACTGTATTCCTTTCCCAATCCCAATTCCAACACCACTCCCCATTCACCCACGACCCCTTATCAAACACACTACCATCTTTACTCCTATCCAAGTGAAATAACCTAGAGAATCTATCACACAATCTCTGATCACCAACCCATCTATCCGTCCAAAACCTAATATCCCTCCCGTCGCCTAACACGCCTCTACATGAAGATGAAAACTCTATACCCAATCCCTCAATCTCTACTCCTATTCTAATGATATCTCGCCACACCCCTCAACCCTTCGCCACCTCTCCCATTGCCATATTATCATCTAAACCACCACTACCCCCATGGATGTTTTTGATCATCCTAACCCATAAACTCCCCTCCTTCCTAAATCTCCACCACCATTTACCTAACAAAGCCAAAATTTTTGCCCGTAATGACCCGATATTTAGACCCCCCACCCCATGTGAAGCTAGTAATGTATCCCATTTGATCGAAGATATTTTTTCCCCTCCCCCACCCCATCCCAAAAGAAATTCTTTCTAATTCTTTCAAGATTTTTTAGAACACTCGAAGGCACATGGAACATCAAAAAATAATACAATGGCAAGCTACCTAGAACTGATTTAACAAGTGTTAGACGCCCCCCGAACGACATTGTTTTAGATTTCTAATCGGCCAATCGATTTTTGAACTTATCAACTACAAGATTCCATGTGTTTATCCTCCTCATGTTCTCACCAATCGGTAACCCCAAGTAAGTAAACGGATGTTCCCCGGCTCCACACCCCATCCAAATCGCCATCTCTGACAATTCCTCCTCACTTACCCCAATCCCATATAACTTACTCTTATTATAGTTAACCTGCAATTCGGAAACCTCCTCGAAACATCTAAGAATACTCATAAGGGACTTAGCATTCTCTCTATTCCATTCACCAAAGAATATAGTGTCGTCCGCGTATTATAAATGAGTCACCGTAACATTATTCACGCCAACTTTAACCCCTCTGAAGATACCATTTTCCACCGCTTGGCTTACAATTGCATTTAGCCCCTCCGCTGCCAAAATGAAAAGAAAAGGTGATAACGGGTCACCTTGTCTAACCCCCCTCTCCAACCCGAATTCCTCCGTAGGGGAGTCATTAACAAGAATAGACATATTCGCCGACCGGAGACACACCTCCACCCATTTACACCACTTAATTCCGAACCCCATTCTATTCATTATGTTTAATAAGAAATTCCAATTAATGCTATCATACGCCTTTTCAAAATCCACATTAAAAGTTTGCCCCTTCTTCCTCTTTGCCTTCATGAATTCCATAGTCTCATTTGCTCTAAGAACTCCATCTAGAATATATCTTCCTTTTATAAACGCGTTTTGTACTTCTCCCACCACATTATCCACTACCTTCTTAACTCTATCCGCTAACATTTTTGCAATAATTTTATAATAGCAACCAATAAGACTAATGGGGCGAAAATCACCTAATCCGATGGGATCCGTCACCTTAGGAATAAGGGTGTGAAGGATGAGTTACACCCCCTCGAGATCACCATCTTATCCCAAAACCACATAACCGCCCTCATCAAATCCGGTTTTATAACCTCCCAAAATTTTCTAATAAACTTGAAATTAAAACCATCAGGCCCCGGGGCCTTATCCCCCCCACAACTGCGGATAGCCTCCAACACTTCACTTTCGTTGAACTATTTCTCAAGTTGCCTAGACTCCTCCGCCAATATTTTATCAATTTTGTTGCAAAAAACAAAATTGGGCGGGTCACCCTTCCTTATGAGAACAAGGACTTGTAGTGTCTAGCCATCTCCGATTTGATGAGATTCGGATCCTCACACCACACCCCATTAATCATAAGCCCTCTTAAACTACATTTATTATTTCTCCTCTTCACATACGCATGGAAAAACTTTGAGTTTTCATCCCCTTCCACATCTCACCTTATTCTAGCTTTTTGACGGAGCATATTACCATATTCATTTTCCTTTTCCTCCCATCGTTTCCTTGTTTCCAACCACATTCCTCTCTCTACTTCATTCAACATTCTGTTTTCCGCCTTTAACTCCCATCTCATCGCTTCATTTTTTAATAATTCAGTCTTCTCCTTCTGACCCCCAAACCTATCTTTAGTCCACACCCTAAGGCTTGCCTTGATAGATTTCATTTTATCCCGAAATCTACAATCTGGACGAGTACTTATCACTTCTTTTTTCCACGCTTCCTCCACTACATGTTGAAAATCCGGTTCCTCCATCCAAATGTTGAAAATTCGAAATGGTTTTAGGCCAAAATCTAAATCCACGTCCTTCAACACTATCCGGCAATGATCTGAAAGCTTACGATCTAACGCAGTGACCGCTAAGTTACCCCATAAATTATCAAATATATATACATATGTGACAAATATATGTCACACAATTGAACGGTGTGACCAAAATCCATATATGGTCACATGAAGTAATTATGTATGTGGCTAAATCATATAGTTAAGTTTGTCACACATTATTTAAAAGTGATTGTTATTTTTGCTGAATATTTAGCCACATATGAATTTGAAATGTGTGACAACTGAAAAGTAAGTTTGAAGCATTAGTCACGATATGCATTTAAAAGTGACAAATATATGTCACACCCTTGAACAGTGTGACCAAATGTCATATATGGTCACACTAAACCATAGACATACATGATTAAGTGTAATCAAAATTCGATACATATGGTCACGTAAGTTAATACGTGTCTCTAAAGTTTAGTGTGTATTTGCTTGCCAAAACCTAATGTGTATAGTCACATTTAATTGTAGCACGATCATGTGACTATACGCTTTACAATAGTCACACTATATCACAAATGTGTATCTAAATTATGTTTATGGTCACATTATAAGGGTATTATATATGACCAATACATTCAAAATAGTCACGTTGTAGCATATTCATAGGGGTGAGCAAACGACCCGAACGGACCGGACCGACCGACGGACCGGACCAGACCGACCACATTCGGTCCGGTCCTCGGTCTAGGCTTTTGGGCTAATTTGGTCTTCGGTCCGGACCACAAACCGACTATTTTGGCCTTGTTGGACCGGACCGGACCGACCACATTCGGTCCGGTCCTCGGTCTAGGCTTTTTGGCTAATTCGATCATCGGTCTTGGCGGTCCGGTACGGTCTATCGATGCTCACCCCTACATATTCATGTGAACATTGTCACACTTTTGTTTTTATAGTTCAAATGTTTTATAAACTGATTTTAGAATATTTCTCAAATTTTGATATCCCCCTCACATATTTTCACTACTCCCACCGACTTTTTTCCCCAAAATAAAATTTAGATTTTGGTTGTCCACCACAGACCCTTCGCGATTAGCCAGTTCCACTCCCGATTTCAGGTTCACATTTTCCATAAATCAGGTACTTGATCGTGTTATATGTAAACGCCGAGTTTCAAGCTCAAGGTGCACGAAATCACTTTTTTATAAGTCAGTGGTCATTCTTACTCAATTTACTTTTTGATTCTAACACTTTTTGGTAAAGGTGGCAAAAAGGGCGGGCCGGGTGGGCACGGGCTACAGGCCAAATGGGCGCGGGCTAAACGGGCACGGGCCAAACGGGCTCATGTTATACGAATCACTTTTAAAAAGGCCCAAAACAACGAAATAAATTCCTCAAACGCAACATCTCATTTATATTTAAAAAATTAAATATAAGTTTTTTTTTTAAAAACAATCTAATGTTCGAGAAAAGCATGTGTCCATTATGCCCATTTAACTTCTAAATGGGTAATACATGCCCATTTCAAAAAAAAGGAGGGGCCCAAATGTGCTCAAATCTTTTAAAAGTTTGTCCATTTAACCCATTTTTTTTATTTTCGGCACAAATTGCCACCTCTAGTTTTTGGTGTGGATTTGTTGGATCCATCTAAAGAAAAAATAGTGGGAGCACAGAATCAAGAAGATCAGAAGATTCTGTTGGGAAATTAATTGACACAAGGTTGGATGATCAACCTTTTGCAGGAGAGCCTTATAACTACAATGAACTCAGAAGGTGTGTTCCTCTTTAGACTTCATATCCACCCTTTTTTCTGCAGTTGGTCACTCAGTATGCTTTTGGTGGGACCTCTTGATTTGACGTTGAAGCTAGTGTTTTTATAAGGGAAGGCCACTGTAAGGTGTGTTCCATTCCTAAGTCGATAATGTGCAAACGGTCTTTCTTGCGGCATGCTTGTACCATGGCATCATTTACTGACATGAAGCGAAATTCTATGTATGGTGTGTTTTGGTGAAGTAAATGAAAAGCTTCGATTTTTTCTGCGGGCCTTGTGAACTGCAAACATTAAGGGCTTAATATATAAACGTGTCAATGCCTTGAATTGATATATGTTTGACCGACCACTTTGTGAATAGTCAATTTTCTATGCTATCCTTACCCATTGAGTCCACTCACTCTACGCGGTCGCCTATCAGCTCTGTACATATAAACCAACTGAGGTATAAACATTCGTAGACGCTATCCTTGTTACTAATGCTGGTTCTTACAGCATTATTACATTTTTCTATGTTTTATCCCTAAATGGCCAGGTAGGTTAATATGAAACTAAAAGCTATCGTACAGAGGCAAAATCTTATTGTAAACAGAAATAAGGGTGATGTTTTTAACAAACTTAAATTTCAGTGGGATGAGTGTTGTACGGTTCTACTCACAGAAGTCGATTATATTTTTGAGGAAGCCTATGCTATCTTCACAAACTGTTCGAAAAAATATATAGTTCAATCAAAATGCAGAAAGTCATTAACTTTTTAGTTTCATGTTCACTCTTTACGTTTGCATTTGACACCTTTTCATACATGTGGAACAATAGAGTTCAGGCTGAGTAAGCTTAACGCCGTTTGGTACTAACTTGAATGTATTTTTGCAACATTTCCATGCTTTCTGGAAATTCCATTATTTTCCAAAGTTGTTACTGTACTCAGGCTACGTGTTCGTTGGGACAAGACTGCAATAATGGTGATGAATGAGGTTCGTGTGAGCAGTCCATATCTTGCTGAATCTGTTACTGGAGGAACTGCTGCTGCCAATGAGCGAGTGAGAAAAGTGGTAAGATATATAAGCCCTTCTGAATAGTCAAAATTAGAGGTGGTGCTTTTGACACATTTAGGCTGATTTGGGTTGTGTAACCTCTTGTATCTCAAATGGGCCAATTAAATTTTATTTAGCTGAAAGGCTAATTTGTCGAGTGGGTCAAAAGGGTTTAAAGTTCCGTTTCTTGGTTTCTGACCATTGATTAAAAAATGCACAACCAACAAAGACACCAACTAGAGATGTTCAAGACCCAGTCTTTACAAAGCCCGGGCAACACCGGGCAGTAAACTAGTCCTAAAATCCCTGTTCTAAATGGTTAAAATTACTTTTCCCAACTTGAGCTTGTATGAAAATGTTAACAAAGTCATGGACTACGTGATATTGATATTCTTCTTTCCTGTTCTTTTGTCCAGATTGAGCTTGAAAGGAGGAGGTTGCAAACTTGTGGAGCTGGACAATGAATACTGGGGGGACTTGCTGAAGTTCTAATGGTATGCATTTCTGTTCTTTGACCCATATCTTTATTGATTCATGCGGTTTCTTATTCTAAATTTAGAGTTAAGTTAATTCCCTTTAAACACTTCCTAGTTTACGGTGTTTTATCTTGACCAGATGTGTCCTTCCCCAATTGAGAGCCAAACTTAGCAAAATGAGGGTCTGCTAAGGCATTGCATCCTTGTTGCTGCAAGTAATCCTTATCCACTTCCTACACCTGTTTATCGACCACCAAATAAGACTGAGACCCATCAAAAGATCCATTTATTTGACACCGAGACAGTTGCTATATCATTTCCTCAGGTATTGTTGTAATGATGATGGAACCGTTGTTCATTAAGGAAATGTATTGTGCTTATGTCTATCTAGTCAAGGTGTTTTCTTTTTGCAGTCTTGTGTTTCTTTGTCACTTATATATCCAAGGCAGCTTCCAAAACTCAAAGAAATCTACAATGCGGTAATTAACAATCGTATCTTTTATATAGACCGTCAAGAGTTTGGTTCAATAAAGATCAAAGAAAAACTAAAGATCAAATAAACCATTCTCAACCACTTATTTTTTCATCAAAACAATAAATAAATTTTCACATTCATTTTTAAAAACTAAATATCTCACAAACCATTGATCGTTAGACGAAACTAATCATACCATCACGACGAGCATAAAATTACCCTTAATTTGATATCCCACATCATATACTTTTGACGAATTTTTTTTCCTGACTTTTTTGTGGGTTTAGGGTTTACGGTTAGGGTTTAGGTGTTTAGGGTTTAGGGGTTTGACTTTTTTGGGTTAAAATTTTTAGTGGTTAAGGGTTTAGGTTTTTTACGGTTTAGCGGATATGGTTTAGGTTGTTTTGGTTTAGTGGTTAGGGTTTTAGGGGTTTAGGGGTTTAAGAGGTTTAGGGTTTTAGGGTTTGGGGTTTTTAGGGTTTAGGGGTTAGGGTTTTTTTGGGTTTAGGGGTTAGGGTTTTTAGTGTTTAGGGTTTGTAGTTTAGGGGTTGTGTTCACACAAAAGAATATTTTTAAAATTTTCATTTATCGAAACCCGTAAAAAACGATAAAAAATAAGTTCGTCGAAAGTATACAATATTGGATCTCTATAGAAAGATAATTTAATTCTTGTCGCAATGGTATAATTAGTTGTATCTAACTATTAACGGTTTGTTAGATATTTAATTTTTAAATATAAGGGTGAAAGTGAATTTAATTAATTTGATTAAAAATGGATGGTTGAGATTGATCCATTTGATCTTTAGTTTTTATGTGATCTTTATTAATCTCACCCTAGACCTTCAATAACTAGTATTGCTCTTGGTATGTTGATTTCTTGGTCTTAATGACACGTACAGGAGAAAAGCAACCCATCAGCAGCAGTTGATCCTACTGTTGAAGTTGTTAAAAATCAACATTATCTAGTTCCCATCCCAGAAAATTTCAGGGAGGCTTGTGCTGCTTTAAATCCATTAGGAGTAACAAATTCACCATTAAATCAGACCTTTGAAAAATCGGCTTCAGAGCCGCCTCCAACTTCCGTTTCACCAGGTTCTGTTAAGCACTGTGTTTGTTACTGTGTCATATATAGTTGATCATGTTAACTGATTGAAATACTGTACTAATAGATAGAGGATTGTATATGAAACGCCTGTACTAGATTTTATTATTATTATTATTTTTTTTTTGTATATGGCTCTATGCTAAAATAGCATACGGCTGTATGGTCATCTCAAGAGCATACGGCTGTATGGTCTTTATACAGATTCTGCCAAAAACGCTTTTTAGAGCATACAGCTGTATGAACATATACTATACGGCCGTATGGCCCCCTTGCCTGCTCATTTATGCACAAAATTATTTGAACATTTCATATTTTTTGGAAAATCACTTTCCGCGACATAAACATGACAAAACCTGAACAAAACATTTATGGACATAACGCTAATTGTACATAAGAGTGGTAATCACATTTAAACCCGTATGAAGTCAAAACGGGTAAAAATGGCATAATGCCAAACACCCCTTTTAACTTGTAAACATGACATAACTAGTTATAAACTTCATTAATTCTGCGTTTATACCAAACATGATATTAAAACATTTGTCCTAGGCGTTTCGTGGTATTAGAGAGGGTTTAGGATACGCTCAATTACCCATGAGCTCCACCGGTAGCTAAACCGTGACCTTATGCGTTAAACTTGATCTCACCTATAAGAAAAACATAAATGAAGTAACGTAAGCATAAAGCTTAGTGAGATAACATATATAAAGCTAAAATAAACATGTCAATGTTACTAGATGTTGCTTCATAATAACTTTCCCCCGCATGGCTATCTTGGTTATTATAACACCGTTAATTCATTACGAGAATATATTCTTGCTTCGTAACATGCACTTGGGGGCTAGATACCTCATCATAATGCTAGAGGGCATCATGCTTGCCTTAAATACACTAGTTGTCCACTTAGGACCTGGTGAACCCGTGTTTGGCTCAATTTAGCATCTTATATGCTCTAGTCGTCCACTTAGGACGTCAAGTCCCGTTTTTGAGACTTTCCATATCTAGTTGTGCTTTTCATAACTGACGAGCCATATAAACATACTAATCATCTAGTTAGGATGTCTGAGTTCCGTTTTTGGAACTTCTACTATTCTGAGGCTCGATTCTCCACTAAGGAGGTTTAAGTTCCAACTTTGTCTGGAACAACTGTATGTGATCACATAATAGCACATATCGTCCTCTAACAATGCTAAACAAGTGAAAATAGACAATATTGGCTAAAATCACTTTACTAGGACCACATGGGTCATAACGGGTTGTTTTGACCCGTTCACTTTATTTCACATGCACACTTATACCGTTAAATTTATTAAACTCATAATAAGCAATATAAATTCGTAACACGAGTATAACACATAAACATACAATAGAACTTAGATATAAGTATCACGAAATATGTGACACCTTTAACAAGCTACTAAAGATCCGTTAAATGAGCAATGATACATCATGCTAAAAACATGTTACTAAGACCACACGGGTCGTTACGGGTTGTTTTGACCCCGTCTAAGTTATTTCATATATAATCTCATATCGCGAGATCCATTTCTACTCATGATATATACTTCAACATGATTATGTGCTCACTTATCATAAACTCGTAACACAAGAGTAATACATAAGCATATAACAAAACATGAACGTAAGTACCATAACACATATTGTATATCTAACAGGCTCTTGTAGTCCCGTTTCTAATCTTATATACGTTACTCACCTCGATATAGCTTGAAATCTATCACGAGTTCCCGTGAACCCGGCTAACCATTACAACCAAGGAACACGTAATTGACATGGAGCTTATTTAATATAAGGTTTAGCTTGTCATAAGCAAGCTTTATAACTATACTAGGCCATAAAGGGGTGTTTGGTTCCGCGGCTTATATAACACATAAACTTATATTCTGAAAATTAACACCATAGAATGGTGTTATGTTATCTTAACAATTTACCCAACACTTGTCTTAACATGATTAACACATAATCTTGATTATTTTTAAGAATCACAAATTAACATAAACTTATAAATTTCTACAAAAACCCCATATATGGCATCAAATCATCATCTTAATCATAACCCACTATTGGGTAATCATAAAACACAAATTTAAGAACTTAGGTATAAACTTTACCTCGAATTGGATTGCGAGAAAACTAGAATTCGCACCCTTACACCTTCATAAGGTAATATCTTAGCTTGAGCTTGATAAAAGTCGAATAAGAATTGAAGCCCTAGGTTATCCTTGTATTTGTATGTGTATCGTGAGGTGGAGCAGAGAAGGAGGCAAGGATAAAACTAAATGAAGTTTCCTGTATCTTAAGTTATCTCATATAAGTGTTAAAATATAAGTTTCATCGTTAGGCAAGGTTAGCCCCTGTTAGAGAAACTATTACATGAGAGGTCCTTTAGACTAATAAAGAGTTTATAATAACAGTAAAGCTAACTGGAAAGCCTTTAAATTATTAATAAACCATTATTGTAAAAGTTGGGGTGTTACAACTCTCCCCTACTTATCCGGTTTGTGTCCTCACAAACCTTTCTTAATGAACGCTAGGGAGTACTAGCTGAGCTTCTATTTATATTCTGACCCCTTTTCTTTGCTTCCATTAGACTTAGAGAAGAAGGACCTCTTAATTCCATGCATCTTGACCTAAGTGTCAAGAGTTTCAACTGGGTTCTCAACATAGTTGAGGTATACTATAATCACGATATCTACTAGAAGGACATACTTGGATCGACAATTGAAAGTTCTACTGCTCGGCCTCTCTTATTCTTATAGGATCTCATCCTATCTTACATTATCTTAAGTCTATGTATCATCTGATCGATCTTTTCATTCATGTGAATGGTCTCAATGTTTGACCATCTATCTAAGAATGATAAGATGTGTTGAAATTAACACAAGTGCCCGAATTCTTATGGAATTTCTGTCATAATTCATAAGTGAATCTGGACAGGAATTATAGAGACATGTACTCTATAATTGGCTACGATACATAAATATCTCATTTCTCAAATGCTGATATCTTAGTAACTATTATTTGGAAGACTACAACTGTGTTTTAGTGACGAACATCACACTCTAACAGTTATATTATCTCACATGACATGGGTCATAACATGATTATGATTGTATTTAGGCATACTTATTATCATGCAGGATGATTTAAACATCTTGAGTTTATTCTTTCTATAGAATTGACCAATTATTTAAGTGCATACAACACTTTTCTGACTGAATTCAAAGTAAATGCTAAACTGAATTATAGAACTAAATGTTCTTAAGCAAATTTATAGCGGTTACAAGTTAAGTAGTACCACTATACTTGGAACTGATTAGTGTCAGTTTTCAACACTGGATACTAGGTATCTCTGAAGTCAAACTTTATTACTGAGAGCTTGACTAATAATAAATCTATTTGTGGAACTTACTACTGAAACTGCCAGTATAACATCATACTGAATATCAGTATATAAAGTATGTCACTGTCTGAGTGCATAACTGATCGAGTACATAAGCACATTGTTAGTGCATAAGTACATTCTAACTTAACATATCTAATACCATTCAGATCATATGATCTGCATTACTGAAAAGGGCGCATACTCACAATACCGAGTGCATAAAGCACACCACTAATTATATGTATAAGTATAATGTTGACTGCATACATAAAGCATCATTGTTCCACACAAGACTAACTGAATGCTCATAACATAATACTTAATTGTCTAATTGCATAATATTTACAAAGGATGTAGGTGTATAAAATACAACCACATAGAATTTTCACATAAAGACTCTCTTAAGAGACTTTGATCAAAACTGTTGCCAGAATTTCATGGCAAATAATTTAAGCACTAATATGTTGATCTTGATTGTTACAATGTGGATAATTATCCTATGTTTGATTACAGTTTCTTATAAACACAATTCTGCAAGGGCTTCCAGTGATGAAGCCTTCACGATAAACAACCGATCATATTGTTATTCTGACAACTAATAGATATTCATGAAATATCATCTTTGATATATAATTCTGGAAAATTTGTGATAAATTTTTCCGACAATATTATCCCATTCCAACCAGGAAATTTAAGGATTACAACTTGCCAACTATCTATCAATGTTCTGACTTAACTTGATAGCAGGTAAGGCATTGCCCTACATGACTTACTATGTCTTCCTCTTATTCGATTACTGATTAGAATCATAGGCTCATAGCACATTTAGGTGGCACCTAAATGTATAGAGTGACTTGACTCGTGAGCTCTATCGAGCGATACATCAGGAACTACTTATTACTTGAGTACTTAAATCCTGTTGGATTGTATTACGAGTCCTCGCGAGCTCACTACAAAGCTATATATTTAACCCACGGGATTAACTCAATCTGATTTTTAGCTGAATCGATCTTAATGTCTTTACTATTCATGGCATGTCCTAGGAGTTAAAATTCTCATGACTAAAATTTGCATTTTGAGAGCTTAGCATGAAGCTTTTCTTGTCTCAACATACTAAAAGTTGCCACAAATTAGTTCATGATTATTGACTGACTTAAAGTGAATCAGGATATCATCTATGAATACAATAGCTGACTTATCTAACATTGGATGGCAGACCTGATTTATCAAGTCTATAAAAGCTGTTGGGGAATTCGTTAAGCCAAATGGCATAACAACGAATTCATACTGTCCATGATTGGTTTAAAAGACTGTGTTTGGGGTATCCTGATCTTAGATCTTTAGATATCTAAAGAGGAACTCGCACCTTGAAGGTGATTAATTAAATCATCGATCCTGGAACTTGTGGGTTATGGGTTTGGGACAACAACATAATAGATTCCCGGTAGCCGATCTACCTTAATATATTACAATCTTTGTTCTTAACAAGAGAACTGGAGCTCCCGAAGAGGAACTAATGGGGCAAGTAAAGCCATTATCTAGTAGTTCTTGTAACTACTTCATTAATTCTTGTAGTTTTGACAGGACAACAGAGTAGGGAGTTTTAACAATAGGGTACTCCCGAGCTAAAATCGATATGAAATTCTATTTCATCTGTCAGGTATTTACCTGGGGATTCTTCTGGAAATATAGCGGGAAAGTCTTGAATAGCTGGAATACTGTCAAATCTCTAAAATGGTTTCTTGAGAATCATTAACATGAGCTAAATAAACTTAATAGTTATGAGCCGGTATTTCTTGGCTCTAGCATTCGTACTTATAGCCGGGGAGGCTTTCTTATACTAAACGTAAATGAACGTTTCTCCCCCACTTAGGGTTTATCCCAGATTAACTCATTCTGACATGAATAATAGCTTATTCTTATTGAATTATTACGTACAAATGACAACATCAATTTCTCTATAGACATAGGAAATTCGAATCAACTAAGAACTTTTCATCATGAAATTCTAATTCACCCCTTTGAAATATAGGGTCATATATCAAATCTTATCATCTATTGCCTTTTTAAATCCAATGAGGCGAGGCCTATACTGACTCGTCGAATAATAGCTTTCGCCATGATGGCTTAGTTATAGGGGACCGAATCATACAAGAATTAGTTGAAAACATACGAGCATGCATTATATTTATGGAGGAGGCACCTGTCGTGATATCGTGTCTCTATAAATTTCTTGACTATTACTAGAAAGCACGATCTAAAAGTCTTAGCATTGAGCTATGGAATATGAGCATCTTCACGCTTAACTGTTACAACATATACCTGAAATAATTTCCAAGATTCTATGATCATATACGTATATCATAACTAGATTCGGTCGTAGAAATGTCTGTAAATTATTAAGTGGATCTGATACGTCGATAAAGACTTCCGACGTATTTCTTAATTTCTACTAAGGAAGGGTTACTACGAATGGAGTCTCTCAGACTCATTATATGATTAATTACTAATTCTGAACTATAGCTTACATAAAATACATAGGTTTAATAAGGTTCAATCCTGAAGTACAATACTATGCAAGTAAACAGTTGTCATGTGATGCAATTATTACCACGTTGGCCAGACGCCGTTATAATTTCATCAGATAAGCAAGTTTTCACTGTCATCGTATAATACTAAATTCATGAACAATAATATATATGCATAACATGTTGATAACATATACTCTACTAATACTAAAATCATATGCACATGCGGAAACGTGTAACTCTATAGGTAGCCCAGAGCCTAGGTTTAAGTCTAAGTACCCATCTACGGTGGATACTTAAATCCTTCAAACCACAGCTCTGATACCAACTTGAAATGCCTGTATGCTAAAATATATGGCTGTATGGTCTTTATACAGATTCTGCCAAAAACACTTTTTAGAGCATACGACCGTATGAACATATACTATACGGCCGTATGGCCCCCTGACCTGCTCATTTATGCACCAAATTTTCTGCACATTTCATATTTTTCGGAAAATCACTTTCTGCGACATAAACATGAAAAAACCTGAACAAAACATTTCTGGACATAACGCTAACTGTACATAAGAGTGGTAATCACATTTGAACCCGTATGAAGTCAAAACGGGTAAAAATGGCATAATGCCAAACACCCCTTTTAACTTGTAAACATGACATAACTAGTTATAAACTTCATTAATTATGCGTTTATACAAAACATGATATTAAAACATTTGTCCTAAGCATTTCATGATATTAGAGAGGGTTTAGGATAAGCTCAATTACCCATGAGCTCCACCGGTAGCTAAACCGCGACTTTATGCGTTAAACTTGATCTCACCTATAAGAAAAACATAAATGAAGTAACGTAAGCATAAATCTTAGTGAGATAACATATATAAAGCTAAAATAAACATGTCAATGTTACTAGATGTTGCTTCATAATAAATTTCCCCCGCATAGCTATCTTGGTGATTATAACACCGTTAATTCCCCACGAGAATATATTCTTGCATCGTAACATGCACTGGGGGTCTAGATACCTCATCATAATGCTAGAGGGCATCATGCTTGCCTTAAATACACTAGTTGTCCGCTTAGGACCTGGTGAACCCGTATTTGGCTCAATTTAGCATCTTATATGCTCTAGTCGTCCACTTAGGACGTCAAGTCCCGTTTTTGAGACTTTCCATATCTAGTTGTGCTTTTGTAACATATTGGATTTCATAAACACATCAAATCATGATTACAAGTCGTCGTATAACTTGAGGTTTTAGAGAGAGAAATAGTTAGAGGTTTGGGAACTTAGTGAGAGAAAGTGAAAGTATTATTATGAGCTCCAACCCTCTACCTTGTGAGGTAGAGGGCATTTATAGTTTCTTACATAAACGCCACCTACGGGCTGTGTATCAGACATACAGTGGGTAAAGACCCGTCCGTACTCCACGGTGTTACTTAACTAAATACTTCATAACATTAAATAACTACGACTACGAGCTTTCTAACGATTACATATACTTGAGGTGACCGACACTTTAGTAACTGGATTTACTAAATCCTAACAATCTCCCCCTAAGGGAGGTCACCTCAAATTACATTGAATACAAAAAAATATTACATTAAGATTGTTCTTGGATTCTTGTTAAAGTTCTTTGCTCTGAAGCCCGTTGTAACACCCCCAATTTCGTGATATGCAACGGAATTCAAACTGGGTGTTACTTCATGGCACAACAATCATAACAATAGAAAACGTACTCTAACGGAGTCGTTTTAAAAGATTTATCATTCAATATATATAAATATCAGAGTTTACAAAAATGAGGTCCCAGATGGTTCCAAGTTTACAAAATACATTAAATTGGATTTCGAATGATAATAAAATTTATAGCCTTCTTGATCTAGTCCTTGCTCTTCCGTGCCAGCTTCCGACATTATGGACCTGAAATACATGCTTAAAACTGGCAACACAAAGGTTGAGTGAATTCATAGAGTTTGTTTGATGGTTGAACACATTATGTTTGTAGTGTGAGTTATAAATTCACACCAATGGTTTGAAACCCAAAACAGTTATTATTAGACTAAGCATCATGCAATCAAGGCGTTAACGTGTTCCAAAATTAATTGGAGAAAATGTCGGTGCGTGCCCTATCTGGTAAAATTGCCATTTTTACCAATGTTACTCAAATATAGTGCGTTTGTTTGCCTTTAATGGGGCCAACACAAACGGGATTCGTCAATCCCAATAGATCTATTCACAATATTCGCGCCCACTCTCACATAGTGATTAATGATTGATGATTAAGGGACTTAAGTTTGGCAAATGCGGAAACTTAGTGCTAATAACAATCAGATAAGTATATAGTGGTACGGCTGCCTCAAGTATATGATACTTGAGCCCGCTTTTGTTTGATACGGCTGCCTCAATACGTTGTGATACTTGAGCCCGCTTTTGTTTAAAAGCTATTTGTTCGGTTTAAAATAAAGCATGTATTTCCCCCAAAGAGTTTGTAAAACAATTAAGTAATAGAAAGTGGGGCTATGAACTCACGGTAATCCGTAAAAGTTTTGAGTACTTGTAAAAGTAAATGAAAATAGTTGAGCATGTATCTCCCCCAAAAGTAATTCAAAATGTATAAAAGTAGGGGCTATGAAACTCACCTCAGAGTAAATGATGTCAAATGTATAATGAGAATGATGGATATGTCGTGAGAACTTCTACGAGCAACCTAGAATAGGATGTTGCGACTTAGGTATGGAATAATGTTTAAGAAAACATAAACCATCCTATATACGTTTCTATGTTGATCATGTTGTAGTACATGGTTTTTGTGTATGTCATTTATAGAAATGGTCTAGTTGTGAAAACGTATTTAGTTTATATATATCGTACTACCGTTCGGGCCATCATAATTCAGAGGTTATGTAGTAAACGTTCGAGGAGCTAGGACACTTTAAATCGTAAATCCAGCAACTCGTCGATACGTTTTACCCAAATGAAACCCCTCACATGAAGCTCCCTAGTATTGTAGCACTTAGTAGATACAATATATGTTTTGAGTGAAGATTGTTATATAAATAAGTTTATCATGTTTTTACAAGTTCTTGTCGTTTCATAAATATGATTACCTTAGTTAACGGTCTTGAGTAAACAAGCCTTGAGGCTTTAGCCATGGCCTTGCCGTGACTTTGGTCTTGAATACCATGGTCTTGAGACTTAGCTTTGGTCTTAGCCGTAGCCGTGGTCTTGGATTATGGCCATTAGGCCTCTTGGTTTGCTTTTAGTTGTGACAAAAGTATAGTTATGTGACTATATTTACGGCAGTTTCTGTTTTTGAAAGATTTATGGCCTGTTTAAGCGTTTTCAAGGTCCGAGCTTCTTTATTATTGAAGGAAAACGTCGTTCCGGACAACTTTCGTGTTTTAACTTTTTGATAATTCGGACCAGAAGGGCCTCTAAAAATTTCAGATTTTAGGCAGTAAGCTATTTTGGCAGATTCATGTTTTAGTTTCGCTAATTTCTTTTTGTCATAACTTTTGACTCGTGTGTCCGTTTAGGGTGATTCAAATTGCTACGTTTTTATTTTAATATTATCTACAAGAATATGAAAAGTATCAGATCTATATGTGGTCGATTTTGTGGAAACTTTGTACAAAAGTTTATCATTTATACACTTACTAACCCAAGTTTAACATATCGGTTCTTATAACTTGTTTTAAAGATTTTTGTACATCATGATCCAACATAGTAACTATATATATAGCATGAAATAGTTAAGATTATGAATAATAAAGATGAGATGATGGTGGTGATAAGTTGCTTACAACTTTTGGCTTTCAATAAGAAAGGAGTAACTTAGTAAGGATAGGACTTTGATTGATCGCGAAAGACTTTGGATTGAGCTAGCTTTCCACACCTTGGCACCCTTGCAAACTTGAAGAGTTGGTGATGAAGTACTAAGTGACTTGAGTGGATTTAAACTCAAGAAGATCACTTCAACTTGCTAGAGATTTGATGTAGAAGCTTGATCTTTGGAACTTCATTGCATAAACTTGGAGTTTATAGATCAAATGATGGAAGATATATATGATTTATGATATGAACGACCAAGAACAGATTGTGGAGGTCTTTAGGATGTATTTTACTTCCTATTTATAGGAGGGTAAGTTTGGTTAACCATATATTGGGTTAAATATTAACCATGGTTAGGTTAGGACACTTGTAATGAGTATGTCTCTGGTTGTCTCAACTTGATACGGTCCTTCATCAATTGACTTGATAATGTTGACTCCATTTTCTTTTCCCAAACAATACAGCCTAATTCGTTGAGCACATGAGTCATAGTCAGTTATGTCAAGCATAGGTGGACGAGTATCTGATCCAGCTGCTTGAACGTCCTCAGCAATAGAAGAGATGATTGTAGGTATGTTGGTAGACATGATTACAGATTTCACGGGATTTTAAAACTCTATGATTAAACCGGGAAATAGATTCTTTCACGGGATTTTACTGAATCAAGAGAAAACCGTATTAGAAAAAAAATCACCCAAGTCGCTATAACCCTTGAAGACAAGTCGCTAAGACACCAAGTCGTTAAGTAGCAACTCGCTAAAGGCTCAAGTCGCTGTGAATCAAGTCGCTAGACACAAGTCGCTATGAACCAAGTCGCTAAACACAAGTCGCTAAAGCAGCAAATCGCTAAGCTGACAAGTCGCTAAAGAACAACTCGCTAAGTAGACAAGTCGCTAAGAAACAACTCGCTGAGACGTCAAGTCGCTAAAGAGTAACTCGCTAGTAATAACAAAGACAAGTCACTATAAATAGTAAAGACAAGTCGCTACGTCGAACAAGTCGCTAGCCGAAGTGGTGTCTCCACTACTTTGTACTATTTGTCATCTTGTCTCAATAGACAAGTCGCTAGGACTCAAATCGCTACCACTTCAACTACAAGTCGTTACCAAATAACGAAGCAAGTCGCTACGAAGAAAATTTATCCGAGAACCAAGTTGCTAGGAAGAAAAACTTAAACACAACCCTTTTTAATCCAAAACAAGCTCAACCACAGTGATTCAAGCTTTCCAAATCAAAACCCAAGCACTTACAATGATTCTAAACACAAAAGTACACTCAAAATTAAAACTTTAACACAAGAAATGATCCAAATGATCCAAAAACCACTAAACTTTTTCAAACCCAAAAACCATATAAAACCACTAGAAATCCAAGGATATGTAAGAGAGATGATCAAACCATGGCTCTTGATACTATTTGTAACATATTGGATTTCACAAACACATCAAATCATGATTACAAGTAGGCGTATAACTTGAGGTTTTAGAGAGAGAAATAGTTAGAGGTTTGGGAACTTAGTGAGAGAAAGTAAAAGTATTATTATGAGCTCCAACCCTCTACCTTGTGAGGTAGAGGGTATTTATAGTTTCTTACATAAACGCCACCTACGGGCTGTGGATCAGGCATACAGTGGGTAAAGACTCGTCCGTCCTCCACGGTGTTACTTAACTAAATACTTCATAACATTAAATAACTACGACTACGAGCTTTCTAACGATTACATATACTTGAGGTGACCGACACTTTAATAACTGGATTTACTAAATCCTAACAACTTTTCATAACGGACGAGCCATATAAACATACTAATAATCCAGTTATGATGTCTGAGTTTTGTTTTTGGAACTTCTACTATTCTGAGGCTCGATTCTCCATTAAGGAGGTCTAAGTTTCAACTTTGTCTGGAACAACTGTATGTGATCACATAATAGCACATATTGTCCTCTAACAACACTAAACAAGTGAAAATAGACAATATTGGCTAAAATCACTTTACTAGGACCACATGGGTCATAACGGGCTGTTTTGACCCGTTCACTTTATTTCACATATACACTTATACCGTTAAATTTATTAAACTCATAATAAGCAATATAAATTCGTAACACGAGTATAACACATAAACATACAATAGAACTTAGATATAAGTATCACGAAATATGTGACACCTTTAACAAGCTATTAAAGATCCGTTAAATGAGCAATGATACATCATTTATGCTAAAAACATGTTACTAAGACCACACGGGTCGTTACGGGTTGTTTTGACCCGTCTAAGTTATTTCATATATAATCTCATATCGCGAGATCCATTTCTACTCATGATATATACTTCAACATGATTATGTGCTCACTTATCATAAACTCGTAACACAAGAGTAATACATAAGCATATAACAAAACATGAACGTAAGTACCATAACACATATTGTATATCTAACGGGCTTTTGTAGTTCCGTTTCTAATCTTATATACGTTACTCACCTCGATATAGATTGAAATCTATCATGAGTTCCCGTGAACGTCTCGACTAACCTTTACAACCAAGGAACAAGTAATTGACATCGAGCTTATTTAATATAAGGTTTAGCTTGTCATAAACACGCTTTATAACTAAACTAGGCCTTAAGGGAGGTGTTTGGTTCCGCAGCTTATATAAGACATAAACTTATATTCTGAAAATTAACACCATAAAATGGTGTTATGTCATCTTAACAATTTACCCAACACTTGTCTTAACATGATTAACACATAATCTTGATTATTTTTAAAAACCGGCATCAAATCATCATCTTAATCATAACCCACTATTGGTTTGATTTCAGTTGACCTTCAAAGTTCAAACCTTTGTAGGCTTGTAGCTATAGATTACCATGTTGACTTTCAGATAATACACACAACCCCATATAAATCATCGATAATACATTTTTTTTTGAACGGTGACTTTCATTTTTTAGATTAGAGTCGCACCCACCCCACGGTAGGCCCTCATTCACCACATACCCAGACTATGTTGTCTTAACCGGAACCACGCTGACGTAGTAGGGATTTTTAACGGCGTCCGCCCGGAAACCGTACCGCCTCCACACGATTATAAATCGCTGGAGTAACGGCCGGATGAAAACCGGGGCCGGCTCGGATTCGAACCTGCGCAACTAATGGCTTACAAATGGCTTACAGGCTCTCCTCTTCATTGCCTAATATCAACAGAGCTTGTGGTCCACAAGTGAGGACTTCCCGGTAAGTCACTCACCCGGTACTACTCTCACTAGTGGCTCGCTTAATTGCTTAAGCTTCTACCACTAGACCACAAGTCTCATCGATAGTACATATCTTGATCAAATCTTATGTCTTTTTCTTATATGAAAAACACACGTAAACGAGACATGTGAAACAACTTTATAACCAAATATGTCACATAAAAATTAATTAAATAAAAGAGTCACACACACAACAACAAGTCGGTCATATTTAAGACTGGCTTCTTTTCTATTTTAGATTTAGACGCGTCAGGCTCGAGTGGTGTAATATGTGAGACGCGTCGCCCATGAGGGTCGACCGAACCACTACACTCAGTCTAAGGGATTGCTCATTTGAATGTGTAACATTACTTTGAGCAGATCGAGAAGGGTGCCGGGATGCCCGTAAACACTATAGATTTTGTATGCCACATTGTCCTAAATTTTTGTGTTATAAGTTTTCTTTTGATTTACATAAATGCATATATCATAATTTTTGGTTTAAATGATAACGTGAACAAAACTAAATTATGCAACTAAAAACTTGTCATCGAATCCCATTGGAAATAATAGGTCACTATAACCAAACTTATTTAGTTTAAACAGTGATTAGTACTTCAAACACATGATATGGGGGTCCTACTACTTGTTTTGTAGACTAATAATCAAACCCTATAGTATATACTATATAGTTTGGTACATGCAAGTATATATGCAACTGCATGGGCAACGGGGTACTCTTTTCTTTCCACTGTTGTTGACCTACGTACATAAGGCTGGTCGCATTCGAGCCTTTTACATCGGTTGGGCACCCAAGTTTTTGCATGATGACCGATGTTGAGTTCGAGTATGTCGGATGTGGTGCTTCGGTTGGACATCGGTTGTGTAGCCAAAAAGTTGAATATCGGTTCGAATTTCAACCGATATTTAACATGCTTGTTACCATTTTTTTTTTTTTTTTTTTTTTTTTCCTTTCTTTCTTTCTTTTCTATCTTTTTCTTTTTATTTCTTGAGTTGGGTCGTCGACTGGGGCATCCGGGTTGTCCCAGGTCGCTGGAGAGAGAAAGCTGACGTGACGCAGGTTGACCCAGGTTGTCCCAGGTCACGACTGGGACCAGCCTAAAGGCTCAAATATACGATTGACAATGACATATATCATCGACATGACGACATGGATGTATCAAACGAAAATCTAACAAAAACACAAATCGTATAAAGTTGATGTTAGATAATTTGTCTATGTTTTTTTAGTGCGTTATACTTTTGTGAGATAAATGACTAGTCATTATGACTCAATCTCTATGGGTTTATAAGTGGTTCGGTTAGAGCATAAGTTATCATGGCCTGTCAAAAACATTTTTTTTTGAATGACAGAATCAAAAACAATTTTTAGAGCACACGGTATGAGAAGAATTTAACATGCCAATCATCCATTTTTCGTGCCATTGGTGAGCCAAAACATACCACACTTTGTGCCATTCGTGAGTTAAAGGGATTTGAGCCATTCCAATGGCTCAAGCCATTTGTGATGTTTAGTGTTTTTTTTTTTTGTGTATTGTGAGTGAGTGGGTATTTTACTATTTTTAGTGGGGTATTTTGTGGAACCCAATAACATGTTAGTGGTGTGTTATGAGGGAGGATGTTTTAGTTATTGGTCAGTTATTGAGAGTAGTATTATGTGGCACTGAGATGACATACCAATAACGTGTTATTGGTATTCATGATACCTTGTGCTCTTAGGTGTCAACTTAGTGACACCCCAACATTTATATTTTTAACACTCACAAGTCACACAAAAAAATACCTCATCCCTCATAACTTTCACATGCCATTTGAGCCACACCATACCCAATTAAAACACAAACTCAACAATAAAACCTAATTAAAAAAAAACTAGTGTACGCCAGTTATTTGGCGTTGGACTTGGCACAAGAGGAAAGAGGGGGTTGTATCATGGCATGCCATTCACAGCGCCAAAACCATGTCCATATAGGATTTGGCGTGC
The DNA here is from genome assembly GCA_910596185.1 of Chrysanthemum makinoi. Taxonomy (NCBI): domain Eukaryota; kingdom Viridiplantae; phylum Streptophyta; class Magnoliopsida; order Asterales; family Asteraceae; genus Chrysanthemum; species Chrysanthemum makinoi. The sequence continues at coordinate 14,697,110 of OU343217.1, forward strand.
TTCCCCGCTACTATACGTACAACTCTTATATTTGTTAACACTTACGAAATAAGGGGATGTCTCGCGTTGTTGGAGACTTCGACAAAACTATGTTTCGTAGTGTTTGTTTTCTTAAAAGTTAACTTTTTCTCACTGCATTCGGTCTAGAAAAATGTGTCTTAACATTTTTTTTATTCTTATATTACAGTTTAATTTTTTGTGTGCAATCGGTCCTTTTAAAATCTGGTTTCAGCACTTGTTTCAAATGAAAACAAATGTAATGTCGATGCGAGAGCGATAATGTGCTTTAAGAGAAAATATCAAAATATCATGGCATGTCATTGGCGGCACCAAAACCATGTCCACATAGGACTTGGCTTGCTTCCCCGCTACCAAACCCACGACTCTTATAGTTGTTAATACTTACGAAATAAGGGGATTTCTCGTGGTCTTAGAAGCTCTAACTTTTTCTCATTGCTTCTGGTCCAAAAAAGTGTATCTTTATATTCTTTTATCTTTATATTACAGTAATGTAGGGTTCTTGTAAGTAAATATGTCGAAAGACGAACGTTGAGGTTTCTTTAACCCAACAAGTGAAATCATATCCTTTAAGTGCGGGTGTGATCGGAAGGAAAAGATGCGTTTTCACCCGTAAACAACACGTCCTCTTTAAAAAAGCCACTCGAATGACGCATTTTGGGTAGATTCTGAGCACAAGTTGGTTGTCCGCAAGGCCGACTTGTTGAGAAAGTTGTGTTTTTGTGATGTTGGTTTTTGTGAAGTATATGAGTATATAAATGAGGTAAGTTTGTGTGGTGAAGTTGGTTTTTTAATACACTTGTTCGGTGATGATATTGGTGATAAGTGAAAAACTGATGTTACGCTGATTTATCAATTGTGATGTTGGGCAACACTACACCCATTTTAAATTTGTTGTTTACAAATATTGTAGGACCTTTTCTAACAGCATATAAAAGCGTACAGTATTTGTTTTGTTAATTAGCTAACACGAGAAATGTTTGTTTTTCTTAAGTACAAAAGGTGACCACAGAAAAGAAATACTAGTAACAAAAATGGTACCATAAGTGGGCCAATTGTGAAATAAAGAAAGGGCTCTGTATATAAGGACCGCTTTAATGGGGCTAATTGACACTACTTCATGGTCCACTACGTAAACACAATCTCAATTTCTTTTCCTTATTTTTCAGTATATTTATCTCCAAAAAATGTTGTTGATAAAATGTAGAGTGATTTTAGGAAATATATATATGCAGTTGATTAATATAGTTTTCATTTTTTAGTTATTTTGTTTGTCGTATAATTTTATAATAGGCTTAATAAGTTATAAAATTTTTTAAGCTAGTAGAGTTCGTGGAAAAGAACTTTAAGCACTTAGTATAAGTCGAACTTAATCAAATTACTAAAAGAACTTAATAAAATATCATAGATGCGGACAACAAAAATTGAAATATATATTCAATTACATGTTTATATATCCATTTACGGTAATAGACAAGTTATAGCGCTAGCTTATTCACTATATTCCCCTCGGCAAACACTCGGTGTCTATGAATAATAACCAGACTTCAAACCCAACTCTTGGCTAATTATGTTGCTGGAACAAGAACTCGTTTTCTAAGGCCAGATCTTTGAAAAAGGGTCCGGCTGACATCAAAAGGTGCATGAGATCGGGGTATTCCCACCGATTTACACCTTTATTCACTAAAATTCAGCTTGCAGCTTAATAGAAACTTGATCTCCTGCTCAAGTTTAGTTTAACATAATTTCGCCACATGCATCTTAAGGGTATGCTTAGCACTAAGAGTTTAGGAACGTTTTGCACAAATGGTTAGTGTTTTGCACAAAATACTTGTTTGAAAACAAACAACTAACATCTTTACTTTTTCTAAATGATCCGTATCAAAATGATACTTCTAGTACTAATATTTATGAGAAACTAACGTTCCCACTTATTTTATACAACTATATTACCAAACGCTTTATCAAAATAAATAATTAATGCTTCCGATTACTGCTTACTGCTAGTGCCTTTTGCTATCGTTATCTTCACAAAACATAAAGGAGTGATACTTACATCACATTTTTTGATACTCACATCATAATTAGTGCATGCATCAAAATATGTGATGTAAAGCAAGTATGAAGATGTCATTTGTAAATTTCAAAGACATAATAATTTGAAAGTTTCAGATTTAGATTTTGTGAATCATTTTAACTCTACAATTCGATATAAAAGTATATACGAAGCGTGTATAAAAATGTGGAGGTGGGATGTCACATGAGCCATGCTTCTAAATAGGCACACGGACTGTAGAGATGCATGCGACCCCTATAAACACGCACGTGCCTGCCTGTTTTCAGTTGACTCTCAAACCTTGAAGCTATAGATTACAATCTTGACTTTCAGATAATACTCGCACACAACCCCATATAAATCATCGATATCTTGATCAAGTTATCTGAAAACACATAAACACAACTTATCTGAAAAAAGTAGTGAATGCAAAAAAGAGTAAAACAATTTCTAAGACTAATTGTATTGATAACCTCAACATGACTGACACATCAGCTTTCTGTCATACAATTACTTTATAACCGACTTAATATAATAAAGAGACCGAGGATATTACCAAATATATTTCACAAAAATCGATTAATAAAACACTCAGACACACAAACATGCTCCAACGAGTCGGTCATATTTAAGACCGGCTTCTTTTTTATTTTAATTTTAAACGCTTCGGGCTCGAGTGGTGTAATATGTGAGACGCGTCGCCCATGAGGGTCGACCGAACCACTACACTCAGTCTAAGGTATTGCTCATTTGAATGTGTATCATTACTTTGGGAAGATCGAGAAGGGTGTCCGGGATGCCCGTAAACACTATAGATTTTGTTTGCGACATTGTCCTAAATTTCTGAGTTATAAGTTTTCTTTTGATTTACAGAAATGCATGTCATAATTTTAAGTTGTAGGTGAGAACATGAACAAAACTAAATTGTGAACTAAAAACTTGTCATGGAATCCCATTGGAAATAGGTCACTATAACCAAAACTTATTCATTGTAGTGGAATCCCATTGTAGTGGTTAGGGCCTCTTTTGGGGGAGGTGGTAAAACCTAAGTTGGAAATTTACTTGTCAAAAAAAAAAAAAACCAAAACTTATTCAGTTTAAACAGTGATTACTACTTCAAACATATGGGGGTCCTAGCTACTTGTTTTGTAGACTAATAATCAAACCCTATAGTATAGTTTGGTACATGCAACTGCATGGGCAAGGGGGTACTCTTATCTTTCCACTGTTGTTGACCTACAGAAAGGCTCAAATATACGACTGACAATGACATATATCATCGACATGACGACATGGATGTATCAAACAAAAATCTTTTAAGTTTGATGTTAGATCATTTGTCGATGTTACTTTTGTGAGGTAAATGACTAGTCTCGTTATGACTCAATCGGTACATGTTAAAAGTGGTTTCGTTAACACTAACGAAATTAGAAGGTGTCTCGCGGTGTCACTAGACTGATAAAATTATGTTTTGTAATGTTAGTTTTTTTTTTTTAAACTTTTATTTTTTCTCATTGCATCCGGTCTAAAAAATGTCTGCCTTTATATTACACTTGAAATTTTTTGTGCAACAGATCCCTTTAAAATCCGGTTCCACCACTTCTTGCAAATGAAAACGAATGTAATTGTCGATGCGAAAACAATGACGGATATTATTGATAATGTTTTAAGAGAAAACTATACGAGTACCCGTGCATAGCAACGGGATTTTATAGCGACTGGTGGTTTATTGATAACAAAAAAGTTTATAAGTTATAAAGGAAAAATAATAAAAGTTTGCAGATTTGGTGATTAAACATAATATTTTGAAACCTGGTTTGACTCGGGTGGTTCAACCGGTTGAACCGTTCCGGTCGATAAACGTGTTGATTTAAACCGGGTCAACTTGCCGGGTTGGGTCGAAAACGGGTCAAATTAAACCGGGTCAACCCACCGGGTTTGAAGCGTCCCGGGTCAACCCGGTTTTCGATTTGTATTAATAGTTTCATTTTTAAATATATGTTTTCAACATTTCCTTTTTTAGTTTCAACTTTTCACTTTTCAGTTTTTCTTTCGGATGCCCTGTGACGATTAACCAGAGAAATAGATCTCGATAAGGCCTGATTCACCAGTTTGTATCGGTTTTAACAGGTCATCTCTGGTTCGTTTTTGGATGGCTTTTATTGGTTAGCCGAACCGTGGCGACACCGGTTCCCGGTTGAACCCGTTGGTCCTGTCCGGTTTTCAAAACTATATGTACCTTCAACTTGTTAGGTTGTATGAAGCTTTGTGTGTTTTATTAATTTGTATAACGTGTATAATAACGGGTCATCTCTGGTTCGTTTTCGAATAGCTTTTATTGGTTAGCCGAACCTGTGGCGACACCGGTTTCCGGTTGAACCCGTTGGTCCCGTCCGGTTTTCAAAACTATATGTACCATCAACTTGTTAGGTTGTATGAACCTTTGTGTGTTTTATTAATTTATAAAATGTGTATAATAACATGTATTTTTCATTTTAGGGTGTTTTAAAAATAATATTAATTAGTGTGTTTACTTATTTTATATGGATTATGTTGTAGCTTATTTAAATTGTACATTATGAAAATTTTATTGTACTTTTTATTAAGTATTTTTTTAATTAGTTGTATTTAATTTGGTAGATATGCTTTTTATTGGTTGTATAATATGAATAAATCATTGTACTTTAAATAATGAGGTGTTTTAATTAAAGTATTAATTACACTATATATTTCTCTCACCTATGACCATTTTTAACTTTTAACATTTCACTTTGATCATACACCCTTTATATGTAGTATAGATATATCATGTCTAACGAAGGACCTCTATTATTATGAATTTTTATAAAGCTTAATGAAATTTATTTCTTCCCACCTCAACAATTTATAAACCTTTTGAATTGATAAATATATTTCCCCAATAGTTTAAATCTAAATATCCTAAGGGGGCGTTTGGTTGGGTAATTCGAAATTCAGGAATTTTAAATTCTAGAAAATCTAAATTATTGAGAATTTAAAATTCCAGAATTTAAAATACCTTCGTATGTTTGGTTGACATAAATTTATAAGTATTTTTTTTTAATATAAATTTGATAAATATTCTTTTTAAAAGTTTATAAAAAAAATTATAAAAAAGGTTTATAAAAAATTTCAAAAAAAAGTTTATAAAAAATTTATAAAAAATTTATTAAAAAAGTTTATAAAAAAAAAGTTTATAAAAAAATTATAAAAAAAGTTTATAAAAAATTTATAAGAAATTTATAAAAAAATTATAAAAAAAAGTTTATAAAAAATTTATAAAAAAGTTATTAAAATAGTTTATAAAAACCTTATAAAAATAGTTTATAAAAAATTTATAAAAAAAATTTATATATAAAATTTATAAAAAATGTTTATAAAAAATTTCATAAACTATTTAAAAGTTTATAAAAAAACAATAAGAAAAAAAGTTTATAAATTTTTTTTTCAAGTAAATTAAAATTCTTCACTTTTAAAGACATTCTAATTCTCTCAATTTTGGCAATTCGTGGAATTGTAAATTACTTCAAATGTCCCCATTTGAGTTACCAAACAGGACATTTGAAGGAAATTAAAATGCAAATGCCCCTAATATACTCCAAATTACCCAATCAAACACCCCCTAAAGCTTTTAAACTCTTTCACACAACATATGCATTTAATGTTTAAGATTAAGAAGAAATTTGAGGTTTAAGATCTTTTCATGCGATGTAATGATGAAATAAAAATTCACTAGAATTAGTTTGTTATGGAAAATTCAACAGTGAAAAGTTAAAAAAATATTAAAACAATTTTGTAAATATAAATCAACAATTGTCAACAAGCTCAAAAGAATACAACAAACCCACAAATTTAACAAAGGGATATTTAAAAAAAAAAAAAAAAAATTGAACAATGTAAATATCATTTTTGTTTTAAATTGGGTTGGTCTTGATGAAAGGAGTTGTCATTTGTATCTTAGGGTTGAGATCCTCTAAAAAGTGATCATAATTTAAAAAGTCTAAAAAGCCACCCATATTGTGACAAGTGTCCTGTCTTATTTTTGCCAGATCATTTTTTGCTATTTCCATTCTTAACTAATCAACATTATGATCTAACTGATGAATATTACGAAATTAAAAAAAAAAACTGATTAACATTATGATTTTTTTTAGAAAATTGATGAACATTATAATTTTTTTTTCGAAAATTGATGAACTAATGAAAATTATGATTTTTATTTTTTAGAAAACTGATAAACTGATGAACATTATGGTTTTTTTTAGAAAACTGATGAACATTATGTTTTTTCTTAGAAAAGTAATGAACATTATGATTTTTTCTTAGAAAACTAATGAACATTAAAAGTTTTTTTAAGAAAACTTATGAACATTGTGATTTTTTTTAGAAAACTGATGAACATTATGATTTTTTTTAGAAAACTGATGAACATTATGACTTTTTTTAGAAAACTGATGAACATTATGATTTTTTTAGAAAACTGATGAACATTATATTTTTTTTAGAAAACTGATGAACATTATGACTTTTTTTAGAAAACTGATGAATATTATGATTTTTTTAGAAAATTGATGAACATTATGATTTTTTTTGTTAGAAAATTGATGAACTAATGAACATTATGATTTTTATTTTTTAGAAACTGATGAACTGATGAACATTATGGTTTTTTTCAGAAAACTGATAAACATTATGATTTTTCTTAGAAAACTGATGAACATTATGATTTTTCTTAGAAAAGTAATGAACATTATGATATTTTCTTAGAAAACTAATGAACATTATGATTTTTTAAGAAAACTGATGAACATTATGATTTTAGAAAACTGATGAACATTATGATTTTAGAAAACTGATGAACATTATGCTTTTTTTTAGAAAACTGATGAACATTATGACTTTTTTTAGAAAACTAATGAACATTATGATTTTTTTATAAAACTGATGAACATTATGACTTTTTTTTAGAAAACTGATGAACATTATGATTTTTTTAGAAAATTGTTGAACATTATGATTTTTTTTAGAAAACTGATGAACTGATGATTATTATGATTTTTTTTAAAACCGATGAACATTATGATTTTTTTTAAAAACCGATGAACATTATGATTTTTTTTAGAAAACTGATGAACTGATAAACATTATGATTTTTTTTAAAAACCGATGAACAGATGAACATCGTGATTTTTTTTAAAAAAAACTGATGAACATTACGAATTATTTTTAGAAAACTGATGAACCGATGAACAACGTGATTTTGTTTTAAGAAAACTGATGATCAACGTTGTTTTTTTCTAAACAATTGATGAACAACATGATATCTTTTTAGAAAACTAATGCACTGATGAACAATGTGAATTTTTTTAAAGAACCGTTGAACAAAGTGATTTTTTTTTAAAAGTGATGAACTAATGAACTAATGAACAATGTTATCTAATCGATGAACATTATGATGTAATTAATGAACACCTTTAAAAAAAACTGATGAATGTGATAAATATTTCATCCGAAAAAACAATTAACTTCTGTCAGAAATTCTTTTTATACACGATCACAATCAACATTACCATGATGTATCAATCACTTCTAAAATAGACAACTAAACACGCTTTATTTAATTTGCTTACACCAAAAAGTCTCTGCTCTCCCCTCAAAATAGACAAATCAAGTTTTGTAAATTATTAACCTCCAAGTAGTATTCCAAATTAGTGAATCAAATCAAAACAACAAAAAAACAATTTGTAATCCCGTTTTTATCAATCAATCATTTACAATAAACAAAAAATATTCAAACAATTACAAACACCTACTAATTTATAATTATGAATCAAGTCGCATTTCATAACAACATACATACGGGTACACCATCATCTCCGATAACTTACCAATCATAATCTTTAACTCATCGATCAACATCCTCTCTTTATTCATCTTCTACGTCGAATCAATTGCTTTCTTCCGCGAGATCTGTTATTTTCTCCGGCGAATACTCCAGCAGATTTGTTGCTTTCTCCGTCGAATATTCCTTTAAATCGTTAATCATGATGTGATATTAGGTGGTTACGATCTGTTGTTATGGTGCGATTGAGATAGATTGATGAGTTATTGTTTCGATTTTGGAGTCACGAATCTGGTTTTAAGTACCGGAGGTAGGTGGTTGAGTGGTGGCGGATACGGTGGTGGTTATTCATGATGGTGAGTGTGTGTGTGTGTGTTTATGGTGTTTTTGGAGTCTGTGTTTTTTTCAGGTGGGTGAGAGTGGAAATAGTAATAAATAGAAATCAGATAAGAAGTGAAAAGAAGGGACACGTGTCATCACCTCCTCACTTTTTAGACTTTTTATTTGTTACCTCTTTTTATTTGATCCGCTTCCTTGTATCTTAACGCCATCTACTAACCTCAATCTAAAAATAAGCATGTTTGTAGGGGAGAGCAACAAAACCGAAAAACCGAATCAAAACCCAAAAAACCAAAAAAACCGCCTCCAAAAAACCAAACCGAACCAATCCTAAAACCGATGGTGTGGTTTTGGTTTTTTAAAAAACCGAAAGTTTTAATTCGGTTTTTGGTCTTATATGAAAACCCAAACCGAGAAAACCGAACCGCCACATGCTAATAAAAAAATGTATACATATTAGTTTTGATACAAGTAACCACCAAAGTCCAAAAATTAAGAGATTAGATATTCGTGTTAGGTGTTTATTTAGCTAACACTATAAATTCGTAAAGTTAGTTTTCTTTATCGTATATATGTTCACGCATCTCATCTTTATATACATGTTATGTAATCTTATTATAATACGACAAAATATTCGACTTACATTCTACGATTTCTTGATTTAGGTTTTGGATGTTGGAAAATATTATTCGGATATCCAAAAAATTGATGAAAATTTAATAAAATATTGGGTTTTTGGGAAATGTCATTTTAGGAACTCATAGGAAAGTTTTCTGAAAATTATAGATATTTGGATATTCGGACATATAAAAATGTTGTCCGAAATTTCGGATATCCGAATTTAAAGAACTTAGCTAAATTAATAGGTCTAACATAAAATCATCGACTCAAATTTTGAATATCCAAAAACCGAAAAAACAAAAAACCAAACCGCTAAAACCAAAAATCAAACCGAACTTTTGGTGCGGGTTCGGTTTTAAAAACTTAAAACCGAATTTTCGGTTCGGGGTTTGGTTTTAAACAAATGGATCTCATAAAAAAAGGCATCACATAAAAAAGGCATCACATAATAAATGGATCTCATAAAAAAAGGAATAACATAATAATTTATTTAGTAGTATAACATTAGATTGATTGTTACAACTTCATCTTCATTTTACGGCGGCTTGCGTGGGTTGCATCTCAACATCGACACCTTTACTGTTGATGTGGAGCTTGCAGCTTCACACAGCCAACGCGGCCAAGGAAGGGCCTACCACGGCAGCTACTATCAGCATCACCGTTTGGAGTGTGCTGGAAGCCGGAGCCCGCTTCGGGTAGAAGACAAACTCCTGCTTTGGGAAAGTATCTGGAGGAGAAGGCGAAGGAGGAGGAGGAATGACCTCCTCCTCGGATATGGAGAGATGTAAAGCCGAGATGACTAGGATGAGCAACAGAATAGAGGAAGTCAAGTTTGCCATTTTTTCGTCGTCGGAGGGTGGAGGTGGTGGTGAATGGTGATGCATGTATTTATAGGGTAATTTTTCTTCTTGTTGTTCATAATTTCCCACTCAATTGCGTTTGAAACTACTCTACTCATTTAATTTTTTTTACTTTTAGAAATTTCAAAAAAAATGGTAACGAGTGTCGGTCGAGTAATTCCTCTTTTCTGATACTCTGTAATAACTATGGTGGTTGATAGAAAATCCTCATAAAAGAATAGCCAAAAGTCTGATATGAGCTTAAGTAGGAATTAGCTGTTTGGCACGTGAGGTGCACGTGTCTAGTTTAAACACTAGACACATGAGGTGCACGTGTATCTCACCAACAGCTTCTCCCGCCCAAGCCAAGCCAACCACTTTAAATACATGTTTGTCATTTCATTTAGTCAGCTTTTGTTAAACTCATTTCTCTATCTTGTAACTCTCTCAAAACTTGTAACTGATTGTTGCTTAATCATCAATGGAGTTCTAAGGTCTAAATCTTATTCTTTCTCATTAAGATTTCATATTATTCTCAAGTTCTTATATCATTTCTTAATTGAAGTCTATAAGTCCATATCAAAGTCGTAACTACCGATTCTTGTGTTGTTTGTAATGTTCTTTCTGTTTTGGTAGTCATGATTTTAGATCTTTTATCCAACTAGTGTAAGGGGTTTGAGCCCATCTCTACATAGGATATGTCTGGTGAAACGAGTTAGAGTTGAAGTTGCGGTTAAAGCTGAAGCTTACGTTGTAAGCTGGAGGCTTGATTTTTTTAATTTTCATTTAATTTTTATTTATTTATTATTATTTTTTTTAAAGTTGTATGACGAATTAGCTCAGCCTAAAGCTTATTATTATAATATTACCTAAAGATACATCAAATTAAAATAACATGTATTTCAAGCTTTTATATGTTAATCTAAACTATTTTAAAGGTAATTTACCTTAATATAAGTGCCTATAATCTAGGGGAGAGCAACAAAACCGAATAACCGAATCAAAACCCAAAAAACCAAAAAAACCGCCCCCAAAAAGCCGAACCAATCCTAAAACCGATAGTGTGGTTTTGGTTTTTTAAAAAACCAAAAGTTTTAATTCGGTTTTTGGTCTCATATGAAAACCCAAACCGAGAAAACCGAACCGCGACATGCTATTCATTAAACTAATAAAAAAATTTATATATATTAGTTTTGATACAAGTAACCACCAAAGTCCAAAAATTAAGAGATTAGATATTCGTGTTAGGTGTTTATTTAGCTAACACTATAAATTCGTAAAGTTAGTTTTCTTTATTTCATATATGTTCACGCATCTCATCTTTATATACATATTATGTAATCTTATTATAATACGACAAAATATTCGACTTACATTATACGATTTCTTGATTTAGGTTTTGGATGTTGAAAATATTAGATTCGGATATCCGAAAAATTGATGAAAATTTAATAAAATATTGGGTTTCGGGAAATGTCATTTTAGGAACTCATAGAAAAGTTTTCTGAAAATTATAAATATTTGGATATTCGGACATATAAAAATGTTGTCCGAAATTTCGGATATCCGAATTTAAAGAACTTAGCTAAATTAATAGGTCTAACATAAAATCATCAACTCAAATTTTGAATATCCAAAAACCAAAAACCAAACCGCTAAAAACCAAAAATCAAACCAAACTTTTGGTGCGGGGTTCGGTTTTCAAAAACTTAAAACCAAATTTTCGGTTTGGGGTTTGGTTTTAGCCAAAAACCGCCCCATGCTCACCCCTACTATAATCTACCATAAGTGCGTTTCAATTAGGTTGGGTTTATGGAGGCCTATAGCTTATAAAAGATTTCATAAACTTCCGTGACAAACATATTTTATTTTGAATTCTCGAGTCCTTATAAGCCTTAAACCGGTTGCCAAACACAACCATAATCTTAAATCGGGTAAGACTTTTTCTTTTCAAGAATTCTTATTTATTCACACGTAACATGGACTTGATATCTCTCGCATTTGAGTGATAATAGTCGTAAGATTATAAACACTCGAACCCCTGACTTATTTGTAATATTCGTCATGGTTCGTCATAATATAGTATCCACCATAGTTGAGTTGTTTATGTCTAACCATCAACCATATAGTCTATTTTATTCAACTAATATTTGTTCCATCAACCAACTGATTTCGACTATCTCGAATACTTCTTCCGGAGGTATGGATACAAGAAGCGTAAAAATGAGTGCTTCGCTTTGGCTAAGTCTCACCTATCTCATTCTGAGACCACATAACCCCTATTCATAAATACACGCCATTGTACATGAACTTTTGACAGCAAAGCTTTTTAGCGTTTCCTCAAGTTCAAACACGATAGAGACCATGACATTTTCTACTACGTCAGAAGAAATTAAAGGCTTGTAAAAAGATTGTAAAATAGCTGTAAACTTCATTATAATCATGAACGCTGTCTGTGATTTATAACTTGCTGCTTGTAGCTGTGTGAGAGTTAATGGCCAAGGTTGTATGACGGTTAAAGTGGTTGACATAATCTTTGTGAAATTGTTAACTTCATGCTTGTGTCACAAGTTTTAAATTAACTTGACATGCATAATATAATTAAAAGTTTATTAGCAAGTTTGTTCTTACAGATTATTGTTGTCGATGAGTGAAACTTTTAGTTAGTTCAAGCTTGTTAGCCTTGGACTATAACATCGTGGATTGGTAGGTTGAAGGTCAGAGTACTTTTCTTTAATTGAAACCAATGGCCAATCTAAATGTAAGGAAACTATATTCAACAAATCTGATTAATTTATCAACAAGATGGATTCATGAATTGCAACCAATGGCCGAGTATCCTCTTGGCCGACCAAAGAACTTTTGGCATCAGCAGGTGCCTTTAACATATAAGACAACCGTCTGAAAAATTATATAATGTCCCAAATGTTTCAAACGCGCATATACGCTTGCACTTAGATGTTCAGCAGAATAGTGATTATAACGACATTTATTGGGGACAAATTTAAAATAGTACAGTAACGTGAACAATATATTTAGGACAGAGGGACTATCTGATTCTAGAAGTCAATTTCATGACTTTACACATCCAAACACCCTTATAATCATACCAAAAGTATACGCATCTTACACTCGCAACTTACATAACAACACGGACAGATTCATCACTGGCAACCATTGGCCGAATTTCCTATTTTTCTTTTAGCATACCTTTATCATATAGATCAGTACATTCCTGCAGACCAACGACTATCAATGAAACAAACACTAGTACAGATGAGCATATCATAGATTTCTGATGGTCAATCTGTTAGCATAACAGAAACAAGATAATAAAACATTCATTCAGATGCTGAAACCGCAACATTCAGGCATTAATAGGGATCAAAAATATGTATAACATCTCTACCAACCAGCAAATATCAGATTCTAAAGAATCAGAATAAACCGTTCACAAAACAGAATACCCAAATCAGAATTTTGACCAAAATAAAGACTATAGAACAAGGAAAACAAACTCCTCAACAGTCGGAATCTCATCAATCTTCTTCAAAGCCTCTTTGCTCGGTTTCTCATCAACACCAATAACCATAACCGCTTGTTTTCTTTGTGTAGTGCTGCCGACACTCATAGAACTAATGTTCAGATTTTCTTCACCCAAAATACTTGTAACACTTCCAATGATATTAGGTTGATCAAATTGTCTACAAAGTATAATATTTCCTTCCAAACTCACATTCACTTCAAAAGCACCTACTTTCGTCAAATGCGGGACCCCGCCTTTCACCCTCCCTTCCACTACAATTTCACCAGACTCGGATATTGCAATTGTGAAACGTGACTTGACGTTAGCAATTTGGACTTTTATGATTTCGAGTGGCTTTTCAGATGGCCTATCTAAAATGACCAGTTCATTTATACGGATACCTTTGGCAACCTTTGCAGATACAAATCGGGTGTCGAGCATCCGTTGCTCTTGAGGATGTGCAAGTCATCTTTACTAATCCTACACCACTTCCATCTGCTGCTAATTGTAAAGCTAACTTACGGAGTTTTTCAACGAGTATAATATATGGTTTCAGTTCTGCAAGTACCTGCAACGAATTCATAGCATCAAATTGAATGATGTCACTAGAAAGTTTTGATTTTTTTTTTCTCAACAGACGTTTTATTGGAAAATTAAAGAGCACATGAAGTGTTGAAGGCTTGAAGCTGACATAGTATTAACAGAGTAAAATTACAGAAATCGTGCTTGTGGACTTGTGGTTAGCTAAAAATTATCAAGACCGTCCCTCGTCGATATTATTTTTATAACAGTCCCTAATTGCATACGCATGGGTCATTTTAGTTGGGTATTGTCTCAAGCGGATCAAATGTTTAGCTAATAAGGAAATGGGATCCAACATGTCAAAACTATCCAAAGTTTGTTTCTAATGCATAAAACCTTTCAAATAAACCTAACTGACCCATTTTGACCCGTTACTTAGACCGAAAAACTACCCATGTCACCACCCTCAATAACAAAACTTAGTGCAAACGCTACCTATGCTTGAAATATTATTTTTGTGATCATAATTAACACATTAACTTTTGTAATTAGTTGAAAAAATGGACAAATGTGTTTTGAAAATAGATGCATACAAACTCTCAAATCTATAGCAGATTATGAGTAAAGCTTTGAGTAGTATTACCTCAGCAGGAACCGTTGGACGAGTGAGTGCCAAAACAGTATGATGATCACTTTTAACCTGTATATATCTTAGCGAATGTATATTAAACACAAAATTGGCAATTACTTCCTCGCTAAAGGGACAATCCCTCAATTTTAGCTTTCTTAATTTTGGGCACCCTTTCGATAACTTCAGAAGTCCTGCATCAGACTCTCCTGCACAACCAAGACAGAGATATCTTAAATTTTGACCATACTTCCCGATGTACCCCAAAACCATATGTGTCAATCCTCCATGACAAAGGCTGATATGTAGCCTTTTGAGTTTGCTGCAACCCATTAGCATAGCTCGGATACCATTGTCAAGACATAAATCTGTTATACCGTCTTTCAGAAGTAAATCCATCCGGAAAGCAAGCAGATTCTTCAAATGAGTTCCTATGCACTCTAAAGTTTCATTTGAAATATGACTAATATTCTGAGTCTAACATGCAGATATTCCAAATTAGAACATCCTTGTGCTAAAGCAATCAGTCCCATGTGAGTCACCCGGCTACCATAGGTAAGTTTGCGCAATTTCTTGCAAAACAGACCAATAACTTGCAATCCCGTGTCTCCACATATATCCGAGGTTTCTATAACTTCCAAATTAGGACAACTCTCAAACAAGAAACACTTGCAAGTTTAAAAATCGAAACTTATAAATTCCCGTACTTGATTCACATAAGGGAGTAAAATCGGGAATGAAGTTTCAGGCAAGCCATGAATACATAAACCACTAATATTCATTTGAAACTTGAAACTACTATAGTCCCCATTTACTTCAAAATAAAAAGCCATCAAATATTCCAGCTTTTTAGCATAGCTAAAAGCATCTCCGAAATCACTTATGAGCAAGCGAGGAAAAATCTTCAACGATACTATAGAGTTACAACAGTTTTTCACGAGAAGCGTAACATCTTTCACATCATATCTACCAAAAGGGTTCTCACAATGGAACTTTTCAATAACCATGTTACGCAAAGCCAATTCACGTAACCATTCCCCATCATCACCAAGATCCTCATCATCAACAAAAACATCAACCACCGTATTATTCTCCAAACACGGCGTTCTCAACTCATTACAATACCTAGAAACATACATCAACCCATCCTCGGAAAACAGTTCACACTCATGAATCCTCAAACTCCTTAAATCCTTACCATGTGTTCTCGCCAATAACTCAAGATCCTCATCACGAACAACCACGCCACGGATATGAACCGCTTTCAAAAGCTTAAACTTAACGGATATTTCTACAATCCATGGGGTGAGGTCAATGTCCAATACTTGTGCAAAATCCTTATGCATGGGGAGCTCCCTTAAGTGTCAAGGACTCGATAAAAGGGAATCTTTGGCTTACACGAGACGGGTGTGGGGCGTAATAAGTGGGCGGACATTACGTGCTTACGCGTTAAGGAATCGAGTTTATAAAGACTATGAGAAACTAAAGAGATAGAGTTACGGTCACTAACATTGTTTATGTAAGGTATAACACAGTTAAACACTTGTTCCATACTACCTAGTTTTTCAAGACCCACGGCAATCAAAAACCAAAACCGAATCAAACAAAATTTGTAACCTCAAATCAAATTTGTTAAAACCGAAATAAATAGAATTAAATATTCAGTTTTCGGTATGATTATGGTTATGGCAATTTAAACCGAAACCGAAGCGAAAACCAAATTCATATAAATATATATACTTTTTCATATATTTATGGTTCGTTTGGTTTGTAGATGAGTTTAAGATTAGATTTTCGATTTAGATTTAGTGATAGAATTGAGGGAAAAATTATTATAGTTTAAAATGTTTATTTTGTAAATAAATAAAGATTTGAATGTAAAAATATAATTTTAAAAGTCATTTAAAAAAAAAGAGTGATAGAGATAAAAACTTGAGCCCACTTATTTAACATAAAGACAAAAAGAATTTGAAATGTATTCCTAAACCTTATTTCATTTTTACCATGATGATGTCTAAATCTTATTTCAACATCCATCAAACAAACGGACCTTTATATACGTAATATAACCATTAAAACTTTTTTATAGTATAAATATAACATTTTTTAAGTTTGAAAATATTTTTGGTGCTAAAAATCTATATAAATAAATAATTAATCAATTAAAATTAAGTATTTCGGGTTAGTCGCGTTATTCGGTTTGGTTTAATCAAATTTGAATTTGATTCGGTTCGATTTTCGATTTTATCTAAAAATTTAACAAAATTAACTGAACCGAATAAACCGAGCAACCCGGTAATTGCACTGACAAACACCGCTGATTGATAGCCATGCATTCATTCACTAAAAAGTAAGTAGCAACTTACTTAGAATACGAAAAATATATTGACCTTTTAAAAGATGTAGCCAAAAGTCTTGGCTTTTTTTTTTTTTTTTGAAAGTTTAGCTGTTATTCACAACGGGCCCAACCAACGCCAATAAGCGAAGGGGCAACAAAGAGCATCACAATTACATCAAATCAAACTTACACCATTTGTCCCAACTTATACTAGAGACCGAATCCCATAATCTCTAAAATAATTCTTTTAACCTCAATAGAACCGTTATCGAACTTCTTCGAATTCCTAGCTTTCCAAATGAACCAACACGTAATAAAAAACAACCCTTTAATGGCTTTCCTTTTCTTCTTGTCCGTCGTTCCCCACCTGTGCATATCGAATATGTCTCGAACCGAGAACATATAGAGGGGAGGAGACTTGATCCAATGACCAATTCTATGCCAAACTTCCATTGCTACCTCACAAGAACAAAGCAAATGCTCGGCCGATTCATCCATAAGACCACAAAGGGCGCAAGACAAAGAGCCGAAAACACAATTTCTATCTTTAAGCGCCAATCCTGTGGGAATTCTATCCAAACCAAGTCTCCACATGAAAATGTTACATTTTCTCGGAATCCATTTCGCCCACTTAAAAACGAATCTGCTACTATAGTCTTGTTGGCTTTGAATGAAGTCTTTCACCCCTTTACCGCTGAAGATTTTGTGTCTCCTTCCTTTCCACTCCCATTTATCACCTACTTCTTCAGAATTATCCCTTCCAGCTCGGAATACATCTCCACCCTCTCTTTGTCTTCTTCGTGATTAAGTTGACCCATGTCAGCAAGAACAAAGCAGCTACTATCGTTACAATACCTTTCAATCACCCTACATTTCTTATCATTCTCTCTTTTAAACAAAGCCGGGAATCTATCTCTGAACGACCTGCTGCCAACCCAAGGATCAAGCCAAAACCGGATATCTCTACCATTACCACAGATGCCTTTAAACATCTGATTCATATCCATATCTCCCGCCTTGATTTTATTGATCGCTTTAACAATATTAATCCAAACACTCGTATAATTCCTACAGAAAGGAATGCTCGTCCAGCATCTCTTTGTATCATGAATAGACTCGATCACTTTTTTCCAGAGGTTATTCGGCTCATTCCTATATCTCCACAGCCATTTAGCTATCAGGGCCTCGTTACTCTCTTTAAGCTTAGACAAACCGAGCCCACCATTACAAATAGGGGACGACACTTTATCCCTAGCAACCCAGTGAATCTTCGACTTATCATTATCCCCACCCCATAAGAATCTTCTAATAATGCCTTCCAAAACATTTATCACTTTAGCCGGGGCTATGAAAAGCGAGAAATAATAAGTCGGAAGACTCTCCATGACTGATTTTATCAATGTAGTCCTCCCTCCGATAGAAAGGCAAGAAGCTTTCCATCTAGAAAGCCTTTTCTTGAAAATTTCTATAAAAAAATCCCAACTATCGATGCGGTTCATGTTACCCCCGATCCTAAGACCCAAATATTCACAAGGGAAACTCCCCGCTCTACACTTCATCATATCCGCAAACATGTTAATTACCAATTCTTCAACCCCAATTCCCATAAGATGAGATTTGCCTATGTTAATACTCAATCCCGAACTCAGATTAAAACACCTAAGGATTCTAATCACATTCAAAAGATTTATGACCGACCACTCCTCAAGAAAAGAACAATCATCAGCGTACAGTAAGTGTGAAATGGTCGGACCATTATTCGGAAATTCAAAACCTTTCAAAACCTCCGAATACTGAGCTTTCCTCATGATACTAGTAAGACCTTCCATCACGATCAGGAATAAAAAGGGGGAAAGAGGGTCGCCTTGGCGCATTCCCTTTGAGCATTGAAACTCAAAGGTCGGAGAACCGTTCACCAACACTGCTGATCTAGCCGAAGAGAGAATCCCTTTTATCCATTTACACCACCTGTCTTTGAAACCCATTTGCACCATAATAGATAACAAAAAATCCCCAGTAACGTTATCGTAAGCCTTGTTGAAATCGACTTTGAACACAAACGCCTTACGATTACTTTTCTTAACCCAAGCAATCATTTCGTTTATTATAAGCGGACCGTCAATAATCAATCTATCTTTCAAGAAGGCAGATTGATTCACCGATATCAATTTATCAAGAACCCTCTTAAGTCTGTTCGCCATCACCTTAGAAATAACTTTACTAGTAATGCCCACAAAAGTTATCGGTCGATAATCATTTAAAGTTCCAGGATCTTTGACCTTGGGGATCAGGGCAATGAACGCCGAACTACAACCTCTATTGATCTCACCTTTCTCGTGGAACATCTTCAATATATCAACAAAGTCTTTTTCAAAATATTTCCAGTACCTTTTTAGAAATTTGAAAGAGAACCCGTCCGGACCAGGGGCTTTGTCTTCTCCACAATCAAAGGTCGCATTTTTTATCTCTTCTTTTGTGAAATTAGCTTCCAATTCTTTAGCCTCCACTTCCGACAGTCTCTCTAACAAGTCACACTATATTACTGGTCTGTTTTTCATTCTTTCTTCAAACTTAACATTGAAGAAATCGAAAACAAGCCTCTTGATCTTCTTCGGATTGTCCTCCCAAACGTTTCCCACCATCAGGCCCGGGATTGAATTGGAGACTTTCCAGTTATTAATAAGGCCATGGAAGAACCGCGAGTTCTCGTCGCCTTCTACATTCCACTTACATCTAGCCTTTTGTTTCAAGTCTTTACTTTTGCTATCTTCAATCTCTAGAATCCTTTTTTTACACTCCAAACTTGTCCATGTATCCAACTCGTTTAGCTCTATATCCTCCATATTCGATTCGATTTCCTCAAGTTCTCTTTTACAGATCTCTAGCTCTTCTCCTTCCTTTTTATTCTTTTCGTCTCTCCACCTCTTAAAGTTGCTTCTAAGGCTTTTGAATTTCTCCAAAAGAATGATGTCGGGAGGTCCCGAGAAAGAAAAGTTCTCTAAAATGTCGTTAACCACTCCATTACATTCCGGGTGGTCAAGCCAAGAATTGAAGAAGCAGAATGGTTTAGGCCTAAAATTGCTATCCACAATCGACCATAGCACCGGATTATGATCAGAATAGAGCCTGGGGAGCGCTCTAAGGTTTGCCTTCGGCCAAAAATCCAAGACACCTCTACTCACCAATACTATATCAATCTTACTGAATTTCTTCCCTTTTTCGTCTTCTTTTAAATACATAAACTTATTACCTTTCATCTCGTATTCAAAGAGATCGGCCCTCTCAATAAAAGAATTAAACTCCCTGGAACTATTCGACTTAAATTTGGAGCCTTTTCTCTCCTCCTTAATTCTAACCGAATTAAAATCCCCCATTAGGATCCACCAATTCCCACACCTATTTATCGTATCAAGTATCTCGTTCCAAACAAAAATTTTGTCTCTAAGAATCTGAGGCGCGTAAACATTAACCATGTAAACCGTATTCGAACACCCCTTAATGATACCTTTACAAATGAGAAAGTTATCTCTTTTGATGACTGTTGGTTTGTGGGAGTTTAAAACACGTAAACGACTAGAAGTGTGTGAGCCTATGGGGGCACACACGTTAAACACGGGAGTACGTGACGATCGTTTAAACTTGAATACGTTATACCCGTTTAAGCATGCATATGACCCGATTCGTTCTAGCGATCCATGGACTGAATTCAATTCTATATGTGGGTCGGTTATGGGTAAACCTTGGGCCTAGTTACTTGTATATGATTGGGTTACATAGATGTTTGTTTTGATTGCTTGTCAATCAAGTATATAGCCCAAGACACAAGTTGGATATATAAACAATTGATACCATTGCATGCCATACGATTGATAAGATATCCCTAAATCAGAAAACGTTTTTTTATTGATATCTCTCATGCATGCAAAGGACAAAACATACATCCCTAAAAACCTTATAAAAGAAATTGATTTATCTTAACCATACAAAGTATCTGATTGGTTTTTAAACAAACCAATTATAGCTTGTTTTGGTTTTGATAAAAACAACCTTACTTGCATGTTTCATGGTCAAACTAGATAGCAAGAATAAGGTTTGGTTTGTTCCTGCTCATTTGTTTTCTCGGACTGAACAAGAATGATATCGGACCGTTTTGTCCGATATCGGGTGGAACTAAGGTTTTTGATCTCGAGCAGATTTGGTTCTCGGACAGAAAAGAAAGAATGTTCTTTGGGTTTATTTGTTCGTGGTATTCAAGTAATTCAAGTGTTGATTGTTTAAACGTTCTCGACTAGCGTTATTCGAACGTACTTGTGTTAAAGTGTTTGTGTGTGATACTCGTAGAGACATCTATTTTAGGTTCTTAGTTTCGTATTGGTTTTATTGTCCGTTAATAAAGATCAATTGCCAAGCAAGGTTAGGGTTTCTTTTATCCCTTTTAATTAATTAATATCGTATTAATTATTTGTTTATTAATTACGTGCTTAACATAATTGCATTAACTAGATCCAATATCCGCAAGCACTCGTAGAGGTTAATAGTTAACTTAGTTATAAAATCCCAACAGTGGCATCACGAGCCATCTCGTTTTTGCTATTATGGGTTACACGTTTCTGATATTAATAAACATGTTTAAAAGGCTGCATGAAACCTAGTTTAGTTATTATGTTTTATTTTAATTTTGACAATTACATGCAATACTTGTCAATTTTTAATAAATAATAACTAGTCACACACAAATTAAAATTATATTGATAATTAGAATTAATTTGTTAATTAGAATTTAATTTACATGTGAATTATAATTACCTTGTTAATTAAAATTAAATTGTTAATTAAGAATTACATGTTAAATTAAAATTACTTGCTAATTAGAATTAAAAGTTAATTTGTATTTATTAATTGTTAATTAGAATTATTGTGATAATTAGAATTACATATTGCTTAAATACATATATTGCGTAATTACTTGTTAATTGAGATTGCCATGTTTTATGTGTTTTCCGGCCACAAGACCCACTCAATTGCTTTTCTAAGTGATGTATGGGGCGATCTAGGTATTACATCCTAGTGACGGTCTTATGGTTCTCCGTTTGGGGAAGACTCGCAAGAGAACTCGGAACAATATGTGTTTTATATTAATGTTTACGCTTATATGTTTGTGATTCCTATATGTGCATTATTACTTGCTTTGACACCTAATTGTATGCAATATGGAATAATACATATCGTAACCATAACATTAATATTTGTCTTTATTTACACGCCAAAATACCATGCTCATTGTGACCTGCTATTTGATTCGTGGAAAATTGTTTTGTAAAATAAAGTGACCTAATATATGAAACACGTTTTCAAGAATTTTAAAACTAGACGCTATGGACACTTGGGATGTACGGCTTACCCACTAGAAAAAACTAGAAAGGGGGTTTAAAGAAGTGAGCACATTCTCACTGAAAGGATGTCTAAGGTTATGCTTCATCGCTTACCTGGTCCTCTGCCTCCACAATGCGTTCGATTGAAGTTACCGTGAACCATGATGATCACTACAGTGTCATTACTAAAAGTTTTTAAAATTAGTGTTACAAAGTTGTTTTGCATGCTTCTTTGTACACGACTTTTACCACATTTATGTGTGCATACCTATTTGTTAATATTAAGTCTATGCCACCCAACTATGGACCCGTGCACTTGGATTGACTTCTCACGGTCGACCTAAGGGCCTTTCCAACCCATGGTAATTATTTCTCACTGGTCGGACCTCTGGTTATTTTTACACGTTCATACTTGGTCGACTTATATCGAGTTAACTGGTCGGACCTCGGACCCGAGGCATAAGATGAGAACTAAACATGCTTTTGACATTATTACTTGATACTAATGCCTTAAACAGTCTCATAAATCTAAGAGTTGCAATTTGCAATTAACGCCGCTACCTCTTGTCCTATTTTTTTTACACCTGGTCGACCTATGGTAATTAAGTGAGGTTGCAAGATGGATCTTAGTCTTAATTAGTAATTAATTGGGTAGTTAATTCTTTTAAGAATGTAATTATCGAAAATACTAGATTTGAACTTTTTATTTTCTGATTAATTGTGTTATTGCAACATAATTCGTAAACAAATTTGTTTTTCTTTGAAAGAAAAACTTAGTCTCTTTTCCTAGTAAGAAGAGTGAGACTTATACCTATCTTTTATCCTTAGTTGACAAACTAAGATAGGATTCCAAAATTGATAAACTCTTATATGATCTTTCATTACCCTTTTAAATGGTCTAGAGTTAATTGAAAGATATCATATTTTGTGTAACTGGAAACATTGTGTTTAGAGCTACCAAAATAAATAACATCCTGCACTTGTCACGATGTATGAGTTTAAAACGCAAAGAGTAAAGGAACTACTAGCATATGCTAGGTAATCTTCTTGGACTCTTATTATTCCTAAAGTGCTAATTACCCTTGGGGCTATGTAGATGATAAAGGAGGAATGCATGCTAAAGATTCAAGTTAATTGAATAATATAATGGCTAGTCCATTGTATGCATAAGTAGAACTTCATATACTACGCTTCAATACCTAAGTACATGCTACTTCGTAGGCATTTGAAGAGAATAGGAAAGTAAATAAAAGCTGCTATATGTTTTCTACTGAAATGTAACACTTACAATGTTGACAAATCCAAAGGGCAGTTGCATTTTATAACCGAAATATCATTCATGTAATGTTGTCAATTTCATGGGAGCTGGGATTTATTTCTTGGTAGCCACCCATATCATTTCATACTTGCTTTGAAATAATTCATTACTTTTCGAATATGAACAACCATTGCTTAAAGGAAAATTGCATTTTATTTATAAGATAACCGCGTTGCCTTCTGTTGTCGCTTCGAATGTTATCTATAGAATAATAATCCACAATTCCTTATTACATGTTATGGCTCTAAACTACTTATGGTATATATGACATTAATCATATCGTTTGAACAATCAATCACGTGTTGTTTGTTTTCATAATATGATGTTGTACCTTTCACAAGTGGGAGAAATCTCAAAGTGTGTGCAAGGAACAACAATATTATTGGTATCTCTTGACCGCAAGATAAAGGAAACTAATAATTCTACTAGGACTTAAACACGTTAGATGTTTAATGCCCTACTACATGTAAATAAGAATTCTACTAGGACTTAAACACATGAGATGTTTATTGTCCTACTACATTCTAATAATGATTCTACTAGGACTTGAACACGCTAGATGTTTGTTGCCCTACTACATTCAAATGTCATAATATAGTGTAAAGATACTTCAACATTTGACTACATGTTTAGTCAACATAATTATGGTTATATGATAATGATCATAATTTTGAAGTATAAAATTAACTTGAAATTACTATAGAACTCAAGAGTTTGCATTCATGATTACTTTTGTTAGTATAATTATGATTACATGTTAAGACATAATTATAAAGTCCTTGAATTAGTCAATGACTTATAACATAAAGTATATATAGTAAAAGTGTTATGTTTTCTAGTTAACACATAAACATAAGGCTTTTGAATTATTCAAAGACTTATAATGCATTATTGAAATGTTCTGTTTTCTTGTTAACACATGAACATATAATCATTGAACAGTTATGTCTTCTTGTGAACACGTGAACATAAGGTTCTTGTATTATTCAATGAATATACATTATAGCATGTACTTGGTTCGTAAATACTTTATATGCAATTTGGCTCGACCCAATTGACAAGTATTTGGTCCTAAGAGAATTAAGTTATCTATAGAATTCTGATATAGTTTCACAATTCTAATAACTTATAGGATACCACTTCATCATGGTATGTCTAATGTGTTATATCAAACATTATTCATATCGTTTGGTTACTGATAGCTTTAATTGCTCTACCTCCAAAACATATCAAGGTTAGAAATTGCGTGTGTCGTGGATACACTCAATATAGTTCAAACCTAGAAGGTATTCAAGACAACCCATAACTGAAAACCCTAATTCATTAGGGATTTGAGGTTTTACCACTCAAACCAGTTGAATCATAAACCCTTTTTGATTTTTGATTTTTCTACACTTCCTAGCTTGAAGATTGTAGTTTTGGTGTTCTTCCTAGCTTGACGAAACACAAAACTATTGCTAGAATTTTTGGTTAAAGAGTGATACTAAATTAGAGTTTTTCTATAAACCCTAATTTGAGTTGTTGGAAGGAATTCCATTATGTTTTGATTTAAGTTCTGAATTTGTTAAATCTTATGAAGCATTTTATTAACAAATCTTGAAATGAGAACTTAAAATGTATTTTGTGGTTCTCCATAAGGAACAATTTATTGTTGCTTAAATACTTAGTATTTAGAGAATTGTCTCTACTTATAAAAGTAAGTGGGAGTATATACATATCTCAAATTTTTTGAGAACAAAATACTTAACCTTCTAAAATGCACTTATTAATGTCATACTAAGGTTAAACATGAAAATGTCGACCAGAGTATAATGATTACTCTCATTCATAAATCCAAAGGATCCTCATCACACAAGTGATATTTTCAATATCAATGCTTTGAGGGATATAAGTTAAAAGATTATTGTAAATCAGCTAACTACTAAAATACATTATCACATCTTGAATCTGATAAATGTTTTAGAACTATGAATGACAAGATGCAGTCCTTAAAAGGCAAATCGAGTTTTGAGCTTGATTGTTATTTCGCCTAACAGTTAACCTATGAGGTTGGAATGAGTTTCTTTTGAAGAATGACTCACAAGGACAAAATTGTATACATATTAATGTTTGGCATTTAATAAGAAGTTTTTAATCATACTTAAGCAATTGACTGTGATTAAATTTTCTTATATAATACATGCATTAATTATATAAAGATATTTAATTGTCATACATGTGATTTGTATGTTGAATATGACAATTAG
The DNA here is from genome assembly GCA_910596185.1 of Chrysanthemum makinoi. Taxonomy (NCBI): domain Eukaryota; kingdom Viridiplantae; phylum Streptophyta; class Magnoliopsida; order Asterales; family Asteraceae; genus Chrysanthemum; species Chrysanthemum makinoi. The sequence continues at coordinate 14,722,793 of OU343217.1, forward strand.
ATTTTATAACTCTTTCTTTATGATTACCTTTTGCGAGGACGGTGTGTAATCAAAAGGGTTATGAATCTATATTATCTTTATGTAGTATACAAAACTTAAGCAATCCAAGTTTTGGATTGAATCATGCATCTAAGAGCTGAGATCTTGAATTTAATTACAATATGATTCTGATTGAATTAAGATATCTCTTGAGTACATCTGACATTGAGTGGGAGCATTGTGTTTTTCCTTAAAATTTACATGTTGAAGATATCATTCTATTTAAGCTAGATATTGATCTTTAAGCTTGGAATGAAACTTCACTTGAAATTTAGGGAATAAAACAAAAAACCTTGGAATAAATGTTTATCTGAAATAAACAAATGCGGAAAATTAAGTCTAACGCAAATGCAATATATCATTTGAGCAAGTCTTAAAATGATATATTTCACTTGGAATAATTTACATGGATGGAAACCTTGTGTTTTTAAACTAAGGATTGATCATGTATACATTATATTGTGTATAAGACTAGTTGTTGCTTTTGTACAAGAACAAAATGAGCGAACAACAACAATATCTAATTAAGAGAGTTTAGATTATTGTTAATATAAATGTTTACGAATTATAAAGCATATAGTTGTATAAGTACAAATGATGCTAGAGGATTATTTATACTAGTTGTAGTAGAATTTTATCTTTTTTGATAAATCTGCTAACTAGCTATGCTCAACATAGAGCATTGTTGCATTATACATTAATGAATGAGAATACTTTACACTTTTAGAAACTGTAAAGATGACTGTCAGTGTGTTGTTGACTTTTACTACCTCATGCAAGGTAAGACAACATTTCCATACTATAATTCTTGCAATAGTATGAGCATATGAGATAAGACACTCATCTTATATTTCAAATCACTCACTATATGTGATATTTGAAATAAGTATTCGGAAAGTTTACTTAGATAACTATTTAGTTTTTCTTTTAAAGAAAGGTTGAGAATGTTGGAAACATTAGGGTTCAACTTACTAAATGAGTTTCATGTATATCTGTTTTAGTATTTGGATAATTGGGATTGATAGACAATTTTACTTTATGATGAATAAAGATACTTGGTATTTGTTATTCATTCATATAATAATTGTTATCCTATATTTGCATGTTTAATCCTTGAGTAATTTTATTATTCTTAATATGTCCATTGTCGGTTAACAATATGGGAATATTGTTATGATAAGGCAAATGTGAGTGTTGGTTATAATTCTAACGAGAATTCAGATTGTTCCCGCCAAACTCATATGTATTCACTAGAGATGCATATTGGATTCCCCAACTTTCAAACATTTACTTTTGGATTCTTGTCATAAGTAAAATATTGAAAATGGTTTGTTATCTTCATCCTTAGACTTGAGATACAAGCAAGTTCTCATATGTGTGGATATCATTTTTGTAAGTATACATAAGCGCTATCTGAACAAGGTAGTTATAAAAGCTATATTTCGGAGTGATGTGAAGCGGCATCCACAACACTTGTAGTCAATAAAGGATTTGTTACTCCACTTGATATGTGCAGAAAGATACCATGGCGCCTCTCCAGAATTAATAAGATAATTGTTCGGCCGAACCCAAAGGGTAATGCAAGATGATACTTGATTACATTTGGTATATCTAATTAAATTCTATAACAAGATTATAAATGGTTAAACTATATGGAATGATTTGAGATCCATAATCCATGGTTTAACGGTATCTATAACAAAGGATGATAAGAGCAAGACATTGAATGACCATGCTACTGAGAAACTTTTACGAAACTATTCTCTCAGACACTTTTAGTTAAAAAGCGAGTGAGAGCGTTTGCTAGGCGTTTCCGTCGTTAGTTTTGTGTGCCATTCGACACTCCAACTCCCAAGTGGGAGCTGTTGGTTTGTGGGAGTTTAAAACACGTAAACGACTAGAAGTGTGTGAGCCTATGGGGGCACACACGTTAAACACGAGAGTACGTGATGATCGTTTAAACTTGAATATGTTATACCCGTTTAAGCATGCATATGACCTGATTCGTTCTAGCGATCCATGGACTGAATTCAATTCTATATGTGGGTCGGTTATGAGTAAGCCTTGGGCCTAGTTACTTGTATATGATTAGGTTACATAGATGTTTGTTTTGATTTCTTGTCAATCAAGTATATAGCCCAAGACACAAGTTGGATATATAAACAATTGATACCATTGCATGCCATATGATTGATAAGATATCCCTAAATCAGAAAACGTTTTTTTATTGATATCTCTCATGCATGCAATGACAAAACATGCATCCCTAAAAACCTTATAAAAGAAATCGATTTATCTTAACCATACAAATTATCTGATTGGTTTTTAAACAAACCAATTATAGCTTGTTTTGGTTTTGATAAAAACAACCTTACTTGCATGTTTCATGGTAAACTAGATAGCAAGAATAAGGTTTGGTTTGTTCCTGCTCATTTGTTTTCTCGGACTGAACAAGAATGATATCGGACCGTTTTGTCCGATATCGGGTGGAACTAAGGTTTTTGATCTCGAGTAGATTTGGTTCTCGGACAGAAAAGAAAGAATGTTCTTTGGGTTTATTTGTTCGTGGTATTCAAGTAATTCAAGTGTTGATTGTTTAAACGTTCTCGACTAGCGTTATTCAAACGTACTTGTGTTAAAGTGTTTGTGTGTGATACTCGTAGAGGCATCTATTTTAGGTGCTTAGTTTAGTATTGGTTTTATTGTCCGTTAATAAAGATCAATTGCCAAGCAAGGTTAGGGTTTCTTTTATCCCTTTTAATTAATTAATATCGTATTAATTATTTGTTTATTAATTACGTGCTTAACATAATTGCATTAACTAGATCCAATATCCGCTGCGTACTCGTAGAGGTTAATGGTTAACTGGTTCTAAAATCCCAACAATGGCCTCTACCATCTTGAAAATCGAAGGATCCCAAACACTAATTAATCCCCCCGATCGACCCTTCGGCTCAATAAAATCCCACTCCATACCTTTATTACCCCAATACTTACAGATTCTATCGCTAGAAATTCCCCCCATTTGAGATTCTTGAATCGCTAAGAATGAAACTTTTTCATTATACACAATGCCTTTAATCCAATTGGGTTTATGCACCCCCCATACCTCTAATATTAATAGATAAACAATTCATTGGAGAACGTGATTAATACCTTCTTCTTCGATCGATCTAATTATCTCCGATGTCATCTTGGAAAGGTCGATACCAATCGACTCTCCAATCTCCTTCGTCAGGCGCACCTCCTCTTCATGTTTCTCTACCTGAATATCAATACTTCTATTATCCTCTTGTCCACCATCTACACTGTTCTCAGAGCCCCCCTTTGTTTCCTCAGTAAAATGGAAACTATTGTTGAGGTCAAAGTTACCATCTACTTTCATATCCTTGATATCCTCTTGTAACTTGTTAAGGTTCTGATTCTGTTTAGGATTCTTCATTTGGTTAAGTTTGTTATCCAGGCCCAAAAGCCCATCTAAAGAAAAGGGGTCGGATCCCCTTTGGCGTTTCTTGGGCCTACTGGGTAACCCATTGAACTTATTGAGCCATTCTTCATCAAAGTTGTAGTTCCCCTCCGTTTTCTCTATGTTGACAGCATTATTGGAAGACGAAAATTCAAAAGAATTATCCTGTTCCACTTTTGCCTTATAGCACCCCCTATGTTGGAATCACTCATAAACCTTTATTCAAGTGTTAGTTACTCATATGTAATAGTTAGCTTAATTATGGCATTTATGTTTGTTATTAGCCTTAGGCTTATGTAGAAGGCCCATAAGCCTAGGCCTAGCCCAATAAGGAAAAGGAAGGGAACTAGGAGTGTTGCCCTAGCTTCCCTCCTATAAATACTCTTGTAAACCTTCATTTGAAGGTTGGTTGTTCAAGTTATTTCTTTCACATACATCTACGCCTAAACCGTCTTTATTATCGTGTGTGTGTGTGTTTGTTTACTTGTTCAATCGCCTCTCTATCTTTCTATTAAGCTTGTGTTGTAAATCTAGTGACCTAACAGTGGTATCAATCGCCAAATAGTTGGGTTAACACTTTCGTTTTTGAAGTTATTGTTTTCGGTCTTACGCGTAAACGTGGTTACCACTTTGGTTAAGCTTAAAAATTCGTTTTTTTACACTTTTTAATCCAAGATTCTTGTACTTTCAACGTTTTAAGGTGTTAAAATACTTGTTTTTGGCAAAAGTTTCAACTTTACGCTGGATTTAAGTTTTTAAGATTGTTTTTGTTCGTGGGTGTCGTTCTACGCGTAACCCGTTTAGCCGTTTTGATTCATCAAGTTTCACACTTTTGTGTTATTTTGGTGATATTGAAGCTATTCCATAACAAAAATCTGGTTTAGAAACAACTTTGGGCAAAATCATTTTACGAGTAAGCTACGCGTAAGTGAAACCCTAATCTTACGCGTAACTTTATCCGTGGTTTGATCTTCATTTTAAGTGGTTTACTCCGTGGTTTCTTGCTTGGATAAGCCCTAAAACACGTCGACTTTGGATATCTTTTGCCTTTGTGATAGTGTAAAAGATCATTTGGGATAAACCCTAAACTTACGCATAAGCATAAAGCTTACGCGTAGAAATCCTACGCATAAGATTCATCTTCCGCCTAAGCCTAGTCTTACGCATAAGATAATCCTACGCCTAAGTTTTCTACGCATAACTTTTGTTACGCATAACTTTAGTCTTTTTTCCCTACTTACGCGTAAGCTAAAACTATGCGTAACTCTCATTGTTACGCGTAACTTTGGTGTTTTTACGCATAAGTGCTACTTGGTTATTGTGATTTCTACGCCTAAGGACTCTTCATCAACAAAGGTTCATTCGACTACAAAGATCCATTTTACCAACACAAGTTTTCAACATGTCACAACCACCATACTCTAACTATTTCCCTTACACTTATTCTCAACATCAACAACAACTAACTCCACAACATCAACAATGGAATCAACAACAAGCAATTTATCAACAACAATTTAATCAACAACATACTCCACAACTTGCTGCAATCCACAACCTCAAATGGTTCAACCACCACCAAGTCTTCAAGTTCAACCCTACACAAATGATTTCAATCAACATCCATCAAGGAACACTATGAAGGAACCCACTTGGTTTGCAAAGATGTGTGAAGCTTTAAGTAGCCAACAATCAATTCATGAGGTTGGATCACTTGATAGACCTCCAATGCTCACTCCAGAAAACTACGATCAATGGGTGATAAGGTTCTTTAGATTTTGTGATCTAAAGAAGCCACATGGAAAGTTCTTAAAGAAGGTTATCTTGGAAGGTCCATTTGAGATGCCTACTTGTTATCGTACCCGCCGATCTAAATGCTAATCCACCAAGAGATGAACAATCCAACATTGCTACTTGTTGCCGACACGAATAGAGAGAACTTCTACACTATGAAAGTGATGAACTTGCAATGCAATATATCCTCTTAGGATTACCTAACCCAATTCTTCGAAGTGTTGATGCTCAAAAGACGGCAAAGGAAATGTGGGATCATATTCATCTTCTTATGGAAGGATCTGTACTCAATCGGGAGGATTTGGAATCCAAAATTTACTTGGCTTATGAACACTTCATGATTGAACACGGAGAGACACTAGAGTCTTATCATCATCGTTTTTCGGACATCATCAATGATTTGGATAAACACAACATCATCATGCCAAGAATTGCAGTGAATACTAAGTTCTTGAGTAGTCTTGGTCCTGAATGGGAGAAGTATGTCATTTTTCTCCGTCAGGCGAAGAATTTGCATCATTCTACATATGGATTGTTGTACGATTACTTGAAGCCTCATGAAAAGGAAGTTGATAGGAAAGGATTCTCCGTGCTCAAATTGCTCCACCGACACATCCGGAAAATCAACAACTTGCCTTATATGCTCAAAGCAGTTATTCTCCTCAACCAGCAACTCAACCAACTGCTACAATCACACCATATGATCCTTCACAACCTCAATCTCAACAAACTCAATTGGTTCCATACAACAACAACAATGCTCAAGCACTTGTCGGTGAAGCTAATGAGGAATCTGATCCGTTCGAAGCATTGCAACAAGGATTTGCTATGATTGCTAATGCCTTTAGCCGTTATACCAACAAATCCAACAACCGTATTCGTTCCTCATCTAACACAAGGAATCAAGCTTTTGTGAACAATGGACGAGTTGAAGTTCAGAATCGTGGTTATGGTCGTCGGATGGGCGGTGGTCAAGGGTTTAATGGTGTGGGTAGGAATAACAATCGAGCTCAAGTGGTGGAACAGGGAAATGCTCAAAATGGGTTGAATGGTCTTCGATGCTACAAGCGCAATGAGAAAGGACACTGGCTAATGCATGCCCAAAGCCAGGACAAGGCGGTGCTTATCACAAAGAGGCTCTTCTTTTGGCTCTTAAGGATGAAGCTGGTGGAACTCTCACGACAAAGAACGAGCTTTATGGCAAATGCGCACTCGATGATGATATGGAGGTCTTGCAGGCCAATGCAGCTATTATGTTGATGGCTAATATGCATGAGTTACACATGAGTGACACGAGGCCCAAAGTGTATGACACGATGGCTTGTCTCGGTACCCGAACAAACCATATTTATCTCTGATCTACTATCTCCGCCAACATCCGAATCCGGCAAGGCTCAGAATGTTCAAAATGAGTCGTCCACATCTCATTCCGACGATTTTCAACTAGACCCGTAGTTATATTTGACGATCAAGATGACCAAACGGTTTCCCTTGATAATCAAATTGACTCCGTGGTTATACTTGAGGATCTAAGTAATGATCATGTTGTGACTCACGTTGAACACACCGAACTTTTGCCTCATCCGGATTTTGCTCGTTTAATACAAGACCAACAAACCATAGTGGAAGAATGTCATGCCATTAATCAGGACTTGAAAAGCAAAAATGCACTGTTAACCAAGGATTTTGAATGTTTACAAAAGCAACTCAACTTTTTCAAAACTCAAGAAAACGTGAAAGCGGTTTTGAAGCGACCTTTGCCAAATCTCATCAAAACGAAAAATATTTAGAGAGGATCGTGATCTAGCCGCGAAGAATGCTTTGTTGTCGAAAATAGAACAACTGACACATGAACATAAAAAGCAAATTAATGCTCTCACCTTGGAAAATCAAAAAGCTAAGGTCGAGTTGTTAACTTGTCAAAAACAGTTCTCTGCATACAAAAAGCATTCAACGAAGCGAATAGATGATCATCTTGAAGAAATCATCGGCTTGCAAAACAAACTTAAAGAGTTTAAAATGGTTGTTTACAAACATGGCGAGTCGGTCACGACTATTGAAAAGTTTACTTTAAAACCCAATCCAAATGGATATGGACCGAATCTTGATGATTACAAACCTAAGCTTTCAACCAAAGCATTCAAACCAAATCTGAAGTTTCCAAGCGTAATATAAAATTGATAATTCAATTATGAGTGTTGTTGAATATCATCGTCAAGAGGAATTAGATGCAGAAGACGAGAGTCGATCAAAATTAGAAAAAGTTGTTTACAACAAACCTTTTAACTATTCAAAAGCGGTCACTTTCGTCACACCAACGGATTCTTCTAACACACCAAGGATTATCATAAAACGTCACGAGTCTTCTAATGTTAATCCCAAACCAGATTATGCACAAACTTATGGTCCTTTACCTTCCATCGGTGAAGTAAACTCAAAACCTGAAAATCGCAAAATTCTTCGATATTTTGACCTTTTCATGGTTGACCTCAAAACTTTACAACATGAGATAGAATATCATTCTGAAATCAAAGTTCAACATTTTCAATCGCCTCTAGCGAGAGAACAAAGAGACATTTTTCAGAAAAATCTTTTACCAAATGTTAAAAATTTGAAAAGTTGTGCATTGTCTTGGGAAAGGGACTTTCATAAGGAACTTGGATTGATGAAGGTCGTTTTGAAAACGAAACATCTATTTCTATAACTAAACGTAAAAAGAAAATGTTGAGAAAAGATGTTGATCGACTCTTGGAAGATGTCATCCGTCCGATGTCCATAATGCTGTGTTATTGAATTCTTTGTCATATGCATTTGATTATATCTCTGCCGATATGTTGATTACGTGGTAAATGTTGAGAACGATAATGTGCTTGATCGAGTCCTTAAAAGTTGAAAACAAGCGATTGTCAAACGAACTTTCAAATGCAATACGTCGTCTTAATTGGTGTCAAAAGATATTCACGATCAACAACTTGCTTTTCAACACAAAATCGCCGATTGCGTGAAAATCTTTCGATCCAAAAATTGAGCAACTGGATGATCAAAACGTGTCTTTTAAGTGTCAAATCTCAAAATATGAACAAGAACTTGTAAAAGTTAAAAGGAATATGGTGTCATATTTGATTTACTCAAAAGACTCGTGATGAAGCATCAAATGAACTTGATCATTATCTTGCACACACTAAAGAAGTTATGCATTTTCTTTGGAAATATTCTGGCGAAAATCAAGATCGATTCACACTATCTTCAAGTTAAGAGAAATGTTAGGAAAGTATGAACAACTTCGCCTACCGTGATTAAGAGATAGCCCTAGTAACACTTAGTACTCATGAACCTAGAATCTCTACTGCCAAATCACAAGTTGCTAACGTGCCTCCTTCTACTGAAACAGAATAGTTGCGTCTTTTCCAAACGTCCGCACTTCACGACCTAGGAGCACTACATCGAAGAATAGGAAGTTGCGACCTAAGAAAAGATCAATTAAGAATGCTAAAGTAGAAGAACACCCTAGGACTATGAATAAGACTCACGTTGCTTCCACTATAGATATTGCGTCGGGCAAATGTAATAGAAATAGTGATGTAACGAATGCTAAACCTTTAAGCACTTTTGATATTCAGTCGGATGCACCTTGTGTTATTTGTCGTAAAAGTATGAATTCTGATTGTCATGATAAATGTGTTGCTAAAGCTATCATCTCTCGTTTAAGGAATCCTAAGAACCGGAATACCTCTAGGCCCACTAATCTTTCTAAGTCATTGCGGTAGACCGCCTCTTTAGATTCTAAGCGCTTTCTTTGTCCCAGTAGCTCCAGTGTCACCTCCTAGGAATGTAGTACCACCTAGTGCATTCACTAAGACTAAAGCAAATACTAGTTGGAGATGGCGGAAATGGATATATAACACACTAGGATTTAAATGGATACCTAAAGCTATTGATGTGTGTATGTCTACTATAAGCGCTTTCAGGAACCCTCTAACATTTGGGTTCCACATCTACTTCTATTCCATCCGTATTAGATGCGTCAGTTGTAATGCGGTGTCTGAATCATTCTCGGATTGTTGATAGCGGATGTTCCCGACACATGACAGGCAACCTTAAGCTGTTATCAAACTTTATTGCAAAGTTCATTGGCACTTTGTCGGTTCGGGAATGATCACTTCGCAGCTATCATGGGCTACAAAGACTATATCAATGGGAACATCGAAATTAGCAGGGTTTATTATGTGGAAGGCCTCGGTCAATCTGCTTTCGAGGTCAGTGTTTGTGATGGAGATTTGGAGGTTGCTTTCGGGAGAAAACTTGTTTCATTAAGTGATCTACAAGGAAAGCGACCTTATAATGCGCTCGCGTAATTCAAGTCTTTACACTATCTCTATGCAAGACATGGTTGCTTCTTCTCCCATCCGCTTACTTTCAAAGGCAACATCAACAAAATCCTGGCTATGGCACCGTCAACTCTCACATCTAAACTTTCAAACCATCACCAACCTTGCTCGACACAAACTAGTTGAAGGACTCCCACGGTTTCGGTATTCTAAAGATCACCTTTGCTCAACTTGTGAACAAGGCAAAAGCACTCGTGCTCATTTTCCTTCAAAGGTGGAACTGACTCTCGACATGTGCTTCATCTTCTTCACATGGATTTGTGTGGCCCGATGCGCGTGCAAGCGATCAATGGCAAACGCTACATCTTAGTAATTGTTGATGACTATTCACGTTGGACTTGGGTCTACTTTCTTTGAAGCAAAGATCAAGCTCCACAGATGATCATCACCTTTCTCACGAAAATACAAGTTCACTACGAAACACCGCTCGACAAATCGAATGCAGAGAGGCTGAATTTGTTAACCAAACTCTTCGTGAATTTTATGAGAAAGTGGGAATTTTAGCATCGGACATCTATTGCACGTACAGGAACAAAATGGAGTTGTTGAAAGGCGAAACCGAGCGTTAGTGGAAGCCGCAAGAACAATGTTAATCAATGCTAAACTTCAGATTACTTATGGGCGTAAGTATATCTTGCATGCTATACTCAAAACCGTTCTATGATTACAAAACGCATACAACAAAACACCTTACGAGCTTGTCCACAACAGAAAACCGAATCTCAAACACTTTCATGTATTTGGATCTCTTTGCTATCCGAATAATGATCGTGATGACTTTGGAAAGCTCAAAGCCAAAGTTGACATTGGAGTCTTTATAGGATATTGTGATAATTCTAAAGGTTTCCGAATCTGGAATCGTCGAACAAAGGAGGTTATGGAAGCGATTCATGCTCATTTTGATGAACTTACGGAAATGGCTTCTGAGTATAACAGCTTGGAACCCGGACACAACCGCTTAAACTTCCCCAAACCCCATCATCAATTTGAACAAAGCCCCGACTTACTCACAACAAATGGAAAGGTTATTTGCTCCTGTTGGTGGCGATATTGATGAGCGTGCTCCAAGTGTATCCACAAGCTTTCCGCCGCCAACCCGATAATACTCTTATACCGATACAACGCTACAACAACTACGGTTGAAGAAGCACCACCAGCTTGACTCCAACACAACAGGTTGAACAAACCGCTTCCAACAATGATGAACCGGATGATGTTGAATGAAGTACCCCCCCCTGCAGATTTTGATCCAAATGCGTTTTTTAACCCGTTTGCTAATGAGGCTGACTGCACGTCGCGAATCTTCAACAAGCCATTTGAATCCTCAAAATCTGCACAATGTATACCAACATCAACCCTCCACACATAGATGGACAAAGACCATCCTCACGAAAACATTATTGGCAACCCGAATCAACCGGTCGTTACAGACAAGCGTCTTCACTCGGATAGTGAACATTGCATTTATGCACTCATCACATTGCGCCAATCAACCTAAAACATCAAAGACGCAATGACAAAAGACAACTGGATTGAATCCATGCAAGAAGAACTCAACCAATTCAAGCGTCTTGAAGTATGGGAACTGGTTGAAAGACCAGACAGGGGTCGTCATTGGTCTCAAATGGATTTGGAAAAACAAATTGATGTCAAGGAAATGTTATCGAAATAAGTCACGTCGGTGGCTAAGGGTTATCGTCCGGGAAGAGGTATTGACTTTGAAGAATCTTTTGCTCCGGTTGCTCGTCTTGAGGTTGTTCGGATATTTCTAGCGTTCGCGGCTCATATGAATATAACGGTCTTTCGATGGATGTCAAAACCGCTTTTCTCAATGGCAACTTAAAGAAGCGGTTTATGTCACCAACCGAAGGATTCGTTGATCCCGTTCCCGAATCATGTCTACAAAGCGAACAAAGCTCGATGGTCTCAAACAAGTTCCTCGGGCATGGTACGATAAGCTATCATCTTTCCTAATTGCCAATAATTTCACCAAAGGTTCGGTTGACCCTACTCTTTTCATACAATATCACGGGGAACATATTTTAATTGTTCAAATTTATGTGGATGACATCATTTTTGGGTTAACTCATAAAAAGTTCTCAATCGCTTTTGCAAAACTAATGAAGAAACATTTTGAAATGTCCATGATGGGTGAACTTACGTTCTTTCTAGGACTACAAGTTCATCAATCACCCCGTGGCATTTTCTTGAGTCAGTCCAAATATGCCCTTGAATTGTTACACAAATTTGGAATGCAAACCAATGGCTCATACCAAGAAGCTAGACGCCGATTTACATGGGAAATTGGTGGACCCTACAAAATACCGTAGTATTATTGGGTCTCTCATGTATCTAACACTAGCTGAGATATTGTCTTTGCCGTATATCTTTGCTCGTTATCGGTCGCGCGACCAACTGAAACCCACATCTCTGAGGCTAAAAGAATCCTCCGATACATAAAGGGAACCATTAACTTGGGGATCCGGTATCCAGGATTCTCGGTTTTGAACTAATCGCTTTTGAGGCAGTGACCACGCATGATGCTTAGATTCACGAAAAAGTACTTCAGGAGCCTTACAATTTCTTGGTGATAAACTCGTGTCATGGCAATCGAAGAAGCAGGATTGTACATCGTTGTCCTCAACCAAAGCAGAATATGTAGCCATGTCGGCATGTTGTGCTCAAGTCATTTGGATGACAACACAACTCAAAGACTATGGTTACGTATTTGACGTAATCCCGATGTCTTGCGACAATCAGTGCCATTGCGATCTCGCAACTCGATTCAGACTTTCGGCTTTCAAATCAAAGCACATCGATCTTGATATCATTTCATCAAGGATCACGTGGAGCAGTCTTGTTGAATTATATTTTGTGGAGTACGAATACCAATTGGCAAATATTCTCACCAAAGCCTTGCCTCCCGCTAGGTTTAATGAGTTGGTCCACGAGATTGGTATGAGGTGTTTGACTCAAGAGGAATTGGATGACCTCCTAAAACAGTCTTAAAACCTGTCAAACACCAAAATCTCTTTTGTAAATATTTTTCAAAAACTAAATACAAAAATATAAAATCACGATAAAACAACAAAATATTCTTCTATCTATTTTCTTTCAACATTGCAAGTACATTTCTTCCGTCAACACTATAATCTTTCAAAATTCAGTATTTTTTCCGATCAAGTGTTGAGGGAGAAAATAAATTCTTAACTGTTTCAAAACATCGTGTACTTGCATGTTACTCTATTCGGTTGTTTCTTGTATCAATGGTGGTAAATTTTACGGTTCAACGACACTCCTCGGACTAAAATTTATAACCTTTCATCATTTTCTTAAGAGGGAGTGTCGTCAAGTTTCTTTCTTAAAATCTTTGTTTGGATAACCAAACGGAAGTTAAATGGCTTTGGATGAAAAAGGAAAAGGTGGAGGGACCAAACCTGTCAAAGCTTTAAAGTTATTTTAAATAAAACACCTCACCTAAATCCTTCACTTCACATTTATTACTCTCTCAACTAATCCTACGCACAAAAATTAATTCAAAAAATCGGTTTTGATCATCAAAGTGTAAGTGTTTTCATGATCTTAACGTTAATACAAGCAAAGGTTTTGAATTTGATGCAAATCCAACGGCTAAATCGTTAGATATGTGTGATTATGTGTTCTACGCATAAGTATGAACACACTTGATCATTGAGTGTGTGTTTGTGGTTGAAAAGAATGTGTCAAAACGTGTCTTTAACAACAATGATACTATTTTACCCTCAAAATCCACCCAGAAACACGAATTGATGGTTTTTCAAAATTAGGGTTCTTAAGTTAATTGGTGTTTTCAAATGTGAAGGTTTTGGGTCAAAAAGATTGTTGTGTGATGTTCATATCATGTTGAATTAATGATTTCCAGCCTATAACAACCAGAAACACTAATTAATGTCGAGAATTAGGAATTAGGGTTTAATGTTCTTGAGTTTGGGTATTTTTGATTCACCACAAATTGGATGTTAAAACTTGGTTATTAGACTCTCACAACACTTAAGACCTACGAGCGTTGGTTGCAAATCTATGGTTATAAATCATACGCGTAACTCTTAAACTCTAGGGTTTTGACCTACGCGTATGACTTTCTACGTGTAAATGTTTAACATGTCTTCATGCCATGATTTGTTGTAAAATGAATATATGTGTTAAGATTGATGTTATGATGATTTTATTTCGGGCTTGCTACTTTCGCATAAAACTTCGAGAATCAAGGTGTTTGTTACTCTACGCATAAGGATCACCTTATGCGTAGAAAGTTATGCGTAAGAGAATTTTACAGCGTAACATTGCAGCGTAAGGGTCTACAATGGGATTACGGCGTATCTGAAGGATATGCGTAGCATGACTCTACGCATAAGGTTTACTCTTCAGTAATCCTTACGGCGTAAGGTTTATATAGCGGCTTAAGTTTTACGCATAAGGTTCTCACGTTTCACTGGCGTAATATTTCTTACTGCGTAAGTTAGGGATCCTACGCGTAAGCTTACATCTACGCCAGATACTTATCTTGTTTACGCATAAGCTACTATTCCTATGCATAAGCCTTGATCAAACCTTTTTGAATTGTTCGCGTGCAAACTTGTAAATAAATGAATCATAACGTCCGCGAATCCAATAATGTCACTAATAAAATTAAACATTTGATATGTTGTGAACTATAAGTGATAACATAAACTTTAATAATTAAAGTTAACTAACTCACGAAACGTTTCACGACGTCATTGGACTATTGGACAAACAAGTGACTTAGGACTCGTAACAATAATTAACATTGTACATTCAATAATTAGTCAATAAAACCTTACGTTGACTAACATTATGTCTTCGATATGTTGGTTCTTTTGGCTAATGTTATTTCGTGATCGCGACATGGTCGCTTTCAAATGAATGTGGATGCACCTGAGGTTCTCACAATTGCTAATATCTTCCCTAATGGCTATCCAAGAAAGATTGTAAGAACAATCTCGAGTTGACTTTGAAACCCTCACATGCTCAGAATCTTCTTGCTTGATTCTTTGTGGATATTCTTAAGAACCATCCGTACGAGAACATGCTCTCACACTCTGCTACAGATGCCGAAAATCTAAATACAACAATTCGGAATTCAATGCAAAGGATCAAAGGTCAAAGTCGCGTGACTGTGGACGCTCAATCACACAAATCACCATCACACAAGCGGAATCTGGGTCGTTCTTCTAATTCCGAAATCGAGCCAACCAACTTCTATGCCACACTCTTGAAGAGGCAGTTCTGAAATTCATGATTGATATTGGCTATGATGAAGCTTCAGGAATAATCACTAAGCACTCTCATATGGAGCTTAAGAACATTCCTCAACCGTGGAGAACCCTCTACATCATCATTACCAAATCGGTCTCGGTGCGTGATAGTGGTTATGAGCATCCCAAGCTCATGGAACTACAAATCTTCTGGTCTTTAATCAACAAAAGGACATCGAAATTGAAAGCCTTGCTATGGGAAGACATGATGTCATTTCACAAGAAACTTGGCTCAAAGATACCCTATGTCAGATACACGAAATTGTTGATCCATAGAGCATTTGGACTTCATCCGACATTCCGAGGCTCAATGACCCGAGATAATCACGATATGTTGGTGAGCCTACCTATTGATCCGAATCAAGGAATCGATCAACAAAGAAACAGGTGTGCGTTTGCACGATCACCTTCGACAAATGAAATCAAAAGCTTGAAACATACAAAAGGTATCAAGTAGCAGATGCGAGAGGCAAAGTTGGCCATCTCGATGATAAATCTACGGAACACCTACTAGGAGAACCAGGAGAGGAAGTCTTTGGAAGTCGCGGCAACGAGAGTCGAGGATGTTTCCCAGAGGAATCCTCCACAGAAGGGGACATTCCGCCAAGGAAAATTGTTCCTATTCCCGTATCTAAGCTTGAACCGAGAGAAAGCTAATGGATGAGGACTCGGAGGCTCCGAATCGAGATGAAGAGACTTTCTACTCGAATCGCAGCGAAACCTCCTTCCAGCTAAACCTCCAAGTCCACCGGTGACAAAGGAAAGGGAAGACTCATGTACTTGTGCCTTATGAAGAAAGCTCGGATGAAGAAGAAGAGAACCGGATACTTCATACAGAAAGAAGTTCAAATTCCTTAGACTCCAACACGTGGCAAAAGAATTTGCAAAGAACAAATGGGTGGCTCGGTAGGTCAAGTGGTGCGGCCTGACCTTCACTGATCACGATGCGGTTAATCAACCCGATAAAGGATCGGGTGCCACCACTGGAACAACAACAAAAGCCCGTGGAAGAAACTATTGAGCATGAATTTGAGGAACTTGTTAAAGAAAAGTTCGAGAAAGATGAGGGTGACAAAGAAAAGCGAGGCGAAAATGAAAAGAAAGATAAGTCTGGAGATGACCGATTATGATAAGTTTCTTAGAAAAGTCTGCTCGTCGAGGAGAAAACCTTTGAACCTCCAAAGGATCTAGAGTCTCCTCATGTCTCTTCATCATCAGATTCGTCTTCTCATTCTTCACCACCACCATCAAAGAAATCAACCAAATCATCATCCAAATCGTAAGAAGCTAACTCCATCTTGGATCTCTCAATCTAAGAATCGAATCGTTAAAGTGTCAAACGAGTCGAAAGAAAGATATTCTCCTGAGAAGTTGACTTTCCTCATTGATCGATAAGTATCTTCATGATGAGAATGACAAGATGCAAGTTGAAAGGAGTATGTCTGAAGCTTATGAAGGATGATCTTCAAGGAAGCATGGGCGAGATGATAAAGGATACACTCACAAGTTCTTAATGGAGGTCATTCAAAGCCGACAAAGGAGATGTATTCCGACAACTTTATCCTAGAATCTCTTACATTTAGCCAAGCAAGCCATGAAATCAACTCCGATGAATGTGAGCATCAATCCAGTTGAAACTACAATCTTCTCAGATGATGAATTAGTAAGCCGTTGGTAGCAAATGTCAACACTTCTGCAACGTTGCCTCCCATGAAGCTAAACTTGTTTGAAGCATTGCGGAATACCAACTCAAGTCATCATTCGAGAGAAGAGGCAGTAAGGCCCAAACGCGTTCAAGAGCGATGAAGACAAAGATCAAGATAAGGATAAGAGCCTAAGCGACAAAGAAGTCGGTGAATCATCTTCGATTCAGTACTCAATGCCGCCTCCACCACAAGGACTCGGCTCAACAAAGATCTCCTCCCGGCTCTTCTGGCGATAAACCTCGGGATTCGAGTTACCACCCTGGACTCAAAACCGATGACCACTTTGAGTATCACGGTGGTGGCGATGAAGAATCCATGAGCCCCAACAACAACCCGCCTCACCCAGACAAAGTCTGCAAAACCGAATCCTCATCTAGGCCTAAGAAAAAGAAGAAGAAACTGAGGCGGCCAGTGGCGTCCTATCATGGCTAGATGAAGATAACGCAGAGGAATTTGAATGGTTTTCTACACTTGTCAATTCCACTCCCTACCCTGAAGAAGGTCAAGATCACGGTAGGCGGTACTACTTTGGAGCATGCTAAAATCTCGCAAGAAAAGTTCAAAGTAAAGAAGATGGCGAAATCGAGTTGAATCAAGAATAAAGCATTTCAACTGTTAAAGATAGCTCGAGAAAGTGCCATCGAGGTCGAATATCACCTTGATAATATTGCTCGAGCTATGTCTAATAACATGGATTGGCTCAACCTAGAAGCAAACATCGACTTTACGAAGCGGGACAACCCTCCATATTACACCGATTGGTCTAAACCACTACCAACGATCGGCCAACCAAATGAGCCTAGAATTCCATTCTGACATTTCTTCAACAAAGACACGGAATTTCTTCTACCGGTGGCGATGGTTCAGAGAAAATGCGCTACATCCTTGACACTTCCATTTCAGCGGCCGAAAGTACTCAAAGCGCATAGCTATCGAGGTAAGAGCTAATCACTTGTTCTCCAACAAAGTGGAAGCATACGACCGAGATGCAATGTACTGGGATTCATCATTGGCCAAAACCGACGAATCTACTACGGTTTCAAGTAAATCTCAACATGCGGTGTTCATTACTAAAAACATCGTTGCCATCAAACACGTTGATCTTTCGTCCAAATGGGACTACACTTATCTCAAGAATATTGTGGTCAAGGACAAGACGAAGGGATTATGCATTCTCGAAGTGACTTTGAGAATTTGTCTATCAGCGACATGTCGAAGATATGTACCTTGCCAAAGTACTGGTCGTATGAGACAATTCTCCAGCGAAGTACAAGCGTGAATTCATAAAGTCGCAAGTGCTCATCTTCATCGACGCATAGTCATCAAAGAGCGTGTAGAAGATCTCCAGCTGCGGTAGAATCTTATCGGAACCATGTCAACTTCACTCACAGCGGCTTGATCTTCCCAACATCAACCGGCTTTCACAATTTACACTCATCGAAACCATTGTCGTTTACCGCAGTGAACTTCAAAGAAATTGCTTGATGGCGTGCGAAGATCTACACAATTTGGAGATCACACTTTGAAGTTGGTTAGGGACGGATTGGCTTATCGGTTGAAGGATATACCAAAAGATCGGGTCTCCTAAGCGATGGAATTCGGGATCGAAGGGGCGTGAAGGGATCATCACCATGATTGATGAGCGATTGTATAGAAGGATCGATTCGAGAAGATTGGAAAGCTATATTGGTGGTCGACCCAAGAGAAACATCATCGGCTTTCAACGCCCGATTCACATTCCTCGGCGACATCTCGGACTACACGGTACCCCTTGAACTGCTTCTTTCATTAAAAATTTGGATGTATGATCTATTATGTCAATGGCTTGTGCACATATTACAGTGTACAACCCGTACTTGTAAATAAAGGACCGTAGTGCGGCTTGATGCCACAATCCTTATGAAAGGAGCGAAAGCTTCTTACTTTTGAGTAAAACCTATCAAACCTTTCATTTTTCAAGGTTTTTCTCAAAAGAACAAGTACTTTCCCTTATGATTTTCAAAACCTCAACCGTTTATATCACTCGTTGAAGGGGAGTACTTGACTTAAAACTTTGTTCACTAATTATTCACAGTGGTCATTCTTCCCGCAACACTCGAAATGGTCATATTTATTCTCAACTTTTAAAAAATAACATTTTATATGCCATTGTTGAGGGGGAGAAAATACGTGGTAAGAAATATGGTGTGTTTTGCTATATGAACTCTCATGTAAAAAGACTTTAACCCATGAATTGACGCCTAATCTTAGCGCTAGTAACTCGAAAAGACATGTCCGGGATGGGTAATAATTTCAAGCTAGTTCGCTAGTGATGTAAACGTGTCTCGCAAAGGACTTGTGCGAGTAGAATGTACCATTCGAGAAACTCTTGGTAGACATGAACTTTGACGGGTTTGACAACCTTTAGAGGTTGTCCACACCTTCAAGGTAGTTATTAGAGCTAGTTGTCACCTAAAAGCTGACAATGCAACTCTTTAACTATGCCACGTAACCGTGTCTCAAGGGGAATGTTTATCTTGAGTTGATCAATTCAAAATGTGCGCTTCTTTCCTCACGTGCATTTAACCGTTAAAACTCTTAAGCACATGTGGAGGGTAAGTATTTATGCAAAATCTCGTCTCAACAGTGGTTTAAAATGTTTTTATTCATAAACACTGGGCGAGATTTTTCAAGTAAATGGTTTTATGGCAACATAGGTTAGTCATGGAGTTATAAGGTGACTAAGGTCAGAATAACAGTCTTCTATGATCCGCCATGAGGAGGATCTACCCAAGGACACCACAAATAGTTAGAATTTAGAAGTCCTTAGGTATGATTATAAAAGGAGAATTGAGAATCGGAGAAAGAAGGAGTTGAAGAATTAAAAGAAATGCAAAGAAAAGGGTGAAAAGAAATAGCCCTCAGTTATTCAACTTAGGGCGAGAATCGGGTTCAATTCATATGCTACTGGTTGTCACTAGATGACACCGGTATTGAAGATTAAAGTCGTCATGGACCCAATGACGCATGCACTAAACCTTCTTAACCACTCAAGTTTCTCTCAACAGAAGCTTGTTTCATTCTCACAGGGAACCCTACGTAAACTATCGGCTTTCTCTTAGAGATTGCTGGTATTGAAAAATGAGACCCTCTCCCTAGTCTTCGCTCAGGAAAACCAAAATGCACTATTGAGTCTAGAGCCACGAGATTCATCAAAAGATCTCTTAGGTACACTTGACATTTCATCGCTTGATATTCAACAATAAGAATTTCAGTGGTACATTATCGAGTCCTTCATAGATCTTAGTAAGGAACCCCAATCCCCTTCATTTTCCCTGTCACGTCAGCTTTCTCTCTCCAGCGACCTTCAGGCGATTAGGTGCCCCAGTAAGGGCGACCAAGTTCATATATATTAGAGAGCTAGGTACAGTCTCGTATACCCAAAGTAATATATATATATATGTGTGTGTATATATATATATATATATATATATATATATATATATATATATGTTATTTATTTATTTATTTAAAAAAAAAACATTTTTAACACAAAATAAAATTTCATTAATCATATTAAAACGTTACATAAATAAAAACGATCTGAAATACATAAATCATAAATCTAATCTGAATGCTCCCGCATGCGAGTTCCAATGATTTTGTGCTGACGTTGTTCGTTATCTTGAAACACACCACCACAACTTGTCGTGAACCTCAGCGATTTGCGGGCTTGATCTTTCAAAAATTTGTCGATCACGACTTTTCTTTAAGGAGTAATGTCGTTGCAACTCTGGTAGTTTTGTCTCATTTGTTCCTTCTCCGCCTTGCGGTCAAACAATTCGATGACGCTTATAATAGCGTTTTTCGAGCCTCATCGTCGATATTGCATTGATTTTGAACGTACACTTGCATATCTTCAACGGAATGGGGAGACGGCAAGCCATATTAAATCTTGTGTTGAGAAGTATTTTGAGTTTGAATTGTGTGAAATAGATTTGTGGATTGAAGTGTGTTTGTATTGTGTATTTATAGGGTAGGATTTTTTTTTTTTTTTTTTTTTTTTTTTTTAACCGTTGCAAACCAAACGGTTTAATTTGAAATAACCTTTGAATTCGATCGTATACACGATCTATTTGCTCTGGCGATCGATTGTCCACAACAACAAGGATCGATAGAAATCGATCGAGTATACCCTAGATCGACTAGGCGATCGACATTACTGGGGCTAGCCTAAGTCTATCATCTTTCCCAGAGGTAAGTTTATGTCTTTCTTTCATTTTCCGACAAAAAAAAAACAATTTTTTTTACATCTTTATCATTGATTCTTATCATCTTCAAAATCCTTTTGAGTTTTCTTCTAAATTTGCAAACCCAATTCATAAAGCTGATTAATTTGTTGGTAAAGATTAGTGTTTAAATCTTGATCATCTTTTTTGTTGATTTTTGATCCATCTGATATAAGTTTGGTAAAGATTAGTGCTTATAAAACACTTCCAAAGAAAGAAAAAAAAAAAAATCTCACCGCGTGAGTCGGTGGTGGTGGCGCGAGGCTAAGATGGGAGTATGGTTGTATGCGTCATGTGGTTGGGCTGGTGTCATGGCACGAAGCCATCAGCTCACCGTACCCGGAGCTCTTAAACATAAAGGCTAAAGCACACATTTCATTGTCAAGATAGCCCAGTTATAGTCGACATAAAATACACATTTCATTATCAAGAATTCAAGATAATCCATTGGTACAGATATCAATTTTGCCTTGGTCCAGAGTTTAACATTAAACTTATATAGACATGTAGACCCCCTTATTGAATGTCATGAAAATCACAAAAGCGATGCATATTTGACATTAATCTTTAAAACTATGGATTTTTTTTTTTTTTTTTGGAAAGGCAGTTTGGTGCAGCGGAGTATCTTGCGTGCCACCAAGGCACCAAGTCTCTCGACCCGAGTTCGAATCATCTCACGAAGAGAGTAGGCAACCCCTGCCTAATCATCCAGGTTTCCATTAAGGGCTTCAAGGTATCGTCTTTGGAATTGAACCACGCTTTTGAGAAAATCCCCCACATGGGGAATATCAGGAATCGAACCCCTGACCTCCCACACATGAAGACTATAACCGGATGCATCAATCCAACTGAGATGGACATCATTTGCCTATGGATTTAAATTGCATTATGTTAAAAACCATAATTTTGAGCATACATATTTGACTTACGAACATAACTAGAATCAAATATGACCGGATCCACAAAATTTTTAAAATTGTAATATAGAAACACATTTAGATAAATAGGGTGAATTTTAAATACATTTGGAAAAAAATTGATTTTTTAAAAAATAAATTAACAATATATCAAAAAAATTCATAAAGATCCCAAACACCCGCGGAAACCCTGGTTCCGTCACTGATTTGACTATTGAATCATCATGCAACTACCAACGTTGATATCGTAGAAACAAAAAAACAAGTTAGAAGATCTAATTCAAATTACAATATTACCCAAAGAAGTTACCCAAATTACAGTTTCTAACTTTTTTACTAGAGGAAAATAAAACACTCCAAGGACACAAGTGGATTTTCAAGTGATTCATCACTATTTGTAGTAAACCGGTTACTCTCTTCTCTAACCCGACCCGACTTCAACTCGGGCCTCCGACCCCTATCATTCAAATCGGATCCAACTCGACCCGGAGACTTCCCGGTCCTCCGAGCCGACAAGCTTCGCTCGATCTCATTTCTCCCACCCGAACCACAACCACCCGTAACCATACGCTTCCCCGGAGACCTCGACCGAGCCTCCCACAAATTACGAACCGGTTCTCTCACTCGACCCAAACCGGGTCCACGACCAACTCTCGGGTCGGGTCGGGTCGGATCGACCCCACCCAGATCGATCTTTCGGTCTTGCCGGCGATTCTCACCGGTGAAGCTCGTTGAATACTTGGTTCCGGCACGAGCTTCGACGGAGATCTTTCGATTATTTTTCGGCGAAAAACATTAATGTCGTTGTCTTCGAAAGTGTTTGAAATATGACTTTTTGCATTCATTATAGACTCACTTTCCATTTTTAGAAAGGGGGTTTGAGTTGGTGTTTCAGAAAGTACTTCTTTCACGGTTTCGACATCTACCGGAGGTGGAGTTCGGTTTGATGATGATGAAATTTGGTGGAACTTAGTTGATGGGGTTGGTTTATTTTTGCTTAAAAAACAACCCATTATCTTGAAAATTATATATATTTTATAAAAGTTGTGTTTTAGCCTTTTTGGTGTTTTGGGTTGGTTTCTTTTGTGAAATCTTGAATACCCTTTTCGTAAAATTTGAAAAAGATTGGAACTTGATGTGTTTTGAAGTGGTGGTTTTAGGTTTTTTACTAGTAAAACCTTGAATATACCCTTTTTGTAGAATTTGAAAAGAAAGCACCTTTCTAAAAAAGGAATCCAGATGTGGTGGTTTAGGTTTGTTTTTTAGTGATATAGTGAAGACCCTTTTGTAAAACTTGAAAAAGATTTGAACTTTCTAAAAATGGAAATAGGATTGGTGGTTTTAGCTTTTTAGTAGAACTAGTGATCACTAGTGAGGTTTAGTAGTGATACTTAAAATACACATTATGCAAAACTTATAAAAGATTTAGAATCTACTAAAGATGAAGAATATAAGTGAGCTAGGGATCAAGGAAAGTTTAGCTTTTTCCGGTGATGGTGGTGGTGAATCTAGGGATCAAGGATAGTTTAGCTTTGTATTATCTTACAAATATTTAGAATATACGGGAAGGGATCCAGTGAGAAGAAAAACTAAAATGAGAAGAATAAGAAGGATTTCTAGCCACACATTTCAAATAGGAGGGAGAATTTTAAGGGGAGATGCACTATTTTTGTAGATGCATCTGAAATGTGTGGTTGTGGTTTCTTCTTATCCTTCTCATTTTAATATTACTTCTTATTTGATCCTAACTCTAGAATATACTAAAGATGAAGAATATAAGTGAGCTTGATATATAATATTTTAGTTTAACCACCAGACTAAAAGTCTCATCTACATCAACCCCCTCTAATTGATTACTACCATTCGCCACACTCTGATCATATGGGCAAAAGGTTGAACATGAATATTGCGGTCATTTCACTTTTGCCCGAGACGAAAATTAAATCAATTTTTGTTTTTTTTTTCATTCTTTTTATAAAAGTATCACGTATGCACTTCAAAGTTATGCAAATTGCGCCGATTTACTCTTTAAAAGGATACTATAATAATTGTTAAGAAACTAATTATATTCAATCTATTAACATTCACAAACATCAATCATTCTCCATTGTTAATCATTGTTGTTAAAATCTCAGTCATAATCTTAATTACTTATAATTTTACGATACTACGAAGCAAAACGATTCAGATGTTACGTAGGATTTTTGGCAAGCTTAAGAGCTTATACGATCTCGATCTCGACTATGATCAGATCTTAAGATCTAATCCGATTTAATCTTACTTTTTCAATCGCAAATTAAAAAACTACTCCCCCGTCCCAATTTATTTGTCCACTTTTGACTTCGGTTTTTCTTATTCAACTTTGACCTCACGTATTTTTACTTGTGTTATATAATACTTGATGAACATTATACCAATAAAAATACATTTAAGACACAATTCATTCATATATTTTGCAGCCAATATTATACTCCCTCCGCCCTAAATCAATGTCCACTATTGACTGTTAAAGTCTTTATTTTTCAACATTGACCTTAAATTATTTTATTTTTGTTATGTAATACTTGATGCAAAATATATGAATGAATTGAGTTTTAAATGTATTTTTATTGGTGTAATTTTCATCAAGTATTGCATAACACAAAAAGAATAATTTCAGGTCAAAGTTGAAAAAAGAAGATTTTAAAAGTCAATACTGGAGTATAAAACAAAAGTAAATAATTAATATCAAAGTTGTAAGAAAAAGACTTCAAAAGTCAAAAGTGGACAAATAAGTTATGGATTATATTTTATATAATTTTAAAAACAGCGTGTTAATCTTTTTATACATTTCATATTAATAATTTAATACAACATTTTCATGAAACACTTATATAATCTTATGATACATAATAATTTGTAGTTATGAATATTATTA
Organism: Chrysanthemum makinoi; assembly: GCA_910596185.1. Taxonomy (NCBI): domain Eukaryota; kingdom Viridiplantae; phylum Streptophyta; class Magnoliopsida; order Asterales; family Asteraceae; genus Chrysanthemum; species Chrysanthemum makinoi. The sequence continues at coordinate 14,747,603 of OU343217.1, forward strand.
CAAATAATATTAATAAAATAACATTATAATAGTATTTTAAAATTCAATCCAATCTTACAATCTCAATATTGCAAAAAAAAAAAAAAAAAAAAAATTCTTGAAATCTTTGCTAGAAACTACTTACAAACTTACAAATAGTGAAATAATAATAATAATAATAATAAAATAATAATAATAAATAAATTTTCGTCTAAAAAAACCCCCCAATATTTCACCATCCCAAAAACTAAATTCAATTTCCCTCCATTTTACCCCCAAATGAAAAACCCTAACCTAACTTTTCAATCCCACAAAATTAACCTTCAATTCACAAAAAGCTCACATTTTTATGTTATATCTCCACTTCTTACAGTCAACCCATCTTTTGATTTCATCAATTTGTTAAAATTCTTATTATACAATAAAACTTTCAGATCAGTTGGTTTTAATGGAGTTTAGAGCATTTATTTCTAGGGGTTTTTCAACAAAGTCTTTTTGTGTACAGTTTGGGTCATTCATAAAAAGTTCACATTTTTATAATGCTGATCTTATAACGAGTCAAATGTTATACTAAAAGAGTAGAATATTTTAAGGAAAAAAACTGATATGAATGCAGTTTCTTTCATATGTTTTTTTAGGATACTGAATTGCTTATTATGAACTGATAAGTATTGTGGATTTGATATTAAACATCCCTTATTTCGTTGATGTGGTAGATAAGCATATTTGAGTGTTTGGATGTGATATGTGCTTATGCTAATGATCTCCTTGATACTGTTATAATGCGAATGCAATTTTCTTCTGATGGTATATCGAATTGGATTGTTTCAGAATTTGAATTGTTTTTATTACAGATTATTTGCTTATTGTGTTTTTTGAGCAGATGAAGAAATGTGACTGCTTATCTATTTTGTTTAGGGGTGAAATAAGGTCTTTCAGTAAGATGTTTCAGATTGTTTAGTTTCAACTGGCTATTTTTAGTGTATCTGGTATCGGAAGTTTAACCTTAGGGGTGAAATAAGCTATTTTGGATAAATTAGGCTTCTGGTTATGAGCATAAGATGTTTAACTTAGTAATGCCAAACATCCCTTGTTTAACAACAGCTATAAGTAACAGTTTTGGAGTTGCCTATTCAAACAGCATATGCGATTCTGATTATTTTACGTTTTAAATCCCTAATTAGCTGATTGCCAAAAACTTAAACAAATGCGATATCTGATTATCTGGTTTCGTTACTGTAGAAGCCTATCCACTAGGGATGAGCAAATCCACCCGGAAACCGACCCGAACCGATAAACCGACCGAACCGAGCCGAACCGAATTTTTTCGGTTCGATTTTGGTTTTGTATATTTATTTCGGTTTTTGTCTTTCGGTTCAGTTTCGGGTCGATTCGGTTTTTGTCGGTTTTTCTGCTCGAAACCCGAAAACCAACCCGAACCGAGTTATTCGGTTCGGTTTTGATATATATTTTTCGGTTTGAGTTTTTTCCTTTTTCTGTTTTCGGTTCGGGTCGGTTTTTGTCGGTTCGGGTCGGGTTTGACCCGATGCTCACCCCAACATGGGAAGGTGGTCAGTACGATGGAGATGAACAAAGTCGTTTGGCTGCTCTTTGATTAGCAATGGAATTAGGAGTTGATCATATCGATGTTGAGCTTAAGGTTTTCTTCTTCTTGACATAAAATCGATTTCTTTGTGTCATGGGCCCGTCTAAATTACTATTATTAGTGTTCTTACATAGTAAATTTTTTCCGTTATACTATCAGACATAACATTCTCTTTCAGATTTCTGATTGCAGTTGCTCAAATGCAGGCCGTTGAGGATTTCAACAATTCAATCCATGGAGACAAGCCTACAAAGTGCAAACTTGTAGTTTCTTCTCACAATTATCAAAATACTCCTTTGAAAGTGCAAGCTTGGGAACCTACAGGAGCTGACATTGTCAAGTTTGCAACAACTGCTGTAGATATAACTAATGTAGCACATACTTACTTAACTCTCTTTGCATAGAAGTCACTGAAAGGTGGCTTTGTTGTAACGGTCGGGTCATTTAATAACTGGTATATATAAATTTGATATTTATATAAATAAAGTTGACATTTTAGATTAAAAGTAATCATATTGACTGTCGGGTAACTTGGTACCAAATGCCAATGGCATACAAAGTCATCTAGCCCATCTTTTATTGAATCAAATGTTATATAAAAGTATTGTGACTCAGGGCATACATGTGCAAGTGTGTTGATATTTTAAGGAAAAAAACCCTTATTTCTACCTATTTAAATGAGTAAAATGTATCATTATTGTTTGCATTTGTACCATTCCTCACAAAGAATCTTTACTTCAATGTTGTGATGAGGTTGATTCGGTTGCAAAGGTAATTTTCATTGTCATAAAAAGCTTTACCTTCAAACAATATGCAAACAATGGTAAAAGTATGGCGTTTAATGTATTGTGTTATTGATTGTATGTTACAGTCAATAGGAGCGGTCAATTGTGCCATCGAGAGACAAACGATGAGACATTATATAGGTGTAATCTGAGACTATGTAGGTGTTATTTCTACTATCAAGGAAAGTCTATGAGGTTTCTTTCTATACTTCCTAAAGAAGTGATAATATGGGTGGTTGGGTCAAACCAGTGCCTTTTGTTCACTTATAAAAGTTTCATATGATTTCACATGTTACTTTCTGCCATCGTTTCACCCATTTGGGATTCACTTAAAGCACAAATTGTTGCAACTGTCTCAGGTTCAGTGATCAAAATGGTGCAACAGGTCACCCTTGGTCGGTAGACTATTTGTGGTTATTGGTGCCTGGCAAGGTCTTAAAAGCTCTTGTTTATGGAGCAAAAGCGAAGGGTGCAAGAACTGTGATAGCAAATAGGACTTACGGTTAGATTCAACTATCGTTCACATTACCATTCCTAGTGCTCGTACTTGATTGCAAATAAAGCATTATACTAGTTTTATTGCATTCTTATCAGTTCAGTATGGGAGAAAGTCAACTGTATGGTTCTCGTCATATTTAGAGAGTGTTTAGATTCGAGTGGTTTATCAAAACATCAAAAATTGATTATAGCGACTTCAAGTCAGAGTAACCATATGATCAGTTGCAAAAATCAAAAATTGATTATAGTTCACATTACCTCTCACATGCATAGTTAATACATCAACTAAAGTTTTCTCTTACTGTTACTGCACATATCGTGCTAGAGAACTTGCTAACGTAATTGGTGGAGAGGCTATATCTCTTGCCTATTTGAGCACTTATGGTCCAGAAGGTGGCATGATACTTGCAAACACTACATCAATTGTTATGCAGCCAAATATTGACGTTACTCCTATTTCTAAGGTACGGCTATCTGTTGGCCCATCCGGATCATCTCGGGCTCGAATCAAACATGTCTATGAACTAAACTCACGACACACCAACTCACACTTTGTATATAATAAATTCTGTTAAGTTTTACAATATATAGACACTTCTATTTATAGTCATACATACGAACCATCGTGACTTTCACTAGTACAAATCTGGGATTTCATCACACATGTTGTTTTTTGAACGGCCACACAGTCAGATATTTATGTGACTAAATGTACCAGAATAAAATAAACAGCCACACTTGATCCGACTTGTGTGACCATTTCGGAATTTCATTGTCATATATTTGAATATTTATGTGACTAGAGGTAACCGGTAATTTTTTATTATTATTTAGTCACTTATAATTTGGGACGTGTGACATATACAAATAAGTTTGCAACATTAGTCACACTATATATTTTTTTTGAAAGGCAACATAATATTGAAACAACAGCAAAACATTACAAACAAACGACATTCCTCTTCTCCAAACAAGACGATTAAAGAGAAGGAACCCGAACAAGAAAAAACACAAACTACAAGCCAAACTATCCGGAACTAGATATTACAATAGCATACCCAAAACAAACCCACTAAAACTAGAACTAACAATATCACATATAAACCATGAGACCCCAAAACCACTAGAACCAAACAATTATGAAGGGGCCCCATAAATTGGCCTTCCACCCTTTTACTATGCTGCAATATGTAGATATCAGTACATAGGATATCCAAAAACAGTACCAAAAAGGAAATTACCAATTTTAGACCCACACTACAGACAAAACTGACCCACTTTATCCTTATGATCCACAAATGAGATAGGTGATGTTAAGTGCCACGAACAGAACCCCATCGATATATCTGACATAACACAGGATTGAGTAACCAATGCTGCCAATCCAATCTTTTGTATTTATTCGATCTTCGTACAATCCATTCGTAACTTTTTAGTTGAATATCTTGGACGATTTTATTAGTACTTGTCGCTTTTTTTTCGAACACCCGAGCATTTCTTTCTTTCCAAATGTGGTAACCGGATGTCCAAATAACCGCTTGCCAAATACGAGATAAATTATTAGGGGCGTTAACGTTTCCATTTGATGAGAAAAATTCATCAATTGAAAAAGCATTAATGCACCCATCTTCCACCAACTAAAGATCTTGATCCACACACTCATTGCAAGGTCACAAGTGACCAAACAATGGGCACATGATTCCACCGCGTTATTACAACTTGGACAAAGCACCGAATCCAAATCGATACATCTTTTGTCTAGCTCCTCACGAACTGAAAGTATTCCTTTCAAAGCTCTCCACACAAAAAATTTTAACCTTTTTCAGCATCAATTTGGTCCAAAGAGTTTCTTGAGTACTACCTTCCACGTGTAGAATCTTGTCCTCGACCATCCTTGATAATTCTTTAACCTTGAAATCGCCATCATCGGAAAGCGTCCACCTCCATCTATCCCTATAATAATTAGATACAACAACATTTTGCAATAAACAAACTAAATCATATAGCTCCTTGCTCAGTCTACCCCTAATATTCCTTTCCCAATCCTAATTCCAACACCACTCCCCATTCACCCACGACCCCTTATCAAACACACTACCATATTTACTTCTATCTAAGTGAAATAACCTAGAGAATCTATCACACAATCTTTGATCGACAATCCATCTATCCGTCCAAAACCTAATATCCCTCCCGTCGCCTAACACGCCTCTACATGAAGATGCAAACTCTATACCCAACCCCTCAATCTCTACTCCTATTCTAATGATATCTCGCCACACCCCTCTACCCTTCACCACCTCTCCCATTGCCCTATTATCATCTAAACCACCACTACCCCCATGGATGCTTTTGATCACCCTAACCCATAAACTCCCCCTCCTCACCATTTACCTAACAAAGCAAAATTTTTTGCCCGTAATGACCCGATATTTAGACCCCCACCCCATCCCAAAAGAAATTCTTTCTAATTCTTTCAAGATTTTTTAGAACACTCGAAGGCACAAATGGAACATCGAAAAATAATACAATGGCAAGCTACCTAGAACTGATTTAAAAAGTGTTAGACGCCCCCCAAACTACATTGTTTTAGATTTCCAATCGGCCAATCGATTTTTGAACTTATCAACTACAAGATTCCATGCGTTTATCCTCCTCATGTTCTCACCAATCGGTAACCCCAAGTAAGTAAACGGATATTCCCCGGTTCCACACCCCATCCAAATCGCCATCTCCGACAATTCCCCCTCACTTACCCCAATCCCATATAACTTACTCTTATTATAGTTAACCCGCAATCCGGAAACCTCCTCGAAACATCTAAGAATACTCATAAGGGACTTAGCATTCTCTCTATTCCATTCACCAAAGAATATAGTGTGGATTCATGTATTGTAAATGAGTCACCGTAACATTATTCGTGCCAACTTTAACCCTCGAAGATACCATTTTCCACCGCTTGGCTTACAATTACATTTATCCCCTCATTTGCCAAAATGAAAAGAAAATGTGATAACGGGTCACCTTGTCTAACCCCCTCTCAACCAATTCCTCCGTAGGGGAGTCATTAACAAGAATAGACATATTAGATGGACCGAGACACACCTCCACCCATTTACATCACTTAATTCCGAACCCTATTCTATTCATTATGTTTAATAAGAAATTCCAATTAATGCTATCATACGCCTTTTCGAAATCCACATTAAAAGTTAACCCCTTCTTCCTCTTTGCCTTCATGAATTCCATAGTCTCATTTGCTATAAGAACTCAATCTAGAATATATCTTCCTTTTATAAACGTGTTTTGTACGTCTCCTACCACATTATCCACTACCTTCTTAACTCTATCCGCTAACATTTTTGCAATAATTTTATAATAGCAACCAATAAGACTAATGGGGCGAAAATCACCTAATCCGATGGGATCCGTCACCTTAGGAATAAGGGTGACGAAGGATGAGTTACACCCCCTCGAGATCACCATCTTATCCCAAAACCACATAACCGCCCTCATCAAATCCGGTTTTATAACCTCCCAAAATTTTCTAATAAACTTGAAATTAAAACCATCAGGCCCCTGGGCCTTATCCCCCCCACAACCGCGGATAGCCTCCAGCACTTCACTTTTTTGAACTCTTTCTCAAGTTGCCTAGACTCCTCTGCCGATATTTTATCAATTTTGTTGCAAAAAAAAAAAATAAAATTGGGCGGGTCACCCTTCCTTATGAGAACAAGGACTTGTAGTGTCTAGCCATCTACAATTTGATGAGATTCGGATCCTCACACCACACCCCATTAATCATAAGCCCTCTTAAACTACATTTATTATTTCTCCTCTTCACATACGCATGGAAAAACTTTGAGTTTTCATCCCCTTCCACATCCCACCTTATTCTAGCTTTTTGACTGAGCATATTACCATATTCATTTTCCTTTTCCTCCCATCGTTTCCTTGTTTCCAACCACATTCCTCTCTCTACTTCATTCAACATTACGTTTTCCGCCTCTAACTCCCATCTCATCGCTTCATTTTTTAATAATTCAATCTTTTCCTTCTGACCCCCAAACCTATCTTTACTCCACACCCTAAGGCTTGCCTTGATAGATTTCATTTTATCCCGAAATCTACAATCTGGACGAGTACTTCTCACTTCTTTTTTCCACGCTTCCTCCACTACATGTTGAAAATCCGGTTCCTCCATCCAAATGATGAAAATTCGGAATGGTTTTGGGAAATCCACATCCTTCAACACTATCCGGCAATGATCCTAAAGCTTACGATCTAACGCAGTGACCGCTAAGTTACCCCATAAATTATCAAATATATATACATATGTGACAAATATATGTCACACAATTGAACAGTGTGACCAAAATCCATATATGGTCACATGAAGTAATTATGTATGTGGCTAAATCATATAGTTAAGTTTGTCACATATTATTTAAAAGTGACTGCTATTTTTGCTGCATATTTAGCCACATATGAATTTGAAATGTGTGACAACTGAAAAGTAAGTTTAAAGCATTAGTCACGATATGCATTTAAAAGTGACAAATATATGTCACACACTTGAACAATGTGACCAAATGTCATATATGGTCACACTAAACCATAGACATACATAATTAAGTGTAACCAAAATTCGATACATATGGTCATGTAAGTTAATACGTGTCTCTAAAGTTTAGTGTGTGGTTGCTTGGCAAAACCTAACGTGTATGGTCACATTTAATTGTAGCACGATCATGTGACTATACGCTTTACAATAGTCACATCATATCACAAATGTGTATCTAAATTATGTTTATGGTCACATTATAAAGGTATTATATATGACCCCAATACATTCAAAATAGTTACATTGTAGCATATTCATATGAGTATGGTCACACTTTTGCTTTTTATAGTTCAAATGTTTTATAAACTGATTTTAGAATATTTTTCAAATTTTGATATCTCCCTCACATATTTTCACTACTCCCACCCACTTTTTTCCCCAAATCAATGGAAATGAATCAGAAACCTGTAAAAGAGCCAAATTTTAAGCTAGATTTAAATGTTCAATGGGGGATGAAAAGGCATTTCTCAGCTAAACACCGAGTTTCGAGCTCAAGGTGCACGAAATCACTTTTTTATAAGTCAGTGGTCATGGGGGATGAAAAGGCAATTTACTTTTTGATTCTAACACTTTTTGGTAAAGGTGGCAAAAGCGGGGGTCGGGTGGGCACGGCTACGGGCCAAATGGGCGGGGGCTAAACGGGCTCATGTTATACGAATCGCTTTTAAAAAGACCCAAAACAACGAAATAAATTCCTCGAACGTAACATCTCATTTATATTTAAAAAATTAAATATAAGTTTTTCTTTAAAAACAATCTAATGTTCGAGAAAAGCATGTGCCCATTATGCCCATTTAACTTCTAAATGGGTAATACATGCCCATTTCAAAAAAAGGAGGGGCCCAAATGTGCCCAAATCTTTTAAAATTTTGCCCATTTAACCCATTTTTTTGATTTTCGGCACAAATTGCCACCTCTATTTTTTGGTGTGGATTTGTTGGATCCATCTAAAGAAAAAATAGTGGGAGCACAGAATCAAGAAAATCAGAAGATTCCGTTGGGAAATTAATGGACACAAGATTCCTAAGTCGATAATGTGCAAACGGTCTTTCTTGCGGCATGCTTGTACCATGGCATCATTTGCTGACATGAAGCCAAATTCTATGTATGGCGTGTTTTGGTGAAGTAAATGAAAAGCTCCGATTTTTTCTGCACGTCTTGTGAGCTGGAGACATTATGGGCTTAATATATAAACATGTCAATGCCTTGAATTGATATATGTTTGACCACTTTGTGAATAGTCAATTTTCGATGCTATCATTACCCATTGAGTCCACTCACTCTACTCGGTCGCCTATCAGCTCTGTACATATAAACCAACTGAGGTATAAACATTCGTAGATGCTATCCTTGTTACTAATGCTGGTTCTTACAGCATTATTACATTTTTCTATGTTTTATCCCTAAATGGCCGGGTAGGTTAATATGAAACTAAAAGCTATCGCACAGAGGCAAAATCTTATTGTAAACAGAAATAAGGTGATGTTTTTAACAAACTTAAATTTCGGTGGGATGAGTGTTGTACGGTTCTACTCACAAAAGTCGATTATATTTTTGAGGAAGCCTATGCTATCTTCACAAGCTGTTCGAAAAAATATATAGTTCAATCTAAATGCAGAAAGTCATTAAGTTTTCAGTTTCATGTTCACTCTTTACGTTTGCATTTGACACCTTTTCATACATGTGGAACAATAGAGTTCAGGCTGAGTAAGCTTAACGCCGTTTGGTACTAACTTGAATGTATTTTTGCAACATTTCCATGCTTTCTGGAAATTCCATTATTTTCCAAAGTTGTTACTGTACTCAGGCTACGTGTTCGTTGGGACAAGACTGCAATAATGGTGATGAATGAGGTTCGTGTGAGCAGTCCATATCTTGCTGAATCTGTTACTGGAGGAACTGCTGCTGCCAATGAGCGAGTGAGAAAAGTGGTAAGATATATAAGCCCTTCTGAATAGTCAAAATTAGAGGTGGTAATTTTGACACATTTAGGCTGATTTGGGTTGTGTAACCTCTTGTATCTCAAATGGGCCAATTAAATTTTATTTAGCTGAAAGGGTAATTTGTCGAGTGGGTCAAAAGGGTTTAAAGTTCCGTTTCTTGGTTTCTGACCATTGATTAAAAAATGCACAACCAACAAAGACACCAACTAGAGATGTTCAAGACCCAGTCTTTACAAAGCCCAGGCAACACCGGGCAGTAAACTAGTCCTAAAGTCCCTGTTCTAAATGGTTAAAATTACTTTTCCCAACTTGAGCTTGTATGAAAATGTTAACAAAGTCATTGACTACGTGATATTGATATTCTTCTTTCCTGTTCTTTTGTTCAGATTGAGCTTGAAAGGAGGAGGTTGCAAACTTGTGGAGCTGGACAATAAATACCGGGGGGACTTGCTGAAGTTCTAATGGTATGCATTTCTGTTCTTTGACCCATATCTTTATTGATTCATGCGGTTTCTTATTCTAAATTTAGAGTTAAGTTAATTCCCTTTAAACACTTCCTAGTTTATGGTGTTTTATCTTGACCAGATGTGTCCTTCCCCAATTGAGAGCCAAACTCAGCAAAATGAGGATCTGCTAAGGCATTGCATCCTTGTTGCTGCAAGTAATCCTTATCCACTTCCTACACCTGTTTATCGACCACCAAATAAGACTGAGACCCATCAAAAGATCCATTTATTTGACGCCGAGACAGTTGCTATATCATTTCCTCAGGTATTGTTGTAATGATGATGGAACCGTTGTTCATTTAGGAATTGTATTGTGCTTATATCTATCTAGTCAAGGTGTTTTCTTTTTGCAGTCTTGTGTTTCTTTGTCAGTTATATGTCCAAGGCAGCTTCCAAAACTCAAAGCAATCTACAATGCGTAATTAACAATCACAGTATCTTTATATAGACCTTGAATAACTAGTATTGCTCTTGGTATGTTGATTTCTTGGTCTTAATGACACGTACAGGAGAAAAGCAACCCATCAGCAGCTGATCCTACTGTTGAAGTTGTTAAAAATCAACATTATCTAGTTCCCATCTCAGAAAATTTCAGGGAGGCTTGTGCTGCTTTAAATCATTAGAGTAACAAATTCACCATTAAATCAGACCTTGAAAAAATCGGCTTCAGAGTCCGCAACTCCGTTTACTAGGTTCTCTGTTAAGCATTGTGTTTGTTACTGTGTCATATATAGTTGATCATGTTAACTGATTGAAATACCATACTAATAGATAGAGGATTGTATATGAAGCCGCCGCATACTAGATTTTTTTAATTGTAGTATACGGCTGTATGCTAAAATAGCATACGGCTGTATGGTCATCTCAAAAGCATACGGTTGTATGGTCTTTATACAGGTTCTGCCAAAAAAACACTTTTTAGAGCATACGGCCGTTATGAACATATACTATACGGCCGTATGGCCCCCTCGCCTGCTCATTTATGCACAAAATTTTCTGCACATTTCATATTTTTCGGAAAATCACTTTCCGCGACATAAACATGACAAAACCTGAACAAAACATTTCTGGACATAACGCTAACTGTACATAAGAGTGGTAATCACATTTGAACCCGTATGAAGTCAAAACGGGTAAAAATGGCATAATGCCAAACACCCCTTTTAACTTGTAAACATGACATAACTAGTTACAAACTTCATTAATTCTGCGTTTATACAAAACATGATATTAAAACATTTGTCCTAGGCGTTTCGTGGTATTAGAGAGGGTTTAGATAAGCTCAATTACCCATGAGCTCCACCGGTAGCTAAACCGCGACCTTATGCGTTAAACTTGATCTCACCTATAAGAAAAACATAAATGAAACATTTTTAGGGTGCGTTTGGTATCCCACTATGAGAATAAGACTATGACTATGAAAGTGATTAAAAGTGTTTGTTTAAGATGAGGGGCATCACTATGGTAATGAATGATACATATAATCCATACTCCATATACATCAAGTGAGCTAGGTATGGATCTTTCATAGGTGAGGGACCTACCACTACTATCAAACTCATACCCATTGTCATTCATGGCAGCACACCAAACGCACCCTAAGGAGAGATGCATCTACTTTTATGTAGATGCATCTGAAATATGTGGTTGTGGTTTCTTTTTACCATTCTCATTTGATCCTAACTCTATAACACATAACCAATATTATTTTCATTCGGTTTAAATCATATTTAATTCTCAAATTCTTAAAATTTTATTATTTTTCGTTTATAACTCATAAATTTCTTATATCACTACAATTATCTGCCATTATAAAATCTCGTTACTCTACGGATATTCATTTATATTACACAATTTGTTCCAATCCAGACATGGTATAACATTTCACAAAGATCATTCTTTCTCTTCCCAACATCACGTGCAAAAACCAAAATCCCCAAATCAATTCACTTTCCCTCCACTTCCCCACAAATCAAAACCCTAACCCTAACTTTTCAATCCCACAAAATTAACCTTCAATTCACAAAAATTTCCTGTTTTTATGTAATGATTCCACTTCTTACACTCAACCCATCTTTTATTTTCATCAATTTGATAAAAAACTATTTGTGAGCTTATGAGCTTATAAGCCCAAAAATAAGCTTAAACAAACACCCCATGCTTATTATGAACTGATATGTTTTTTTGTGGATTTGATTAACAAATTTTCTGTTAGGGTGAAGTAAGCTGTTTTTGCTAAGCTGATCATCTGCTTATTAGCTGCGTAAGCTGTTGACCCCTTATTGCACTTTGATATTGTGGATAAGCAGTTTTGAATGTATGGGCTCTGGACATGATTATATGCTTATTTGGGGGTGGAATAAATTTGCTGTTACGGTGAATTAAGCTGTTTTCTTAGGGCGTAATATGCTGATCATCTGTTTACAAGCTGTTTGAGATCGTAATCCCAAACATCCCCTTATTGTGTTTTGATATTGTGGATAAGCAGTTTTGAATGTATGGGCGCTGGACCTGATTATATGCTTATTTGGGGTGAAATAAGCTGATTGGCAATCGCTTGTTCAGATTTTTTATTAGTGGTTATTTTGAAATAACAATCAGTTGTTTTCTTAGGGTGAAATAAGCTGGTCATCTACTATAAGCTGTTTGAAATAGTAAACCCAAACTCACCCTTATCGCGTTTTGATAGCGTGGATAAGGTTTGAGTGTCTGGACATGATTATATGCTTATTTGAGGGTGAAATAAGCTGATTGGATAGGATAGTTTGAAACAAGGAAGGTTTACTGATATATATGATATCAAACCCTTTACAAATTAACTCCTTTGCCCACTCTTTTTACTTTCAGGTGCGGTTTTTTGGGATTAGTTTTCGATATTCGCAACTGTTTTCGTGATATGAATGTTGGATTTATTAGTATACTGAATTGTTTGACATGTGATGTGGGGAGTTTGGGATTTTTGCTTATGTAAACAGCTTATCTTCTTATTGCTTTTTTTAAGCAAATGATATTATCTACTTAGTTTAGGGTAAATAAGCTCTTTGTAATTAGCAGTTTAAGGTTAGGATGAAACGTGAAGTATATGCAAGTATAATAATATTTAGGGGTGTGTTTGGGAATTGTGATTAGCTAATGGATAATGCTTATGATATCGTTACTTCATTAGAACTCTTATGACGTGAATGCAGTTTTCTTCTGTTGGTAGACTGAGTCGTCTGACATGTGATGGGGATGTTTCAGAATTTGGATTGTTTTTATAACAGATTATCTGCTTATTGTGTTTTTTTAGCAGATGCATAAATTTGAGTACGCTTATCTACTTAGTTTAGGGGTGAAATAAGGTCTTTTCAGTAAGGAGTTTGAGAATGTTTAGTTTGAACTTGTTGGCGGATTCAGAATCATAAGTTTCGCCTTACAGGTGAGATAAGCTGTTCTAGATAAGTAGATTTTCTGGTTATGGGTATAAGCCATTTAATATGGTAAATCCCAAACACCCTTTGTTGCGTTTTGATACAGTAGATCAGCAGTTTGAGTGTTTGGATATGATTATAGGCTCATTTGATGGTGTAATAAACAACAGCTATAAGTAACAGTTTCGGAGTTGCCTAGTCAAGCAGCATATGCGATTCTGATTATTTTACGTTTTAAATCCCTAATTAGCTGATTGCCGAAAACTTAAACAAATGCGATATCTGACTATCTGGTTTCGTTAATGTAGAAGCCTATCTACACACTTTTTGCAGCATTGCCTTCTGTTATAGCAATTGCTTATTTCATGAAAGCATAAGCAGTTTTAATATGCATTACCAAACATCCCCGGAAGTCAATGTGATCATAGAAGTATTGCTGTTGTATGCTGAATTGACATCAGACAACTCCGTTGATACTGGTTTCTTGATTAATCTAGTACATATTACATGACGTCGTAAAACTTTATCTTTCCCGAAAAGGTTTCTGATTCTATGTTATATTCTAGATCAACATGGGAAGGTGGCCAGTACGACGGAGATGGACAAAGTCGATTGGCTGCTCTTCGATTAGCAATAGAATTAAGAGCTGATCACATCGATGTTGAGCTTAAGGTTCCTTTCTTCTTGACATTAAATGAGTCTATTCGTGCTCATAGGCTCATCTAAAGTACTATACTGTTATTCGTAACTCAAATGCAGGCCGTTGATGATTTCAACAACTTAATCCATGGGGACAAGCCTACAAAGTGCAAACTCATAGTTTCTTCTCACAATTATCAAAACACTCCTTTGAAAGTGCAAGCTGTTGTGGCCAAAATACAGTCAACATGAGCTGACATTATCAACTTTGCAACAACCGCTGTAGATATAACTTACTCATCTACAATAAAGCTTGTACATTTGTTATACAATAAAGGTGATCGTTTTATTCCCGCGTTCGGTAAGGACCCAAAGTGTGACCGGAGTCACGAGTTGGGGTAACGCTCACGAGTCAACTCAGTTGGTGTGTGTCAATTATCCGAGAGGATAATCGACTTGGATGTGAAGTTTTCTGGCATGGCGTGAATTGCTTGGGGTTAGCTTGGGTCATTTCGAGGGAATGACCAAGTATTTATAGGAGGTCCTTTAGGGTTGTCAGGAACCCATAAAGGCAATCTTATGGTCCACATGGTGATCATCGAGAGAAGGAGTGAGGAGAGCACGCGGTGCTCATCCCAAAGGCCTTGGTGAGATTGCTAGGCGTGTTGTTTGTCTAGACACGTTTGTTAGGCACGCTTTGTCTTGGCGTTGCCTGAGGAAGTATTTCCCGGTGCCTTGTTGTGCTTATGTATGGGCCGAGTTTAGAGTGTATGGGCCTTAGCCTGCCTGGCTAAAGGTCGTATACGCTATCGGTAACTACCAAGTTAATCAATGTTAGCTCGAACGTTAAGTTGTCCTTGCCCGAGTCCAAAGGATGAGAATGGTTGTGCAACGATAAGAGGTGGCAATATGGGTGGATGGTGCGTGTTTTGTAATGAGTAGAAAAGGTTTAAGGTCACAGTGTACAACTTTATGGCACATGCTGAGAGTTTGGTTGGGTAGGCACGGAACAATTTTTGTGACAAAGTTTTGAGTTGTTAGAGATAAAACCTGCCGGGCGCGGAACAACTTTATGGCACATGCTGAGAGTTTTATTGTCTTAGTAGTTAATCTTCTTGATTCCACTCGTTTGAGTTGTTAAACCTAACCCAAATAAATGAGTCAATTGCCTACCTTTAGAAATGATAGTCACTTTATTTGGTAGGTTGACTGTTTTTGTTCAAATTACAGGATTTACATCTTTCTTCTCTCGATGAAGACGGGTCAGATTTAATTCAACAACCTATAAATGATTCCGGTGTTCAAATCCATTGACCCTTGAGATCTTATAACGTAACCATAAGATATAAACTTGTTAGAAGTCTTACTGAAGTTCTTAGTTTGTGATCCAAGAATCTAGTTTTACAAAACTACAGCCCAGATTTAACAAAATATCAGATGAAATTACAGTTAAAATGGCAAGTTGATTAGATGAAACTGTTTTAATGAAAGAAACCATGAATATCTTTGAGACATCAATTTTTGCCCACAAGACAATCGGAATAGTACAACCTGATTCTATGATTGGTAATTTCATTAACGTCTGAAACACTAAGAGCGATTTGACTGATGTTAACATAGTTTGTTAGCTTAGTGTGACACAAAGAATACCTGGTGTTTCCCTATGAATCATTCTTAACAAAACATAAACTTTTTCAAACTATCTTACTCATAATAAAAGTTGTACATATTTTGCACCTGTAGAGCAACTCAGGTAGCTGTTCGAAAGCTGGAAGTATGAGTCCAGCACAATCCTTGTAATTGTCTGTTAAAAAGAAGTCAATTTTCTTTCCACATAAAACATGCATAAGATAGACCTTCACAAATAATTTTTATTATTATCTGGGTGCAACAATAAAAACCTTTTTATGATACACGAAGTAAAATCATAAAATACTAGCTGAATACCGCAGATAGTCCTTTTACAGTGGCCAAAACTCGAGGCCACAAACAATGAGGCCAGATAAAGGTCCTTCAAGACTTGTAAATCTCATATTAATCGGAAAAGAGTCATTCTCAAGGTCACGAGTTGAGTTAAATTTCAAGAGTTGAATCTCCATCCATCCATCTTCTCTTTGTTTTGGAACCCGAGTAAAATCATTTATATTCAATGGGCTTGGGGTAATAAAATAGAAAAATTCGGCCTTGTTATTTTCTTGGTGGATTAAATCGCTTACTTTCACCGGACAATGTAGCCCATGGCAATTTTTTGAAATCTTGAACACAATGTAACAAATGTACTATGTATCCGGTGATAACATTTGACTTTCAATTGTGGATTTGATATGAAATACTTGTTGTGGTAAAAGCTCACACACCTTCCGAAATCTGCATGTGAGACATATATAATATGGTTACATACGTCTTAAAAAAATTCATTTGGAGACACAGAAAACTAAATCCATATGGTAAAGCTTTTCAACCATCTATTCACAAAATCTATGATATTTTATTTGATAACGTATATTTATAGGTTAGCTTAGCTGTTAATTAATATTGTTTTAAAGTTTGTTCAGAAAATCAAACCTGCAGTTAGTTGACCTTCTTGAACTATAAAGATTCACGTCAGAAAATTTGAATATAGTTGCTTTTGCAGAAAGCATGAGAAGTTTCTTCTCGTTTACTCTGCCGGACCAGATGATGTCCTCAGAGTTTGTGTACTTCTTAAATAAATTTTTAAACATAGTTGGCAAATGTTGCGGTTGTTCCACACTGAAGTTTGGTTTCAAGATTTGCGGGGCTTCCTCCAACTTTCGAATGTCTTCAAGTTTCACCTGTATAGAAATCATGTTATAAGTATGTAACTTAGAATATACCATGAAGTTCAGTTTGTCATACACATCTTCCACGTCACTTCTTTAAAAAGTTGAGACTAACGTGGAAGATGTGTATGATCATTATCTAACTTCCCGCTTCAAAAACTTCAAAAGGTGGAAGTGGTATCGGGAACAAGAGCGTGTATGAGCATTAGAAAGAGGATTATGATGAAGATCCATATGACGATTATGAACGTGAAGATTTGACTAAAGACCAACTGGCATTATGTGATACGTTTAATATTAAAATTGTGAGTCAAACTAGACGTTATTGTAATAGTAGTGTCTTGTTATGTTAGGCTTTTATGTACCTATGTAACGAGATGGATTCACCGCATCCTATGTACATAAACATTTTTTGATGTAATATATTCACCGGTGTAAAACCTTTTACCCAAAAAAAAAGTAGAATCTATATTTTTTTCCATACATCCACTAGTTTTATAAAATATAAAGTAAATAGCAAAAACCGTCCACGTGGTTTGCCCAGATCGCTAGCACAATCCCACAATAACATCATAAGTGCGACCATAGTTCACGTGGGAACCTTCTCGTTCGTTTTCGCCCCTGCCCAAAGTAAAATGACTTGGATACCCATATTTGACTTTTTTGTACCCAAATGAGGGTCTTTCAATCATTTCACTTTGCCCAGGACAAAAAGTGAACCGAAAGTTCCCAAAAATCTAGCGCATGCACTTTCGGTTATAGTGATTGGCGTCCGTGAGTGGACAAACCATAAGGACGAGTTTTTCGAGCTTACACTATATTGTAAACAATAATTTAGAACACAACAAAGGAATATATTTAAATTTACCTTCTCAATGGCTCGAAATTCAATGCCTTCAACATAAATGACACTATCTCTATTCTGGTAGGTTGAAAAGCTCTCCAGTAGAAACTCAAACACAACATCCTCTTTCTGGTTCGAGTATCGGTCCAACTCAATCATCATCCACTCTTTGTCTCTCCATGTTGCAAAATATGCATGTTGACTTTCATTCCCCTTTTTAAACTTAAGGTTAACATACATAGGTTTACTTGAAAATTTCGTGAATCAAAAATTTGAAGACTAAAAAGGCCCCGTAATCAACATTAGGAGATGAAAATTGAGGTTTTGTCTTGATTTCGATGTTCAAGTTGGAAATATCGAACATCTCCACTGATGTCTCAAACCTGCACATATTATTCTGGTTTCAATCATCATAGCTTTTATTTCCAAAATATACACTACTACATTTGGATTTACAATTATTTTCGAATTTAAAAATTTGACATAAATTCAATGTTCTAAGACAAGAGTTACATCTCAAATTCTCAATATTAAGATTTATTGTGTCAATACTCATATAAATCATTATGGCCACAAGAACATAATCATTTATAGCTGTGAGAACAGAGGACAAGGAAATTGGAACCTGAGACACATCATATTCAAATTCTACCATCTTCATATACGAACCTAATGGACGCAGAATTTGAGTTGGCCCACTCAGATTATTACCCATTAATTAGTGTTATTATATGGGGAGAGTTGCCAAAAAAGAAACAAAAATACCAACTTTGCCAATGTGTGTATCGACTAATTTCTTGCTCATCAGAGGCCTATGATAATCCAATTCAAAACAAAAAAAGATTCTTTGGTGAAAACTGAACATCTACTCATCTCCTATTGATGTTCAGAAAGTACCTTCCAAGAATTTTACCAATTATATCATTCATAACACTCTAAGCACAAGGGCGAATCCATGCTTTTGGTGTGTCATTCCTAGAAACCTCTTCAAAAATAGAAATCCTTTAGGGGATACATGGGCGAATATATGCCCCATTTTGTTTTTTAAGTTTCAATTTTTACTTTCTAGGGCCCAAATTATGTAATTATGAAGTAGAAATGTTATAATTTTAACAGTTTAAATCTTATTAATTTATTATTTTCTCCATATGTTAATGTTCTTACAAAAGATCCAATCATCTAGTTACTTTACATATGATCATCAAACAACAAACGTTGAGGATAAGGAGGAACCAATACATGGAGATATAAAGCAACACTAGTATATGTAAAATGATTTAGTTGTATGTACCGCTTAATAACCGTCGTCCCAACCCGAACAAAGAAACTTGTGTTAAATTGACCCGACCGGAACCAATACACCCTTTAACACTTTATTTTATTTCCCTCAACTAAATAAATGAACTACATTAGCATTACTCTTGAATTCACCACTTCATAAGCAGAAAAAATACATAGGTATGCTGTGAACTAATAATTAACGCTAAACTAACTAACAATGCATATGTACACATATGTAATGTTTAATAAATATACAAATCTAACAACAATGGTTATAATAACACTTATCAAAAATGGTGGAAAGAAAGAGAGACTAGCCTTGATTCTGGAAGAGATTTCCACTTATGTGGAGAACCGCTATGTACGAAAATGTTGTCGCCGATACCATTTCATTTCTTTCTCCATTATTGTTGCATGATAGCCACTATTACAAACACACACAAAAAAAAAAAAAAAAAAATCAGACTCAAATTTTATAATGCTTTAAATTCAAGTGTATGTTGAACTATTCCCCAAAAGATATAAGATAGATTGAACACACGAAACACAAAACAACATAGATATGAGAATGAACTCATTACCACTTTGTCCTGGTTAAGGAGGATTCCTTTAGAAAAATTGCTGCAAAGTTCCTCTTCTTTCTGGTAGAATAGATTTCTGGACACTTTGACATCCAATTATTTCTTTATAGTCTCAGGCAATTTGGACTCCCATAGATCATGATCCTCCTGTATATTTATTTTAGACAAACAATTAAGTCGTGTTCCACTAAGTTACTTTTTAACACATTCTATTATATACTAAACGATTATACGCCAAGATAGCGGCGACGGCGTAAAGTAACGTTAATTTGTGTGTGCAATTTTTTTATATATAGGTGTGGAAAAATTGAGAGTGGAGAATGTTAGCCTTAATAGTTTTTATTAGAAGTGATGGTCATTCACGATTAGGAACTTTGTAACGTGTGATAGAATAGTCAACGGGCTCGTGGATTGGGCTAAGCTAATTGGGCATTAGTTATGTTAAGCTAGCCTTGTCTAGTTCGTGAAACCCAAGCCCAATCCAAGTCCATCTCAAGGCCCATGGCCAAGCCTTAGGGCATTATCTCTCTTACTATAAATACCCCTCAAGTATGTCATTTGAGGGGTGTGCTTGAAAGTGTGTGTGTGTGTGTGTGTTTTCTTTATTGAATATACAACATCTTGTGTTTATATCTTATCATCACATACACGATTCTATATCTTCAAGTCACCATCTAATCTTTCTTTTCCTTACTTCTAAGCATAACGTTTGTGTTTGTATTGTTTGTGTTAACGTGGTATTTGTGTTGGGTTTGTGATAAGGTAGATATAAGGTCCTACAATTGGTATCAATCGCCTAACAATGGTTTAGGAGTGTTTGTGTTTGTTTTGAAGGGTTACGCGTAAAAGGCTCTCTTTATACGTTTTTTTTTGTCAAGCTTAAAGCTTTAATTTTTGCACTTTAAAATTCAAGATTCTTGTGGTTTAAGGTTTATTTGGTGCTAAAGTTTCAGTTTTGCAAAAAGTTCAAGCTTTACGTTTTTCTTCATTTTAAGCTCAGATTTGGTTTTGGTCATTTCTACTCGTAACTTTTCTAGGCACTTTGGGTGAAAAAGGTCAACATTTTGGGTTATTCGAGTGTTTTTAAGGCTATCTGGGTAAAAGAAATCATTTGAATCGTTGGATATTTCTTACGAGTAGAAGTCAAAAAGTCAAAACCCTAGTTTTCTACTCGTAACTTTTGGTGAAGAATCTTCGCGGTTATAATCATGTACTGCTTCCTCACTTGGATAAGTGTGTGGAACACTTCGACTTGTGGATATCCCTTACACCGATAGTGTAAAGGATTTTTGGATTCTACGCCGAAGCCATTCCTACGTAGAAGCCATTCCTACGCGCAAGCTTTCGCTATTCCTACGCCGTAAGCACCTTGCGTACGCCGAAGTTGGGTTCTATGCGATAAGAATTTCCTACCTAAGAATTCCTACGCCAAGCATCCTACGCCTAAGGATTCCTACTAAGCATCCTCACGCATAAGATCCTTCGCATAAGCACCGGATCCTACGCCTAAGCCGCTCTACTGTGAACCGTCGTTTCTACGCTAAGCTCTTCATTTTTCAAAACACCTCAACCCCATCAAATTTTTCGGCTCTTCATTTTGGCGGAAAACTTGAGTAAAATTTAAATTTTTGAGGAGACTAAACGTTCAATTTTTACGCGAGATTCAAATTTTGGTTTAAGTGTGAAAATTTTGGTCAAAAATTCAAATTTTTGGGCCTAAATTCAAATTTTTCGTCAAATTTAGGCCAAAATTGTCATAACACAAATTTTTCATACGACCTTAGAATTGATTTTTATAGTGAATTTCAAATTTTGGGCTAAAATTTTTTAGAACCAAGGTTACGATGCGACTCTCGAAAACACCTCAACCGGCTTAATCGCCATCAACCACAACTCCTTTATCGTTGAATCGATCCTACATCAACTTTATCATACATACCTTCATCAATGGCAACTATGGCGCGATCGTCTCATATAATCGCTTAAAAGGATTCTTCAATGAATAAAACATTAGTCCCACTACACCAAATAACAACAACCAATGGATTTCATCAGATAATCCGCAGCTTTGCTCAACCAAGTATGCATATGGGTCAAGAAGGACAAATGGTTGATGTTATTGGGAATCGAATGGATTTGCTACTGGGTATACAAATGGGGAATCGATGCAATATGGCGCGCTTGGTTGGACATCAAGGGGGTCGATTATGAATCGTAATATGGGATATCAACATGGGAATAATCGTTATATGACTTCGGTTCGAATGCTACCTCCGAACCTCAAAGCCAAAATTCGGTTATTTTAGTTCGAATCTAGTGTCAAACCCCACCAAGCTTGAAAGGCTCCAAGACATGTTGATGTTAGCACTGAAGAAGAGTGGAATTGAATTGACCGATGCGAATACGCATTCATGAATCCAAAACGGGCGAGATAAAGCAAAAATACCGCAACCTCCGAATCATAGAATCAATCCAGACACAACATCAAGTGGTACTTTTGATACACCTCCGGTCTATGACACAGATCCACTCAATGAGGTACCAAATTATAGTAATGTTTCTAGTCGGTTTACTCATGATGAACGGCGATTCTGCGTGACATCGGCACCTACTTATGATACATACCGACAATCCGAAGTTGTAGCAATACGAACTCGAAACTCCGGATGTGGATCCTAATGGAGGTGGTGGCACAAAATAACGAGACCGATGAGGAAACCCGCTGCTTATTTTGAAAAATTAATTAATAATTGTGGTATTGAAATCAAGAAAGTTAGTAAGGTCAATCGCGAAGTTAAGGCCGCGAATGCTAAATTGACCGCCGAGCTTGAGAGTTACAAGGAGAACGCAAAGCTTTTGAATTTCAGAAAAACAAAGAATCAGAATTAGAAATTGGTTATCGAAATTTGGTTTCTAAAGAAAAGAATTGCAAATCAAGTATAACACACTTGATGTGAATTCGAACTTGAAAATTAAATCTCTAAACAAGGAAATTTCGGATCTAAATGACCAACTTTCTAAACAAAAGCAATCGCTTTTCTCGATCTTGAAAAAGAGAAGAAAAGTTGATTGTCGATTTTCAAAACGAGAAGATTCTCTTCTTGATGAAATTCTGGATAAAAATGAGAAAATTAACGCTTTGGACAATTTGCTTCTTACAACGGGTCATTCAGATAAAACAAACAAAATGCTTTCTAACCAAGTAAATCGTCGCTTTCATACTTCACATAAAATGGCACTTGGTAACAACCCTTCTTCGTTCCTCAAAAAGCTCAAATCTCGAATGTGTTAAACGATGGAAAAGCTTTGCATGAACCCATAATTGTTCGTGATTCTCTTGAAACGTTGGAACTATCTCAGGAGAGTAGATCAAAAATGAAACAAAAGAATCCGGATCTTAAACCGATTGATTATAACAAATGGAACAAAATTAATGGAATTACTTTTGTTAATCAAAAAGAAAAGTCAAGGTTCTCCATCACACCAAGTGTTTCAAACAAAGAGTCAACACCGCTTCAAAAATCTGTTTCAAAACCAATTGTTGTCTCAAATTCTCTTTCGAACATTGAACAAATGTCTTCAAACAATCCTTTTAACACAAGTGATGCGAAAAGTATTTTAGACAATGTAAAAACTAGAATTGTGGATCTTCAAGACATTTGTAAAACTAAAACCACAATTACACCTAACAACTGGTTCTCTAGTTTTGACATCGAACAAAGAAAGTTTTTGAAACTCAAATTGCCTCACCGGCGGCATCGTCAGGCGAGGGTAATTCATTTCGAACAAGCGTTTTTGAAAGAAACAACTGACTTTGTCAAGGACCATAAATCCCTGGTAAAGCAAGCTACTGAAAGTGTTGAACACATCAAAGTTTTGGAAAATTTGAATGATTCTCTTCAAGATGTTCGACTCATGATATTATGTCCATTATTTTGCAAACATATTCTCGTTGAAGATCATGAAAGACTCGATCGTGCAGACCTCGCATTGTTTCAAAATATGAACAAGCTCTTGAAAAACTTGAAAAAGAAAATGTGTCCTATTTTAAACAACTTGATCGAAAATCTGAGGAATGCAAGTATGACAAACTGTCGGATGAGCGTGCCTACAAGGACATGAAAGAGCAAAATGATCTTTTGAGAGCTCACCGGATCAGCCAACAAGGAAAGGCTGTGGATACTAAGTTTGCAAAACCATTGGACCGAGGAGAAAACAAAGGTTCCCAAACCGGTTTTTAAACCAAAAATGTCTATTTCTATGCCTCCTCCAAAAGTCAATGAGAAAAATGATTTGTCAAAAATACCACTCCACGTCCCCTGCCTTTATTAAAAGAGAATTATCAAAGGTTTTGAAATAGAAAAGCAGCTTGTCGCAAAACTCGTTTTTGATAAAGAAAAAGTGATTACACACGGCATTTCTAAGACTAGTACAACGGAATGTGACCAAAAATCCGCTTAAAGAATCATTGGTTCTAACAACATGGTCAACAATCACTATCTAGAAGAAGCTAGGAAAAAGGCACAGACTTGAAAAGATGGAATTCTAGGTGCAACATCTAGGGTGATGAATCCTACAAGATTTCAAGGCACTGCTAGTAGTAGTAAACCATTACCTAGGAACACTCTACAAAAGACTAGGGATTGGCTTGCATCTAAGAGTAGTTGCACAACAGAAAATGCTATGCCCTTAGAAAACAACACTAGGAATTCTAGGTCCTTTTCGAACAAGAATCAACCAAAAGACTCAGAGTGACAAAGTTAAAGTCAGCTGCTTTTAAACAAGAATATTGAATTTGTCTGTACTACATGTAAAAAATGTATCTTTTCAACTAATCATGATGCATGTGCCTCACTATATCTCAAGAAAGATAATTCTTACGGCACAATCCACTAAGACACCAAATAGAAACAAGCCCGCTGATAAAATGTCAAACAAAGTAAACCTAATAGGTGGATCTCTTCAGACGTAGTTTTTCCAAAAATGAGTCTTCCACAAGATCTCGATAAGAAAACAACTCCTAGATCTTACCTTAGGTGGAAACCCACGGGAAAAGTTTTCAACAAAATAGGTCTTAGATGGATTCCCACAGGAAAGATTTTTGATACTTGCTCCAACACGATAATAGTGAAAATCATTCTGATAAGGAAGTCAGATCCACTACAACCGTTGATAGTGATCACCCTCGCCGTGAGGAAACATATACTTCTAACACTGTTATTTGTGAAAATTCTTCTTCTGTGGATGCAGGTACTTGTAAAAGTGGTGAAGGTTCATATACCCCATGTGGTAAAGAAGAACTTTATGCCAATTTTGCATGTGGAAATCCTTTTCTAGTTCCACTCTTAACTCCACTTTTACTTGGCCAAACTTAATCTTCTTTCTTCAAATCTTCTTTGTAAATATCTTTTGAAAAAACCAAAATACAAAATTTGAAAACCAACAAAAGCAAAATATAAAAATATAAAACTTTCAAAAATACAAAAACAATATAAAATCAAAAATCCAAAAATATTCTTCTCACGACATGTCTCTCGATAATCGATATTCTGCACGCTTTCTAGAAATGTCATTCAACAATGATACTGGTATGTGTACGTAGATGCTTGAGCGAGAGTTCTTTATTGTTTTCTAAAACATGTCGTTTCTCAAAATTTCAAATAATGGCTTTCAGTATACATCGATCGAAACCCGGACTAAAAATGATGACTTTTGATTATTTTCAAATCAAAACTCGTGCTTTGATAGAAAAATGTAGTGTACTGAAAAAGATTCTACATTTAAAAATGGTGAGAAATCATCATCATCTTGAGCACCTTTTCAAGATTGTTCAAAAAGATTTTCAAAATCTTTCAAAATATTTTGTGCTCAAGATAACTCCCTCTCAAACCCTTTAATTGATTATGCTTTATTAAAGGGGGAGTATAAAACAAAAATGTTCCATATTCATGCTTAAATCAAATCCGTTTGTCTCCCCAAAAGATTCTAAAATGTTGTTTAATCGGTTGATATCAAAAATATCACGAATATGCTATTTTTGAGGGGAGGAGACGTGATTAAAATGTGATCAAAATGTTTAATGATCGTTGTTTGAATCTCAAAATGAGCTCGACTCGCAAACCAATGGATTGACGAGAAATCAAAGTCAGTAAATGTACCATTTCGAGAAACTTTCTATGGACTTGACCAGGGCGGGTAATAATTTCAAGCTAGTTCTCTAGTGATGTAAACGTGTCTCGAATCGGTCTAGCTCATTTAAAGTCGATCAATTCAAAAAGTGCGAACTCTACCCTCGATAATGTGATTTTTGTTAAAACTCATAAGCACATGTGAAGGGGGAGTGTTTCTGAAAATATAAAACTCTGAGTGTCTCAAACATGTTTTCTATCATAAACACTCGGAGATTTTCAAGTAAAAATGGTTTTATGGCAACAATAGGACAGTCATGGAGTTATAAGGTGACTAAGGATAGAAATCTGGCCCTATGATCCGCCGGAGTCGGAGGGATCTACCCAAGGACATCACCAATAGTTAGTATTAGAAGTCCTTAGGTATGATTGAAAAAGGAGTAATGTGAGAAAGGAGAAAGAAGGGGTTGAAGAATTAAAAAGAAATGTGAAGAAAGGGTGAAAGAAATAGCCTCCATATTCAACCTTAGGCGTAAACCGGTTCAATACATATGCTACCGGTTGTCACTAGATGACACCGTATTGAAGACAAAGACGTCATGGACCCGTGTGACGCCGCACTAAACCTTCTAGCCACTCAATTCCTCTCAAAAGGGATTAGTTTCATTCTCACTGGGAACCCTACATAATCTATCGACTTTCTCTTAGAGATCGTTGGTATTGAAGAAGGAGACCCTCTCCCTAGTCTCCGCTTAGGAAACCAAAATGCACTTATTGAGTCTAGAGCCACGAGATTCATCAAAAGATCTCATAGGAACAGTTGACATGACATCGCTTGTTGTTCATCATTAAGGACACAAGTGATATATTCTAGAGTCCTACGCAGATCTTAGCAATCTGCCAGAACATTTATGAGAAGTTTTACAACTGTAATCTTCAATGATTGAATGGAAATTCCCGCCAGGTCAACATCAAACACCACGAAGCCAGTCACTTGTAATTCTCCGTGGATTACGCTTAGTGTGTCTCAAGCGGCCTACGCGTGGGGTGATGCTTGTGTACCTCAAACTGACTCATCCAAGTGTAGATGTACTTGGTATATCGCGTTATCTCACTTGTGGGACTGGTTCCGGCCAGGTTGAACGCCTTTGTGAGAATTAGAGAAGTGTTTTCACACTATGATGTTAACACCCTCGAAATTCAAACTTGTAAGTGCCGGAATCCGCTTATTACTAACTGCTTTTATGTTTTCTTCGTATGGAAGCTCTAGAGCGGATGGATCGCGCGAGATCGCCACATGCTCATCCCAACGACACATGAAAGTTCTCATCACAATCAAAGGCTACACAAAGTTTAAAGACTCGAGAACTACATCATTGGTAACCAAAAGTCAAATAGAAGTGTGAGCATGGTGGAGAAAGACGTGGAGACACCTAACCAACAAGTTGACAACGCAGAACAACCACATTATCTTATCAGAAAGCATGAAGGAACAAAGAATCAAGACTATTCTATATCTACTCACAAAGTTCAAGCTCAAAAAGATTAAAGACCTATTCAAGTGGAGCATCATTTGAATGACCACCCCTTAGGGGAGATTGTTAGCCTTAATAGTTTTTATTAGAAGTGATGGTCATTCACGATTAGGAACTTTGTAACGTGTGATAGAATAGTCAACGGGCTCGTGGATTGGGCTAAGCTAATTGGGCATTAGTTATGTTAAGCTAGCCTTGTCTAGTTCGTGAAACCCAAGCCCAATCCAAGTCCATCTCAAGGCCCATGGCCAAGCCTTAGGGCATTATCTCTCTTACTATAAATACCCCTCAAGTATGTCATTTGAGGGGTGTGCTTGAGTGTGTGTGTGTGTGTTTTCCTTTGAAGCAATATACAACTTATTGTTTTATTTTCTTCTCTCTACCTCTCTAAACATATACACGAGTTACACATCTTAAGTCACCATCTCATCTTTCTTTCTTTCTTATTAACGCATATTGTGTTTGGTTTCACGTGTTCATCTTGTGGTATAAGTGTTGGGTTTGTGATAAGGTTGATATATCTTAGGTCCTACAGAGAAAGTTAGTGTTTTAAATTGTAATCAAGTATTTAAATATTTAATAGATTTCATTACCTTTTATAAATAGGTGTATTTTAGTCTAACAACATTAATAATTTTTTAAGTTTATAAGTTTTAAGCAATTGTTTTTTCTCTTTATATGTACTAAAGATATGCTAGGAGAAGTTAGCGACGTCACTTTAATTCAATGGTAAAATTTAAGTATGAAGTTATTGTTAAAAATTAAATGTACTTGAAAATATTTAAAACTTTTGGCAATAAAGTAAAGGTTATAACATAGAAATTTACTGAAAAAAACTATCTTCATATTAAAATTATATTGTGAAGTAGTTATAAAAATTTAAAAAGTTAACACGAACCTAGAAATAATAAGAAGTAAACTGATGAAATTTTTTTGAGTTTTTCATAAACGTCATAGAAAAAATAAATTGTGAAGTTAACTTTAAACTTTGAATTTACTCGAAAAAATATGAATTTCTTTACAAGAAGTAAAATCGCTGGAAAAAAATCAAATAATATTATTTTCACAATTTAAATGGACTATGAAGTTACGTTAAACTGTAAATTTTGTTCAAAAATTCTTAAAAATTTGACAAGAAACTGAGGTAAAATCGTTGAATTATCTTTTTGAAATAAAATATTGATATCACAAAATTTACATGTAATAATATGGATATATATATATGAATCATATGTTGGAAAATTGGTTGGCAAAAGTGACTTTTGACCAACTTTGGACACAATTATCTATATGTATGTGTCACATATATGAGTAATAGTTTGTAGGTTCGCGTTCTCCTCGAAGAGAGCTTCGCAATAAGCCTTTATGTGTCCAAAATAGAGTTGATGTGAATGAGATATCGGGTCTCAAAGTTAGGCATTCGGTACTATGCCTAAAGAGGAAAAATAGTTTATTTTCAATCCCACATCGGTGGGATGAGTAAACTTAAAGGGAGTCTATTGTGTATAAATAGAGGCTCTAATTCCACAAGTTTTTCACACATCAAATCAATAGTTATTATTGATTTCCAACATATGGAATACGCATCTCTTAAGATGAAATTCTCGGCAAATTTAGTTAAGTCCACAAGATAACATCTTGTTTTGGCCGTTGTACCCCGGGAAAGCAGGCGAATCTGTTTTAAGGGAAGCGTGTCAAACACGTGCCTTGGCTTTTAGTGCTTCTTTGTTGATCTTTATTTGGTGATCAAGTAAGTCTTTTGACTATTTTATTATTTTATTTAATTATCGTTTATCTGCACATTCCCGTTTGTATTAAATTTTCATCATTATTTATTTATCAAGTTAATTTTATTTATTGTAATATAGATTTTATTAATAAAAGTGTAACCATTTCCCTACCTTATCTTAACGATTCGCGGTAAATGTAATTAAAACACTTTTATTAAAATATGATTTATATAATTAATGATTTTTATACTAACTGTTTTTCTCATGAAAACCAAGAGTGAGTTTCTTTGAAAATCAGTTTATAACTAAACGTAATTTTAATTAACGATTTATAAACGATTTTTAAAACAGTTTATTGAATCAGTTTATATTGAAACTATGATGAGTTTCTTTTCAAACTGATTTATTTAGTTTGTTTATTGCATATGTTATTGTTTAAATCTGGATATTGAAACCAAGCTTGTGTTTCTAGGAATCATATTTGGTACAAGTTTACATAAACCATGTCGAGTTTATTAGATACCATATTGTTTTAACTGTTTTTTTGTGTTTAAATATTCACAAGTTAACTGATGGTAACATAATTTGTGACCCTAGTGAATCTTGCGTAATGTAATTGGTGCTGCGCTTACTAACATGGTTAAAAATCATGATGAAATCCGATTCATTGAAACCATGTGGAGTTTCTTTGAAACAAATCTCATAAAATATGAAGTTGTTATTTTATTAGGTTACTAGAACGTGTTTATTGAAACCAAGATGAGTTTGTTTGAAACAAAATCTAATAATATACAAGTTGTTATTATATTTTGTGGAAAAGTTTCTTTGACTTGTTTAGCTTATTTAAACCAGGTTGAGTTTAATTATAAACTAAATATAGTTCTTGAAATTTTATGCATTTGATAGTAGATCTATAGAAACCTTGTTGAGTTTCTTTGAAAAAGTAAATCTATTTTGAAACCTTGTCGAGTTTTATTGTAGAATTATACCATGTGATGCAGATCTATTAAGATATTATTAAAGAAGATTGACAAGATCATATTACAAATTTGTTTTTGTTTAAAAACATTATGTAATATGCGATATTGTTTCATTGTTTAATCGAAAGACTTGTTTAAAAGCGGTTTTGTATAATGGATCTTACAAAACAGTAGTGTTACACTTTGTGATATAGCAAGTTGTTAATTATTCCAAATTTAGTTTTACACTAATAACGAATCTCAGATAATCGTAATGTTCGAATGTCATGAGTGACATCTAAAGGATCTGCCTCGAACTTGTTGAAAAGGAGACCGATACTCAAGTTATGTGTACGGTAGATGCTTTAAAGCATTCAGATTTTATGTGCCATAACTATGGGTTTAATGACCTGAATGAAATGAAAATTGTTGCCAAGGCGGGATCCGACATTAGAAAATGTTGATTAACACTTGGGCATCATGTCATGAGTATGATGATAAGAGTTTGGTTAACTCTTTCAAAGTAGCAGAAAATGAGAGATGCAATTTATGGGCAACTCTATAAATCGCTAATAGCAAGGGAAAAGAAATGTGATGTTGAAATTCACATGTGGAAAGAGTTAAGTGAACCAACACGTTGTATGTGCCAGTAGATTCGTGAGGAATCTTGTGTGCGGATGGTTGCTTAATAAATTTGGCTTTATTTTTATCAAGTAACATTGAGTTAACATTGAACAAAATTTTGGTCGGTACGGGTTATGCCCTTCATTAAATGTTTAAGCTGAATTTTGGTCGGTACGGGTTATGCCCTACATTGAGTTAGCATGGCCATCTCGGACATGTTAATTTTAACTCAATACGTTGTTTAAGTAAATAAACAAACACGGATTACAAAAGTAAAACTTATGTTGAAGCCAAATTGACAAGATTGTCTTTTCACTCGGTTGACCGTATATTAACCAAACCCTTGATTCACATAGTTTTATGTGATTTGGAATTGATACCTACTAAGGTAGCAATTAGGTACTTCATCGTAATTGTTGATGGTAGCACAAAATATTGCGACTTTTACTTACTTGAGAGTAAGGATATAGACAAGATTGATCTATACAAATAAGTTAAGAATCAACTTAATATCGAAAACAAGGCGGTTCGAAGTGATATTGGAGGTGAATATGTGTCTCCATTTCATGTATGTTCTAAACATGGAATAAGACATAAATTTATTGCTCCTTATACACCACAACATAATTGTTGATAGGAAAGAAGCGGCCTTAAAGATATGGTTATGCCATGTTGTTAAAGTCATGGTTTAAGCGATGGCATGTGGGGAAAGCGGTTTTATTGGCTACTTATCTTTTAGATAAGATCCCCTGTAAGGAAAAGAAGATAGTTTTATGAACTATGGATGGGAAGAAAACCATCCTATAAGTACTTACGAATGTGGGGGTGTCTATCGATCGATTGACACCCAAGGTTCAAAATATTGGACCTAAAACTGTGGTTTGCATAAGTTTGGATATGCTCATAAAAGTAGTGCTTATCATTTCTTTGTATGTGATTCGGAAACGATAAATATACACAAAGATACGATAACCAAATCAAGGAAAACTTTCATTGTATGAAACCGTGTTTCCTTGATTATTAGAGGAGAATGGATGTTCATCTAGGCTTGGCGGTAAAGTTGTCCATGATGAGAGGCAACTAAATGATGAAGTCCTTCATGATGAGAGACATCAAGATGAGAATGTTGTTCGTGATAAGAGACAACAAAGGAGTTGATAATGATCTCCAAGATGAGAGACAAGATCAAACTGAGGAAGAAGAGGTTGAACCTAGAAGAAGCAAAAGGGCAAGAACCGAGAAATCGTTTAGACCATTTTTGTTTCTTTTATGGTTAAAACGAACCTACTTCATACCGAGAGGCGTTACTTCCTCGAAGGGCCTCAATGGAAAGAAGCCATTAAAAGTGGAATATATTCTATTTTACAAAATCATACTTGGGAGCTCGTGGATTTACCTCCTGGTTGTAAACCACTAGGCTATAAATGGATCTTCAAGAAGATGAAAGCCGGTGGCACCATTGACAAGTACAAAGCAAGATTAGTAATCAAAGGATTTAGACAACGAGAAGGTCTTGATTACTTTGATACATATTCGCTTGTTACGCGAATAACCTCGATTAGGATGATACTTGCTATTGCCGCTTTAAATGGATGTGAAAACGGCATTTCTAAACAGAGATTTAGAAGAAGAAATCTACATGAACCAACCCAAGGGTTTCATAGCCCTCGCAATCAAGAGAACAAAGTTTATAGGCTTGTTAAGTCATTATATGGCTTAAAGCAAGCTCCCAAACAATGACATCAATTTTTTTTTTCACGTCATGTCAAAACGTGGATTTAAAAATAACAGATGTTTGTGGAAAGAAATAATTGCTGGTATATATGTAATCATGTGTCTATACATAGATGGTATACTTATCATTGAAAGTGATAACAAGATGATCAAATCCACTAATGAAATGTTGGAGTCAAGATTTGACATGAACTACATTGGCAGCTCGATATGGTTCTTGGAACTAAGATCATATGAAACCAAATGGATTTGTTTTGAAGTAAAAACACTATAAGGACAATATTCTTTAGAGGTTCAATGTGGGGGATTCCGGCCTAGCTAGAACTCCAATGACATCTTTTAAATCTATTAATAATAGAGGTAGAGATGTTGCCTATTTTGAATACTCATAGAATATGGCGCCTTATGTGTCTAATGACATGTGTAAGACTTGATTTAGAAGTTAAAATTAAGTTAAGTAAATATACCATTAATTCAAGTGATGACCATTTGAATAGTATTACACAAGTACTATGATATTTACGATATTGCATTTTGGAAGATATCCAATGACTATCTAATGATAGATTAATGCAAATATGGATTCTTACATAAAAGAATCTAGATCCACTAGAGCGGATGTATTGACTCGTGGGAAGTCATGTCTTGGAAATCTTGAAAGTATTTCAAACGGACTTTTATAGCTAAATCTATGATGGAATTTGAATTTATCATTTGAGATAAATTTATAGAATATGCGGATATCTCGTTAATGTAGAGGACATACCAAGATGGCGTAGGACCGTAACGACAATCTATATAAAGTGATAGTCAATTGGAAATTGACAGATCTCATATCACAATGTAAAACGGTAAGTCAAGACATATCCATCATAGACGTTGATTGGTGCGACAACTACTCTCAACTAGAGTTATCACGATTGACTACGTAAAGTCAATAGATAACATCAGTCATCCGCTACGAAAGGCTTAAGCAGAGAGTTAGTTAGTAAGTCGTCTAAAGGAATGAGACTAAAGCCCATAAAGGAATGAGTTTATATGAAGGAAAACCTAACCTTGACTTGGTTGGAGATCCCAAGATATGGGTTCAATAGGACAACCTAATCATATAAATGTGGGGGAAGTCACGTCAATATGGGGGAGTTACTTAACATTGTAACTTCCTAGTCCATTCCTAAGAGCTCTTGCAGAACCAGGCAAATGTTCAGGACCATAATGAACATGACTATGAGGGCTTAACAATGTTAGGGAGAGTCTTGTGTGAAATGTATTGTCGTCTACACAAAGCACTCTTCAAAGACATCGATTCAGTTTAGACAAATTCATCGCATGAGGCTAAGTGCATTTCAAAAGGGAAGGTTCAAAGGGTCACACCTACCTATCCTTTGCAAGATTCAACTATTGGAATTTCATCGTAATTTTTGTGTATTACGACCGATCTCCATTCATGTGGGGAATTGTTGGAAAATTGGTTGGCAAAGTGACTTTTGACCAACTTTGGACACAATTATCTATATGTATGTGTCACATATATGAGTAATAGTTTGTAGGTTCGCTTCTCCTCAAGAGCTTCAATAAGACTTTATGTGTCCAAAATAGAGTTGATGTGAATGAGATATCGGGTCTCAAAGTTAGGCATTCGGTACAATGCCTAAAGAGGAAAATTAGTTTATTTTCAATCCCACATCGGTGGGATGAGTAAACTTAGAAGGAGTCTATTGTGTATAAATAGAGGCCCTAATTCCACAAGTTTTTCACACATCAAATCAATAGTTATTATTGATTTCCAACATATGGAATAAGCATCTCTTAAGATGAAATTCAGCGCTTTAGTTAAGTCCGACAAGCATAACTTATCGCTTTGGTCACACTCGGGAAACAGACGTATGAATCTGTTTAAGGGAAGCGTGTCAAACACGCGTTCTGCTTTTAGTGCTTCTTTGTTGATCTTTATTTGGTGATCAAGTAAGTCTTTTGACTATTTTATTATTTTATTTAATTATCGCTTATCCGCTACATTCTGCTTGTATTAAATTTTCTTATTTATTTATCGTTAATTTTATTTATTGTAATATAGATTTTATTAATAAAAGTGTAACCGTTTCCCTACATCATAATGTTTCGAAGTTTTATGAAATTATAGAAACTTACTTGGAATTCCAGAGCTCGCTTGAGTTGTATCACAACTGCTTTTGCGTCTTTCTCTCTTGTGATGTAAGCACTGATATGCAATCCTTGCAAATGTTACAAACGATTGCTGATCAACTTGCTCCTTTATACCCTCAAACACTAGTTGATCAAGTTTTCCTGTTTGATAGCGATTTTTTGCCAAAAAGGGCAAAAATAGATACTCATCATCTAGTTTTATAGATGATTGTTTCCCGCACAATATGTCAAATAAAACAGCACCCAATGAAAATATATCGGATTCTTTAGTTAGAATGTGTGTTTTCAAATATAGTGGATCACAATAGCCGATAGTTCCTGCTGCATCATCGATAACATATTCTATATCCTGATTTACTGGACATACCAAGGAATGCCCAAAACCTGCAATTTTTGCTTTCCAATCATCAAATAGTAGAATGTTGCTACTTTTGATGTCCCTATGTATCACTACTTCTTGATTTACATCAGTTGCATGTAGAAACTTCAACCCGCTTGCAATATCGATACATATTTTAAGCCGCATCACCCATGTAAGACTTGCGTCACTCAAGTACCCGTCAAGTCTTCCTCTAGATGCAAACTCATGCAAAATGATTTTTTCAATCTCATCTTCACAGTAGCCTACAAGACCAATAACATTCTCATGTTTATACTTCAAAGGGATATCTAGCTCTCTAAAAAATCCAGCTTCTCTGTGACCAAATAACCTCCTATCCAACCGCTTTGCAGCAATGATGGTATTGTTATTAGCATGAGAAGCTACTCCTTTGTAGACATTCCCAAAACCTCCTTTTCCAAGGATATTGTCATCACTAAAGTTTTGTGTGGCTGATTTAATGTCTTCAAGTGACATTTTGAAGTTTTCCTTCTGGCTTTTTTCCTGTAAATCATTGGACAGTCGATCAATTAGATAAGTAAAAAAAGAAAATAGAAATGGATTACTACTAAAATTCCTTTAAATTGTTATTTTGATTTTTTAGTTTCAGTTTCTCTTAGGTTTTAAACTTGCTACAACTCCTATAGAAGTAAATACTGCTTAATTACAAATAATTGACTAAGGCAAACTAGCCAAGTTATATAACAGAATATTAATAAATTAGTGGGTAAAATAATCTATCAGACTTTGACAAAACCTTACACTTGAAAGTAGATTTTTGAGTTCTAAGGTATTTAAAAGGTTCTTCTGGGTTAGGTATAATTAAATCCTTAAAACTCAAATATTCAGCTTATTATGTTTTGTTGAAAGTGTATTGGGCAAAATGTCTTATTTTTAGCAAATGAGAAGATAAATTAGTGCATGCTTCTTTATAATGTTATAATAAGCCTGCAATACAATTTGCATATCGAACATGATTCAAAGAATTGTCTGATTTACTGCATCAGAAATGTTTATGGTGTAATGTTGTTGCAGACTATATATTGGTGCTCCAGTTGTATGGATCAAAAGCTCAAAGACTAATTCTTCCGCTAAGATGAAAGACTTCGGATTCATATAATTTAAAGTGAATAATGACGGCTTGTGATAGATGATTTTATGTGCTTGTTTTTGATTTTGGATCCATCAGTTTGAAACCGATGTTTTATGTGTTGATCATTTTAAGGTTTTTAGAAAATGAATTGTTTCTGAGTGAGAATCATTCAGCAACCAAAAAGCGTTTATATTCTGTTTATGCAGTTTCACATAGAAAAAAAAAAAGCTAACTTACGAGAAAGTGAATGCACGAAGTGTCAAATATTACTATGGGATAAGAATATCACTTACACCGTGCTTGTAACGATCTTTTTAGTTGTTGGACGCTGGGCTTGAGTTTCTACCACACATCGATATGCAATCTCTGAAAATATGTCCAAAGAATCTTTGTTGGGTCCTTTTGCTCGAGCAAAGACATGTCCATCACTTCTTCTTTATCTTGTGATCAATAATTTTGATTAGTGTTCCATTTTCAAAATGATGCCGTGCAATGGGTGCAATCCCCTTCTTATTGACCTTGGTGTAAATACGATCATAGGCCAACGTCCCGGTTAAGATCTCGAATAACACTACTCCAAAAGAGTAAATGTCTGATTTCTTATTTAATCTACCATACTTCTTATATTCTGGATCCAAATACACATTTGTACCAGCAATCGTGTCGGTATTGAGAGTGCTGGCCTCTTGATCTGTTGGGTGGATTTTGGAGTGTTAGGATTAGATCCCTAACAACCCGGTTACTAGCAACGGATAACTCGATCTCGAAGACGTGGTCTGAGAAGAAAGAATATGCACAAGTAAGTTACCCTAACCGAATGATTAGTATTGAAAGAATAACATACAAGACCCTCTCACCTCCTTTATAGAGATGAGAGATATAAACCGACTCTAACAATGACTCCTAAGTCGGTTCCAAAAATGTAGAATAAGGAAAACGTAAAGCTTGGGACTCAAGCAAATATGACACTTTAACCCCTAGACTTAATAGCTTGCTAATATAGAGACTAATCTTCCAACAATTTCCACCTTTGGCTTTATATTAGCCTACCCACACTCAAGAACTCCAAACAAGCTTTAAGCTTCACCCGTAATTACCTTCGCCAAGGCATCCGCGCAGCGATTTCAGTGCTTCAAGACCTCTCACCTTCGCAGTTGATGTGCTTAGTCCTTTCATGAAAAACATGATTCCGCGAAGTGAATCGCCGATTATCACAATTAATCCACATTGTTAAGCTCCACGCCCAACTCTTCCAAGAGTCCCTTAGCCAAATAGCTTCCTTCACAATCTCCCGGGTAAGCCATATACCTGTAGTTGAAAGAGCCACCACGCGTGTTGTAGCGTTGCTTCTCCGATACAACACATCCCCGTACTAAAATGCGTAACCATGATAGACCTACCTTTATCCGATCCTTAGCATAGTCTCAATCAACAAAACTGTTACGTCCACATGGTTGCCACGATTTGTCCCATACACCAAACCCACGCTTTGCGTGCCTCAAATATTTCAAAATCCACTTCATCGCTTCCCAATGCTTTTTACCGGACCAAATATCCTAACTACACTTACATCGCATAATGCTATGTCCGCCTCGCACCATCAAGTACATTAAGCTCCCAACCGCATTTGCATACGACACCTTACTCATCCTTTCAACATCACAATCCCTAACCCGCAATCCTTCAACGCATGACTTGAAGTGCCCACCTAATGGCATCTTAACCGATTTCCCATTGTCTATTCTAAAATTATTTAAAATCTTAGAAACATACCCGGATTGTGACACCCTCAATTCTTAACTCGATCCCGATGATCTCCATACCAAGAATCTTCTTTGCTTCCCCGAGCTCTTTCATGTTGAACTCCTTTTTAAGCAAAGACTTGATAGACCCAATCTCAACCTTGCTTTTACAAGCAATCAACATATCATCTACATATAACAATAGATAGATATACTCACCGTGCAAAACTCCACGTAATATCGCATTGTCAGAATCGCTACGCTTAAACCCGTTGCTCGATATACTCATCAAACCTCCTATACCATTGCCTAGGTGATTGCTTCAATCCATAAAGGGATTTCTTTAAGAAACATACCTTGTTACCTTGTTCATAACCCGGTGGTTGCCTCATGTAAATCACTTCTTCAAGATTTCCATGTAAAATGCCGTCTTTACATCGCTTCCGACTCATAATCTCTACATGCACAATGCAAGTATAACCGGATAGATGTGTGTCGAACTTCAGAAAATACTTGATTGTAGTCAATTCCTCGCTTGTGAATCCACGAGCCACAAACCTCGCCTTGTACCTAGGCTTTTGAACACCTTCAATCCCTTCCTTTATCTTGAGCGACCATTTGCAACTCACCGCCTTTTCCAAATGGATGATCTACTAACTCATAGGTCTTATTCTTCTCGGAGAATCCATCTCTTCATCATCTATACGACTTTAGAATCGCTGCTCTCACAAGCAAGCGCCTCTGGTATGTTAATGGTTCATGAGTATCTTCTTCCTCTGGCGCAAAGAAACGTAGCGACCATATTACTTTCATCCCAAACCTCAAAGGTTTTCGTTCTGTCCTTGGCTCTCCCGAACCAACCGATAACCGTGAGATCCGTGTTTGATCATGATCCCGATCCCCGTCTTCATCATCGCCATCTTCCTCGATCATCCGCGATCTTCCTCAGCGACGATTATTTAACCTCTGCGGTTCCACCTCAACTCGTAATTCCTCAATGACATCAAGCATTCGCACCGAATCCTTCAACGTGTCTTTGTACGACACTTTCAATGAAGACACCCCCTCGCTAGTGACTATCTTAGGTGATTCATTATCGCCTCCGTATGTACCGCCCCTTCACACCTTCAGGATACCCCAAAGAACGATTTCACGCTTCCTCGCTCGAGCTACCTTGTTTAGCGTGTGAATATGCCACACCGAAAATCCTCAACATCCCATAATCACTTGATGTCCACCACATCTCCATAGGAGTCTTTTCTCAATCGCCGATGGTGACCTATTTATAAGATATGCCGCATACATGTCGCCTCACTGCAATCCGCATCATTAATAAATAAATGCATCCTTACCCATGAGAGTTCTATTCATCCGTTCGCTAATCCATTCTCACAGGCGGCGCAAGAACCTGCCAAATGTCAAGCAATGCAATCACGCTTCAAACTCCGATTCTGTAACTCAAGACCATTATCCGCCCTAAGCTTCTTAACCGTCCTCCCAGCTCGATTCTCTACTAAGCTCTTCCACTCTTTGAACTTTCCAAATGCTTCGTGAACCCGAGAATAT
Organism: Chrysanthemum makinoi; assembly: GCA_910596185.1. Taxonomy (NCBI): domain Eukaryota; kingdom Viridiplantae; phylum Streptophyta; class Magnoliopsida; order Asterales; family Asteraceae; genus Chrysanthemum; species Chrysanthemum makinoi. The sequence continues at coordinate 14,786,756 of OU343217.1, forward strand.
AAACCCATACCCTCTCGAATAATCATCAACAATAGATAAGAAATACCTTACCTCCCAATGATTCCACCGAGACGGACCCATAAGTCCATGAACATAGTCTATCACTCCCTAAGTGTGCCTTCCTACACCAAACCCACTCGATGTGACTTTCCAAGAACACATTCTCACAAAAATCGAGCTTACCTAGACTCTCTTGCCAAACAACTCCCTCGCCCAAAGACCGTAGTCCCTCGCGATATGTCCCGCCGTTTGTGCCAAACACGGGCAAGACCGTTTTTCTCAACACTAGCATTAAGCTCACCCGCACGCATGGTCATCCAAAGAGTATACGCGAATTTCCTTCGGGTTCCGGATAAAACAACCCGGAACCATTAATCACTTTGATTTTGCTGATTGCATTTTTTACGGTATATCCCTCTTTTCAAGAGTTCCCGATATCAAGTTTCTTTTCAATTCGGGAATATACCACATTGTGTAATACAAAACTTGACCCATCTTTCGCTTGTACCCTTACCTTGCCAATGCCTCGATCTTGCACTCCCCGTTGTCACCAACGTTACTCCTCGCCCCATCGTGATTCCGGAAAATCAAAAATAAATCTAACCTTGTGTCATATGGTATGAACCTCCTCAATCCATGATCCAATCTAGCAAAGCCTCTGACTCATAACCATCATCACCTCGAACCGTCATAAATCGAACCACTAGAGCTTGGTGATCATCTTTCTTAAAACCATTTGAATTCTTGCGATTATTCTTGACGCGCTTCTTCTGCGTCCTCGATTGGCAAATATAGCACTTGAGTCTTCCACCTCGAGACTCGATCTTGACTTTCCCCTAGAGCGCGCGATTCCTCGCATCGATCTTCCCCTCACGATAACCCTTCACCATCATCCCACTTCGCCTTAGATCTTTCTTTGATTTCCTTTGAATTCAATGTGGCCATCACATCCTCCAAAGTCAAAGCTTCCCGTCCATAAAGCAAGGTATCCACAAAGTGTTGCATGATGGGGTAAAGAAGAGTAATAATAAAGCAAGATCTTCATCCTCGAATTTTACCTCAATATTTGCTAAATCAACAACGATTTTGTTGAACTCATCTATATGCTCGAAATCGTTCGTCCCACCAAGATGTAGAATGTGTACAACTTCTTCTTCGTGTACAACTTGTTGCCCAAGGACTTTGTCATGTACAAAGTCTCAGCTTGGTCCAAACCCCACAGTGCGCTCTCCCCCGGTAACCTCTCTAACCTTGTTACCTAAACACAAAATCATATCGTGAAGCTTTCTTGTTTAGCTCGCCTTGTCGTAGCATCCATAGTCGCGGTAAAACCTCCGTGAGTCGCTTCACATCCATGTTGGATTAATAAAGCACGCATCTTAACTCCATAACCCGAAATCACCGTTCCATCAATTTCTCGATCTCAAACTTGGCTCCCATCATTCTTTAAACCCTTTATTAATTTGCTAAACCTTGTGAAAAAACCTCACAATCACAAACTAACAAAGTCCCTTGTGCAATACCCTTCAAATTATTTAATCCTTATTATTGAATATTAATATTATTGTATAATAAATAATATCTCTATTATTAATATTCAATAATAATAATAATGAGTAATACTTATCACAATAAACAAAAAACAACTTGCCCTTTTCTTCTTTAACCAAAGCACAAAAAACCAAATACACCACTATTTGACTTTTTCTTCCACCAATTCTTCTTCCCTGTCCTTGACGTGACAAAACACAACCAAACCAGAACCCGCTTTTTTCTTCTTCTTCGCTTGATTATCCCCAGCGAAAAACAAAGAAAACCCACCAGGAACCTGTGTGGATCGCCTACACCTTGTCGCAGCACCCAGAACCAAGAACCCTTCGACGCTTCTAGATAACCGATAACCTAGCAACCTTTTTGATACCACTTGTTAGATTAGATCCCTAACAACCCGTTACTAACAACGGATAACCTCGATCTCAAGACGGTGGTCGCAGAAAAGAAAGAATATGCACAAGTAAGTTACCCTAACCGAATGATTAGTATTGAAAGAATAACATACAAGATCCCCTCCCCTCCTTTATAGAGATGAGGGGGGAGATAAACCGACTCTAACAATGACTCCTAAGTCGGTTCCAAAAACAGAATAAGGAAAACGTAAAGCTTGGGACTCAAGCAAATATGACACTTTAACCCCTAGACTTAATAGCTTGCTAATATAGAGACTAATCTTCCAACATGGAGAGTCCAAAATCAGCAATCTTTGCCTCCCAATTATCACCCAATAGAATATTCGCGCTTTTGATGTCACGGTGTATTATCTTTTGTTTGTCCTGATCCGTGTTGGTGTGAATGTATTTCAAGCCATGTGCTATATCAAGACATATTTTTATACGTTGCACCCAATTAAGATTAGTTATTCTATCATCGCTTTCAATATAATTTTCCGTGACTTCCTAGATGCAAGTCGTATATAAGGATCATGTGATCAGGACCTTCATTACAAAAGCCAAGAAGGGAGATTATATTGTCATGTTTACAGCTACTCAAAGTTTCAATCTCTGTAATGAACCCTTGCTTTCCTTCTGGATTGAAAATGTGTTTTATGGCTACCGTATTCTCTCTCTTGGGAAGATCACACTTATTCACCCCTTCTATCAAGACCAATTCGCTATCAAGATGTTCAAGTTGTGCCTTGTATACCTTACCATATCCTACTGACCCAATGCAATATTTTTCGTCAAAATTCTCGGTTGCCAACTCTATATCTGCAAGTCCAATCTTCAAGTGTTCCAAGCTCTTCTCCTGCAACATAGTGGAGTTATAAATCACCCATAAAGGCTAGTAAGGATGGGAGGGAAATTATAAAGAAATTGTTTTTATAACCGAACGAAATTAATAGAATATGAAAACGTTCAAAAGCCTCAATTTATTTGTTTCAGGTTAATTAGTATTGTATTATTTTTCTTTTTATTAGACAAAGGAACTAATGTTGTATTATACCAAGGATCTTTTAGCCCGCACATACTAAAAGCTTGAATTTTATTCATGCGGAACTAATTTATACTATGTTTAAACTTGTAATTAAGAATCTTAACTTAATATGATCATCGTTATAAAAAAAATCTAACATAACATAATAATAACACATTTAATTTATTAGCAAGTCATCCGCGATACTCTCATCATAGCAATAGGGCTAGTACAAGTCTCACAGTATTAAAAATTTGGTAAAAATCACTAAAATTAACCAAAGCACAATTTATTCGTAACAAACTATATATTAAAATAAATAAGAAATTATGAAACTAATCATAAAAATTGCGATTATTAAATATCTTGCGATTTTTATCTTCAAAAATAAGAATTATTCCAAAGATTGGGTTGATTTTACTCAGATTTCAAAATTATAGATTAAACAAAGACAATAATATTCCACAATTTTTCATTCACATTAACACCATTCGATTGAAAATATATCACTTTTTTTATCGTGTCATGCATCCATTTTTTTCACAAAAAAATAGTAGATTTTGCTATTTGTAACCTGAAGTGCTATATTTAATACTAAAACATTTGTATTTGTGGTAATTTTAGTTGTTTTGGAAATGTTAAATTCATGAGTAGACGGCTAGTTTGAAGGGCACATACTATATCATGTCAACGTTTGTTAATGTTTATCATATACCAAAAAATATGTACGACCTTCAAAACTTCTAACTACAAGAGGTGATCTAACGGTAAGAATGCCAACTTTTAAAGGAGGTTAGGTCAATTCAATCCACAGGGAGAAAGTTAATCCTCATGTATGCGGGCCATGAAGGTTCACACGCATCGACCGGCTATCCAAGTAGTTTCCACTGAGATTAGCTAACGCCGATGTCAAGTCGAAAATCAAGTAAAAAAGAATTCTTTATTGTATAAATTGTAATAGCAGCTAAATGATAGTGGACCCGCGTATCAAACATAATAAAATATTCTTTCTATTTTTATTGTTATTTCTTTGACGACAAGTTATCCACAGGCTTAAACTACCAAGTATCGATTATCTTTATTATATGACTCCATTTACATGTTTTAATGAATTCCCTTTTAGATAATTGTTAAGTTTATTCATACCGGATGAGCTTTGAATATTAAGTAATTTCACATCGGTAATCATATGTTTAGACATCTCGCTGCATATGATTAGGGATATAAAATGTTATTAATAGGATAAACGCTTGCTAGACTATTAGGTTAAAATTAAATAATTATGAACATTAAGTAAACTAGGATTAGTTAGTATCAAGAATGAATCTCAATGATTAATTGAGCACATAATGAGTGTAGATTAGTAAACCATTATCACCCATCAAATTGGCTACTAATAAACATATGTGTTAGGTTCTAGCTACCCAAACTAGGTCTAGTCCATATAACATCACTAATAGGGCATACACTTGGACATTGAACAGGTTAATCGAGTCATTGGTACATGCAGGGAAATACCTAGGTTAGCACGTTCTTCGTTTATTGATTTTCCATCCATTTTATTTCTTGTTCTTTTATTGTCTTGTTATTTTACTTTTTAATGCTTAAAATCCTGGTGACCCCCGCTTAACACAACCCCCAACAAATTTATTGTCATTTTAATTTTATTATCTTAACCCGTCGATCTTGCGACGACCTCATCTTATCGAAAGTATATAATACACGATTTCGGTACACCCGTAAGAGTTACTCTATTTCTTGTTAGATTAGTTATAAATACTAAAACCGGATTAACACATCAACTAGATTAGAAATGACGACGCTATTATGATTATTATCACGTTATTATTACTAATAATTCATAGCTAGACATATATAGAAGGTTGGGTGTTTCTTTATAATATTTGAAAATGTTCTATGTGATAAATAGATGTCGCAATTCAAATTTTACTTGGATGCAAACGAATAGAATAAAACAGACATGATTAAAATATTACCACTGCATAAAGTCCGGGTAAGTTTATTCTCGTTATAATTAAATAATCATTCATCGTTCTTAGAAATATATTTGTTTTCACGTAATTGATAAATGAAAAGCAACTAAATAAAAAATCTAGTAGTTAAATATTACCGAGTATGATTTTAATAAGGTGGTGTTGTGTTTACTTATTTACCAGGCTATATTTTGAAAAACTCATAAAGCCCACTGTTTTTAAAATTACGAGCTGAGCCTATGTGTAGTTGAGTTTATATTTCTTATTTAAGTTGATAAACTCTAAAACTCAGGTAAAATATATATAATAAACTTTAATCTATTTATACTACTAATAATGCATGGATGACCTTCTCTTTTATTAAATTTTTAAAACCACCATTAATGCAATTTTAAGCAAATACAACTCACCAAGCATAAATTACAAGTATGTTAAGCACAAGTAATTGTCATCTTAAAACACCATTTCTTACCTACAATTAATACACCCCTTCACTAATAAATACAAATCACTAAACACAATGTACACACCACAAATGTACAAATCTATACTACTTGGTTTTCATTCATTTCTTTTATTCGGTTTAAACTGAAAAGAAAATAAAGATGAAACACAACTCGAGCCACCATTTCACCTCACATCTAACAACAACAACAAACATGTCTATCCTATATCTCATCCTCCTCAAGAAACCACAATTAACATCCATCACCAACCAAGACTCAACACAAATAAAAAAATTAAAAAGATCTGCATAAGTTCAAACTTTGTTTGCAATCTTCTTAAGATCTAATTTAAATTTGAACATACCCATCATCGATCTACAAAAAGAAAACAAAAATAACAAACAACTACTCCGAGACCTTTCACAAATCTTGAAGCCAACTAAGAGAGAGTACCTTGGGCATGCATTTGTGTTAAGGAAATGTAAAAAAGAATCGCTTTTGTGTGTGGTTCGAGGTTCTTTGCTTTGTGTGTTCGTGATAACGTAAAAAGTTTTGTTAGGTCTTTTGTTTGTGAGTTATAAGGGTGATGGATAGATTATTAAGACAAGAAGTAATATTTTTTGGAAGATATATGTTTGGTGCTTTGTTTGTGCGTTTGGTTGCAAGAAGAGAGTAGAGTAGAGCCGCCTTATGTGTGACCGCGACAAAGAAATGTGAAGTGATGGTATGGTTGCACAAAATCACGGATAACATCTTCTATCCTTAGGGTTAACAACTTCTTTATTATGGGTAATGTTGTAAGGATGTCATGACGGGTTCCAATATTTGTTAAGAGTTCTATGCCAATATCTAAAAGTTGTTGGGGCTAAAATGCGTTTAAAATTTGAAAAATTATTTAAA